>CM061546.1:137987575-138695075 GCA_030864215.1 Capsicum pubescens | reverse complement strand
ATAATAATAATAATAATAATAATAATAATAGAGAAGAATTATATAAGATTTAAAACAAACTAATTTATTTTTTAATAAGAAAATTATAAAAGATAACAAGAAGGGAAAATCATATGAAAAGGTTAAAATAAGTTGATACTAATATTTTAAAATTGATATCACTAATTTGAAATATTATTTTTTTATTTTATTTAATTTTATTACAGAAAACACCTAATTGGTATCATTAATTTCAAATATTTTTTTTTGCAAACTCAAAACATGTAGACTATAAGATAATCATGACATTTTAGAATAATATCTTTATAAGATTCTAACAAATTTTAAAATCTTGAACTTAAACTACATTATCTCTTTTCTTTTAATAAAAAGGTTTATTTTCTTAAAAATAAAAAATCATAATTGAAGAGTTCTAATAGACTTTTACTATTCCAAACTTATCTCTTTTAAAATATAAATGCAGTAAAATATATTTAAACATAATTTATTAATATATTAACAAAAGATAAAATTATTATTAAAATAATAATAATTAGTAATAGTAGTAGTACTCAAGATATATAGTAGAAAAAGTAATAATAATTAGTAGAAGAATTAATAGTACGTAGGTGTAACGCCCCGAGATCCCATCCCAAGACGTCACACAGTGCTTATGACCCCAAAGGACCACAAGCTAACCCTTTACTGATATCTGTACCTATGCACCATATAATATCTGAAATAAATGCGGAAACTAGCCATAAGGTTCAACACATCTATGAATACACAAAACTAAAAACTGAATACTAATACATCTGTCTGAAAAGCCTCTAAACTGTCTGAACTGTGAAGTTGATGGGACAGGTTTCCAACTAAGTCCGTCTACTGAAAATATAAACAAAGTCTGATGCAATAATAATAAATTGAGATTCGTCCTCAAAAGAAGTGGACTCTTTTCTACGACTACTGCTGCTGACTGGGACTGAACTACTGAGGAAACTCTGGGTCTCGTGCCTCTGAACCTATGGTGCCAAATAAAATACCATAGCACAAATGCGTCAGTACAGGGATGTACTGAGTATGTAGACCGGGTAAGGTTAAATGCAGGACTCATGCATACATAATATCTAAATTGAATAATCATGAAAATGCCGCATGAGAACACATACACATACACGGATCAATAGACCATAGTCACAATCATCACAACTCTAGATACTGAAACTGGGATACTGCCTTACTGCAGACTGAACTCACTACTGACACTGAGATATTGAGATATTAACTCATCTGATACTGATGACTGAGAAACTGGATGTACTTACATTGATGACTGAATTCTGAGCTTACTGCTCTCGACTGACAAGATTAAAGATCAACCTATCTAACAAATTATTAAGGAAACTATTATCAATGGTAAAGAAATGATAATATCTAAATCTGACAACAAGAATACTCAATAGAATCTGAGACTGTGATTAAGCCTATCTGCCGGCATATCTCTGAATATGATATTAAATAACTATATATGAGACCAATCCTATATGAAGGATGGTCCATGAATTAATGGAACTATCTAAGTTCCTCATAGAGATAGATAACTATATTTGACAGTCCTGATTTCTGAAGATTGATATTGAGACTGAGACTGAATCTGAAAGTGAAACTGAAACTGTGGGAAGTAGTTACTTAACCGACATGCCCCAACCTACCACAGGTGGGGTCCAACCTGTAACCCCAGCTGGAAGGGTGTCAATACCATGTCACAGGTAAAGACCTCTCTCTGGTCAATCCTCTCTAGCGGATGACCCTTACCTGGAAGTCGACCTAAGGTAATATAATAGTCAAATACTCTTTCTCTGGAGGTGATAAACTTTTCTTAATGGTGACTCCTATATCTTGCGCTAGCTATGCAGTTCTGGAGGTCAGGGATTGCTACTAATGACTCCGACCTCTCTTTCGTTGATGGGAGGAACCGCCTTCCCTTCCCTCGCTCGGTGCTAGTTTCTACTCCCAACTGAAAGACTCTGACTGAATTCTTAACTGAACACAACTGAACTGAATTCGATACTGATCATGTTTCTCAAAAGATCTGATTGAGTTACGCTGAGATCACTTAGTTCCGTATCTGGCGGAAATAGTACTGAATCATGGTGTCTGACTGACGATACAGAGCTTGAATAGATTATTCGAATCGCTTATAAGATCAAAATTAAACACTTGAATACTATTGGATCTGAGCTGATTATAGGACTGAGGTTAGATTACTAGCAATACAGAGATTACAGAGATAACTGTGATTACTGAGATTTCTTAAATTCTATAACTGTCTGAGGATACAGCGTTCTATAATTCACTGAGTTCTGAGAGTCATGGCTTGACTGGAATTATCGTGAAACTGACACGGGCTCTAGACAGTAGCTAAATTATCGCGTATAAATACCCCCAGGGCTCGATAACATAAAATAAAACATAATCATTCCTCCATCATCACAACCATTCATTCATCATCTTCACAATTATTCATTTATCATCATTATCATCATTAAAGCATCTCTTCAAGTATTTAGGAAACATAACATACCTTCACCTTTACAATCATTAAGGCATCGCGTCAAGCATTTAGGAAACATCAACATATACTAGCGTAGGGAAACATGCTACTAGATTATACTTCCATCAACAATGTCTTACCTCAAGTACTTCACATATAAATTAGTCTTGACATGTATTTGGACATCACATGATTTGGGGAAAACTTCATACTATCATGTCTCAACTTACTTGCTAACCACTTGGTATGTATTAAAAGCTTAGCATATATCAGAGAGCACATAATTGGGGAATTTACAACCATCATATCTCGACTTGTTCACTAAGGTCTTTCAACAACACTAAGAAAGTACGGGTTTACACCTACTATGGATTTCATACTATCATGCCATATTTCACTCACTAAGGCATTTTATCAAATACTAGGCATGCATGGACTAACTCCCAATTTGGGGGGTTTCCTATTCAAGATACTATAAAGGCCCTTATGCTTCACCTAAGCTCTTTATCAAACTTATGGGGGACATGCTTCGCTGATTTAACCATTTCTAGTCCTATTTAACATGAACACTTCATATAGGAAGCATCATTAAGAAAGTTCATCACCACCCTCACAAGAATTCCACATACTAGGGTTCAAGTTCATAAATCTTGTAGACAAACATGAATCAAAACTCAACAACACATGGAACATAAATTTCAACTCACATGAATTATTAAAAGCTCATAAACATAAAATATTTGAGTTTTAGAAAAGGGTACTTTTCGATGAAAGGGACCCAAGAATCAACATCTACATACCTGGGAAAACTCTTTTTTTTTTAAAGTTCTTGGAGAGATTATTGATTCCTCTTGTTTCTACCTTGATCTCTCTTAATTTTTGATTGAAGGAGAAGAGAGGATTTTGATTTTGGAAACCCTAGTTTTTGGGTGGAAGAATAGTAAATGAGGCTAAAGGCCCTCAACCGGGTATTTATAGAGGTTGGGGAAAAGGGGAAAAAATAAAAAATCCCTTGGAATTAAACTGAAAAATCCCCAATTTAACATGCTGGCGCGACGCGTCATAATCACGCCAGTTCATTGGAAATTGGAAAATTGGGAAACTGCAAGATGGTGCGATGCGGTGGAAATCGCATTGCCCTCTGGGTTGCGAACTGGAACTATACCGCGACGCGGTGGATTAACGGAGGTTCACAGGAAATTGACAAATTTTGAAATTAAGCCTTGGCGCGATGCGCCATAATCGCAGAGGCTCACTGATTTTTGACGATTGCCATTTTGGCTGGCTCCGCAACGCGCTAAAGTGCCAGGTGGCACACTGTCTCACTAAAATGACTCTAACTCTTCACCCGAGTGTATGATTTGGGAGAATATGGTATCGATGGAAAGATTATTCAATGCTCCACACAATCTAAAGTATTTCATACTTGAGGAGATATTTCTAAAAATTTTAGACATGAATTCTCGCTTTACTGAATATGATCTAAGGCTCAGACTGGAAGAGGATTTCGTGGGGTGTTACAGTAGGATATGACGTAGTAGTAGTAGTAGTATTGATAGTAGTAGTAGTGGTGGTGGTGGTGGTAGTGATGGTGGTGGTGGTGGTGGTAGTAGTAGTAGTGGTGGTAGTGGTGATGGTAGTAATAGTGGTAGTGGTAGTAGCAATAGTGATCTTAGTGGTAGTGGTAGTGGTAGTTGTAGTGGTAGTGGTAGCAGTGGTAGTTATAGTTGTAGTGGTAGTGGTAGTGGTAGTGGTAGTGATAGTAGTAGTAGTGGTAGTGGAGGTAGTGGTAGTGGTAGTAGTAGTGATAGTGATAGTGATAGTGACAGTATTAGTAGTAGTAGTAGTCATAGTGGTAGTGGTAGTAACAGTGTAATGCCTCAAAATTTCATCTCGAGATGCCACATGGTGCTTAGGTCTACACGTAGCCCCAAGCTAACCCTCGAAGCCAGACACTACCTCAAGGAATTCAATTCAACAATAGTCATGCACAACAAAGAGATATACCACATCAGGTTCAAGAGAAATATTAGAGAATACTAGACTGTACAACCAAAATATATTGAATGTCTGTACATACCAACCCTCTAATCTGACAAAGACTCTATACATCAAAATCAAGGAGCCATTGGGACAAACCCCCAAGTGACTCAAATAGTACTGAAATCCATAACAACAGAATGATATCACCAAGAATATAGACACAGTCCTCGAACCATGAGGACTCACCACTGAGAGAACGTAGTTGAGGCACTCGAATATCGCTAACGCGACTGTGGCTGAGTACCTAACCTACATTATGAGAAAATGTATCCCATAGGAAAATATGTGGGTCAACACTTTGGAATGTACTGAGTATGTGGGGATGCATGCAACAATACAAATATCATCATCAATTTCATAAAAATATGCATATGTACAATGATGGCTCACTTGGATTGAGAAAGATTGAAACATAGTTTTCATGATCTCATAGTAAATAAATCATATGATAAAAACATCATAAATCATCATAAATAACTCAACTCTTCAACTCAAGACTCGGAGTGACTCGGTAATTCAAGAAACTCAACTCTTATGGATATGGGAGGTTTATATAACTGGCATAAACCATGTGAGCTCCATGTAGTCCAACGTTTTGTCCTTCTAAGGAGAGAACCCCACATTGGCTGGATCGTCGTACTCTTGCCAGGGAGGATAACCTAAATTTAGTGATCACAATCTCATACTCGGCCTCTGGTCCACAATTATCAATATCAATCCTAGGTGGAACGTAGTTTTGGGGAATACCACATTTCCCGCTCGATGCTAAATACAACTCCCAGACACAAACTCAGAACGCGTTAGAAAATCCACCACAAACATCACAAGGGTCGATCATGAAGACCAAATCAAATCTCTTTCTCATTTATCAAATCATAATCAATTTGTGGATTCCTAACTCGACTCAAATCAAATCAATCTTTCTCAAAATCAAAATGTATCAATTCATTAATCATGAAAACATCAATAACTTTGAGAAAATATCAAGACTCTTTGTAACAACTCAATCTCATGAATCAATATACTCAATAATCCGGTTTGTCATAAGGAAGCTTAAAGCTTGACACATATCTTGAAAGCACTTGAAATATCAACTCATGGTAGAAATATGAAATTCACAATATTAAATATCAAGTCATAACTTAGGAATAGAAAAACAATCATGTATAACAAATCTTGAACAATTTATATTCTCATAATCTCATGATGAAGTAATTTAGGGTATAAACCCACTTGCAAAATCATATAAATCCATGATAGAAATCAAAGCTTTGGGCACAAGAACGAAATAATTTCTTTTGTTCAAAATCCCACATACCTTAATCTTTGAAATTGGATGAATTCTAGTGCTTGAGACTCTATCCGCACTTGTAATAAATGATTCTCGAAGCCCACACTATGAGGAACTTGATTCTTGAAGAAATCTTGAAGATTGATGGATGATTTTGGGAAGATTAATGTCCTTAAATAAAAACCCTAGATATATTTCTTAAGAGAATTGGAAGAGAGAATGAAGAAATTAGGGATTAGATGGGAATTCTCATACATATAGGGGCCTCCAAAAGATGGGAAAAGACAAAAATACCCTTGCAAAAATATCCTTTAATTGCTGAAAAAAATAGCTGACGACATTCGTGACAAGTCATCATGAAATGTCGTCACAAAAGGGTGGATTTTGTGATTTTCTGCTTAAGGTTGACGACATTGGTGATAAGTCGTCACACTTGTGACAACTTATCAAAAAATGTCATCACTGGGGGTGGAAATCTACCTAAGGCTACGACATTGGTGATAGGTCGTCACACTTGTGACGGCTTATCACAAAATGTCGTCACTCAGTTTTCCAGCCTGACATGCTGGGGTAAAATGGGCATAACTCTTGGCTCCGATACCGGATTTGGGTGAAATTGGTTTTGTTGGAAAGACAATTCAATTATCTATCTTTTGGTAGCTCACAAGATCAATAATTAGTAGTATATAGAGATATATGCTCAATTGAAGTTGAATATGGTAATATCCTTCCCAAGAATTCAATCGGTAAGGAATGTTTTGATTCACCTAATCGCTAGGACATCTTTGAGGTCTTAATACACATCACCTTTGATCATAAAACAACCAAAGAACTATAATTTACTTCTCATGAGCTTGAGTCATGGTTGCACTATTGGTTAGAGTCTCGGGGTATTACAGTATCTCCCCCTTGGAAACATTCGTCCTCGAATGTTACTATATGGGCCAAGAATAAGAGAAAATGAGGACGTATAGATGGAACGACTCACTCAAAGGGATTACTTCACTCTATACCTTTGGATACCCTACAAAATGCATGAATTCGTGATGGAAGTAGACACACAGCTGAATCTTTAATAAGAAGAGGGAGGAATTAAGAAGGAATGGTACCTTCTGCTCTCTCCGAACTCACAGAAAAGAGGTGAGGTTACTTGGCCCATATATCATCTTCGGATTCCCAAGTAGCACTCTCAACAGATTGATTTTACCAAAGCACTTTAACCAAAGGAAATTCATTGTTCCTTAGCCTACGGATTTGAAAATCTAAAATCTCAACCGGAATCTCCCCAAATGAAAGACTATCCTTAATATTTAAGATTTTGGAAGAATCAACCTCGACAGAATCACCAATATACTTTGTAAGCATGGAAACATGAAATACCAGATGAACGCTAGACAACTCTGTGGGTAACTCCACCTCATATGCTACTTACCAAACACGGCTCAGAATCCTATACAGACCAACATAACGAGCACTAAACTTTCCCTTCTTCCTAAATCACTTCACCCCTTTCATGGGTGAAACCTTTAAGTACACTAAATCATCAACATTAAACTCAAGATCTTTTCTTCTCACAACCGCATACGACTTCTGACGACTTTGAGCGGTCTTCAATCTTTCTTGGATCAACTTAACTTTTTCCATAGCCTCGAACACAACATCAGGCCCAATCACAACTGCTTCTCCTACTTCAAACCAAGATATAGGTGATCCACATCTTCTCCCATAAAAATCTTTGAATGGGGCCATCTGAATACTAGCATGGAAACTATTGTTATATGCAAATTCAATCAATGGCAACTGCTCATCCCAACGACCTTTAAAATCAAGCGCACATGCCCTCAACATATCTTCTAAAGTCTGAATGGTCCACTTAGCCTGACCATCTATTTGCGGATGGAAAGCAGAACTTAGATGATCTTGGGTACTGAGACCCTTTTAAAAAGCTCTCCAAAATTGGGAAGTAAACTGAGTACCCCTATCAGAGATAATAGCCAAAGGAACTCCATGAAGTCTAATGAATTCTCGAATATACAATCTAGCATAATCCTCAGCTATATAAGATGAATGCACTGGAAAGAAATGAGCTAATTTAGTCAACCGGTCTACAACAACCCAAATCAAATCATGATAATGACGAGAAGGAGGTAAACCAATTACGAAATGCATAGTCACTTCTCTCCACTTCCAAGTAGAAATGTTAAACTCTTGCATTACACCACTGGGCCTTTGGTGCTCTACCTTAACCTGTTGACAAGTAGAACACTTTGCCACAAATCCTGCTATGTATTTCCTCATACTGTTACACCAATAGATTTCTAGCAAATCGCGGTACATCTTGGTAGCACCGGGATGAACAAAATATCACGCGCCATGCGCTTCTGCCATAATTCTCTACCTTAGATCATCAACATCGGGAACACACAATCTACACTGCAATCTCAACACACCATCTCCCCCTTGGGAGAAAACCTCTACCTTTTGGTCCTTAACTGAATCCTTCAGTCTGACCAAACTAGGATCACAGTCTTGCTTCTTCTTTACCTCCGAGACCAAAGAGGACTCAGAACTACTCTGAATTAACATACTTCCATCATTGAAATCAAGTAATCTAACACCCAACCTAGCCAAATGATGCATATCACGAGCCAATTCTTTCTTATCATTCTCTACATGAGCTACACTACCCATAGACAACCTGCTAAGAGTATTTGCCACAACATTGGCCTTGCCTGGGTCATACAACATACTCATATCATAGTCTGTTAGCAACTCTAACCATATTCTTTGTCTAAGATTCAACTCCCTCTGAGTAAACACATGTTGCAGGCTTCTGTGATCAGTAAACACATCAACATGAACACCATACCATATTTTCAAAGCAAAAACTACAACTCCTAATTCAAGATCATGGGTTGGCTAATTCTTCTCATGAGGCTTCAACTGTCTAGAGGCATAAGCTATAACTTTACCCCTTTGCATCAACACACAACCCAAATCAACTCTAGAAGTATCACAATACACCATAAAAGCATCAGTACCAATGGGTAAAGCTAACATTGGGGCTGAAGTGAGTCAAGTCTTTAACTCCTGAAAACTCTTCTCGCAAGGTTCCGACCACAGGAACTTTACTTTCTTTTGGGTCACCGGGTCATGAGAGACGCAATGAAAGATAAGACCTCAACAAAACAATGGTAGTAACCAGCTAGACCCAAGAAACTCCTAATATCAGATGGGGAGGTAGGTCTAGACCAATTCTTTACAGCTTCTGTCTTTTGGGGATCGACTCTAATGCCTTCGGCGGAAACAATGTGACCCAGAAAAGCAACTGACCTTAGCCAAAATTCACACTTGCTAAATTTAGTGAATAATTGATGATCTCTAATAGTTTCCAAGACAATTCTAAGATGGTCGGCATGATCATCCTCACTTCGGGAATATACACGAATATCGTCTATGAATACAATGACAAACATATTAAGATATTGCTTAAACACTCAATTCATATGGTCCATGAAGGCTGCTGGAGTGTTGGTTAACCCAAAGAACATGACAAGAAACTCAAAGTGACCATAACGGGTTAGGAAGGCTGTCTTTGGAATATCACTCTCTCTCACTTTAAGCTGATGATAGCTGGATCTAAGGTCTATTTTTGAGAAGTAGCTCGTACATTGTAACTGATCAAACAAGTCATCAAATCCAGGAAGAGGGTACTTGTTCTTGATAGTTACCTTGTTGAGTTGACGGTAATCAATATACATATGCAATGTACCATCTTTCTTACGCATGAATAGAACAGGTGCACCCCACGGGGAAACACTGGGTTTGATAAAGCCTTTGTCTAAGAGATCTTTGAGTTTCTCCTTTAACTCTTTAAGTTCTGAGGGAGCCATATGGTACGGAGGAATAGAAATAGGCTGAGTGACGGGAAGAAGATCAATCCCGAATTCTATTTCTTTATCAGGTGGGATCCCTAGGAGATCTTTCGGGAAAACATCGGGAAACTCATTAACAATGGTAACTGACTGAATAGTTAGAGTCTTGGACTTGAGGTCTTTAACTTGAACTAGGTGATAGATGCAACCCTTGGAAATCAACTTCCTAGCTTTGAGGTAGGATATGAAATGGCTCTTCAGAGTTACAGAACTCCCGAACCATTCAAAAATAGGCTCGTCAGGAAACTGAAACTTGACCACTTGGGTACGACAATCTATATACGCATAGCATGATTAAAGCTAATACATACCCAGAATAATGTAAAAATCAACCATATCTAGCTCAATCAAATCAGCACATATGACCTGATAAAGGACAGTGACAGGACACTTCTTATTCACTCGCTTAGCAATAACAGATTCTCCTACCAGGGTAGAAACCAGAATAGGCTCAGGAATCCGTTCAGGCTCCATCTCAAAATTTACAGCAACCAGAGGTGTCACATAAGAAAAACTCGAACCGGGGTCCATCAATACATACACATCAAAATGAAAAACACCGAGCATACCAGTGATAACAATTGGAGAGTCCTCCTGCTCCTGGCGAGGTGGTATAGCATAGAAGTGATTCCGGTGTGAACCGCCAGCAGTACTAGAAGAGGCGCCCTAAGGAGGAACTGGGCAGACTACGGAAGCGGGGGCACTGGTAGCCTGACTCTGGGGATGAGCATCTCGACTCCCCTTTCTAGCATACGGATAATCTTTAAGTAAGTGGGCCCACTTGCCACAACCAAAGCAACCCTATGATCAACAAAACACTCGCTAAAATAATCTCTACCACACTTGGAACATGAAGGAGGATGAGGTCTATTACCTACACTTTTCTGAGACCTGGATGGGATAGGCCTGTTCCCCTGCTCCTGCCTGCTTCTAGGTGTGGGAGCACTAACTGAGAAATGCGCGGGCATAAACAAAAGTCCCTGAAATTATGGGTGGTTCCCTCCATGGAATCTGGGCTGACTGAATCCCTGCTGCTCTAATCTAGCTCTTTTATTCCCTCTTACTCTCTCCTTCTCTTTCACCTTATCAACTTTAATCTGTTGGGCATGTATCATCAACCGAGAAAGGTCCATCTCCCTATTAAGCATATCCAATCTACAGTTTTTCACAACATAACTCGACACGTCGGTCATGAACTTGCTCATAATGGTCCTGGAGTCAGCCATCATACTAGGAGCATATTTGGATAACTGATTAAATCTAAGACAATACTCCTTAACAGTCATGGAGCCTTGTCTCAAATTCATGAATTCCTCTATCTTTTCTTCCCTTATCTCAAGAGAAAAGAATCTGTCCAAGAACACATCCTGGAATAACTTCCAAGTCATGGGAGAGGCATCCTCAACTCTACTCATCCTCCAAATCTCCACCCAATCATATACAACGTCTTTCATTCGATAGGCAGCCAATTTAACACTCTCCTCCTTAGTCACATGCATAATCTGGGTGATCTTTCTCACTTTATCCAAGTACATCTATGGGTCTTGACCTACCTTCGACCCATAGAACTCAGGAGTATTCATCCACATAAAGTCACATACTAGAGATGAAGCAGAATTATTCTCTTACGGAGGTGAAACGGTATCCTGGGTATTAGCTAGAGCATTGGCGGTAACTGCCTGGGCTAGCACCTGAAAATCTGCCCGGAATTCCGCATGAGACATATGCTCGTTCAAGGGATCAACGGGTTTAGGTTACTCATTGTTTCTACAAGCTCGACGAGGAGGTATTGTATATTATAAAAGAGCACGAGTTAATCATAGATAAAGAGACAGTTGTAGGCACGATAAACTTTTGAAAGAAAGAAATGAATTTTCCTAAAATATTCCATAGCCTCTTGCTCATAGATGTGGCATGCTACACACCAATGATCAAGACTCTACGTAACACAGCTTGTCAGACTCCATAGGACTTCTTAAACCTTAGGCACTGATACCAAGCTTTGTAATGCCCCCAAATTTCATCCCGAGATGACACACGGTGCTTAGGGCTACACATAGCCCCAAGCTAACCCTCTGAGCTAGACACTAGCTCAAGGAATTCAATTCAACAATAGTCATACACAACAAAGAGATATACCACAATGGGTTCAAGAGAAATACTGGAGAATACTAGACTTTACAACCAAAATATATTGAATGTCTGTATATACCAACCCTCTAGTCTGACAAAGGCTCTATACATTAAAATCAAGGAGCCATTAGGACAAACCCCCAACTAACTCAAACAGTACTAAAATCCATAACAACAGAACGATATCACAAAAAATATAGACACGGGCCTCGAACCATGAGGACTCACCACTAAGGGAACGTAGTTGAGGAACTCGAATATCGCTAACACGGCTGTGGCAGAGTACCTGAACCTACATTACAAGAAAATGTAGCCCATAGGAAAATATGTGGGTCAGCACTATGGAATTTACTGAGTATGTGGGAGTGCATGCAACAATCAAATATCATGATCAATAGCATAAAAATATGCATATGTACAATGACGACTCACTTGGCTTGAGTTAGATTGAAACATACTTTCATGATATCATAGTAAATAAATCATATGATAAAACCTCATAAATAATCATAAATAACTCAACTCTTCAACTCAAGACTCGAAGTGACTCGGTAATTCAAGAAAGTCAACTCTTATGGACATGGGAGGTTTTTATAACTTACAAAAACCATGTGATCTACATGGATTCCAATATTTTTCCCTCCTAAGGAGAGAATCCCACATTGGTGCGAGTGTCGTACTCTTTCTAGGGAGTACAACCTAAATTTAGTGATCATAATCTCATACTCGGCCTATGGCCCACAATTATCAATATCAATCCTACGGTGGCACGTAGTTTCAGGGAAATACCACATTTCCCACTTGGTGCTAAATACTACTTCTAGACACAAGCTCAGAATGCGTTAGAAAATTCACCACAAATATCATAAGGGTCTATCATGAAGACCAAATCAAATCCCTTTCTCATTAATCAAATCATAATCAAGTTGTGGATTCATAACTCGACTCGACTCGACTCAAATCAATCTTTCTCAATATCAAAATGTATCAATTCATTAAATCATGACAACATCAATAACTTTGAGGAATGATCAAGACTCATTGTAACAACTCAATCTCATAAATCAATATACTCAATAATCCAGTTTGTCATAAGGAAGCTTAAATCTTGACACATATCTTGAAAGCACTTGAAATATCCACTCATGGTAGAAATATGAAATTCACAATATTAAATATCAAGTCATAACTTGGGAATAGCAAAATAATCATGTATAACAAAGCTTGAACAATTTATATTATCATAATCTCATGATGAAGTAATTTAGGGTATAAACCCACTTGCAAAATCATATAAATCCATGATATAAATCAAAGCTTTTGGCACAAGAATGAAAGAATTGCTCTTGTTCAAAACCGCACTTACCTTAATCTTTGAAATTGGATGAATTCTAGTGCTTGAGACTTTATCCGCACTTGTAATAAATGATTCTCAAAGCCCACACTATGAGAAACTTGATTCTTGAAGAAATCTTGAAGATTTATGGATAATTTTTGGAGGATTAATTTCCTTAAATAAAAACCCTAGATATATTTCTTAAGAGAATTGAAAGAGAGAATGAAAAAATTAGGGTTTAGATGAGAATTTTCATATATATAGGGGCCTCCAAAAGATGGGAAAATACCAAAATACCCTTGCAAAAACGTCCTTTAATTGCTGAAAAAAATAGCTGTCGACATTCGTGACAAGTCGCCACGAAATGTCATCACAAAAGGGTGGATTTTATGATTTTCTGCTTAAGGTTGACGATATTGGTGACAAGTCGTCACACTTGTGACAACTTATCACAAAATATCATCACTGGGGGTGGAAATCTTCCTAAGGCTGACGACATTGGTGATAAGACATCACACTTGTGACAACTTATCACAAAATGTCGTCACTAAGTTTTCCAGCCTGACATGCTGGAGTCAAATGGGCATAACTCTAGGTTTCGATGCCGGATTTGGGTGAAATTGGTATCGTTGGAAATATAATTCAATTATATATATATTTTGGTAGGTCATGAGCTCAATAATTCATAGTATAACGAGAGATATGCTTATTTGAAGTTGAATATGGTAATATCCTTCCCAAGAATTCAATCGGTAAGGAATGTTTTGATTCTCCTAATCGCTAGGACATCTTTGTGTCATGGTTGCACTATTGGTTAGAATCTTGGGAGAAGTAAATTATGAGTAGTAAATTATGATGCAACCATTAATCAAGCACATGAGAAGTAAATTAAAGTGATTTTGTTGTTTTATGATCAAGGGTGATGTTTTTTAAGGCCTCAAAGATGTCCTAGCGATTAGGTGAATCAAAACATTCCTTACCGATTGAATTCTTGAGAAGGATATTTCCATATTCAATTTAAAATGAAAATATATATCGTTATACTACGAATTATTAATATCATGAACAACCAAAAGATATATAATTGAATTAGCTTTCCAACAATACCAATTTCACCCAAATCCGGTATCGGAGCCAATAGTTATGCCCATTTTACTCCAGCATATCAGGCTGGAAAACTGAGTGACGACATTTTTTGATAAGCTGTCACAAGTATGACGACTTATCACCAATGTCGTCAGCCTTAGGCAGATTTACACCCCCAGTGATGGCATTTTGTGATAATTTGTCACAAGTGTGACGACTTATCACCAATGTCGTCAACCTTAAGCAGAAAATCATAAAATTCACCCTTTTGTGACAACATTTCGTGACAACTTGTCACAAGTCTGACGACTTGTTACGAATGTCATCAACTATTTTTTTCAGAAATTAAAGGACATTTTTGCAAGGGTATTTTGTTTTTTTTCCCCATCTTTTGGAGGCCCCTATATATATGAAAATTCCCATCTAAACCCTAATTTCTTCATTCTCTCTTCCAATTCTCTTAAGAAATATTTCTAGGGTTTTTTTAAGGACATTAATCTTCCAAAAATCATCCATAAATCTTCAAGATTTCTTCAAGAATCAAGTTCCTCATAGTGTGGGATTTGAGAATCATTTATTACAAGTGTGGATAGAGTCTCAAGCACTAGAATTCATCCAATTTCAAAGATTAAGGTATGTGGGGTTTTGAACAAGAGCAATTCATATTTATATTGTGAATTTCATATTTCTACCATGAGTTGATATTTCAAGTGCTTTCAAGATATGTGTCAAGCTTTAAGCTTCCTTATGACAAACTGGATTATTGAGTATATTGATTCATGAGATTGAGTTGTTACAATATATTTTAGTTGTATAGTCTAGTATTCTCCTGTATTTCTCTTAAACCCGATGTGGTATATCTCTTTGTTGTGAATGACTATTGTTGAATTGAATTCCTTGAGGTAGTGTCTGGCTCGAGGATTAGGTTGGGTCTACGTGTAGCCCTAAGCACCATGTGGCATCTCGGGATGAAATTTTGGGGCGTTACAAAGCTTGGTATCAGAGCCTAAGGTTTAAGGATTCCTAAGGAGTCTGACAAGCTGCGTTACGTAGAGTCTTGATCATCGGTGTGTAGCGCGCCACATCTATGAGCAAGAGGCTACGAAATGTTTTAGGAAAAGTCATTTCTTTATTTCTAAGGTTTATCTTGCCTACAACTATCTCTTTATCTGCGATTAACTCGTGCTCTCTTATAACAGAAAATGCCTCCTCGTTGAGCTCATAGGTACAATGAGCAACCTCAACCCGTTGATCCCTTGAACGAGCATGTGTCTCATGCGGGATTCCGGGCAGCTTTTCAGGCGCTAGCCCAGACAGTTACCGCCAATGCTCTAGCTAACACCCAGGCAACTATTTCTCCTCCGCAAGAGAATAATTCTGCTGCAGCTCAAGTTTCTAACTTTATGTGGATGAATTCGCCTGAGTTCTATAGGTCAAACGTAGGTAAGACCCACGGATGTACTTGGATGAAGTGAGAAAGATTACTCAGATTATGCATGTGACTAAGAAAGAGAGTGTTGAATTGGCTGCCTATCGAATGAAAGACGTTGCATATGATTGGGTGGATATATAGAGGATGAGTAGAGAGGAGGATGCCTCTCCCATGACTTGGTAGTTATTCCAGAATGCGTTTTTGGACAGATTCTTTCCTCTTGAGATGAGGAAAGCAAAGATAGAGGAATTCATGAATTTGAGACAAGGCTCCATAACTGTTAAGGAGTATTATCTTAGATCCAATCAATTATCCAAATATGCTCCTAGTATGATGACTAACTCCAGGATCATCATGAGAAAGTTCGTGACCGGCGTATTGAGTTACGTTGTGAAAGAGTGTAGATCTGCTATGCTTAATAGGGAGATGGACCTTTCTCGGTTGATGATACATGCCCAACAAATTAAAGCTGATAAGGTAAAAGAGAGAGAGAGAGAGAGTAAGAAGGAATAAATGAGCTAGATCAGAGTAGTAGGGATTCAGTCAGTCTAAATTCCATGGAGGAAATTGCCCTCAATTTCAGGGACGTTCGTTTATGCCCGTGCCTTCCTCAGTTAGTGCTCCCGCACCTAGAAGCAGGCAGGAGCAGGGGAACAGGCCTATCCCTTCCTGGTTTCAGGAAAGTAAAAGCAACAGACCTCGTTCTCCTTTATGTGCCAAGTGTGGTAGAGATCATTTTGGCGAGTGTTTTGTTGATCAGAGGGGTTACTTTGGTTGTGGCAAGTTGGGCCACCGACTTAGCGATTATCCGTATACTAGACAGTGGATTTGAGATGCTCGTCCCTAGAGTCAGGCTACCAGTGCCCCCGCTCCCGTAGTCTTCCCAGTTCCTCCTCAGGGTTCCTCTTCTAGTACTGCTGGCGATTTGCTCCAGAATTGCTTCTATTCTATACCACATCGCCAGGAGCAGGAAGACTCTCCATATGTTATCACTGGTATGCTCCGTGTCTTTTATTTCGATGTAAATGTATTGATGGAACCCGGTTTGAGTTTCTCTTATGTGACACCTTTTGTTGCTGTAAATTTTGAGATGGACCCTGAACGGATTCCTGAGCCTATTCCAGTTTCTACCCCGGTAGGAGAATCTGTTATTGCTAAGCGAGTGTATAAGAAGTGTACTGTCACTGTCCTTCATCGGGTCATATGTGCTGATTTGATTGAGCTATATATGATTGATTTTGATGTCATACTGGGTATGGATTGGCTTCACTCGTGCTATGCGTCTATAGATTGTTGTACCCGAGTGGTCAAGTTTCAATTTCCTGAGAGCCCATTTTTTATTGGTCCGAGAGTTCTGTAACTTCAAAGAGCCATTTCATATCCTACCTCAAAGCTAGGAAGTTGATTTCCAAGAGTTATATCTATCACCTTGTTCGAGTTAAAGACCTCAAGTCCGAGAATCCAACTATTCAGTCAGTTACCATTGTTAATGAGTTTCCTGATATTTTCTCGGAAGATCTTCCAGGGGTCCAACCTGATAGAGAAATAGAATTCAAGATTGATCTCTTTCCCCTCATTCAGCCTATTTCCATTCCTCTGTACCGTATGTCTCCCGCAGAAATTAAAGAGTTGAAGGAACAACTCAAAGATCTCTTAGACAAAGGCTTTATCAGACCCAGTGTTTTCCCGTGGGGTGCACCTATTCTATTCGTGCGTAAGAAAGATGGTACATTGCGTATGCGCATTAATTACCATCAACTCAACAAGGTAACTATCAAGAACAAGTACCCTTTTCCTGGAATTGATGGCTTGTTTGATCAGTTACAAGGTGCGAGCTACTTCTCAAAAATAGACCTTAGATCTGGCTATCATCAGCTTAAAGTGAGAGAGTGTGATATTCCAAAGACAGCCTTCCAAACCTGTTATGGTCACTTTGAGTTTCCTGTCATGTCCTTTGGGTTAACCAACGCTCCAGCAGCCTTCATAGACCTTATGAATTGAGTGTTCAAGCAATATCTTGCTATTTTTGTCATTGTATTCATAGACGATATTCTTGTATATTCCCAAAGTGAGGATGATCATGTCGACCATCTTAGAATTGTCTTGCAAACTCTTAGAGATCATCAATTATTCACTAAATTTAGCAAGTGTGAATTTTGGCTAAGGTCAATTGCTTTTCTGGGTCACATTGTTTTCGCTGAAAGCATTAGAGTCGATCTTCAAAAGACATAAGCTGTAAAGAATTGGCCTAGACCTACCTCCCCATATGACATTAGGAGTTTCTTGGGTCTAGCTGGTTACTATCGTCGTTTTGCTAAGGGCTTCTCTTCCATTGCGTCTCCCATGACCTGGTTGACCCAAAAAAAAGTGAAGTTCCTGTGGTCGGAACCTTACGAGAAGAGTTTTTAGGATTTAAAGAGTCGACTCACTTCAGACCCAGTGTTAGCTTTACCCGTTGGTACTGATGGTTTTGTGATACTTCTAGAGTTGGTTTAGGGTGTGTGTTGATGCAGAGGGGTAAAGTTATAGCTTATTCCTCTAGACAGTTGAAGCCTTATCAGAAGAATTACCCAACCCATGATCTTGAATTAGCAGCTGTAGTTTTTTCTTTGAGAATCTGGAGACATTATTTGTATGGTGTTCATGTTGATGTGTTTACTGACCACAAAAGCCTGCAGCATGTGTTTACTCAGAGGGAGTTAAATCTTAGACAAAGAAGATGGTTAGAGTTGCTAAAAGACTATGATATGAGCGTGTTGTATCACCCGGGCAAGGCCAATGTTGTGGCAGATGCTCTTAGCAGGTTGTCTATGGGTAGTTTAGCTCATGTAGAGAATGATAAGAAAGAATTGGCTCGTGATGTGTATCGTTTGTCTAGGTTGGGTGTTAGATTACTTGATTCCGCTGAAGGGAGTATGTTAGTTCAGAGTAGTTCCGAGTCCTCTTTGGTCTCAGAGGTAAAGGAGAAGCAAGACAGGGATCCTAGTTTGGTCATACTGAAGGAGTCAGTTAAGGACCAAAAGGTAGAGGTTTTCTCCTAAGGGGGAGATGGTGTGTTGAGATTGCAGAGTAGATTGTGTGTTCCCAATGTTGATGATCTAAGGCAGAGAATTATAGCTGAAGCGCATGACGCATGGTATTCTATTCATCCCAGTGCTACCAAGATGTACCGCGATTTACGGGAAATCTATTGGTGGAATGGTATGAAGAAAGACATAGCAGGATTTGTGGCAAAGTGTTCTACTTGTCAACAGGTTAAGGTAGAGCACCAAAGGCTCGGTGGTGTAATGCAAGAGTTTAGCATTCCTACTTGGAAGTGGGAAGAAGTGAATATGGATTTCGTAATTGGTTTGCCTCCTTCTCGTCGTCATCATGATTCAATTTTGGTTGTTGTAGACCAGTTGACTAAATCAGCTTATTTCTTGTCAGTGCATTCATCTTATATAGCTGAGGATTATGCTAGATTGTATATTCGAGAATTTGTTAGACTTCATGGAGTTCCTTTGGCTATTATCTCTGATAGGGGTAATCAGTTTACTTCCCAGTTTTGGAGAGCTTTTTAGAAGGGTCTCGGTACCCAAGTTCATATAAGTTTTGCTTTCCATCTACAAATAAATGGTCAGGCTGAGCGGACCATTCAGAATTTAGAAGATATGTTGAGTGCATGTGCACTTGATTTTAAAGGTAGTTGGGATGAGCACTTGCCATTAATCGAATTTGCGTATAATATATAGTTTCCATGCTAGTATTTAGATGGCCCCGTTTGAAGATTTGTATGGGAGAATATGTAGATCACCTATAGGTTGGTCTGAAGTAGGAGAAACAGCTGTGATTGGGCCTGATGCAATGTTTGAGGCTATGGAAAAAGTTAAGTTGATCCGAGAAAGATTGAAGATCGCTCAAAGTCATCAAAAGTCGTATGCGGATGTGAGAAAAAAAGATCTTGAGTTTAATGTTGATGATTTGGTGTACTTAAAGGTTTCACCCATGAAAGGGGTGAAGAGATTTGGGAAGAAGGGAAAGCTTAGTCCCCGTTATATTGATTCGTACAGGATTCTGAGCCGTGTTGGGAAAGTAGCATATGAGGTGGAGTTACCCACAGAGTTGTCTAGCGTTTATCCGGTATTTCATGTTTCCATGCTTAAGAAGTGTATTGGTGATTCTGTCATGGTTGATTCTTTTGAAATCTTAGATATTCAGGATAGCCTTTCATTTGAGGAGATTCCGGTTGAGATTTTGGATTTTCAAATTCGTAGGCTAAGGAACAAAGAAGTTCCTTTGGTTAAACTGCTTTGGCGAAATCAATCTGTTGAGAGTGCTACTTGGGAAGCCAAATCTGATATGTGAGCCAAGTACCCTTACCTCTTTTCTGTGAGTTCGGAGTGAGAAGAAAGTACTATTCTTTCTTAATTCCGCCCTCTTCTTATTAAAGATTCAGCTGTGTGTCTACTTCCATCATGAATTCATGCATTTTGTAGGGTATTCGAAGGTATAGAGTGAAGTAAGCCCTTTGAGTGAGTCGTTCCAGCTATACGTCCTCATTTTCTCTTGGTCTTGGCCTATATGGCAACATTCGAGGACGAATATTTTCAAGGGGGAGATATTGTAATACCCCGAGACTATAACCAATAGTGCAAACATGAATCAAGCTCATGAGAAGTAAATTATAGTGCTTTGGTTGTTTTCTAATCAAGGGTGATGTGTATTAAGGCCTCAAAGATGTCCTAGCAATTAGGTGAACATTTCTTACCGATTGACTTCTTAGGAAGGATATTGCCATATTCAACTTCAAATGAGCATATCTCTCATTATAGTATGAATTATTGAGTTCATGACTAACCAAAAGATAGATAATTGAATTATCTTTCCAACGATACCAACTTCACCCAAATCCGGTAACAGAGCCAAGAGTTATGCCCATTTTACTCCAGCATGTCAGGATGGAAAACTGAGTGATGATATTTTGTGATAAGCTGTCACAAGTGTGACGACTTATCACCAATGTCGTTAGCCTTAGGCAGATTTCCACCCCCAGTGACGACATTTTGTGATAAGTTGTCACAAGTGTGATGACTTATCACCAATGTCGTCAACCTTAAGCAAAAATTCATAAAATCCACCCTTTTGTGACGACATTTCGTGATGACTTGTCACAAGTCTGACGACTTGTCACGAATGTCATCAACTATTTTTTTTGAGAAATTAAAGGACATTTTTGCAAGGGTATTTTGTTTTTTTCCCATTTTTTGGAGACCCCTATATATATATGAGAATTCCCATCTAAACCCTAATTTCTTCATTCTCTATTCCAATTCTCTTAAGAAATATATCTAGGGTTTTTATTTAAGAACACTAATATTCCAAAAACCATCCATAAATTTTCAAGATTTCTTCAAGAATCAAGTTCCTCATAGTGTGGGCTTCGAGAATAATTTATTACAAGTACGGATAGAGTCTCAAGCACTAGAATTCATTCAATTTTAAAGATTAAGGTGTGTGGGGTTTTGAACAAGAGCAATTCTTTCATTCTTGTGCCCAAAGCTTTGATTTCTATCATGGATTTATATGATTTTGCAAGTGGGTTTATACCCAAATTACTTCATTATGAGATTATGAGAATATAAATCGTTCAAGCTTTGTTATACATGATTATTTTGCTATTCCCAAGTTACGACTTGATATTTAATATTGTGAATTTCATATTTCTACCATGAGTTGATATTTCAAGTGCTTTCAAGATATGTGTCAAGCTTTAAGCTTCCTTATGACAAACTGGATTATTGAGTATATTGATTCATGAGATTGAGTTGTTACAATGAGTTTTGATATTTCGTCAAAGTTATTGATGTTGTCATGATTTAATGAATTGATATATTTTGATATTGAGAAAGATTGATTTGAAGTGAGTCGAGTTAGGAATCCCCAAATTGATTATGATTTGATAAATGAGAAAGAGATTTGATTTAGTCTTCATAATAGACCCTTGTGATATTTGTGGTGGATTTCCTAACGCGTTCTGAGCTTGTGTCAGGGAGTAGATTTTAGCACCGAGCGATAAATGTGGCATTTCCCCAAAACTACGTGCCACCGTAGGATTGATATTAATAATTGTGGGCCAGAGGTCGAGTATGAGATTGTGATCACTAAATTTAGGTTGTACTCCCTGGCAAGAGTACGACGCTCCCGCCAATGTGGGGTTCTCTCCTTAGGAGGGCAAAACGTTGGACTCCATGTAGCTCACATGGTTTATGTCGGTTATAAGAACCTCCCATATCCATAAGAGTTGAGTTTCTTGAATTACCGAGTCACTCTGAGTCTTGAGTTGAAGAGTTGAGTTATTTATGAGGTTTTTATCATATGATTTATTTACTAGGAGATCATGAAAAGTATGTTTCAATCTAACTCAAGCCAAGTGAGCCATCATTGTATATATGCATATTTTTATGAAATTGATGATTATATTTGTATTATTGCATGCACCCCCACATACTTAGTACATTCCAAAGTGCTAACCCATATATTTTCCTATGGGCTACATTTTCTCGTAATGTAGGTTCAGGTATTCAGCCGCAGCCGCATTAGCGATATTCGAGTTCCTCAACTACGTTCCCTCAGTGTTGTGTCCTCATGGTTCAAGGACCGTGTCTATATTTTTGGTGATATCGTTCTGTTGTTATGGCTTTCAGTACTATTTGAGTCAGTTGGTGGTTTGTCCCAATGGCTCCTTGACTTTGATGTATAGAGGCTTTGTCAGACTAGAGGGTTGGTATGTATTGACATTCAATATATTTTGGTTGTACAGTCTAGTATTCTCCTGTATTTCTCTTGAACCCGATGTGGTATATCTCTTTGTTGTGCATGACTATTGTTGAATTAAATTCCTTGAGGTAGTGTCTGGCTCCGAGGGTTAGCTTGGGGCTACGTGTAGCCCTAAGCATCGTGTGGCATCTCGGTATGAAATTTTGAGGCGTTACAAGTGGTGGTAGTAGTAGTATTGATAGTAGTGGTGGTAGTAGTAGTGGTGGTGTTAGTAATAGTAGTTGTGGTGGTAGTAGTAGTGGTGGTGTTAGTAATAGTAGTTGTGGTGGTAGTAGTAGTGGTGGTGGTAGTAGTAGTTGTAGTGGTGGTGGTGGCGGTGGTAGTGGTGGTGTGGTGGTGGTGGTGGTGGTGGTGATAGTGATAGTGGTAGTAGTAGTAGTAGTAGTAGTAGTAGTGGTAGTGGTAGTGGAAGTGATAGTGATGGTGGTAGTGGTGTGTGTGTTTCAATCAACAACAACAACAATATAATTATTTCATATAAGATTTATATATCTAATATTTTTTTAAGGAGTCCTAATGTATATATCTTTATAAACCTTATTAATCTACCTTAATTTTATCTGAAAATTTATCAGTTAGTTTAAATTAAATATTTAAACTAACTTTCCTTACTGCTTCTTCTTGTAGCAACAATAAATTACACATGGTTTACATTAAATTTTCAAATTGAAGATTAAAATTAATAAGCAATTTAGGATTCTCTTTTTTGTAGGTTTTCATATCTTTTATATTAAATGTTTGCATTAATATAATAAAACTTACTGAAAATGTATTATCTTTTTTTTTTTAAAAAAGTCATTAGCTTAAAAATAGAAAAGTATGATTAAAGAGTCCTAAATAAATTCTTACTATTTTAAAAATTTATTTATTTTATAAAATATAAAATATATTTGAATACATTTAATTTAATAATAATAATAATAATAATAATAAATAGTAGTACGTAGTAAAATTGCTAACCAAAAAAAGTGTGCAGTAATAGTAGTAGTGTGGCGATAATAATAATAATATTAAGAATAATAGTAATAATAATAGTAATAATAATAATAATAATAATAATAATAATAATAATAATAATAATAAATGAATAATAATAGTAGTAGAGGCACTACGTAGTGCTATTAATAGTAGTAGGAGTACAAAAAAAGATAATAATAATAATAATAATAATAATAATAATAATAATAGTAATAATAATATCGTATTGGATTTATATATCTAATATTTTTTTAAGGAGTCCTAATGTATATTTCCTTATAAACCTTATCAATATGCTTTAACTTTATCTGAAAAGTTATTAGTTAGTTTAAATAAAATATTTAAACTAACTTTCCTTACTGCTCCGTCTTTGTAGCATCAATAAATTGAAGACAGTATACATTAAATTTTTAAATTGAAGATTAAAATTAATAAGCAATTTAGGATTCTCTTTTTTGTGGGAGGTTTTCATATCTTTTATATTAAATATTTGAATTAATATAATAAAACTTACTTAAATTAATGTATGGGAAAAGAAAATTTTAGCTTATGCTTTCTAACCAAAAGAATAAGATAAAAGAGAATAAATAAGAAAAAATGTATAAAATAAATAACCTATGATTAATAATAATAATAATAATAATAATAATAAAATAATAATAATAATAATAATAATAATAATAATTATTATTATTATATTATCACATTGATCTTAATATTTATATCAACTCAAATATATAAATTATAATATAAATATGTATTATATTTGAAAAAGTGAGGATAAGGAAGAATAGTAACTAATCTTCTATTAACAAATCTATAATATTTGAATTTGAATTTAAATGAAATTTGAATTGGAATAGAGTTAGCTATTATTATATATACTCCTATATCATCAGTTTTATTCATAAATTTATTTACTGCATTTTTTGTTCTTCATTCTATTTTTTAAAATGTATTTTATTTAACCCTTTTTTTTATATACATGAGTGGTATACATTCTTATCTTCATCTTTCTATGTTACTGTTCAAGGTCTATCAATTTAAATTGATATTAATATCTCATTGTTTCTATGATTCGACTTACGAAGTAATATTGTTGTCACTACTCTTTTTTTCACCATAATCATGTAGCTCTATCTTTATCTCTTTCTATTGCTTTTATGTTTGTTAAAGTTTATGACAATTTCTTTATCTGAATTCATATATCAATTCTATATCAAAGGTTCTCTTGAAAATGTATTACTAAATATTTACTCTTAATCTTTGTATATGAATTTATCATCATTTTTAATTGAGTACACTTATATATTTAACTAAAAGAAAGAAATACTTATATATTTTATTTATTTTCAATGATGAACTAATTCTTTGTATCTCAAATTATTTTCAAATACACAAAAAGCATAATTTATTTGAAAAGAGAACGTGCTTGAACTTAATTAGGATTTTCTTTCTTTAGGATAATGAAGATACTAATTAGTAGCTATTAGTTGATTTTGAACTTAATAATTAAATTATTTGATGTGATTGTTCGGTATTAGTAATAGCATATACGCTAAAATAAATAGACAATTGATATTTTATTAGTACAATAAAAGATATTTTATAAAAGTCTTTATTTATATCTAATACAAAATAATATAAATGAATACGGGTGGGGTGATGAATATTGTGATGGAAGGGCGAGGCTAGCGAATTGTAATGGTTGGGGTGAGGTAGGGGTGGGGCTAAGTGGGTGGGTGATGTGGTGTGGAAACACGACAGTTTTGATGCTTAAAACCACAAATTTCTGTGTGAACTTAAGGTATTTTGTTAGATATGATGCACTTTGGTGTATGCTGCAGGTAAAACAAGTCTACAACAGTTTTTGAATGAAAAGAGAAGGAGAAAATATGAAAAGGACCAAAAATGATCAAGATACGAATCAGTTTACGAGTCGTATACTCAACATACGACTCATAAGAGGAATCGTACCCATAACGAAAGCAAACACCAAGACCAAATGCCAAATGAGGGTAAGATATGACTCATGTATACGAGTTGTAAGATGAGTATACGAATTGTGTCAAACAATCGTAAGCATTTCATAATCAGGGACCCAAACAAAAGACCAAGTGAAGAAAAGATATGACTCGTCCATACAAGCCATACACTGAGGATACGATACGTACAGAGAAGCCGTAAGCATAACAGAACCTAAGCCACTGTTCAAATTTTGAAGTGTCAGAAGTATACGAGTCGGAAGTCTGAGCACGACTCGTATATGGATGTCGTATATAAACTAGTGTTCAAGACTTGGAAGGACAAAAATCCCAGGTGGATACGGATGGAGGATATGAGTCATACACTCACGTACGACTTGTAAGAAGAAGTCGTATGCTGAACAAAAAGTTAAAGCCATGGAAAGATCAGACACTGGAATGGATACGACAAGGCAGGGTATGACTCATATGATGCCGATACGAGTAAAGACCGAGTCGTACTGACTGCGGACTTAACTTTAACTTTCCCATTTTTATTAGAATTTTAAGGTTTTTTTGAGATACTATAAATACCCTAGGGTTTATCTTTTATTAGGTTACGTTCTTTTACATTCTTTTATATATTATTACAATACTTTCACAAGTATTCTTGAGATCTTAGGGGTTATTCAATTAAAGACTTTGGAGTTTAATCATCTCATTCTTGTGTAATTTATTTTATGTGTTCTTCATTAATAATCACAATTTCTTGCACAAACATAAGCTGGATTAGCTACGTAGAGAAAGTGTGAGATTCAACTGTTCTAGGGTTTCGACATGTATCTTAATCTTCTTCATGATAATTAATCTCAAGTATCTGCAATAACTTGAGATAATTTGTATTCGCATTCATCCCCACAAGGGAGCTTGTGATTAGGAAAATAACATTAGGACAGTAATTTGGGATTCACCTCCACCTTTTAGTTCCCGCCATCTCATCTAATCACTTGATCCTACCCAGTGATAGTGAACTGAGGTCGTTGCAAGGGGTAACAAGGCGACACCCTGAGACTTACCTGGTAAAGGATAAAATTTTTCTTCGAGCTTACCCAATAGTTGATAATACCTATCTTGTAGACTTTGCATATAGAACAACAGAACAGTTGGGTTGACTACGCAAAATTTACGGAGTTGAGAAGCCAGGGGAAACACAAACCTAGTGTTCATCTCTTATTGATTACAACTCAAAAGCACTCAAGATTTGGTTACTACCTACAATTGATACTACAAGTCCCCCCATTTACTTTCCGGTACTGCTCGTGGATTACATCAAGTCAAGCAACTATTCATGTTTTTCCTGTGGGATAGACCACAACCTAGTTGGGTTATTATATTTGCAACCGACTGCATCATACTTCTAATTGGAGTGTAGTTTTGGGCGACATCAAATTTTGGCGCCATTTCAGGGCAAGATGGTTTGAGTAGTGAATTGAATTGGTAAAGTTCATGGGTTTTTAATTTCTATTTTTTGATTTGGAATACGCCGGTGTATGCCATGTACTAGGAGTAGAGGCAATCCCTTGCTCCCATTTCATCCAAAACTAAAGAGAATCCTTCAAACTTTGAGAAGAATGTGAGGACAAGTTCGTGAAGGGGTTTAAGATCCCCACCAGTGGATCTAAACGAGGTAATCCCACGTGTTTCTTTAAATCCATAAAATATTGCAAATATACAAACACAACAACTGTTGGAGCGAGAACATAGAGAAGTCGAAGAGGCCATAATTGTTGCATAGGAAGAAGTAGCTCAGTAAGGTGGACTAGTCAGGCCTAGAAAAGTTGTTGATTGTTGAATTTAGAGAGGCAAAGTTCCATTTATGCTGGCATATCAACACTTAGACCCATATGAGAAAGATAATAAAGATATGGGTTATGTTAAGCCTACTGAGTCTGGAGCCATTATTCCTTCCACATTAGCCCTTAATGTAAAGTTTGATATCACTAGTGCTATAATTTAATTATTGAATCTGAAGGGTGTATTTTTTAGTACAACTAAGAATGATGCAAACATGAACCTTGTAAATTTTCTCGAGATTTGCATATCTTACACTATTCCAGGGGTTGAATAGGAAGCATTGAGATTGAGGTTGTTCCTATTTTCTTTGACAGGAGAAGTATCATTATGGTTAAGGGAACTTCCAAAAGGATCTTCACTACTTGGAACGAGTTGAAGAAATAGTTTTTGAATAGATTCTTCCCTCCTGCATGGATGCGACAGTTGAAGGATGAGATTTACAATTTTAGATAATTACCTACAAAATCTATGTATGAGGCATGGTTTCGATTTAAGAAGAAGATGAGCATGGTACTAAATCACAGAATCAGAGAATCTAACTTGTCAAAAATCTTCTATAGATCATTGAGTAATAGTTCAAGAGCTATGGAAGATACGATTTCAGAAGGAGCATTTATGCGTCTTTGCTAGGATGCTGCACAGAAAATGCTAGATGATATCACGGTGACCAATGGAGGATGGCATACTCAAGATTCAGAACATAGTGGTGGTACATATTCTGTTAGAGCAACAAATACTTATGGAGTGGAGAATGATATAGTAGAACAAGAGGTTGCACAGATTCATACAGATATTGGGTTACAAAACAATTTGCGTCAATGAGTGCTGAGAAGGTGAATGCAGTTGTGGTACAAGGGTCTACTTCCAAACTATTCGATATCGAATCTAAAGAAGAGGTAAAGTATCTTGATCGTATATTAGCAGATTTCTAAACCCAAGGGCAAGTAAATCAAGGTTGGAGCTATTATAATAAAAAATACAAAGAAATGAGTAGAGACAGAGATGGTTATTGGCGGCGTAAATATGCCTATAAGGAGAAGAGTGACAAGTATATTCTACCAGGTAGTCGAGATACAGAGTCCAAAATGGAGGCCCTTTTGTCTAAGATGGTCAAAGGTCAAGAAAGTCAAGAGAACTGGTTGGAGGATATCAAAGCTGATCTATCAGGATTGAACCAGAAAGTTGAGTCACATGCTACAACAATCAAGCAATTGGAGAAATAATTTAGTCAGATATCAGCCACAATGAATAAGAGGCAACCTGACACTCTTTCAATCAATACAGTGGTGAATCCCAAAACTAATAGTCAATTTCATTCCATTACCACTCAGAGTGGTAAAGTTACTATAGACCCATTGGTACCCACAGTTCATGAGCAGAAGAATGAGGATGAATCGATTGATGTTGGGAGCAACAGAAAAGAGAATGGAGGAGAAAAAAAGGCTACAGAGCCTGTACTGAAGCCTATTCCAAGTCCCTTTCCTTCTTATCCATAAAGAATGATAAAGAAACAAGAAGATGGTAAGTATTAAATTTTTTTATCTATGTTAAAAGAGTTGACTATCAACATACCGCTTGTAGAGGCATTGAAGCAGATGCCAGGATATGCAAAATTCATGAAGGATTTGATCACAAAAAAGGCTAGTCAGTTATGAGCTAGTCTATAATATTCATCATTGCAGTGCTGTATTTACTAGATCTTTGGGAGAGAAAAAGGAGGACCCTAGCGCTTTTATAATACTTTGCACTATTAGGTCTTTCAACTTTACTCAAGCATTATGTGACTTGGGGGCTAGCATCAACCTCATGCCCTTTGCTGTATTCAAGCAGTTAGGGTTGTGAGCTCCCAAACCAACTACCATGAGACTAGTGATGGCTGACAGAACAGTAAAGAAACCTGTTGGTATCCTTTATGATGTTTTGGTAAAAGTGTATTCTTTTATATTTCCTGCTGATTTATTATATTAGATTGTGAAGTGGAATTTCAGGTCCCAATTATTTTAGGAAGACCATTTTTGGCTACATGTAGGATGCTGATTGATCTGGAGAAAAGACATCTGATGCCGCGACTCACTAATGAATAGATGACATTCAACGTATGCAAATCTATGAAGCAACCTGATGAATTAAGAGTGATATTTGTGATTGATGTATATGATGAGGATATAAAGCCATTCCATGATGTTGATGCAGTTACTCTATCGGATGATGGTTCTGATGCGGTTGTTCCTGTTGAAGAAAGACTAGGGCTGCATTTGTTTTTTTAATATTCAGATGTCTGAATCTAAATACACATCTAAATGATTAAGATGTTGTCTCTAGATATGAAAACTGAATGATTAAGAGTGCTTGTTTTTCAATATCTGAATGTACAATTCTTTTATTTATGTATATAATAAAATAAAAATACAATTCAAATTTAAAATTAATTATATATTATAAAAGTATATAATTTAATACAACAATATTATTATTTGATTGAGAAAAATATTTATGTTTGTTAGTGATAGTGGAGATGGTTTATAATGGTGGTTGTGGTGACAATGATTGATGTTAGTGATAAATAATGTTAGTGGTGATAGTTGTGATGGTTGGTATTGTAGTGACTGTTATGATGGTAGCAATTGATGGTGGTGGTAGTGGTTGTGATGTGACATTGCTTGATGTTAATAGTTTGAAGTGTTGATTGTGTTGGATGAAACATGAATGCATGATGGTTGATGATGTGTTGGTGCTAGTTGGAGATGTTGTTTGTTGGGATGGTGGAGATAGTTGTTAGTAGAGATAAATTATATCAATGGTAGTGATTAAAGTGGTGGTAGAGGTGGCGTTACTAGAGATAATGGTGGTGTTGGCTAAAGAATATATGGAGGTTGTGATGTATTAGTGCTAGTTAGTGGTGGTGCTAGTTGTGATAGATGAGTTGTTCGGAAGTAAGGATTGACCGGTAGTGGTTGATGATGTTAGTGTTGTCGACAGTGGTGGTGGCGGTGAATAAAATAGAATAATAGAGGTAGTAGGTGTGGTAGAGGTTGAAAATAGTAGTTGTTAGCAATTTTTGTTATCGATGGTGGTTGTGATGGTGAAGGTGGTTGGTGGTGGTTGAAAATGGTAGCGGTGGCAGAGATAGTGGTGGTGACTGCTGATTATGAATAGAGTGGTGAATATTATCGAACACCTGAATATCTCTTCAAACCTATTATGACTTGGTTCTAGATCTGAATGATTAAGACCTATTCAGACGTATTAAGAGATAAAATCTTAATAAAAATTAAATGCATTTAATGGTTTGAAGTCTGAATCATTCAGATTTAGACCTTCATTAAGTGCAAACAAATAAGGCCTAGGTGTCGAAGCTCTGGCAGCTGTGATCATGAATTTTGACTCTAATGGTATCGAGGAGTATGAGGAGCTAGTAAGTGCACTGGATGGGAGTGGTTATAATTTTGCGCCAAAGAAGCTTGATTTAGTCTTAAAGAATAGAACTACTCCACCTACTTTCCCATCCATTGAGGAAACACTGGTGTTAGAGTTGAAGACCCTCCTATCTCACTTGCAATATGCATTTTTAGGGGCCAACAATACATTGCCGATTATTATTGTAGCTGATCTGAGATAGTCAAAAGTAGAAGCATTATTGTCAGTATCGCAGAGATTCAAGAGGGCCATTGGATGGTCCATTGCTCATATTGTGGGTATTCTGCATGGTTTGTGTACTCACAAAGTACAACTTGAACTGAATTATGATCCATCTATTAAACATCAATGTCAAATCAATCTTCCTATGCAGGAGGTGGTGAAGAAAGAAATAATCAAGTGGTTGGATACTGATGAAGTGTATCCCATTTCTAATAGTAAGTGGGTCAGTCCAGTACAATGTGTTCCAAAGAAAGGTAGAATTACTGTAGTACCTATGAGGCCAGTCACTGGATGGAGAGTGTGCATGGATTATAAAAAATTGAATGCATGGGGTCAGAAGTACCATTTTCCTATGCCTTTCATGGATCAAATGTTAGACAGGTTAGCAGGCAGTGGATGTTATTGTTTTCTTGATGGGTACTCAGGCTACAAGATCACTATTGTACCTGAGGACCAAAAGAATACTAAAATGTCCTTATGGGACCTTTACATTCAAGTGAATGTCATTCAGGATACGCAAAGACCTAGCCACATTTCAGAGATGTATGATGTCTACTTTCTCTTATATGGTCGAAGACACTATTGATGTTTTTATGAATGATTTTTTAGTTGTTGGTGATTCTTTTAAAGATTGCCTAAAGCATTTGGCAAATGCTCTACAAAGGTATGAAGAATGGAACTTGGTACATAATTAGGAAAAATGCCATTTTATGGTCAAAGAAGAAATTATGCTTGGGCACAAGATTTCAAAGAGAGGCATAGAGGTTGATCGAGCGAAGATTGAGGTGATTGAAAAATTACCTTACACAATTTCTGTGAAGGGAATTTAGAGTTTTTTAAGGGCATGTAGGTTTTTATAGGCAATTTATCAAGGACTTTTCAAAGATTGCTAATCCTCTGTGCAAGCTTCTTGAGAAAGAGGTAAAATTTGATTTTGATGATGCATGCAAGGAGGTAAAATTTGATTTTGATGATGCATTTAAGAAGGCTTTTGAATTCCTAAAAGAGAAATTAGTAACTGCTCCAATCATTGTGTGTCCTAATTGGTCTTCACCTTTTGAGATTATGCGTGACGCTAGTGGACTGTCCTTAGGGGTTGTACTAGTCCAATGAAAAGAAAAGATCCTTCATCCCATCTACTATGCTAGGAAGGCACTAAATCCTACTCAAAAGAACTATACCGTAACAGAGTAAGAGTTACTGGCAGTGGTTTTCGCCTTTGAAAAGTTTAGATCTTACTTGATTAGGACAAAGATGATTGCGCACACTAATCATGCAGCATTGCGGTACCTAATGGCTAAAAAAAATTCAAAGCCTAGGCTTATTCGGTGGGTGTTGTTGTTGAAAGAATTTGACTTTGAGGAAAAGGACAGAAAAAGGCACGAAAAATCAAGCTGCGAATCACTTATCTAGACTAAAGGAGGAAGCTATGTAAAAGGTTGTTACGAGGTAGGAGATTGATGAAAGTTTTCCAGACGAGCTGATATTAGCAGCTTCCCAAGATCTAATTCCATGGTTTGTAGACTATGCAAACTGCTTAGCCAGTGATCTAGTCCCAGAAGATGTTTCATATCAACAAAGGAAGAAGTTCATGCATGAGGTAAAAAATTTTTCTGGGATGAACCATACTTATTTAAAATTTGTGCAGCTGGAATCATTCGTAGATGCATACCTGAGGTGGAGATTATGAGCATACTTGAAGCAAGTCATTTATCGCCAGTTGGGGGTCATCATGGAGGGGCCTGCACAGCTCACAAAATCCCATAATGCGACTACTATTGGCCAACCATATACAAAAATGCTCATGATTTCACGTTTGCTTGTGATTAATGTTAGAGACAAGGTACTATTTCTATAAGACATGAACTACCTATGAATCTTATTTTAGAATTGGAAGTATTTGATTTATGGGGCATAGATTTCATGGGACCTTTCCCGAGTTTGTGTGGCATGATACTTGTGGATGTAGACTAGGTGTCAAAATGGGTGAAAGCAATTACGCTTCCTAAAAATGAAGCTCGTAGTGTTACTGTAATTTTAAGAAAGAATATCTTTTCTCGATTTGGTATGTAGTGGGTCAAATTTCTGCAACTACCAATTCAAAAGTCTTCTTGAAAAATATGGAGTGAACCATAGGGTGGCAACACCCTATCATCCATAGACTAATGGATAGGTTGAAGTATCTAATAAAGAAATCAAGTCCATATTGGCGAAGACTATGAATGACAATAGGACTGATTGCGCAAGAAAGTTAGATGATGCATTGTGGGCTTACCACACAGCTTACAAAACCCCCATAGGTGCCTCACGTTATCAACTTGTGTATGGAAAAGCTTTCCATTTACTAATTGAGATTGAACATAAAGCACTATAGGCATTAAAGAGATGAATCTAGAGTGGAAGGATACAACAAAGTCAAGACTGAATAGTATGAATGAGTTGGATGAATTCTATCTCCGGGCATATAAAAGTTTAGCACTTTACAAAGAAAAAATGAAGTTGCACCATGACTACAAAATTGAGAAGAGGGTATTTGAAAAAGGTGACCAGGTGCTGTTATATAATTCTGAGTTTCATTTGTTTTCAGGTAACCTAAGGTCGGATGGCATGGTCCATTCACAATTTTAAGAGTTTATCCCTATATTGCTTTAGAACTAAAGAGGGATGGTGATCGATCATTCTAGGTAAACAGACAAAGAGTGAAACACTATATGGGAAATTCTGAAGAAGGAAATGAGGTGACTGAAATTGACCTTGATAAAGTCTTAGTAACCAAGGCAATTATGTCATACCGCGACGTTAAATCAAGCTTTGTGTGAGAGGTAACCCACAGGCTAGTTGGCAAAATTTGAGTACCCAACTTAGCCACATCGTGCCGCAATGTTAAATCAAGCACTGCATAGGAGGCAACCCATATTTTTGGTATTTATTTTATAGGGTAATATGTTTGTTCAGTGTGCAGGGTTAACAATTGCAACAAATATCTAGAAAAGTTGAAAAAGTTTTGGTCATACAAACTCTTTACGAGTCATATCTATAGGGTACGACTCCTAAGTAGGAGTCGCATAGACCTAAGAGGAAAATCAAATTCAGGTAAAAGTTTCTGGAATGGATACGATTCTTAGAATGAGTCATACCCTCAAGGCACAATTTTTCACCTTGAGTCACACCCACTCTAGAAACCCAGGTAAGTACCAGGTCTGTACGAGTCAAAATAATGACCCGTAAGCCTGGATACGAGTCATATATACATATTGTACCCAGGATTACACGATCAAATCGTGGGTTGACCCAGATCAGATCTTTAATTCAAAAATAAAAGGGGTATCCCATAGGGCACCCGACAAAATCACTCGTACCCACACTATTTTGAACCTAATTTCAAGAAACAATCCATAAAATCAAATTGCATTCAACTAGATTAAAATACCAACAACTTCAATTCCTTTATTCTTTGTGATTTAAACTCGAATTTGGGAAGGAATAAAAGTGAAATCGAGATTTGAGATTTTTCAAGCATCAAGTAAGTGTTTTAATGCATTTTCTTTACTTCTCAAGTTAAATACATGGTGTTTGTTACTATGAACTTGGTTTGAATCAAAATTATACAAATATTACATTTGTAGGTAACCTAAGTTAGGTGAGTTTGTTGAAAATTAGAAATTGGGGTAGAACTAGGGTTGGGAAAGGATTTTCAAATGTTTGTGTAGGCTAAAATGATGGATATAGCTGAGAATTGTAGTGGGTATTTTGGGAAATTGCTAAGGAGTAAAACTTTAAAGTTGGACTTCTATGTTGCAGTGGATACGAGACCACTTACGACTCGTACCCACTGGCATGGGAGTCGTAATGGGACTAGTACCCACTGACAACATAGAAGTCTAACACATTTAAGGTTCTAGAAGGGATACGACTAGACTATACGAGTTATACCCAGACCATATATACAACTCATATTCTATTAGTCGTACCAACCTGGGATTATTAAATTTAGAATAAATGTTTCTGATCATCTTACGACTGTTGGTAACAAGTCATACCCTGTCGGTATGACTGGTTAGGAGGAGTCGTAAGTATACCAGTGAATAAAGGTCATGTAATGTACATGATATAACTTGATTATACGAGTCGTACCCAGTCGGTACGACTAGTACCCACAATCCATACCCAAACCAGAACAAGCACATTGAACTTTAGTTTTAAATTTTTCTTTTCTTTTCTTTACTTAGTTACTAATAATGTTGTATTTGCAGGAACCATGCCTCCAAAGAATTCTTCCTTATTCAAGAAATTTACGAATAAGGACAATAAGCAAGCACCAAAGGCTAGTGTAGAATTCAATGAGTCCGAGTATGAAATGGACAGTTAGGGATAAAACAGTTACATAGCTGGATAACTAGTACTTAGTAATATAGCCTTGTGCGAGTGTGTACGAGATATACTTAGTTCTCGGTGTGTTGGAATCTAGAACTTACTCGATTTCTTTTACCTAGGCCTAGGATAGTTATGTAGGAGATAATAATAGGCCCTCTTTTTGTGAGTCCGGTCGAACCTAAAATGCCATAACCGAACGAATGAATCCCCTTTGATCCAAATAGTTGAGCTTTCATAGACAAATTTTTTGTTTCTCCTGTCACCTTCCCGTTTACCTTACAATGAACTTGTTTTGACCCTGTTCCTCCTATGGACACTGTGCACCTCAACTCAGGCAAATAGCTTAAGTTGAGGGTGAATATTGTAGGGGTGCATGAGAGAAAATGAGTATAAAGAAAATAAATAGAAGGAAAATAGTTGAAACCTGAACAAGTATGGTGAAAAGAAAAAAAAATAAAAAGTTGCAATGAAAATCAAAAGAAAAAGAATAAGATAAATAAGTGCTAGAAAACCACACTTGACCCAGGTAGAATGTTCTTAAGAGAAAAAGAGAGACACAAGGGTAAAAATAAAAGAAGTGAAAAGTGAGTGGACCCCGATTAAAGCATAGTGTCCAGGAGGCATAGTGATAACACTCAATCTACAGCTCTCGTAGGAGTGTAAAGCGGTCGTTAGCAAATATAGAACCCAACCTGGGTTGGGTATCGATCCCACAGGGAATAGCTTGGTCAACAAGTAAGTAAAGATTACTAAACTTTTAGTGCAAGTCTCGTAAAAAGGGGGGAGTCTTGTTGTGCAAGTAATGTAACCAAATAGTAGAGAAAAACGGCAATAGCAAAGTAAAAAGAGAAAGAATGTTTTAGTGAGATGTAAACAATGAGAATTGAAAAGTTGGGGTTATGTCCACCTTCTGAGTTATACGTCTCTATTGGCTATGAGTGTGCGAAATTCAGACATGCATATGCTTATAGAGAATTGTTTTCGATGGTAAATCCAGGTGTCTTTTGACCTATTCGAGGATTATTTCACTTTAACTCTTTCGAGCTTAAAGCGTGTCTAACGGTACGAATTCTCCAAGAGGTTAATCCAGTTACGACACTAACTTTTTAATAGGGGATGGGACCCTACTACCTTGACATTATCTCTTTTCCAGACAGATAACCTTTCTTTAGAACAAGTTAAATGTTATACTGGCGTATTCTTGCGTTTGCAACCACAAAGAATTTAGATTAAGATGAAGAGAATAATGATATAAGCAACATACGTGTCACGAATTCACAAACTCACAGCCATAGATAGTATCTCATTCGGCTTCCATAACCCCAACAGAGAAGTTTAGTTACCCATGAGTGCGAAGGAAATCACAATTGGCATTGTTGTTATACCACAATAAAGATTTCTCGTTTGTAATGGTGTGGTAGGCGTTAGGCGTGAATCCCTTAGCAAAGTAACGTTTCTCTTGTTGTGGAATTTAAGAATAGATGAATAGAAGAAGAATAAAAAGTAGAATTAATAGAAGAATGATTGTTTAGAACTAGAATGTCTTAGAAGTAGAATAGAATAGAATTAAATGTAAGAAGATGTCTAAAATCTCTAGCAAGATAGGGTATTTATAATACCCATATCCTATTCCTACTAAGCTAATGAAATGCTTAACCAAATCCTACTAAGCTAATGAAATACTTAACCCAATTGTACTAGGTTAACGTATCATTATCCTAATCCTAACAAGCTAATGTAATACTTAACCCAATTGTACTAGGTTAATGTATCATTATCCTAATCCTAATAAGTTACTGCTAGCCTCCAAAGTCTTCAGAAATGTTGTTTTAGCCCGGGATAGAATTTCCATGCGCCATCTTTAGTCCTTGGCGTCCAAGATTGGCTTTTCTCCTTTCGTGAAGCTTTCTTTGGCGTCAAGTTATCCATGAAATGCTGAATTCTGCATCATTTATACCTGAAACTTTGTTAATCATGTTCGTTAGCTCACTTACAGGAAAATGGACTAAAAGTGCATGAAATATATAATTTGTTCTCAAAACTAGGCTAAAATATGGGCAAAATATAGTGCTATAGGCGTGTAAATTCGCCTATCATCAACACCTCACACTTGAAGCTTTGTTCGTCCTCGAACAAAATATCATGTCCCTCTAAACATCAACTTAGGGTTTCACAGCAGCAATATAAAATATTCGTCAAGACAAGCACAACAATTATCAACAAAGAGTAGTTTTCCCAACATTAGTAGAGACCATTTAGCCTCCCACATAGACTCGTGATGGTGGTCAACTCATATTCAAAAGTTAAGGCACAAAGAATCATACACAACTACCCAAAACTCATCAACCATGTGTGTCTCACAATATATTACCCATAATCACTCACAAGTATAGCATATTTTTCAAACATGGGTATCAAAATATCCTTGCTCTCACTCTCACAAAGAATTCATATGCAGAAACTGATGACCATAGGCTTGCCCTTAGTGTAATGATCCACTAAATGTCAGAATGCTAAGCTTAGAATCAAATAGGTCTTTTGATGGTTGTAATGTAGGCTAAGGGACGGGTAGGACTATTTTGGCCAGAAATAGTGACTATGTTCCTAAGCGCTTTAATACATCACATTGTGTCATTAACACTTTTCTTTCTAACAACCTTTCTTTCATTTATTCTACCACCCTTTTTCTCCTCTTTTGTTTTTCGATTTTAAACATGACTAACTTTTCAGTTTTTTTCTTTCTTTTTCTTTTCATAACATACCTCTTATGATAGCACTTTTTTTTCATAGCAATTTCAAGCACCAATGCATTCTAAAGCATCATACTCACCCAATTTCCTCTTATTTTGTCACATGACTTTACACTTTAAAGCACTTAGGAATTTGGATCAAATTATGGTCTTGAAAAAAATGGATTAGGCTTACATATGAGGTTGTCAAAGAAAATAGGCTAAAGGCTCAAAAGGGTTAACTAGGATAATGTCCATGGGTAGGTAAAAATGAAGGTAAACAAATATAGGTTGCCAAAGAAATGCCTAAATCATCTCCTAAACTTACACTCCTTATTTTCGCTTTACATACATACCAGGCAAGTTCTAGCATCAGCCACAAGCACAGAATATACTATTAGCTCACACACACAAGGCACATGGTCGACTTTATTGAGAGTAGTATAGACTCTTGTCCCAACAGATGAAGGAATTGAACCACATAATATCACATAGTGAGTCACAATTAGAGCCTAAATGTCTCAATAGTCATGATTTTAGCACAAACTCTTGTCATAATCTCATGCTTCCTATTAGAATAATTTCATCCGAAGTTAAGTAAAAAAAAAACAAAATTAAAACGAGAAACGAAAGAAAAAAACTAAGCGAAAAACGAAAAAAAACTAAGCAAACAAACATAAATGCAAATGCAAATGCGGATAAAGGATTATAGCATGCAAATACCACCACCCCACACTTAGATGGGACACACTGTCCTCAGTGGAAAATAAATACGAAGAACCTGGTCAGTCGGACTCCTCCTCTATGTCGGGGGTCATACCCCCTTCGTCGAAATCATCGTAGGAGTCGTCGTCATCAGAATTCTCCTCCATGTCGGAGTTTGGCATTCGTCGATCATCATCGGTCGGCACATCATCATCAAGAGGTTCCTCAAAGTATACCCCTACTCCACACATGGCCTTCACATGCTCATTCATTGGGTAGTCATAGTCCAGCTGTTGGAGCTCTGCAGCAGTTGGAACACGACCTCCGCTCATCATTGTAAACCTCATCATGCCGTACATATGGCGGGAGAAACTCTCATCCCGAGCATGTCTCTCTGCCGTAGTAAGGTTGATGCCATGTGTTGATTCAGCATATTTGACCTTTGTGAGGTCAACCTTCTTCGGATTGTGTGGGAGTTTATGATCAGCTGGTTCCTCTTCGATGTCTTTCTTCCTCAAGATTGCAGTAAACAGATTGCCGAAGCTGAAATGGGACCGCTTGTGTAGCCTAGCCTTCCGCATTGTAGATCGGATGATTACCCCAATGTTGATAGGGACATTTGTCATCAATGCGTATACCAAGCACACTCTATATCTTGTTATTTTTGTGTATTGCGTCCCTGGAATGAGGCAAGAGTTGACCATGCGCAACCATATCCTTGCTTCCCTATTCAAAGAAGCATATGGGAAAGTGTTGTGTCGACCAGTGTCCTTGTGTCTACTCCAGCGTGCCATGGATCTTGTTCCACATAGTGTGTGCCGAATTTCTCTATAAGGAGGTCTGCTGTACAGCTCTTTGAATGGTGCTGGATCGACTGAAGGCAAGCCAAGAAAGGAATTGATCAAATCCGTATTGAGTTGTAAAACTTGGCCCCGAATCTTGACTTCGCTGCCTGTGGTTTTCGGCGACCAGTTGGCATAAAATTCTCTTTTCAAATCAAGATTACATTCTCCCATGTCGCGGAATATGAAATCCAGATTTAATGCCATGATCTTCGCCAACATGCGCGGCTCCTTCTTTGCTAGGCTTTCCTTGTTTATCAAGTCGACATGAACATATTTTCTTTCCTTGTTGTTCCTATAACATTCCTTGTCTTCCTCCTCAAGAACCCATTTTATTCCAAACATACGGCGTGGTAATTGCATTGAGGATGATTGTCCTTGCTCCTTGCGGCCTCTTTTCTTGCCCTTTTGGGAAGTGGTAGCCTTCTCCTTGCCTTGTCTCGCTTTGGGTGCCATTGTACCTGAGACTTGAAATAGAGTTCACGTTAGCACAATCTCAATGGATACAATCTATACATAAGCAGTAGGGGTACCACCCCACACTTAGTTTGTTGATACGAATTAGTGAAGTGAAAGTGGTCGATTACTTAGACTTCATCGACATACGTTGTAGGAGCTATATTCCAACAAGAAAATCAGAGATGTATTACTTCTTGCAACCTTTGAAATATTTTCATGTTAGATATATCAAGACTACTACATATGGATTACATCATGGTATTGTTTCTATCAATAATCACAACCTCCTATGTCGGTAGGCAACTATAAGTCTTATTCCGATGAATGGGACATTCTAACATGTAAGCATTCTAGTGACAAGATTATGCAATGTTCATGACTATAGCAATTCCGCAAGTAGTATAACAATGCATCAAAATCAAATTCAAGTCGGAAATAAGTTAAGATTATCCTAACGTACATGTTCACTCACTTGGTTTTGTATCAATAATTCAAACACATTAACATCACCAATATTTCTTCAAGATGCAGCAATTCATAATAGACATAGCAACGTAGCACTTACGAAAAATAGATGAAGAACAAAAGAGTACATACGTGATTGAAGCCTTTGGAGATGTTCTTGTGAAGTGGGAGAGCAAAAAGAAAAGTTTTGAGATGATTTGGAGAGTATGTGCGGCGCCTAGGTCAAGTTTTCAATGTGTTTGTGTTTCAAGACTAAGTCTCCATTATATAGGAAAAGAATGGGTCGGGTTTTGACCCATTTAAAATCGGTTTTGGAGACAAAAAGTGACCATAGGCGGCGCCTTTAGCTTTGCCTAAGCTTGTCATAGGCGGCGCCTAATGCAAAGCATTTGCTAGCATAGGCGGCGCCTAGTTCAATGCCTTTAGTGACCATAGGCGGCGCCTTTAGCATGGCATATGAGATTCAGAGACCAAATGCTTTAGCATAGGCGGCGCCTATGCTATGGCATACTTGAGCATGGGCGGCGCCTATGCTATAGCACACTAGATTCCGAGACCTTGGGCTATAGTATAGGCCATGCCTTGTTCGTGGCCTAGTTTTACCTAGGCCAAGCCTTGCTCGATGCCTATTTTGTCATGAGCAATGCTCAATCCATAGCCTTATGCATCTTCATTCCTAACTCACCACCTTTACCATGCAATACGTCCAAATCGTCATTTGAAATCAATCTCCTCGTTTTATACCTCTTGCACCTACATTTTCTCAAACCAATGAAAACAATTAGTACGATGGGTTGCCTCCCATCAAGCGCCTTAGTTTTGGTCGTGGCACGACTCTTATTTTTGGATTTTTTTATTTGTCAAAAACAAAACACGTACTAAAATGAAAGAAAAAACAAAAAAATGTAAAACGATAAACGATAAATGATGGGTTGCCTTCCATCTAGCGCCTTATTTATTGTCGTGGCTCGACATAGTTACCTCGAGTACTTAGACTTCGTCGAGATAAGTGATGGCCATGAAGTTTATCGAATCAAGAGGACCGATATAAGGTTTCACACGTTGGCCATTCACTTTGAAGATAACACCATTATTATCTTCCAATTCAACTACTCCAGACGAGTAGACTTGGATAACTTTGTATGGACCAGACCACTTGGACTTTAACTTACCTGGGAAGAGCTTCAATCTAGAGTTGAAGAGAAGTACCATATCATCCTTTTGAAAGTTTCGACGAACAATCCGCTGATCATGATACTTTTTCATCCGCTCCTTGTATAGGTCTGATCTTTCATAAGCATGTAGACGGAATTCATCAATCTCGTTCAGTTGCTCCATCCTCAGCTTCATTGCATCATCCCAATTCAAATTCAATCGCTTCAGCGCCCACAATGCCTTGTGCTCGAACTCAATGGGTAAGTGACAAGCCTTCCCATAAACTAGTTGATAAGGGGACATGCCAATTGGCATTTTGAATGCAGTCCTGTACGCCCATAGTGCATCGTCCAGCTTCCGAGACCAATCCTTCCTATTAGCATTTACCGTCTTCGCAAGGATTTGCTTGATCTCTCGATTGGAAACCTCTACCTGTCCACTAGTTTGTGGGTGATAAGGCGTGGCTACCTTATGTTGCTTGACACCATATTTTGCCAACACGGACTTGAATAACTTGTTGCAAAAGTGAGATCCTCCATCGCTTATGATTGTACGTGGTACTCCAAAGCGAGAGAAGATATTTCTCTTCAAGAATGCAACAACACGCTTTCCCTCATTGTCGGCCAACACTACTGCTTCAACCCATTTTGATACATAATCTACAGAAACTAGGATGTACTTCATTCCAAACGAATTTATGAATGGACCCATGAAATCAATACCCCATACGTCAAAGAGTTCTACTTCAAGGATTTTCGACATGGGCATCTCATGGTGTTTTGAAATAGTACCTTATCGCTGATATTGGTCGCATCTTCTAACAAAGTCGTAGGCATCTCTAAATATCGAAGGCCAATAATATCCGCTTTGCAATACCTTTCTTGCTGTCCGATTACCTGCGTGATGTCCCCCAACTTGGGAAGTGTGGCATGCTTCCAATATATTTGGCACCTCTTCATGGGATATACATCGTCGGATATCACCATCCGCGCATCGTCGAAACAAATATGGCTCATCCCAAAAGTAGTGCTGTACATCATGCATAAACTTCCTCTTTTGATGGTAAGATAAATTTGCAGGTATCACATTACTCACCACAAAGTTTGCAAAGTCGGCATACCATGGTAACTCTTCTATTATCGTGGCTAAGATCTCCTCATCAGGGAATGCATCATCAATCTCGATTTCAGGTTGCGCCACATGCTCATTCTCGAGTCTAGAGAGATAGTCGGCCACTTGGTTCTCGCAACCTCTTCTATCTTTAACTTCGAAATAAAACTCTTGCAGCAGCAATACCCATCGAATTAGTCTTGGTTTTGCATCCTTCTTTGTCATTAGATACCTAAGAGCTGCATGGTCTGTATGAACGATCACCTTAGTACCCAATAGGTAGGCACGAAACTTCTCAAACGCATACACAACCGCTAGGAGCTCTTGTTCAGTAACAGTGTAGTTCCTTTGGGCTTCATTTAGGACCTTACTCTCATGGTAGATAGGATGAAATAGCTTCTCCTTTCTCTGACCAAGTACAGCACCAACGGCTACACCACTAGCATCACACATGACTTCGAACGGGAGAGACCAATCTGGTGCTACCATGATAGGGGCTTCAATGAGTTTTCCTTTGAGGCATTCGAATGCCTTCAAGCAATCGTCATTGAAGTCAAACTTCGCATCTTTTTCCAAGAGTTTGCACAATGGACTAGCAATTTTGGAGAAGTCTTTGATGAACCGACGATAGAAACCTGCATGGCCGAGAAAACTACGAACACCCTTCACCGAAATTGGAGGCAGTAGATTCTTAATGACTTCAATTTTCACTCGATCAACCTCAATTCCTCTTTCGGAGATTTTGTGACCAAGAACAATACCTTCTTTTACCATGAAGTGGCACTTTTCCCAATTCAGCACTAGGTTGAATTCTACACATCTTTGCAACGCCATACTTAGGTTTGTCAAGCACGCTTCAAAAGTATCACCAACAACTAAAAAATCGTCCATGAATACCTCCAAAGTGTCTTCAACCATATCAGAAAAAATGGACATCATACAACGTTGAAAGGTGGCTGGTTCGTTACATAGCCCGAATGGCATACGCTTGAAGGCAAACGTACCATATGGGCATGTAAACGTTGTCTTCTCTTGGTCTTCGGGAGAAATACAAATCTGATTATAGCCTGAATAACCGTCTAAGAAACAAAACCATCCTTTCCCCGCTAATCGATCTAGCATTTGGTCCATAAATGGCATTGGAAAGTGATCTTTGAGCGTCCAAGAGTTCAGCTTCCGGTAGTCCAAGCATACTCTCCATCCAGTGACGGGTCTGAGTGGAATAAGTTCATTTTTCTCATTCGCGACCACCGTCATACCTCCTTTCTTGGGAACACATTGTACCGGTCTTACCCATGTACTATCAGAGATTGGATACACAACCCCTGCGTCTAACCACTTGATAATTTCTTTCTTCACCACTTCTTGCATAGGTGGGTTTAGACGTCTTTGATGCTCAATGGTTGGTTTGCAATTTTCTTCAAGCTGAATCTTGTGAGTACAAATCCCAGGTGGAATACCAATAATATCCGCAATGGTCCATCCAATGGCTCTAATATACTTCCGTAGAATAGCAATAAGAGCTGCAACTTGTTGCTCACCCAAATCTGCTGCCACAATGACTGGAAGTGTGCTTCCGCTTCCTAAGAATGCATACTTTAAATGACTTGGCAGCACCTTCAATTCTAACGTGGGTGGCTCTTCAATAGATGGCTTAGCTGGTGGTGTGGGCCGATTTTTGAGATCAAGGTCCAGCTTCTTGGGAGCTTAGCAATATGTCCCTAATCTTGATAGAGCACAAATAGCTTCTTTGCAATTTTCAGCATCCTTACTCTCTCTATTCATGAGCACAACCGCCAAAGGGTCAACAATAATTTGCTCTTCTTTAAGTAATTCTTTCGGATCATCAAAGAAAACATCAGCCACCGAAAATACACTCAGATCTTTGGGTTGCTTCATTGATTTGCAAACATCAAAGCGAACCACTTCGTCATTTATTCGGAATGAAAGCTCATTAGCTCTCAAATCAATGAGCACACTTCCTGTAGCAAGGAAAGGGCGTCCCAAGATTATGGGCACCTCTGAGTCCGCTTTACAATCCAAAATAACAAAGTCTTCTGGAAATATGAATGAAGAAACCTTTACCAAGACATCACATAGGATACCAACAGGTCGTTTTACCGACCTATCCGCCATGACGAGCCTCATATTGGTTGGAGTAGGATCACCCAACCCCAACTTTTTATAGATAGATAATGGCATCAAATTGATGCTGGCTCCTAAATCACATAATGCTTTGGCAAAATTCAAAGATCCAACGGTGCAAGGAATAGTGAAAGCTCCGGGGTCAGCCTTCTTCTGAACTATTGATCGGGTAGCGATTGCGCTGCAGTGATGGACATCATCTTTCAACTCATAACTTGCTGCCCGCTTCTTTGTCAAAAGATCCTTCATAAATTTCGCATACCCAGGCATTTGTTCAAGTGCTTCCACCAATGGAACATTAATGGTCAGCTGCATTAACATAGTAATGAATTTGCTGAACTTCGTATCATCCTCCACCTTCTTCAATCTTTGGGGATAAGGTGGTGGTGGGTATGGAATTGTTCTCTCCACGGCTTTCTTCTCCTCTTGCTTCTATTTTTCAGCTTTTCCAGGCTGCACGTCGTGAGGAGTGACGTTAAGGACGTTAGGATCGACTGCTGCGGCATCTTCCCCTTTCGCCTTATCATCAATTTCCGCTTCTTCATCAACCACTTGCTTGCCTTTTTCTGAAGTTTCCAGCACCTTACCACTTCGGGTAGTGATGGCCATGCATGACCCATCATTCCTTGGGTTTTGCACAGTATCGCTAGGTAAAGTGCCAACCTTTCTTTGATTGAGTGCTGCTGAAAGTTGGCTCAATTGCTGCTCTATTTGCTTGATTGAAGTGGAATGAGAATCAACTAATTGCTTCATAGAGGAAAAATCATTTATTACCTCCGTTACTCCTGCGCTCGGTGCTTCCACTCCTTTCAGTAGTTTAGCCATCATGTCTTCCATACTTCCAGAACTAGATGTGGTGGTGTCACGTCTTCCAGGGGGTACGTATAAACCACTCTTTTCATTTTTTTCCTCCAACTACCTTGGTCCTTGTTTCCAGACTTATCATAATAGTTCCGACCTTGGTTTCCTTGGGCATTGCCTCGGAAACCCCCTGATTGTTCAAGTAGTTGGCTTCCTCTTCCGAATCAGATTCGTCTCTTCCTTTTGACGCAATAGCTTTCACTTTTTCGGTCTTCCCTGATAATAAATGCTTTGTAAGAAGATCCACTTGTGTTTTCATGTGCGCCATATCTTGATCACGTTCTTCTTCTCTTCTCCTTTGGTCTGCGGTCATGCCAATAGATAAAGTGGAGCTTGCTACCTCAGAATCCCTGGTATGCCAAGCTCTACTTTGCTTCGTCATACGATCTAGCATATTGCTTGCTTGACCAAAGGTGAGTTCCATGAATGATCCTCCAGCCGCATTATCCACCACTGGTTTAGTTATTGAATTCAAGGCTCTGTATAGTATCTCCATTAGGTGAACATTAGTCATATGATGGTTTGGGCACCTCGCTAGCTTTGTCTTGAACCTCTCCCATATTTCATGAAGAGCTTCAGTGGGAAGCTGACGAAAGTTGCTGATTTCATCTCTCAATTGTTCTCTTTTGGATGGCGGAAAGAATCTTTCTAGGAAAGCGTCTCTCAATTGCCTCCAATTTTTAATAGAATCAGGAGTCAGCCCATTCAACCATAGAGTTGCCTCCCCAGACAGAGACAATGGAAATAGACGTAGTCGAATTGCATTCTTACCAACACCAGGATTGTCAAATGACTTGCATGTAGAAATAAAGTTGATGAGATGCATATTCGGATCATCGCCTGCTAGTCCACCAAATAATCCCTTGAGTTGCAATAACTAAATCATGGTGCTTGTGATGTTGAACTTGGCTCCGGGCGCTAATGGTGGGGGAATAATAGCTCCTGTGGCTCCGGCTCCATCAAGATCATCATCATCATCGTCGAAAGCTGGTTGCATGGGTTGGCGATCATACCTAAACCGAGCTTGTCGACCTCTTCTGTTGGCAGGTGTTGTGATTTCAGCATCATGCCTTGGGTTTAGTAACTCGTCATCACCTAAATCCTCATCGTCAGGGTTTGTTGCTCGCCCAGGGTTATCAATGTTTTGTTGGTGTACTTGGGCGGTGGCAAGAGTAGCTAATCTCGCCTGCTCGTGTTGAGCAACCATTCTTTCGATTTCCGTTTGTGCCTCCATTCTGCCAATTCGTTGTGGTTCAGGATTGATTGGTAATAACGGTTGACCAGAACTTCGAGTATGGGGCATGCACTGAATAAAAACCTGCAGTAAACAAAAACAAAAACTAAAAGTAAAAGTACGAGAATCTTTGACCAAAGGGTCTAGTAATTATCACGAACTTAATTGACACTTGTATTCCCCGGCAACGGCGCCAATTTTTGATAACGCTCAATCTACAGCTCTCGTAGGAGTGTAAAGCGGTCGTTAGCAAATATAGAACCCAACCTGGGTTGGGTATCGATCCCACAGGGAATAGCTTGGTCAACAAGTAAGTAAAGATTACTAAACTTTTAGTGCAAGTCTCGTAAAAAGGGGGGAGTCTTGTTGTGCAAGTAATGTAACCAAATAGTAGAGAAAAACGGCAATAGCAAAGTAAAAAGAGAAAGAATGTTTTAGTGAGATGTAAACAATGAGAATTGAGAAGTTGGGGTTATGTCCACCTTCTGAGTTATACGTCTCTATTGGCTATGAGTGTGTGGAATTCAGACATGCATGTGCTTATAGAGAATTGTATTCGATGGTAAATCCAGGCGTCTTTCGACCTATTCGAGGATTATTTCACTTTAACTCTTTCGAGCTTAAAGCGTGTCTAACGGTACGAATTCTCCAAGAGGTTAATCCAGTTACGGCACTAACTTTTTAATAGGGGATGGGACCCTACTACCTTGACATTATCTCTTTTCCAGACAGATAACCTTTCTTTAGAACAAGTTAAATGTTATACTGGCGTATTCTTGTGTTTGCAACCATAAAGAATTTAGATTAAGATGAAGAGAATAATGATATAAGCAACATACGTGTCAAGAACTCACAAACTCACAGCCATAGATAGTATCTCATTCGGCTTCCATAACCCCAACAGAGAAGTTTAGTTACCCATGAGTGCAAAGGAAATCACAATTGACATTGTTGTTATACCACAATAAAGATTTCACGTTTGTAATGGTGTGGTAGGCGTTAGGCGTGAATCCCTTAGCAAAGTAATGTTTCTCTTGTTGTGGAATTTAAGAATAGATGAATAGAAGAAGAATAAAAAGTAGAATTAATAGAAGAATGATTGTTTAGAACTAGAATGTCTTAGAAGTAGAATAGAATAGAATTGAATGTAAGAAGATGTCTAAAATCTCTAGCAAGATAGGGTATTTATAATACCCATATCCTATTCCTACTAAGCTAATGAAATGCTTAACCAAATCCTACTAAGCTAATGAAATACTTAACCCAATTGTACTAGGTTAACGTATCATTATCCTAATCCTAACAAGCTAATGTAATACTTAACCCAATTGTACTAGGTTAATGTATCATTATCCTAATCCTAATAAGTTACTGCTAGTCCCCAAAGTCTTCAAAAATGTTGTTTTAGCCCGGGACAAAATTTCCATGCGCCATCTTTAGTCCTTGGCGTCCAAGATTGGCTTTTCTCCTTTCGTGAAGCTTTCTTTGGCGTCAAGTTATCCATGAAATGCTGAATTCTGCATCATTTATACCTGAAACTTTGCTAATCATGTTCGTTAGCTCACTTACAGGAAAATGGACTAAAAGTGCATGAAATATATAATTTGTTCTCAAAACTAGGCTAAAATATGGGCAAAATATAGTGCTATAGGCGTGTAAATTCGTCTATCATCACATAGTCACTAAATGAATCCCAAAAGATATCATACCAGCCTTCAGCCTACGTGAAAAGCTAAATAAAGCCCTATAGTGATCTTACCATAACTGTCTAAAAGCATAGGAAAAGAGCATAAGGGAAAACCTATGGTATTTTGTATAAATCGGTGATACTTCTATATGAGTGAGAGAGTTGTTTGTTATATCCCTGAATAGATTAATTTATCCAAAAGAAGAGTGAATGGGATTTCTTTGACTGTGGGAGCACATGGGTTATACTGCTTGGTTGCTAGAATGTTTGATAAATATAATCTGTGTCTATGACCAAGTGTCTATTGCTAATGTAATTTCATCATAGGATTCTCTCATGTTTCTATGTGTGCTAAAATATTATATGCAACTGATTTTTGAAAATTAGAATTAAAAGGGAAAACAACAAGATTGAAATTAAGTTCACCATGGGTTGCTTGAGAACTTACTGTTTTAGCATCGTCTTGGTGCTAAAAGTATTTATTTGGTTTTGTTTGCCTAAAGACAAGCAAAAGTTTAAGTTGAGGGTGTTGAAGTGGTGTGAAAACACGATAATTTCGATGCTTAAAACTGTGAATTTCTGCGTGAACTTAGGATGTTTTGTTAGATATGATGCACTTTGGTGTATGTTGTAGGTAAAACAGGTCTACAATAGTGTTTTAATGAAAAAGGAAGGAAAAGATCTAAAAAAAACAAAACTGATCAAGATATGAATAAGTTCACGAGTCGTATACTCAACATACGACTCATAGGAGGAATCATACCCATAATAGAATCAAACACCAGGACCAACTATCAAGTGAGGATAAGATACGAATCATGTATACGAGTCGTAATATGAGTATATAAGGTGTGTCAAAATAATCGTAATCATTCCAGAATCAAGGACCCAAACAAAAGACCAAGTGAAAAAAAGATACGAATCATGCATACGAGCTGTACATTGAGGATACGATACGTATAGAGAAGTCATAAACATAACAGAACCTAAGTTACTGTTCAAAGATTGATGTGTCAGAAGTATACGAGTCGAAAGTCTGAGTACGACTCGTATAGAGATGTCGTATAAAAACTAGTATTCAAGCCTTGGAAGGACAAAAGTCCCAGGTGGATATGGATGGAGGACATTATTTAGACACTCAGGTACAACTCATAAGAATAAGTCATATGCTGAACAGAAAGTTGAAGCCATGGGAAGATCCAACACTGAAACGGATATGATGAGGCAGGGTACGACTCGTATGATGCTGATACGAGTGAAGACCGAGTCGTACTGACTGCTGACTGCCGACTTAACTTTACCTTTTCCATTTTTATTAGGATTTTAAGGTTATTTTGAGATACTATACATATCCTAGGGTTTATCGTTTATTAGGTTACATTCTTTTACATTCTTTTACATATTATTACAATACTTTCACAATTGTTCTTAAGATTTTAGGGTTTATTCAATTAAAAACTTTGGAGTTTAATCATCTTATTCTTGTCTAATTGATTTTGTGTTCTTCATTGATAATCATGGTTTCTTACACAAACATGAGCGACTAATCTCCTCTACTAGGGTTGTGGGAACCCTGACAGATTAGCTACATAGAGAAAGTGTGAGATTCAATTGTTCTAGGGTTTCTGCAAGTATCTTAATGTTTTTCATGATAATTAATCTCAAGTATCTACTGTAACTTGAGATAGCCTGTATTTTCATTCATCCTCACAAGGGAGCTTGTGATTGGGAAAAGAATATTAGGATAGTGATTTGGGATTCACCTCTACCTTTTAGTTTCCGCTATCTCATCTAATCACTTGATCCTACCCAATGATAGCGAACTGAGGTCGAAGAAAGGGGAAACAAGGAGACACTCTGAGACTTACCCGGTAAAGGGTGAAATTTATCTTCAAGCTTATCCAGCAGTTGATAATACCTATCTTGTATACTTTGTATACAGAACAATAGAACAATTGGGTTGACCACGCAAAATTTACGAAGTTGAGAGGCCAGGGGAACACAAACCTAGTGTTCGTCTCTTATTGATTACAACTCAAAAGCACTCAAGATTTGGTTACTACCTACAATTGATACTACAAATCCCCCCATTTATTTTTCTATATTGCTCATGAATTACATCAAGTCAAGCAATTCTTCACGTTTTTCCTGTGGGATCGGCCCCAACCTAGTTAGGTTATTATATTTGTAATCGATCGCTTTATACTTCTAATTGAAGTGTAGTTTTGGGTGACATCAGTAGGGTGTCGGAGTGGTGGATGTTGGTGGATTGGGATTAAGGGTAGAAAAAAAATTAATTTTTTTAAGTTAAAAAAATCAAGAATCAAGGTAGGGGGATAGTAAGAAAAAATTTTATAAAAATAGTCTATAAAAAAAATGCTTTTGGGTTATGTAAAGGGTCGGGGTGGGTGGTGGCATGTAAGGGGGGAGGGGGCTGGGGTAAAGAAAAAGAATTTATTTGAAAAATATAATAATTTTTTATTTGTTTGTTTGGGAGGGCTGACTAAGGATAAGAGTGAGGCTGGTAAGATTTTTTCATAAAAAATATTAAAAAATTAAAAATAAAAATGTGTGGGGAGGGGGTTTGGGGAGTGGGGTGGGGTGGGGTGGGGGAGGCGGTAGGGGAATAGGCGTGGAATTTGGTGGAGTAGGTCATTTTGAAAGTGGTTTGAGAGAACTTAATAAATAAATAGTTAAAGATATTAATAATAAAATCAAACACGGAAAAAATTATAAAAAACAGAATAATTAAAAAATTTAAAATAACATAATAAAATTATAGGTGATTAGATTTTGAATCGAGTGTGCTGAAATTTAAATTTTGAAAGTTTTATAATTTGCATAGTTAAATTCTTTTGGTGTTTAAAGTAGAATGAAAGATAAATTTTTTTAAAATGAGCGAATTTTGTTGAAGTTAAATTGATAGACAAAAAATTGAAATGTGAAATGAAAAGGAATGTAATTACATTCCTTAATTGATCAAAAATATAGAGGTAATAGTCGAGAACAAAATTAACAAGTATTTAACATTTCATATTTTATTATTTTTAAAAATTAATTAATGAAATATGATTAAATAAAACACTAATATTATTTCTTTTCATATCAAAATATTTAAAATAATTGCAAATGTGATTAGTTGTTAAGTATTAATTGTAATTTCACTATTAGTAATTATTTTTATTTTAATATTTCACAATTAATTTAAAGTATGTTAAAAATTGAATTATATATGATTTCAATGTGAATAAACAATTTTTTAATGAATATTTTTTAAAAAATATTCCGCACATCGCACGTAGTTATCAATAATTTCGCAACAAGAAGAACAATTACCCATTAATTCTCACAAAGTTTGAACCATTATACAAATTCAAGCGATTCATGTCGCTTTATTAACACTCATCTCAATTTAAATATAAAAACTAGTAGTAAAATATTATATTTTGGCCATGAGAATTTTTAATTTTTTACTGAAAAATTATTTCACTTTAGTAAAAATAAAAAAATTTCAAATATAATTTGAAATTGTATTTGGATAAGTGAAAACAAGTTAAACATTATTTTCACTTTTACTTCTCTCGTAAAAAGTCAAAAACAGTTTCAATTTATATTCATGATAAAACACAACTTCAAACTCCAAACTCTAACTTCAACTCCAACTTCAAGTTTTTTTTTTAATTTTCTTGGCCAAACACCTACTAATCTTTTCGAAAAGAAGAAACATTGCACTATTTTTTTTTCCTGACAATTTCTTAATATGAGCCGTCCAAGTTCAGGGTGCTCAGAAACTCCATGAGTACATTTCTCATACGAGACGACCCACAGATTTGGTACTTTTAGTCATACTTTTTCATGAATGGGTACAGACTCTTTTTTTTTTCCTTTTTTTCTTTTGTTTCTTAGCTTATTGGCGTTCCATGCAGGCCTATTAGTACTTCTTTGAGGTTGGGGACTGGCCTATGTTATTAAGGTGCCCACACCTTTGTCGGCTTGTCATTTGGACGTCTAACCCACCTTTGTCCCTACCGCTCTTTAATTCTTCTTCTTCTATGATCATCACGAGGGTCCATGCACAATAAGGTGGCATATAATTTTACATAAAATTTATATCATATTTGATTGATGGTATAAACTTATCTTAGATAAAATTTGTATCATCAACAAACATGATAAACATTTATGGGCAATTTTCATAAATCTCAATAGTTAGTATGTAATTACATAAAATTTTGATTGTCTTCATATTTACGTAAAATTTTAATTTTTCATTCATTATTGCGATACATAGCTAAAACTCTCGATACATCACCATCCGATAAATATGTATCGATACATAACTTTTAAATATTAATATAACAGAGATACTTTCAGATCCATAAATATTTTGATACATGATTTTTGTAGATTTTCAACCAAACACTTATGTATCTATAACCTAATATTCAGCAAGGTACATTACTTTTGTACATTTGGTGGAGGATCTCCTTTTCTACCAAATACATCGTTCTTATATATCTCCGAACTCTCTTAACAGATACATCATTCTTATGTATCTTAATTAACATCATCATCTTCAACCTCCATTTACGAATCTCTGAACTCCATAATTTCTCATGGCTTGGATGGCCTTGTAAGCCATCGTGGATTCGAGAAATGATGGTGCAGGATGTCGTGGATCCGAGATCTGATGGTGGAAATTCGAGATATGACTTGAGATCTGTATATGAATTATGTATGAATCATTCTAGATCTATATATACATTTAAGATCTAATGGTGGAGGATGCCACAGTTGATCTCTCTACGATCAAATTTGGAGCTCAATTCATCGAGGATAAAAAGAAAAAGAAGAAGAAGAAGAAAATATAAGCATTTCCAACTCTCTGATTCTTCCAAACTCAATCTGAATTACAAACCCCACTCCGAATCTTGAAGATTTGAAATCTTAATTTTGTGGGTTTATGTTCGTTGGATGAGGTGAATTGACGGCGGCCGTCGTTGGTGAGGTTGGGGGATTGTAATACCCCGTATTCTCATGCTAGAATTTTAACTATCATTCCTACTCGTCTAAGCTCTAATACAAGTTATTCTAATGTGAATACAAATTTCGTGATCATTATCCTAGTCTATGGAGTAGTTTAGAGGTGAAAAATGTTCATAGCAATGACCTAGAACAAAGTTGAACTAAGATCAATTGATTCGTCCAAAGTTTGACATTCGATTCTACAAGGGTCAACTTCAAACGTGTATATCTCTTAATATACATGGATTTTTTTTTATCCCAAGAACTATGAAATTGTAGATAATTGAATTAGCTTTCCAAAGATACCAATTTTGCCTTAATCCAATACCCGAGCGAAAAGTTATGCCTTTTTTCGTGAGAGGCAGTAAGGGTGTGCGATGAGCAATGCGTCGCCCAATCAAATGTGTGAGATTGGGAGAGCGAGGCACACTTACAGGTCTGCCATAAGGTGTGCGATGCACACCTTAAAGTTTTCCATGGATTGTGCGCCGCATATCTCACTTCCAAGTGCCAAAAACACCCCTATATATGTCTATAACATGGGATTTAACCCCAATTATTCAAAATCCTTTCACTTTCATCAAAAATTGGTCAAGAACACTCTTAAGGGTTTCAACCTAAAGATCAAGATATCTCAAGATTTAACCGTAGTTGTTCAATAATTCTTTAAGATTTGAATTCCCCATTTTGAGGGCTACAAGAAGCATCTATTAATATCAAGAATAGAAATCCAAAGTTAAGAGTTCATTCAAAGCTTCAATTTCAAGGTATGTGGGGTTTTTCAACAAGGACACCCTTTCGTTCTTGTGCCCAAAAATGTTTTTATTTTACGAAGTTATGGATTTTCTATGTTTTATTATGAATTTGAAGCATGAATTTACATCCTATATTGATTCTCATGATATTATGATGTTTTCGATATTTTAGAAGTGGCATTATATGAGAATAATGATATTTTCTGCTTACAGCTGAAATTTCCAGATTTTGAAGAAATTTATATGTGTTTATGATGTAAAGCTTGAATCTTGATAAGTTTTAATGTGATATTGAGACATGGGTTTTGAACTCTATTTGAGATTGTTTCTTTTGAGAAAATATGTGTTATAAACACCTTGAATTTGAATGATTTGAAAAAATCAAGAAGCTTTGACCTTTCGATCGTATAAAAGGGTTGATTTTGAACCCGAGATGAGAAAAGAAATCCACTTTTATTGATTCATTATGAAAGGGGTAGCATGCTGGATCCCGTTGTGAATTGTTGAACTATTTTATGGTGGATTTTCTTTTTAAAAGATCTGAGCTAAGTTCGGAAGTAGTCTTTAGCACTGAGCGGGAGGTACAGCGGTTTTGGTACTTCCCTAGAACTACATACCCCCGTAGGAGCCAAAATTGAGACTGATTTTCATAGTGATCACTAGTGTTTGGATTGATTATTTAAGGTCCTAGTCCGATGGCAAGGAATAGGGTGACTCTCCTCAACGTGGGTAGAACGTTTGACTCCATGTAGCTCACATGGTCTATGTCGGTTATGAGAGACTCCCAATGTGTGTGTGTGTACCATTCTATCTAAGAGGAATATATTGTTTTGAAGAATTATTTTTGAGAAAGTTATTATTTCCAAAAGATTGAGATGTTATGTTCTAAAGAGAATTGTTTTGAAACTTGATTACTCTATATGTTTGAAACCAATGAAGAAGTGATTTGAGAACTTATTGAAACAACTCACATGTTTTAGTTACTTGTATCATTTAATTATGATTTTGATTATCTATTTCAAGCTAAGTTAGTCTTTCATATCAGCATGCATAATTTTATAAACTGTGATGATATTAAGATATTATTTTATATATATGCATTGCACCCCTATATGCTCGGTACATTTCCATGGTACTGACCCACTCACAGACCTGTGTGTGGGCTACATTTTATCAGAATGTAGGTACAAGGTATAGCATGCACCTTCAGATCCAGTTAGTTCGCGACATCCAGTCAGCAGGTGATGAGTCCTTTTGATTCATTGGCTCAAGTCAGTTATGCAGAGTTAATAATGTTGTATTTTCCTTATTCAGTCGTATTGAGTGGGGTTAGTCGGGAGTCATGACCCGGCTAGCTTGAGTCAGTACTAGTAGAGGATTCATAGACAGTCAGTAGAAGTTGATGTATTTAGTTTCAGTTTTGGTTGTAAAGACAGAATTGTAATCTTGTAAAATTCAGTTTTGTATCGATCAGATTCAGAAAAGAGTTAGTTTTCCGCAAATTTGTATAGATTTATACTTTTTATTCAATTGCTTATGAGTTATGCCAGTAGAAGGGTTAGCTTGGGGTCACTTGTGACCCTAAGCACGTGTGATATCTCGGGACCCGATTTTGGGGCGTTACAAACTTGGTATCAGAGCACAGAGTTCAAGTGTCCTAGGGTGTCTATGAAGCCGTGTTTAGTAGAGTCTTGCGGAACGGTACAGAGACGTCTGTACTTTTCTTCAAGAGGCTACAGGGAATTTAGGAAATGTCTCCATTCTTTCAAGTCTTAGATCGTGCTATAGAAAGGTTCTCTGAGAAAATTTATATAGATTCTCATCTCACTTTATTCATGCCATCTTGTCCTTATTTTCAAGGTATCAGAAATAGTGAAGCTTAAATCTTTACAGATAGTTATGTTCTTGTAAGCGAGCTAGAAAAATATCCCATCAGTGCTTTTGAGTTTTGAAGATTGAAGTTCTTTATTCATGTTCATAAAAGTCGTGCACTAAGCCCAAGTCAGATGTGCTTTCAGATTACTCCTCAGAAACCATTATGTAAATCTATACTTCCTTATCTATGTATTATTCTTGAGACAACAGGATCAACAAGTTCTAGTTTCTCTCTAGATAATGCTCTAATATTTGCTAGCAAAAGTTTCAGAAGTTACAAAGTGACTTGAGAGGAGCCTTCTAGTGTGTTATAAGTCCCTCAAATTTATAGTTATTCCCTCGTTCTTACGAGTTATTCAATTAAGACAGAGTAAGGTGTATTCTTAGATCATTGAATGTTGTGTGTCAAGTTTCTATCTCTAGTATTACGTAATTTTGTTATCATTGTGTTTGTGAAAAATCAAAGTCTAGTGAAGCCGTGTGGGGCCGATTTCGATTCACTAGCATAGTTGCTTTGTTATTCATATAATTTTCTTGTTCAAAACACAAAACCAAAGTCTAGTGAAGCCGTGTAAGGCCTATTTTGATTCACTAGCAACTTGTTGTTTATCTTGTTGTTCTTGTGTTGGTTGGAAGTTTGGGTTTAGAAGTGTAGTGACAAGAAAGGTGGTAAGGGCGATTTATTGAATATGTATAGCTGAATTTTGTTGCTTATGCTTGAATTATTAATGAAGTGACATACCTTTTTTTGTTAGTTTAGTGAAGTTAGAGAATGAGATTTTAGTTAAGGTGGATTGTTGTTTGCTTGAGGTAAGAAAAGAGTTATTGATGGAATTTGTTGTGCTAGGAAAGTATAGGTTTTGATAGAAGTACTTAGTGGTTGACTATTGTTAATTTAGGCTTTCTTGAGATTGCAAGAGGAAGTTTAGTTGAAATTTATAGAGCTATGGAAGTAATTTAGGTGTGAATATGGGTAAATAGTAATGATGGGAAGAAGGAGAATGCGTTAACGGATTATGAATAAGATAGGCCATATGATTATGATCGATTGTCATTGTGTACTAGTCTTTCTTAATGTTGTGTTCTATAGTTTTGAAGGGAGAATTGTGTGTTAGATTGGGTTGTAAATCATGTTTAGCTCTAGACATTAAGTTTGAATAGTTGATGGTTTGGTTGTTGATGCTAGTGATATGGAAGTGATCTAGTAGGCTTGAACAGTGTATTCAAGAGTGTAAGATCATGTGTTCGTAATTAAGTATGATGTAGAGGTGTGCCCAAGGTGCTATGGGGATGCATTATTTTTTGAGGATTATTGCATATTGTGTGGTTAGTAGTAACGTTGAGTTTCTAGGTGGAGAAAGGCTAGTTAGATAATTTATGATGTTCTTGAAAGCTAAGTTAAGGAGTTATGATTAAAGATGTTGAGCCTTTTAAGTATGATTATTATTCTCGTGGTTTGGGAAAAATATAAGTATAGAAGTGTGATCTTGGTAGGCTATGATCATGTGATTAGAGATGTAGGTATGGTTGCAAATGAGAGTGTAAGTCTTTGATGATGATTATTGAAGCTATAAAGTTAACGATGGCATATGGATGGGTTGTTCAAGAATGAAGTCGGTAAGTTCAAAATTAGTTTACTCTTGTGTGTTTAGCATTATGTATAGATATTATAATGATGAAATTATGGCTTAATCTCTAGGATATAGAGTAGACCAACATGCATAGAATACTAGCTTTGACCTAAGGGGGAGATGGTTAGTGAAGAACTAAACCAAGTTTTGAGAATTAGATTGTAGTACATGTCAATAATGAGTTATGATGAGATAGTGATCCCTTCTTACTCTATAGTGTTCCTTGGATTTCAGTCATTACAACACCAAATCCATCACTTGCGTGATAAATCCATGCCACATGCCTATGCTTATACCCATCATGCATGCTCAAGCCCATTCTCAGCTTCTAGCAAGCATGTAACAACTTTAATGTGTGGTTCGAGTTATCTCTCATGAATCTATGAACTCCAGTCTTATATTGAATAGCTCATGATAAGTATGAACTCATGTTTCAGAGTATGACCAGTTTTTTTAAACTCATGATACTAGTAAAGTTCGCATTATATCACGTATGTCCTCAGCTTAGATTCCTTTAATGAATCCATGCCTTTGAAATTTTATTCCTCAGGCCTAAGATAAGTGTTAATGTTATGTATTGTAGTTTCCATGCTTCAGGTTCTTATGTGTTAGCTCTTCGGTGACCTCTTCCTATGTTAAGATAGTGGTGATGATTGTGGATAAGCAACAGTTTAGATGTGAGAGAGTTGATGACCCTCATTAAGAAAGATTATTTATGTTTTTTTTGCTATCTAAGGCTAAAGTGTGAAGTAAGATTGAGGCCAAGTCTTTGATACATGTTAAGGTTAGTTAGAGATCGTGTGTATGTTTCTAAGAATAGTGCAAGAAAATTGTTATTGTTAAAGGTTTAGAGATATGCGGAGTATGCCTTTAGGGGAATTTTCCTTAAAGTTATATGTGATTTTAATGATAGGCTTGAATGTCATGTTGAGTGTAAGAGGATGGATGCAATATGCGCTAGTGAATCCATATCAAGATTTTTGAATTAGTCATTGAAGTGGTAAGGCATGTTATGCTTAGGATGTGAGCTCTAAGAAGATATAGAATATTGAATCGTGTGGTTTAGACTAGTAGTGTGGAGTGGCATGTTGTATCGTATGATTTTTGAGTTAGTCTTGACCTTCGTGAGAGGACTTAGTTTACTTTAGACCTTGCAGAAAGATTTATCAGTGCCCATGTGAGAATTATAAGTTGAATCAAATGAGTATGGTATTTAAGAGGAATAGTATAGTTGAGAGAGCGTTTGAGAAGTGATGCTAAGCTTGAAAGTAAGAAGTTGCGTTGCCTGTGGCCTAGCAATCCTATCCTAGTTTATGAGTTATATATTTTTATTCTATGCTATGGATTTATATCAATGCTGTGATACCTTTGTCAGATGTTTTGTTCAGATCAAGCCCAAATCCGTTGATCCATAATGTTAATAGAATTTCATATAAAAATGCTGATAAAATATTCCATTTGAATATGGGCAGTTAGTATGATCCGGTCCATATAGCCTGCACTTCAGTTAATAAGCAAAGATATAAGCTCCTGTAGATTCTTAATTTTCCAGCTAGTCTTACTATCAGCAGTCTTATACATATGTACATTCCAAGAGGTAATGTGTTTGCGTCCAAGTAAATTATAAATTCAGCTCAGCTCATGCATCAGTTTCAGTTTCAGATATTAAGTCATGATTCAGTTCGTAAGTATCCTGTGTAGTATCACAGTCTCTTCCTAGTATTTTCACCAAATTATTATCATTCGGGGACGAACGATCCCAAGAGGGGGATGTTGTGATACCCCAAATTTTCATGCCATAAACCAATTATCTTTTTTCTTATGAGATCAAATCCAACGCAAAGTAATGGTTACTCATAAGTTGACACTCTTGTTTCTATCTTAGCCATATAGTTATTTTCATGAGAATTCATGCACTTGCAGATCAGTTTAGTAGCTCATTATTCTTGAGATCCAGTGATTCGGTTTCTATCAGTTGCACATGATAGCTTAAAGACAAAGATTCCTCTGTGATTCATGTTAATTATCCACATTCGAGGATGAATGTTCCCAAGGGGGAGATAATGTAATACCCCATATTCTCGTGCTAGAATTCTAACCGTCATTCCTTTGCGTCTAAGCTCTAATCCAAGTTATTCTAATGTGAATACAAGTTTCATGATCATTATCCTAGTCTATGGAGTAGTTTAGAGGTGAAAAATGTTCATAGCAATGACCTAGAACAAAGTTGAGCTAAGATCAATTGATTCGTCCAAAATTTGACATTCGATTCTACAAGGGTCAACTTCAAACGTGTATATCTCTTAATATACATGGAATTTTTTTTATCCCAAGACCTATCAAATTGTATATAATTGAATTAGCTTTCCAAAGATACCAATTTCGCCTTAATCCAATACCCGAACAAAAAGTTATGCCCATTTTCGTGAGAGGCAGTAAGGGTGTGCGATGGGCAATGCGCCTCCCAATCAAATGTGTGTGATTGGGAGTGCGAGGCACACTTACAGGTCTTCCATAAGGTGTTCCACGCACACCCTAAGGTCTTCCATGGGTTGTGCGCCGCATACCTCACTTCCAAGTTCCAAAAACACCCCTATATATGTCTATAACATGGGATTTAACCCCAATTTTCCAAAATCCTTTCACTTTCATCAAAAAATTGTCAAGAACACTCTTAAGGGTTTCAACATAAAGATCAAGATATCTCAAGATTTAACCGTAGTTATTCAATAATTCTTTAAGATTTGAATTCCCCATTTCAAGGGCTACAAGAAGCATCTATTAATCTCAAGAATAGCAATCCGAAGTTATAAGTTCATTCAAAGCTTCAATTTCAAGGTATGTGGGATTTTTCAACAAGGATACCCTTTCGTTCTTGTGCCCAAAAATATTTTTCTTTTACGAAGTTATGGATTTTATATGTTTTATTATGAATTTGAAGCATCAATTTACATCCTATATTGACTCTCATGAGATTATGATGTTTTCGATATTTTAGAAGTGGAATTAATGAGAACAATGATATTTTGTGCTTAAAGCTGAATTTCTAGATTTTGAAGAAATTTATATGTGTTTATGATGTAAAGCTTGAATCTTGATAAGTCTTAATGTGATATTGAGACATGGGTTTTGAACTCTATTTGAGATTGTTGTTTTTGAGAAAATATGTGTTATAAACACCTTGGATTTGAATGATTTGAAAAGATAAAGAAGCTTTGACCTTTCGGTCGTAATAAGGGGTTGATTTTGAACCTGAGATGAGAAAAGAAATCCACTTTTATTGATTCATTATGAAAGGGGTAGCATGATGGCCCCGTTGTGAATTTTTGAACTTTTTTATGGTGGATTTTCTTTTGAAAAGATCTGAGCTAAGTCCGAGAGTAGTCTTTAGCACCGAGCGGGAGGTATATCAGGTTTGGTACTTCCCTAGAACTACGTGCCCCCGTAGGAGCCAAAATTGAGGCTGATTTTCATAGTGATCACTAGTGTTTGGATTGATAATTTAAGGTCCTACTCCGATGGCAAGGAATAGGGTGACTCTCCTCAACATGGGTAGAACGTTTGACTCCATGTAGCTCCACATGGTTTATGTCGGTTATGAGAGACTCCCAATGTGTGTGTGTGTACCATTCTATCTAAGAGGAATATATTGTTTTGAAGAATTGGTTTTGAGAAAGTTATTGTTTCTGAAAGATTGAGATGTTATGTTCTAAAGAGAATTGTTTTGAAACTTGATTACTCTATATGTTTGAAACCAAGGAAGAAGTGAATTGAGAACTTATTGAAATGACTCGCGTGTTTTAGTTACATGTATCATTTACTTTTGATTTTGATTATCTATTTCAAGCTAAGTGAGTCTTTCATATGAGCATGCATAATTTTATAAACTGTAATGATATTAAGATATTATTTTATATATATGCATTGCACCCCCATATGCTCGATACATTTCCATGGTACTGACCTACACACACACCCGTGTGTGGGTTACATTTTCTCGGAATGTAGGTACAAGATATAGCATGCACCTTCAGATTCAGTCAGTTCGTGGCTTCCAGTCAGCAGGTGATGAGTCCTTTTGATTTATGGGCTCGAGTCAGTTATGCAGAATTAATTATGTTGTATTTTCCTTATTCAGTCGTATTGATTGGGGGTAGTCGGGAGTCATGACCCAGCTACCTTGAGTCAGTACTAGTAGAGGCTTCATAGACAGTCAGTAGAAGCTGATGTATTCAGTTTCAGTTTTGGTTGTAAAGACAGAATTGTAATCTTGTAAAATTCAGTTTTGTATCTATCAGATTCAGAAAAGAGTTATTTTTCCGCAAATTTGTATAGATTTATACTTTTTATTCAGTTGCTTATGAGTTATACTAGTAGAAGGGTTAGCTTGGGGTCACTTGTGACCCTAAGCAACGTGTGACATCTCGGGACCCGATTTCGGGGCGTTACAGGGATGTCATCAAAATAATGAAAATTGTAGAAATATACAATTATCTTCAGGAATGCATTTTTTTCTTCACTGTCTCAAAATTGCATATGAAGTAAAAGAACAATGTCTTATATGGATAGAAAATCCTAGCTACCAACCTAAGAAGGTGGACCGTATATTTGGGCCTCGATAAGTATAGGGAGGCGGGTTATGTATCTAATAGTTTGATAGAGAAAGTGTGATTTTATTTTTATAATTAGTTTTGGGATTTTTAGTAATATTAGTGATTTAAAGTGTAGTTTTAAGTAATTTTGTCAAAATTTATACCATATTTAATTCTAAAATAATCCATCTTAGCCTATTCAACTTGAGATTATTTAACTAAAAATTACACAAATACACAACTTATTTTTTCAATATTACAAAACATCCCAACTCCCTAAACATATCACAAAAATCCCAATATATACACAGAATGTTATGTTTATGTCGGCTATGTTATGTATATTAATAGGGAGAGAGAGTAAAGTAATTTAAAAATTCGGAGAGAGTGTAATTACTTCCAAAAGGGTTGGTATTTATGTTATTTATACATTATTTAATGGGAAAAGGTTATGGGTTGGCCCTTTTAAAAATAATTGACCTATGTTTGAGCCATTGGACATTCACGGCTAGTCGGTCCAAACAAATTTCATATTATGGTCATTTCATAATTTGGGTCCTTTTGATCTAGGTAGTTCAAATACAGTTCATATATTATATTGATACAATCTACATACCATATTGATATAATTCGTAAAAAAAAATAGAGCAACAAATTTATAAGTAAAAATTGTATCATTATTATGTAGAATATGCATTTTTAATATGATGTGCATAGAATTTGTATCATTGTTGTATAAAATATATCAAATTTGTATCAATATTACATAAAGCTGCCAGCAAATGGCTAGAAAATGAAATTAAAATTCAATAGTCATTTTCGTGTCAATAGTTTCATCCAAAATGTTATGTATGTCCATTCCCCTTTTTTAATCCTGCCTTTCATATAAAGCTAAGTCAGTTTATAAATTATTATCTCAACACTATAGTTTTATTAATCTTCCAAACTCCCCATAGAAATGACCCTCGTAGAGGATAGCTTTGCATTTTTGTCCCCCATAATAAAAGTGCTACAAAACTATCTTTTTTTTATGCGTCGAACAAATATATATTTGCCGCTCTATACATCTAACATTTTTAAACAACTCTTTATATACATTTATCTCTCAACTTCTATTTTTTTCTCCTTTTTATTTTACTTTAATTTGTTATATTTTCTTTTCTTTCTTTTAAAATAAGTTCTCAACCTTTATTTTTTATTTTCTCCTTTCAACTTCTTTTTTACTCCTTTCTATTTTTCTTTGATTTTTTTTTTTTTTTTGTCTTTAATTTTCTTAACCTTTATTTTTTTAGTTTTTGTTTTGTCTTTCTTGCCTTCATTTTTTTGGTTGATAGACCTCTTTGAGTTTTCAATTAGCAAAATGGTCCTTTTTTATTTTTATTATTAAAAAATAAAATAAAAGAATAATTTAATAAAGAATTGTACCCTAATAATATATTGAAAAAAATGAGACATATTTGTAGATAAATTCAAAAGATAAAAAATCACATCTCATCTTTCTAATTTCAAATTCTTGTTCTTCCCATTCTTTTCTCCTTTTCCCCTCGTTATAATTCTCATTAGAAAAATTTTCTCCGATTTCGGAGTTCTTTCTTTTCTCATCTCTTTTTACTAAAACTCATTATTTCTTCGACGTTCTTCTTTCTAAAGTAGAAACTCATTCTTGTATTTTGTTTCTGAATAGATTTTACTTGTTCTTTGTGAAGAATTCATGAGAAACGTAGATGCTAAAGATGTTGGCTACGTGTAAGACCCTGCAAAATTTTTATGAATTTATTTTTGACCCTTCCGGATGCGTAATGTTAATTTTTAACTTGAATTATGTTAAGGGGTGTTAAAAGGGTGTTTTGAAAAAGTTTTAAAATTTTCTAAAGGAGTTCGGAGTCAAGCCTCCGCGATAGTGGCATGTCACGCCACTTAGCCTCTGCGATAATGGTGTGTCACGGAGATTAAGCTCTGAGATAGTAGCATGCCACGCCGCTATGTATTTTTCGTCAAGTTTTATTTTTTTTTCACTTGGGGTGAGGGGATTTTGGTCCTTTTACACCTTCAACGATTTTATAACATTTAAATGACCCTTTTCCTTCAGTTTCAAAGATCAAAACACTACACTTTTCTTCTTTAACTCCCAACCCAAGAAATCTCAAGGGAAACAAGAAATTCACCATGCAATCTCTAAACTTCGATTTCTCTTCACTTTCTTCTATATTTCAGGCATGTTTCTCATTCCTGAACTTTAATTTTACATTATGACATTTATTTAATCAATATTCATGTGTTTTGAATGGATGAGTTTGAAATTGGGTTGAGGATTTTTGATTGTTATTACTTGAATTGCTTTTTTCATGTTTTAAATATGTTATTCCTGCTTTAATTGGTAGGTTTTGGGACTGAATTGGTGCATTGTTATAATGATTGGAATGGGTGACATGGGTTTTCCTAAATTGATGAAATTTGGCTTGATAATGGTATTACCCTTAACCCACTTTACAATCTTGGTTTTAAATATGAATATTTACATACTTTAACTTGTCCTTTGAAAATATTGCATTGCGTGGAAAGATAAATGGATAAAAATGATTTGGAATGCCTTTATAGGACATAGTTTTGGATTGTAAATGGAACTTGGGAGTCTAATGATTACATGGACTGGTTTGACATAATTGAATTAGCTTGCAAGCATATTGGTATGACAATACCATGTAGGAAAATGACTTAATAAAGACTCCTTGATTAATGGTTGGGTTTATGTGCAAACTGTTTTAATTTGGGCTTAAAGGGGATTGTATCTCTCACCGTGAAGGTATAGTCCCAGGGGGACCAATACCGGAAACCACGTTTGCCACGTGAGGGAGTATATGACCATATGTATGGATACACATTATATTTTTGATGAATATCGCCTTGGTGACTTTATCCTTTCCTCAATTTATGCAGCTAACACATACTGGGGCCCTTCCATCAGGGGAATCTAGACCTATATAGCCCGTGGGAGCCTTTAGGATGGAGCGAGCTATGAAATTCAGGCTAATGTTTTAAACTCTCATGTTCATGACCCTTGTACCTATCCTGGCATCCTATATAACTCTATATGTAAATGTTGTGCATGTTGTTTTTGATTAATTTTTGGCAATGACATTATTTTATCCTTTTTTCCTGAGTTACATGCCAATGCTTGCCCCACTGACCATTCCTGGATGCTGTATTATTCTATAAGGTAGGGTCCGAGGGATTTTCTATTATCCCTGTGTAGCGTTATGTGGTGAGGTACGTCTGTGGATCTGTGAAGTGTTGAACCTCCATCTTTTGGAAGGCTTGGTCATTTCATTATCTTTACTATCTTAGTGTTTTATACTCTTTTTTCATACTCGGGGGCATGTCCCGACTTAGTTTGGTATTATTGGTTTAGAGGGTTTTGTGGATAAGTGCTGGGTTGTTTGTCTGTTTTGATTCTTAGAATTGACATTTGACTATCTATCCTTCTTGTTACTATTTGGTTAGATTACGCTGTATTATTTTTTATGCTCTAGAGGTTAGGATAAAAGGGTGGTCTCTAACTATAGGTGGGCTTGAGATACCCATCACAGCTAGACGCTAGTTTGGGTCATGACAAGTTTAGTATCATAGCACGGTTCAGGGTCGCTGGGTGTCCACAAAGCCATGTCGAGTATAATCTTTTTTATGGGTGTGTATCCTACGACAATTATAAGGGAATGACTATAAGACATTTAGGAATGTTTCCCTTTCTTGTGTTCTAGTTCGGGCTATAGAGTCTAGATTACCTTGAAACTTCTCTAACTCCTCGATTACTCATGTTTCAAATCATGCATCCTCAAAGGTCTAACGATTGTAGAAACTATGCAGAAACCTCTGTCCCACCTGAGGAGAATGTGAAGGGAACTCAACATGTTTATAAAGTACAGACCCAATCTAGGGCCCCTACTCTTGACTGCACCACTCTACGTGGGGTTCTACCAGTCTCTACAAGTCTTTCTCGAGCTTCTCAGGCTGGTAATACTCATTCCCAGACGCCCAAAGGAGATATCTATTATATGGAGTTCTTCCAGTCTATTCATATGCTTGCTTGATTGGTAGCATCCCAGTCTCATCGGTCTGATCATGTTGGTCCTGCTATTATTTTATCCGAGGTCACTCGGGTTGGAAAGTTTATGATGTTGAATCCCCCAACCTTTACAGGCTTTGAGGTTGAGAAGTATCCTCACGGGTTTATTGATAATATAGAGAAAATCTTTAGGTTTATGCATGCCACTAATTTAGAGGGTATGAAGTTTGCTGCTTATCACTTGAAGGGTATGTCAGCTAGTGGTATAAGGAGTGAACAACGATGAGGGGTGATAATGCTGAGCCGGTGGTGTGGGATAAATTTTCAGGTGCTTTTCTTGATTACTTCTTTCTGCAAGAGTTGAGAAAGGCTAAGGCCGATGAGTTTGTGAACTTGAAGTAGGGTAACATGAGTGTTAAGGAGTATTCCCTGAAATTCCAGAAGTTGTACCATTATGCTTCGGAGTTGGTGTCTATTATGAGCTCCCAAATGAGAAAGTTTTCTTCTAGTTTGTCCCATGATTTAGTGCTAAAATGTAAGGATGCTATATTGATAATGAATGGACATTTCAGTCAGTGGTTTGTATGGAATTAGTAGAGGATGAGAATAAAGGTAGGTAAAGATGGGAGAGAGGCAGAGCAAGAAGTTTAGATATTTAGAGCAGGGTGCAAATTAACAGAAAAATAAGAGAGATGGTAGACACTGGACTAAGAAATAGAATTGGGGAAATTCCTTCGATGTCTAGTTCTCCTTATCCTAAACCTTCTGGTGATCATTGTTTTTAAGCTAGTAGTTGTCTTAAGGCACAGGGTGCCCAGTCTTAGGTTAGTGGAGCTTAGTCGACCCTATCTTACCCTCCATGTTAATTTTATGGGCAACTTCACTAAGGATATTATGAGGAAGAGAGGAATTTGTGTTTCTATTGTGGTTAAACTGGTCATTTGCAGCAAAATTGTCTAATAGCTAAAGTTGACATTGGAACTAATGAGGTTTCGATCGCCACTTCTTCAGATCTTGTACCTAAGGACGCCACTTCAGGTATCTACAGTGTCCAGAGTCGTCTCTATGCTCTTGCTACTCATTAAGAATCTGAGGCATCACCAGATGTTGTCACTAGTATGTTACAACTCTTCTCTTGTGATATTTGTTATTTTCTTGATCAGGGTTCTACCTTATCTTATGTGACCCCTTATATGGATGTACACTTTGGTTTGGGCTCTGAAAATATTTCTGACACTTTTTCTATTCTACTTTGGTGGGTGATTCTATAGTTGCTAGGAAAATCTATAGGGGTTGTGTAGTGTCCATCTTTCATAGGAAGACATTGGTAGATTTGATAGAACTTTATATGGTAGATTTTGATATAATCTTAGGGATGAATTAACTTAATTCATGCTATGCTTCTTTGGATTGTAAGACCCAAAAGGTCAGTTTCTATTTTCCTAATGAGTGGGTGATTGAATGGGAAGGAAGTTCCTTAGTACCCAAAGGGAAGTTTATTTCTTATCTTAGAGCTCTGAAGTTAATTTCCAAAGGGTGTCAGTATAATCTAATTCGGGTCAAGGATTCTAATTCTGAATTCATTCTTCGCAATCTGTCCCTGTGGTTAATGAGTATCCTAATGTTTTTCTCAGTGATCTTCCTAGAATTCCCTCCTGATAGGGAAATAGATTTTGGGATTGATCTTTTACCGGATACCTATCCCATTTACATTCCTCCTTATAGGATGACTCCGGCTTAACTAAAGGAGCTAAAAGGGCAGTTGAAGGATCTTCTTGATAAGGGTTTCATTCATCCTAGTATTTCTCCGTGGGGTGATCCTATGCTTTTTGTGAAAAAGAAAGATGGGTCTCTTCGGATGTGTATAGATTATCGTCAGTTGAATAAGGTTATAATGAAAAATATATCCTCTCTCTAGGATTGATGACCTCTTTGATTAACTTTAGGGTGCTAGGTGTTTCTCTAAGATTTATCTCTATTCGGGCTATCACCAGTTGAAGATTAAGGAGGTTGATATACCCAAGATTTCATTCCAAACCTGGTACGACCACTATGAGTTTTTAGTTATATCATTTGGGTTGACCAATGCTCCGACTGCTTTCATAGATCTTATGAATCAGGTGTTTAGGCAGTTTCTGGATTTTTTTTTTATAGTCTTCATTGATGAAATCTCGGTGTACTCTAAGAGTGAGGCGGATATGCTAATCACCTCCGAATTGTATTGCAGACTCTTAAAAGACCAGAAGTTGTATGCAAAATTTTCTGTGTAAATTTTAACTAAGTGCTATGACCTTTCTTGGGCATGTTGTTTATAGTGAGGGGATCAAGGTGGATCCACAGAAAGTTGAGATAGTTAAGAAGTGGCCTAGACCCATGACTCCAACTTACATTAGGAGCTTCTTGGGTGGCAGGCTAATATAGGAGGTTTGTGGAAAGTTTTTCATCCATTGCTACTCCGCTGATAAATTTGACTCAGAAAAAGATTAAGTTTTTATGGTTCGATTCTTGTGAGGGTAGTTTTGAGAAGTTGAAGGATACGTTGACTTCTACATTAATTTTGACCCTACCCGAAGGTACTGATGGGTTTGTTATGTATTGTGATGCGTCATGTGTGGGAATAAGATGTGTTTTGATGCAGCATGATAAGGTTGTAGCCTATGCTTCTAGGCAACTTAAAGTTCATGAGAGATACCCTATGCAACTTTATAATCTCATAAAGATACAGCTGCGCATAGTACTCAATCAAAAAGTTAGTCCGCACCGGCAAGAAGTGAGCGGACTTTGTCATCCTATCCATGATAACCCAAATCAAATCAAATTGATTATGAGACTGAGGAAGACCGGTAATGAAATCCCTATTGATTACTTCCCATTTCCATTCCAGAAACTCCATTTCCTAATACAGACCACTAGGCCTCAAGTGATCAACTTTGAATTGTTGGCACATAATACATTTGGCCACAAAATCAGCCACATCCCTTTTCATGCCATTCCACCAATACATCTCCTTGAGATTATGATACATTTTTGTCGAACCAGGATGAACAACATAGTGCGATTCATGTGCCTTAGACAAAACCCTTTGTCTCAAACCATCAACGTCAGGAACACATAACCACCTTTGGTACCTCAAGGTACCATCACCACTAATTTCAAACACCATCACCCTTTGCCCACCAACATCACTCATAATTTTCATCAAGATAGGATCTAGAGTTTGCTTCTCCTTGATTCTGCACCAAGAGACGACCGAACCACTTTCTATACCATTATACCCCCATCATTGGAGTCCAAGAGACGAACTCCAAGATTAGATAAACGGTGAATATCCTTAACCAATTCCCACTTCTCCTTATCCACATGAGCTAAATTGCCCATGGACAACCTGCTAAGAGCATCAACAACCACATTAGCTTTACCCGGGTGGTAGTGAAGACTCATATCATAGTCTTTGTGAAGCTCCAACCATCTCCTCTGCCTTAGATTTAGCTACTTATGAGTGTACACTTGCTGTAGACTTTTATGTGCACTCCACATAAATAATGCCACCAAATTTTCAAAGGAAAAACCACCGCTAAAAGCTCCAAATCATGAGTAGGATAATTCCTTTCATGCACCTTCAACTACCTAGAAGCATAGGCAATCACCTTCCCATGCTGCATAAAAATGCAACCAAGTTCCACTTGGGACACATCACAGTAAACCACAAACCACTTATTACTTTCAGGCAATGTCAAAACTGAAGCCGAAGTTAGCTTATCCTTCAGCTTCTCAAAAATCCTCTCACAAGCATCCAACCAAGAAAATTTTACCTTCTTCAAAGTCAACTTAGTGAATGGGGCAACTATCATCGAGAAACCTTTCACGAACAATCTATAATACCCAGCCAAACCAAAGAAGCTCCGAATGTCGATTGGAGTCGTGGGTCTAGGCCACCTCTTAACCACAACCACCTTTTGCGGATCCATCATGATCACCTCACTAGAAATAATATGACCAAGAAAAGTCACAGCGTTCAACCAAAACTCACACTTGGAGAATTTGGCATACAACTGCTGCTCTTTCAAGGTCTGTGACACCACATAGAGATGATTAACATGATCCACCTAACTCTTAGAATACACCTAGATGTCATCAATGAACACAATGACAAAAAGATTTGAAATTTCCTGAAAATCCTGTTCATCAAATCCATCAATACTGTTGGGGAATTAGTCAAATCAAATGACATCACCAAAAATTCAAAGTGCCCATACAGAGTACGAAAAGCCATCTTAGGGATATACTCCTACCTAATCTTAAGATGATGATACCTAGATCGAAGATCTATCTTAGAAAAGAATTCGGCACCTTACAACGTATCAAACAAGTCATTTATCCTTGGGAGAGAATACTTGTTCTTAACCGTTACCTTATTCAATCACCGATAGTCAATGCAAATCTAAATGGAGCCATCCTTTTTTTTCTCGAAAGAATAACACCATTGCACCCTATGGGGACACACTAAGATGGATGAAGCACTTATCCAAAAGATACTTAAGTTGCTCCTTGAGTTCCCTCAACTCAGCTGGAGCCATTATATATGGAGGAATAGCTATTAGATGAGTGGCAGAAACCAAATTGATACCAAAATTGATCTCCCTATCCGGAGGAACACCAGAAAGATCATCTGGAAAGACTTCATGAAACTCATTTGCCACTAGAACTGAATGAAAAACAGGACCTTTTGAGTTAGAATCTTTAAAACAGACCAGATGATAGAGGCACTTTTTAGAGATTAATCTCTGAGCTCTAAGATAAAAAATAAAACTTCCTCTAGGATCTAGGGAACCACACTCCCACTCAATAATCATTTCACCAGGGAACTTAAAGACAACCTTACAAGTCTGACAATGTAAGGACACGTAACAAAAGTGTAACCAATCTATCCCTAAAATAATGTCAAAATCCAGAATATCAAGTTCAAATAAATCCACCAAAGTCTGTCTACTACCAACAGATACCACACCTCCCATAGACTCTCTTAACAACCACAGAGTCTACTACAGAGGTAGAAATAGAAAAAGAATCCGAAATAACCTCAGGATCAAAACCAAAATACACAGTCACAAATAGGGTCACATAAGAGAGACTGGACCCCGGATCAAGTAAGCAATACACGTCATGAGAAAAGATTTTTAATGTACCACTAACGACATCAGGTGATGCCTCAGATTCCTACCGAGTAGCAAGTGCATATAACCTATTCCAACCTGCACTGGTACTAGAAGAAAAAATAGATGCAGAAGCAGTACCCTTCGATGCGGGAGCAGAAGATAAAGCAACCAGAGCCTTACTCACTCCCGAAGCACCCTTACCAACCAAATAATTTTTGAGCATATGGCTTGGATGACCATATTTGAGACACCTGTACCTCCCTTCATCACAGAAGCCACTATGCAACCTACCACAAAACTGACAAAGAGGGCATGATGAGGCCAATTGAGCCCCACTTTCCTGAGATTAAGTGCCTTGTGCTCAGAAATTATTGATACCCTGCTGACACCTATCACCCGACTATTTTGGGTAAGGAGAACTAGCTGTAGAGAAAGAGCCAGAACTTTTCTACTTCTTGTTTGGCCACTTACTGCCATCCCGAATACCTCGCTGTTGAGAGCCATCCTATTCAGAAGACCTGAACTTTTTACCCTGCCTTTCCCCAAACTCTGCCTGCTTCCTCTTTTCTTCCTCCACCTGTATCATATGAACCACCAACCTAGATATATCCATATCCTTGATCAATAACACAGTCTTACTTTCAAGGATTAAATCCGCAGACAGTCCAGAAGTGAACTTTCTTATCTTTTCTCGTATATCAGACACCAATTCCAGAGCATACCTTGACAGCTCATGAAATTTTAAGGAATATTCCTTGACAAACATTTTTCCTTGTCTCAGATTGACAAATTCCTCCGCCTTTGCTTTTCGCAACTCCCAAGGAAAGAAACGGTCGAGAAAAGTATTAGAGAAAGTCTCCTATAAAGTCGAATCCTCAACATTACTTCTCACCCTATCCAATTTTTCATACCATTGATACGCCACATCCTTAAGATGGTAAGAAGAAAAATTCACCCCTTCCACATTCGTGGCCTACATTATCCTAAAATTTTTCTCCATTTCATCCAAGAAACCCTAAGGATCCTCCTCCACCTTCACACCTATAAAAGTAGGAGGATTCTTATTCATGAACTGGCCCACCCTTGTGGCCTCAACAGATGAAACACCAGATACATCCCGCTTAGCATGAGCAACAACCAGTTGAGAAATAACATGAATCAATTGACAAAATTCTACATTCGTCACCTGACCTTGTGAAGGACTAGTAGCAACTAGCGAAACCCTAAGAATATCAGGGAATGGACCCCTAGATCGAGTATGGATCCCCTATATCCCTTCCACATTGTCCCCAGTTGGGACAAAAGAGTTACCTTGCGTCTCAGATCATCGAGGCATGATCTGAAAAGCGAACATACTAGGATTAGAGAAGATTTTCGGACTTAGACTCCAATCTTGAAAATAGAATACCAAGAAAGTGAAACATTCCTCAATGCCTTGTAGTCTCTCCCTTATGAGTGTGGCACGCTACACACCCTTAAAAGAGAATCTACTCGACATGACTTGTGGACTCCCAATTGACCATGAACCTAAATATCTGATACCAACTTGACCCGACTCGAGGCCTTGTCGTAATGGACATCCCAAATCCATTCAAATAATATCCTTAGATTATGAAGATGATGGAGAGAAATCACCCAAACAAGCCCCAAATTGCTCCTTTAGATGAAACCCTATCCTTTCTTTTCCCAAGAGCCTTAGAGAGAATTAGAAAGAGTTTCTAAGTGTTTAAGATTAGAAAAATAGGGTAAATAACCTCCCAAATATAATATAAGTCGTGGGGCCTTAATAGGTTAAGTAGGGAAATGTACAGATTACCCTCACTTAAATTGCACAAAATCCCTGCCATAGGGTAAGAACATCCCATACCGGTCATATCCACCAATATGAGTGGTACCCACTAATCGTGCCCTAGGCCTTCCCCTTGGACCAAACACTATCTAACATATGCCTTACCCAAACCAGGTCGTATTCAAGCATACGACTAGTACCCCTAAACCCTATCCCTGGCAGAATATAACCAAAGAAGGTTTGATCACTATCTACCATACAAGTCAATGGTATGACTCGTACCCTATCTTACGGCTCATGGTTAGCCACTCGTACTCAGATCCAAGTTGAGTTACTAAGTCTTAGATTAAGTGAAGAAAAAACCCAAACCATACAACTCATGCCCACCAAGTCGTACCCATTCCAGAAACTAATCCGACCCACAAACTAACACTGGTTAGTGTACGGACAAGCCTTACCAACCGTACCCATCATACGACCTATACCCCTAGTCGTATCTTGACCAGAAACTAAAAATTCAGGAAATTTTATAAGGTTCCAAAACCCAAGGTATTTCAGTCTCCCCCACTAGTATGATTCATCCCCGAATGACGAAAAAGTTAGGTGAAACACAAGTATGATTCATTTGCATTATCAAATATCAATCAACCTTTAACCAAGTTAGATAACAAAGATGCAAGGATCTATTATAACCCTTAACTAAGTTAGAAAATAAAGACGTGATCAACAACACATACCTTTTGATGAGTATTCGGAGTAGAAAACAAATGCTGATATTTGGACTTCAAGTCCGCTACCGCTTCCTACGTAGCCTCTTTCACCTTATGGTTTTACCATAGAACCTTAACCGAGGCTACATCCTTGGTTCGTAACCAACGAACCTTCCAATATAATATCTTAACTGAGACCTCTTCACATGACAGAGAATGCGAGATATCCAATCCTTTACAAGGAACCATCAAAGAAGGATCACCAATACACTTTCTCAACATAGAGACATAAAATACAGGATAATGTAGCTCAAACTAGAAGCCAACTCTAATTCATATTCCATGTTACCAACCCTACATAAACCTGCATAAGGACCAATATACTGGGGACTGAACTTCCCCTTTTTACCAAACCGCATTACTTCCTTCATGGGAGACACCTTTAGGAACACCTTATCCCCAACCTTGAATTCTAAGTTTCTACGCCTTACATCTGTATAGGACTTTTGGCGATGTTGGGCATCCTTAAGCCTATCTCGAATCACCTTCACCATTTCTATAGCCTGATAAACTAAATCAGGATCGAACATATTCACCTTACCAAGATCAAACCACCCGATTGGAGATCTACACCTCCTACGATACAATGCCTTAAAAGGGGCCTTCCCAATGCTAGAATGATAGCTATTATTATAAGTAAACTATACCAAAGATAGATGCTCAACCCAATTTTCACCATAATAAATCACACATACACGAAGTATGTCCTTCAATGTCTGAATAGTCCTCTCTGCTTGACCATCTATCTGTGGATGAAAAGCAGTACTCAGACTAACCTTGGTACCCAACCCCTTAAAAAAACCCGCCAAAAGTGAGATGAAAATTGCGTACCATGATCATAAATAATTAAAATAGGTACCCCATGCAGCTTTACAATATCATGAAGATATAATCATGTATAGTCATCAATCAAAAAGTTAGTCTACACCGGAATGAAGTGAGCGGCCTTTGTCATTCTATCCACGATGGCCTAAATCAAATCAAATTAATTTTGAGACCGAGAAAAACTAGTAAAGAAATCCATATTGATTGCTTCCCATTTCCATTATGAAAAATACATTTCCTAATATAGCCCACCAGGCCTCATGTGCTCAACATCTCCTTGAGATCATGATACATTTTTATCGAACCGAGATGAATAACATAGCGTGATTCATACATATCAGCCAAAACCCTTTATCTTAAACTATCAATGTTAGGAATAAATAATCGCCCTTTGTACCTCAAGGTACCATCACCAATGATCTCAAAAACCATCACACTTTGTCCACCAACAATACTTTTAATTTTCATCAAGATAGGATCTAGTATTTTGCTTCTCCTTGATCTCTGCACTAAGTGATGATCGAACCACTTACTGTACCATCACACCCCATCATTAGAATCCAAGACACGAACTCCAAGATTAACCAAGCAGTGAATATCCTTCACTAATTCTCACTTATCCTTATCCATATGAGCTAAACTTCCCATGGACAACCTGCTAAGAGCATCAACAACCACGTTAGCTTTACCTGAGGGGTAGTGAAGAATCATATCATAGTCCTTGAGATGCTCCAACCATCTCCACTGCTTGAGATTTAGCTCCTTCTGAGTTAACAGTTACTGTCGACTCTTATGAATAGAAAAGATGTCCACATGCACTCCATAAAAATAGTACCACCAAATTTTCAAAGCAAAAAACACTGCTAAAAGCTCTAAATCATGAGTAGGATAATTCCTCGCACGCATATTCAACTGCCTAAAATCATAAGCAATCACCTTACCATATTGCATCAAACCGCAACCATGTCCCACCCGAGATGTATCTCAATAAGCCACAAACCCCTCAATACCTTCAAGAAATGTTAAAACTGAAATTGAAGTTAACTTTTCCTTCAGATTCTCAAAACTCCCCACACAAGCATCCGACCAAGAAAATATTACCTTTTTCTGAGTCAACTTAGTCAATGGGACAGCTATCATTGAGAAAACTTCCACGAACCACCTATAATACCCGTACAAACCCAAGAAGGTCTAAATATTGGTTGGAGTTATGGGTCTAGGCCACCTCATAACCACAACCACCTTTTGTGGATCCATCATGATCCCTTCAACAGAAATACTATGATAAAGAAAAGTCATAGCGTCATTATCCAAGTTGCTATAATTATTATTAGCATGGTTATATGTAGTGACATTATCCAATAGATAAAGTTTCCATGGGAGATAATAAGGTCTTAGTTGCTACCCCTTCAACTCCTACACCAAATAGCGCTACTTCTGGTACTGGAACTGGCAGGAATCATCTCTATACACTTGCTACCCATTATGAATCTGAGGCATCTCCTGATGTTGTCACTGGTATGTTACAACTCTTCTCTTGTGATGTGTATTACTTGCTTGATCCGTGGTCTACCCTTTCTTCTGTGACACCTTATATGGCTTTTTGGTTTTGGTCCTGAAGTATTTTTGACTTTTTTTTTGAGTCTACCTCATTGGGTTATTCTATTGTGACTATAAAGATGTATAGGGGTTGTATGGTGTATATCTTCCATATGAAGACTTTGGTGGATCTGATGGAATTGGATATATTAGATTTTGATATGATCTTGGGATGGTTTCACTTTATTCGTGCTATGAATCTCTAGATTTTAGGACCCAAAAGGTTAGTTTTCACTTTCCTAATGAGCCGGTATTACAGTTGAATGGGAGTTCTATAGTGCCTAAAGGGAGGTTCATCTCTTATCTTTGAGCTTGGATATTAATTTCAAAAGGGTGTTTGTATAATATAGTTTGTGGTAAGTATTCAGACTTTGAATGTACTTCTTTGCAATCTGTCCCTGTGCTTACTGAGTTTACTGAAGTTTTTCCCGATGGAATTCCTCTCGACAGGGAAATAGATTTTGGAATAATCTTCTACCGAATACTCATCCTATTTTTGTTCTTCCTTATATAATGGCTCTAAATAAATTAAAAGAGATAAAGGAGCAGTTAAAATATCTTCTTGATAAGGGTTTTATTAATACTAGTATTTTTTATGGGGTGCTCCTATACTTTTCGTGTGGAAGAAAGATGGGTCTCTTCGGATGTTTATAGACTATCGTCACTTGAATAAGGTGACTGTAGTGAACAAGTACCCTCTTTCTAGAATTGATGACCTTTTCAATAAGCTCCAAGGTTCTAGATGCTTCTTTAATATTGATATTAATTTGGTTATCATCCGTTGAAGATTAGGGAGGTTGATATTCCCCAGACTACTTTCTTAACCCGATATAGTCATTATGAGTTTTTGGCTATCATTTGGGTCGACTAATGCTCTAGCTATATTTATGAATCTTATGAATTGGATTTTCATGTAGTTTTGGACATGTTTGTAATAGTTTTCATTGATGACATCTTGATGTATTCTAAGAGTGAGGCAGATCATGCCAATCACCTCCAAATTATGTTGCAGACCCTTAAGGATTAGAAGTTATATGCTAAGTTTTCTAAGTGTGAGTTTTGATTGGATGTTGTGACTTTTCTTGGTCATGTTATTTCTAGTGAAGGGATCAAGGTGAATCCATAGAAGGTTGAGGTGGTGAAGAAGTGGCCCAAGACCACGCCTCCGACTGACATTAGGAGCTTCTTGGGCTTGGCCAAATATTATAAGAGGTTTGTGGAAAGCTTCTCTTCTATTGCTGCTCCATTGACAAGATTGATTCAAAAGAAGGTTAAGTTTTTATGGTCTGATGCTTGTGAGGGTTGCTTTGATAAGTTGAAGGATAGGTTAACTTCTAAGCTAGTTTTGACCCTGCCCGAGGGTACTAATGATTTTGTTATATTATGTGATGTATCCCATGTAGGACTGGGCTGTGTGTTAATACAAAATACTAAGATTGTGGCCTATGATTATAGGAAGCTTAATTTTCATGAAAGGAACTATCCGACTCATGATCTGGAGTTGGCGGCAGAGGTTTCTGATATACCCTAAATTTGGACTCTTAGAAAAATTTCCCAAGTTTGAGACTCAGGGCATGGTACGACTCATGGGTACTAGTCGTACCCTAGGATATGAGTTGGGGTAACTCTTCTTATATGTTGGTCAATAAGTTTTGGTTGGGTTCTATCTAAGATACGAGTAGGCATCACATGAGTTGTATAGTAGGGTAAAAGTGGTATCTTGCAAATCTGATTGACCTAAGGTTAGTCTAGTGGATTCAATTTTGTCCAAGGTTTGATTTAGGGTACCATTCGAACCTTTGGGTATGGGTTAGGCATGGATGTTATATGATGACCAGTGTGGAGTTCCTTGCTGAAGTCTAGGCCTACTCATGCCCTATGGTATGGTTTAGATGGTTTGTCGTACCCTCCTAGAAGTTGGTTTTCAGCTTTTAAGCTGAGGGCTTTACAAACATTTCCCACCCCAAAACCCTTTTGTCCCTATTCTATATAACTCATTGTATCCTCTCATAACACTTATTTGGTGGATCAAATATTCCAAATACCCTCTCAAACTCAATCTTGAAGATTGAAGGATAGGGTTTCTACAAGTGTTCTTCCAAGGGCTCAAGATTCAAGTTTAATTTCGTGAATCTTATTGTATAAGTCAATTACACCTCCCTCATTGTTATTTTGAACTAAAGGCATGTTTTAATATGTTTTAAACATTGATTATGAATCATGAATGGTGGTTTTGAAAACTAATGTTGAGGGTTTTGATATATATTGATGGGTATTATTTACTCTTAGGTTAAACTATATTTTTGCATATTTTTGGTGGTGTTTTGAATATGTGGGTGCTTGTTGGTTATGGTTTAACAAATGGGTCATGGGTAACCTTAAACTTGATGGTTTATGCTTTGGTTTTGGTCTTGGTAAATGTATGCCCACAACATTTTTGATAAAATGCCTATGAGAACGTTTTACTCTATTGTTGAACTTTTATTAAAGCTATTGAATGGTATGGTTTTGTAATGGAACCCTAAATTGGTTTGGATGGTTTTTGCATGGGTTTAAATGGTTTTGAATGGATAAAATAATTTGAATTATTTTGAATGGTATGCATAGTTTGAAATGGTTTTGAGTGGTATAAATAGTTTTGAATGGTTAAATGGTAAGGCCTGGGTGGCAATGAAATTGTTTTCAATGTAAACCTTGCAGGGTACACGGGAATCCCCCAAGTGAATGAAATAATGAAATTTAGTTTGAATGATGAATATCTTGTGGGATACATGGGAGTCCCTTAGAAAATCTTAATAACGAGATACTTGTGGGGTACATAGGAATCCCCAAGTAAGCCTAATAATGATGTACATGATGGGACATAGGAATCCCCCAAGTAAACTAAATAATGTAACCTATGGGGTATATGGGAATGCCCTAAGATTGGATAAAGACATTGTTTGCAAGCTATAGTTGGTATGACTATACCACTTATGATAGCCTTGGTTAATTATAAATAGAATTGGTGGTTGGGTTGTGTGTAATGATTTTAATTGTGCAATAATGGCGGGGTGTGATAGCTAATCGTGAAGGTGTGAGTCCAATGGACAGACACTGGAAACTTATATTTGCCGTTTTGAGGATTGGGCATGGTGACTCTATACTTAAGGGGTAAACGGGAATCCCCTAATACTTATATATATATATCATGGAGAGCGAAGGGTGAACAGGAATCCCCTACTCCTATGGTATATTTGGTTCCGCACTCTGGTTCATGCGGCTACACGTATCGGGGCCCATCCAGGGGGTGACACTGGACCCATATAGCCCGTGGGTAGATTATAATGGTTAAGTTCCACATATCCAGGTTAATGGTTTGAAAGGTATGCTAAACCCGATTCTCTTTCCCGGCATGGATTATATATATATATATATATATATTTGTATAGTTGTGTATGCTTGTGGTTGTTTACTTGGATTTGAATTTTGGCATTATTTTATCCTTATCTTGAGTACTCGCTAGCGTTCACCATCTAGCATATCTTTTGGCGGCTGTATCACCACGCATTGAAGGAATCGACCATACTACTCCTCCTGCTCATTGATTGGACCGGGATCAGTCAGTGTTGGATTGAAGTGGTGAGCTTCCATAGTTTGGAAGGCATCCATTTCATGTCATGGATTATTTTAAATATTATTGTCTTCACTTAGAATTTGGTTTTTGGCTATGGTCGGGGGCATGTACCGACCAGGTACTCTTTGGTTTGGTTTAGAGGTTTTGTATGGACAATGTGAACTTGGGTATGGAAATGGTCATGATATATATATATATATATACACACACACACACACATACACATACATATATTGGTTTTCATTTTTGGTTTTGCTGTTTGGTTATTGGATATATTTACGTGGTTGGGTTGGTCTCAGATATAGACTTATCCCAAAGTCATTACATTGTTAAATGCATTATCTTGTTATATGTTTAGAATTCATCCAACATAGGTTATATGTTGGTTGGTTGGGTTAGGTATCGAGAGTGGTATTTTGTCCCGATTGGACTTGTGATGCCCATTATGACAAGGCTCTGATTTGGGTCATATCAAGTTGGCATTAGATCTTAGGTTTCGGTGTCATGGGGAGTCCACAAAGCCGTATCGAGTAGATTTTTGCTTATGGGTATGTTTTGCACCACACTTATAATTAGGAGGCTACAAGGAATCTAGGATAGTTTCACTTTCTTGTTGTTCTATTTTCGTGCTATAGAGTCTAAGGTCTTAAACTCTTTCCTAAATCATCTTTGGCTCTCTCTTCAGATCATGTCCTCTCAGCAGTCTATAGTTCATGGAAACTTACCTGCCCCACTCGATGATGACATGGATGGATCTCATCCAACTTATGGGGCACAAATACAGTCAAGGGTCATAGTTTTGGATTTTTCTCGTGGAGTTCCACCGCTCACCATTAACCCTACCTTAGAAGGTGGCACTCATGCTCGATTACCTTAAGGAGGGGTTACCAATGCCAAGTTTTGACATTCTATTAATCTGTTGACCCAAATAGTGATAACTCTGTTATGCTAGTCTGGTCTTATTGGTACGGGAGAGAATAAGGCAAGGTCGGGAAATAAGCAGTGTGAGAGGTTTAAGTTTTTGGGACAAAGGCGAGGCCAATATTATGGTGCTAAGTGGTCTAATAAGAAAAGTTGGGTAGGTCCTAACTCCCGTTCTATAAATAGTGCTCCCTACTGGAAGCTGTTAGAAGACAAACATTTTTAGATTGGTATTGCTTCTAGGGAACAAGGTGCCCAAACTCAGAAAGGTGGGGCCCATCCATACTATCCTATCTTATTTGTAGATTTTGTGGTCGGTCGTACCGTGGTTGTTGCAAGAAAGGGAGGAATAATTGTTTTAATTATCGTCAATTAGGTCTTATGCAATGGTAGTATCCCATAATGATTTCCTCTTGGGAAAATAGGACACCAGTTACCACTTCTATAGCTCTCTCACTTAGGGATGCTGCTTCTGGCTCTAACACTAGTCGAGATCATCTCAATGCCCTTACTTGTAATGACCCAATTTTTTTGGAACCAGAATGTCACACGGTGCTTATGATCTTGAAGGACCACAAGCTAACCCTCTACTGATATCTGTGCCTGAGCACTGCATAATATGATAATAAATGTGAAAACTAGCCATAAGGTTCAAAACATCTAAAAATATTCAAAACTAAAAACTGAATACTAATACATTTGTTCGAAAAACCTCTAAACTATCTGAACTATGGAGTTGATGGGACATGCCCCCAACTAACTCCGTCTACTGAAAATAAACTAAATCTGATGCGATAATAAAATAAGGATCATCCTTGAATGAAGAGGACTCACTGCTGCGTCTACTGCTACTGACTGCGACTGAGCTGCTAAGGGTACTCTGGGTCTCGTGCCTCTGAACCTATGGTGTAAAATAAAACACCATAGTGCAAATATATCAGTACATGGGAATGTACTGAGTATGAAGATAAGGTAAGGCTAAATGCAAGGGCTTATGAATGAACAATTACTTAACTAAATAATCATGAGAGTACTGAATGAGGACATATGTATGAATGCACAAACCATAACTGAAATCATCATGACTCTGAATACTGAAACTCAGAGACTACTTTACTGTCATCTGAACTCACTACTAATACTGAGATACTAAATAACTGAAGCTTCTGATATTGATAACTGAGTACTGAAGTTGAGATCAGTCCTATCTAGCGAGTGATCTCGGAAACTGATGATACTGAAGCTGATTAACTGAATCTACTCATATCAATTACTGAACTCTGAGCTCACTACTCTCGAGTGACTGAATCTAAGATCAAACCTCTCTAACAGATGATCCCCGAATCTACTATCAATGATAAGAAATGATTATGTCTGAGATGCAACCTATCTAGTAGAAGATCTCTAAATCTAATAATGAGAATACTCAACTGAATCTGAGAATGAGATCAGGCCTATCTAACGGGTGATCTCTGGATATGATAATGAGATTACTCAACTGAATCTAAGAATGAGATCAGGCCTAGCTAACGAGTGATCTCTGAATATGATAATAAAGATTACTCAACTAAATCTGAGAACGAGATCAGGCCTATCTAACGAGTGATCTTTGAATCTGATAATGAGATTAGTCTACTGAATCTAAGAATGAGATCAGGCCTATCTAACGGGTGATCTCTGAATCTGATAATGAGATTACTCAACTAAATCTGAGAACGAGATCAGGCCTATCTAACGGGTGATCTCTGAATCTGATAATAAGATTACTCAACTGAATCTTTGAATGAGATCAGGCCTATCTAATGGGTGATCCATGAATCTATAGAACTATCTGAGTTCCTTACTGAGATAGGTGAGTGTATCTGTCAGTCTTGATTTCTGAGTTCTACTCTGAAAACTGATACTGATTAAATTGTGGGAGTTCTCACTTAATCGACATGCCCCGAATCTAAACTGGTGGGGTGAAATCTGTAACCCCAATTGGAAGGGTGTAAATACCGTACCACGGGTAAATACCTCTACTCTGTTCAAGCCACTCTAATGGGTGACCCTCACAGGAAGTCAAGCCTAAGGAAGTATAATAGTCAAGCCTTATTCTAATGGGTGACTCCTGCTTCTGCGCTGGCTACGCAGTTCTAGAGTTTAGGGATTTCTCCTAACGACTTTGCCTCTCTAACGGGGAGCCGCCATCCCTGCACTCGCTCGGTGCTAGCTCCTACTCCCAACTGAAAGACTCTAAAATGATTCTTAACTGAACTTAAACTGAGTTGAATTTGTTGCTGATCATATTTCTCGAATGATCTGACCGAGTTACGCTGAATTTACTTGGTTTCGTATCTGATGGAATACTACTGAATCTCGTTGTCTGACTGCATAATACTGAGTTCTGAACTGAACACTTGAATACTACTAGATCTGAGCTGAGTACTGAACTGAGGCTGGAATACTAGCGATGCTGAGATTTCTGAGATTTCTGAGATTTCTGAGATTTCTTAAGTTCTGTATCTGTCTGAGAGTACAGAGTTCTATAACTCAATGAGTTCTGAGAATCATGGCTTGACTGAGATTACTATGGAAACTAACACTGGCTCTAGATTGCAGCTAAATTGTCGGGTATAAATACCCCCAGGACTTGATAACATAAAAGTAAAACATAACCATTCTTGAATAATCAAGACCATGGACATTCATTCACCATCACAATCACTAAAGCATCTCTTCAAGAATTTAGGAATCATAAACATGTGATAATATAGGGAGACATGCTATTGACTCATAATCTATTCAACAGGGTTTTGCATCAAACACTTAGCATGCACTAAAGAACATATAATTGAGGGATTTCATGCTATCATGCCACAATTCATTCACTAAGGCTTTTCAACAAACACTTGGCATGCATGGGCTTGCACACAATTGGGTATTTCTAGTCATCATACGATAATGGCTCTAATTTCTTCACATAAGCATTTAATCGAACAAATGGGGAACATGCTTTGCTTATTCAATAATTTCCACACTTAATTGACATGAACACACTTAATAAGCAACTTGAAGAGGTTTTATCATGAACATCACATGAATATCACATACTAGGGTCAAATCTTGAAAACCTTGTAAGCAAACATGAATTAAAACTCAATAATAGCATGAACTTCAATTTCAATTCACATGAATCATGAAAACACATAAACATAAGAAACTTTGAATTTTGAAAAGAATTCTTAATCGTCTTGGGTGAAAGGGACCCAAGAATCAATATCTGCATACCTTAGCAAACTCTTTCTTGAAGGCTCTTGGAGGGATTCTTGATTTCTTGATTTTTCTTGAAGAAGGGTTTTGATTTTGTAGAAACCCTATCTTTTAATGTTTAAGATGAAGAATGAAGTTGTGAGACTTGATCGGATATAAATAGGGGATGAAAAGAGTGGAAAAATACCAAAAATCCCTTTTTAAAATTGAGTTAAAAATATTGAACAAGGGCTGCGACGGTCGAAGCGACGGTTCATCGCTTAGTCTGACGGTCCGTCGGATCGTCCGTCGCACGTTGGTTAGAAAAAGGATACACTTCCTTGATGTGATGGTCTAAGTAATGGTCCATCACACACTCGAAGGTCCATCGGATCATCCGTCGCACGTTAGTCAGGACGAGGCCACACTGCCTCAGCGGCGACGGTCCTAGCGACGGTCCATCGCAGCCTTGATGGTTCATCGTCCTGGCCGTTGCACTTGGGACAAAAAAGGGAGTTACTGTCTTGGTTGCGATGGTCTGGGCGGGGGTCTTTCGCAAGATCGACGGTCCGTCAACTCGACCGTCACACCTGGGCGGTTCCAACTACTTTCTGTAAAACAACCATAACTTCCTCGTCCGATGCCGGATTTGGACAAAATTGGTATTGACGGAAAGATTATTCAATGATATACATAACAAAAAGTTTATAGTAGGGAAATTCTACACATTTCAAAATATTTCTCACTTGGGAAGTCACTTCTTAATCTTTTATGGCCAGATTTACACTTCACTTGACACGCTCTAAGGATCAGACTATGAGAGAATTTTTTGGGGTCTTACATTACTATTCCTCATGAGACTGAGGCATCTTCTAATGCTGACACTGTTATGTGCAAACTCTTTTCTTGTGATGTTTATGGTTACATGGTCTGGGGTCCCTTCTATTTTATGTGACCCTATTTATGGTTGTGTATTTTGGTTTTGGTCCGGAGTGTGTTTCAGACCCTTTTTCTATTTATACCCTGGTAGGTGATTCTATTATTGCCAGAAAGAGGATATAGAGAGTATGTGGTATCTGCTGGCAGTGAGGGTTTTTAGTGGATTTCCTTGACTCGGACATGGTGGATTTCGATGTCATTCTAAGGATGGATTAGTTACACTTGTTCTATGCGTCATTAGACTATCAGACCTATAAGGTTGTTTGTAGGATCTTTGGTGAGTCGATCATGGGATGGGAGGATGATTCCCTAGCTTTTTAGAGAAAGGTTATATCATACCTTAGAGCTCGGAGATTAATCTACAAAAGAGGGTGTCTCTATTATTATTTGGCTTGGGTTAAAGATTCTAACTCAGAAGGTTCTTCTTTGTATTCAATGTCGGTGGTGAATGAGTTTTCTTGAGGTCCTTCGTAATGACCCTCGTGGTGTCTTTCTTGTGGGGAGATTAAGTTATGGATTGTTTTTTTCTTGGACACTTGTCCAAATTTCTATTCCTTCATTATCGAATGGTTTGGGTTAAGTAAAAAGGGGATAAAGGGGCCATTAAATAACCCCTTTAGAAAGAGATTTCCCCCATTCTAGTGATTCTTCGTGGAGTATTTCCTTTCTTTTATGAATAATGGGGAATGGTTTTCCTTGAAAATGCATAAGTTGTTGGTGGGTGAATAAGAAATTTAGAGTGTTCTCCATGTGGGGTGGACTATATATGTATAGTCTATATGGGGTACTTTGTTATGAAGTGCCTGGTGTTGATAGACACTAAGTATGAATCTTAGATATTAATATTGATGAAGGAAGTGTGTTATCTTGGGGATAGCAGTACAGAAATGGTGAAGGTATATTGGTAGGATGGATAAGGTATGCGGAAGGGGCAAAGTTAGTGACTTGGGAAGGCGATAGGGGGAAAGTTGTGACATATGGGACAGGGGTTTAAGTTGAACTGGTGGGTTGGTGGTTAGTTCATTTGGTTGGGTTAGAGTATGAAGTTTAGATGACTATGCTGGTCTCTAGGTAGAATTTGGATGAATGAGGTTTTAGGTGTAAGAGAACTAAGCGTCCTTAATGATCATCCTTGGTGATACCCTTTAGAATGGAGTGTTATGCTTAGAGGTATAGTAAGGTAAAGGTCAAGGGTTGATCTTTAATATTTTTCTAGCGGTGGACTTATAGGGAAGGTCGGGATGCATATTCTAGCAATTCTCTCCTTTCTAGGTTAAGAGAGTACTCTATTAGTGTCGCAAACATTCTGGTAGCGCTTATGCTTATGGTTCACATCCTATATTCTCTTTGTTCCCCGGATATAAATCTTGATCTTACATTGCATTACCTATGATCTATACAGTCGTGTGTCTTTCGGTGTCTAGTTGTAAGGGCCTTTACTATGGTATGGTTTTGTTGAGATGACTTTTCATTAATGACCTGGGTGGTTGTTATAAAGTACCTCATGCCTATTGTGCCATGTCTTATTTCGGGGGTCTCGCCTTGAGTAGCGTGAGTAATTCTTTTACTTTAGTTCCTTAATGACCCTTTTTATGTTCAGGTGGTAGTGGATTTGGAGGTGTACCAATGTTTTGAATCAAATGAGAAGTGAAAGTCTCTAAGTGGGGGAGAGTCTAGGTTGACTCCTAGAGTTAAGGCTTTGGAGGGTGAGGTAAGGTTGTGGTCAAGAGGGATGGTTAGGAAGAAATAGGCGGTGAGAATCTTTGTGGTAAGATAAGAGAGGTTGCAAAACCTTTGGAAGGATAGACCATACCGCGGGTATTAAAGAGATAGGATTGAATGTTGTGATTTATAGATATACCAATTATTGCATTAGGCACTTGAGAATCTTGATGGGACATGACACTTAGTTATAGTCGTGGAAAGGGGAGTGGAGTAGTGTTTTGGGTGAATGTAAGGACTAGAGTTCTGTGGCCTAAGTTAATTTCCTCTTTGCTTTGGATAGGCTTGAACATGGGAGTAGTGTATGGTTAGACTCAAGCTCTCATTGTGATGTATCTTTGAGAAATTGTAAGTTGGATTGGATTTGCTAGCATGAGTTCTATTCATTCGGTATTCCATAAGGTTCTGTTGAAGTAAGGTGTAGGTGTTCCATTATTGGTTGGTTCCTTTGGGTGATATTGGTATCTCAGACTCTTTGTTCTTTAAAGAGGTCCCAGTGAGGATCATGTGATTGGGAATAAAAAGTATGGCTTTGGTGAAGGTTTTATGGTGGAACCAAAAGTCTAAGGAATCCATTTGGGATGCAGAAGAAGGACATAGAGTCTATGTATCCATGTTGGTTCTTCATTTCAGACATTCGTGCGTAAGGTATGTATTCATTATCACATTGTTGTTTTCTAACTTGGTTAAAGGAAGGGTGGGTTCCCATGTGTCTTTGTTTTCTAACTTAGTTAGAGGTCGGAATGGAGGTGTTGGGGTGTAAATCATGTTTTGGGTATGTGGTGATCTTCCCATCTCGAATTATGTCTTTATCTTCTATTTTGGTTGAAGGGAAGTTTGACGGGTATCAATGTGTTAACTCGTGATTGTTCTTGCCTTTACCCATCATTCGAGGGCGAATAATCCTAAGTGAGGGAGAATGAAACACCCTAAACTTGGACTCTTTAAAAAATTTCCCAAGTTTGAGAGTCTGGGCAAGGTACGACTCATGGGTACTAGTCGTACCCTAGGATATGGGTTGGGGTACCTCTTCTCGTATGTTGGTCAGTAAGTTTTGGTTGGGTTCTGTCTAAGATACGGTAGGTATCATACGAGTTGTATAGTAGGGTAAGAGTGGTATCTTGCAAATCGCATGACGACCTAAGGTTAGTCTAGTGGATTTAATTCTGTCCAAGGTATGATTTAGGGTACTATTCGTACCTTTGGGTAAGAGTTTGGCATGGATTTCATATGATGACCAGTGTGGATTTCCTTGGTGAATCCTAGGGTACGAGATAGGGCACCAATCGTACTCTAGGGTACGATTTGGATGGGTTAGTCATACCCTCCTAGGGGTTGGTTTTCAGCTTTTAGCTTAGGGCTTTTCGGATATTTCCAACCCCAAAACCCTTATGTCCCCACACTATATATTTAATTGTATCCTCTCATAACACTCATTTGGTGGATCAAACATTCCAAATACCCTCTCAAACTCACTCTTGAAGATTGGAGGCTAGGGTTTCCACAAGTGTGTCAGCCTCCCAAAGTAACGTTTTAATAATGACAAACTAATGGATGGATCTTTGCAGGATAAAGGATGAAAGATACTGGAAAATTGCTGATGGAATAAAAGAAATAAAAAGATATCTAATCATATTATTTTTAAGATGAAGGATGCGTGATACTAGAAAATTGTTGATGGTCAAACAATAAAAGAAATGGAAATATATCCACTCATAAAGGATCACGACACCTAAACGGCATGGCAAGAAAATCAATCAAAACATCGTGAAAATGGAAGGAGAATCATTATCCCGGAATCATGGATTGACTAGATAAATACAGAGATCAATTAGAATTAAAAGAAAAAGGAAGGAAGGCCAAAATCATTACATGGACATCAATCTATACAAAACCAAAAGGAAAGATAGATCACAGACATATCTGATATGAACGTGATCTAAAGCCGCATCTGGACATATCTGATATGGACATATCAAACGACTACATTCCTCAATTAAGGAATCAATTTAAATCATTGATTGAGAATAAATATTTTGGGTTTTCTTATGAAACATAGAAACCGAAACTATAAAAGATGAAGACCGAAGACAAACACCTTTTCTGTAACTTCAAGGAGAAAATTCAAAGTGTCTCATTCTTAGTCTAACAAAGATCTGTAAATTTAGTTTACAATAGTTATATAAAGAGTGGGATCGAGTCAACTATGTAACATTAACTAAAGCTTTGTCACAAGATCTGAAGAGCAAAATAATTCTTCAAAACTTGTTTTCTATCATTGTACTCGAACCAAACTTTCAAAGATCTAAGAAAACTTTGAAACCCAAGGGGACTGGACTAGGCACTACATTGATGTGCCGAACCAGGATAAATCTTTGTGTTATTAGTTTATGTTTTGTTATTTACTTAATTTATTGTTCTAAATTTAATACATTTGTGAAGTGTTCTGATCTGCAGGCGAATCGACTTTGAGGAGTCAGTAGTCGACTCACTGAAGAAAATTTCAATTCATCCCCCTCTTGAATTTCAATTTGAATCAGAGCAGGTCTCATATATAGCATTGCTTAACCATAAGTGAGCAAAGATCAAATGGGCAATTATCAGATTCCCGGTGCTCTCCTTCAGGATGGTCACTTCTCCATAAGACCACCATACTTTAATGGACAACATTAATCCTATTGGAAGAACAAGTTCAGAATATTTGTCTAATCAAATGACTTTCAAGCCTAGGTTGTGATCAAGAAGGGTCCAAAGCCGATTCCAGGACTCAAAGAGAAGTCAAAAGACAAAGATAAAGAATCTAGCAGTTCTAACATAGAGGACCTTGAAAGCTTCAAGGACACCAAAGAATAGCAAGAGGTAATTATAACTAACGCACGTGCTATAAGTTTGCTTTTGTGTGCAGTTATAGAGAAAAATACGATAAGATTTAAATGTGTGAAACCGCAAAGAAAATGCGGGAAAAACTAAAGGTAACCTATGAAGGAGCCACCTAAGTTAAGAAGTAAAAAATTGATGCTCTTGTCAATGAATACAATTTATTCAAAATGGAAGAAAATAAGGATATTGAAGTGATTTTTTCCAAATTTAGCAAAATCTTGTGCAAACTAAAATCACTGGGGATGATTTATCCTCACAGCCTATAAGTCCTGAAGCTGGTCCAAGGTCTCCCAAAGATTTGGAAAATTAAGATTGCCATTATGTAAGTTGGAGATCTTCACAACATAACATATGACAAACTACGAGGTAACCTTACCACATATGAGAAAAACTATATTAATAGGTTCCACAAGGAGGAGAATAAGAAACTAGTAGCCTTCAATGTTGTTCCAACCAAAGAAGTGGACATTCCCGCAGATGTAAATAGTGAAGGAATGGCACTCATAAATTGTGGAGTAAGTCAAATTATGAGACAGAGATACAAAAGATCCCAATGAGGCAAAAATAATGATTCCATCAAAAATTATGTACGCTGCTACTATTGTGGAAAGCCTGTCCACTTCAAATAGAACTTTCCAAAATTAAAACGAAGATCATCCAGGAAAAATAATAATTTTGGAGCCTAGAGTGATAAATATGAAATCGAAGAAGAAGTAGAAGCCGCAAATATGTGCTAGATGGCAATAGGTAAATCTAGCGAGGTAAGGCTACACAATTGTCATAATTGTAATACTCTTGAATCTAAATTAGATATGATTACTGACGAGCTTCAAAAAGTTATAAATGAATATAAAACTCGCTTAAGAGAAGAAATGTTGCGTATCTCAATTTAAATGAAAACTAAAAGAGAAACGATGAAACTGTCAAATAGAAGTTGAAGATTGCCAAATTGAAATTGACCTACTTCATGAAGAGCTTAATGATGCAAAAATAAAATTGAAAAATTTAAACGCATCCCTAACTCTTAGTTACGTAATATCAAACTCCTTCAAAAATTATTTGAGTTCCTCATCAGGGTCGTTTAAATCAGCTAAGAACTCTTTCTCCTATCGAGGGTCCATTTGTTTTATCTTTGGATAGAGAGGGCACAAATCCTACAATTGCAGACATAAGCCTAAAAGTGTGTGGGTTTGGAAGCCCAAAGGAAGTACATCTAACCCATAAGGACCTAAGACCACTTGTGTAATACCTCAACCGTTTCGTAAGCCTAAATTCATCTTTTGAGCGAATGGGAAATATTTCCAAAGTGAATGATGTTTAAACCATTCTGTATTTCCCTAAATTCTACTTTCTATCATGTGGAGAATTTAATAATCTTTCCATCGATACCAATTTCTTCAAAATCGGAGATCGGTGCAAGAAGTTATGACTATCTGAAGTCCCAGTCGTGAAACATTGTTATTTAGACCCTTAGCGCATCATGGAGATAAGAAATATCCCAATTGTCAATTTCCAGTGAGCCTCTGTGATATTACCGCGTCGCGCCAAGTCTCAGTATCAGGATTGTCAAATTCTAGTGCACCAACGTGATTCCACCGTGTCGCGGTGCCCTTCCATGTCATAACTAAGGTGGCAATGCGATTTCACCACATCGTGCCACTTAGCAGTTTCCCAATTGTCCAAAATCCAGTAAAGGACCGCGATCATGGCGCTTCACGCCAGTGTCAAAAAAATTGGGCTCCAGTTTTAGAATTTGCTCAAGGGCATTTTGATCTTTCCGCCCAGTTTGGCCCTCTATATATATATTCAAGTAGAGGAGAGAAATCCATTCTTCTCCATTTCTCTCCCAAGAAATATCTAGAACTAGGATTTCTCTCTTCCAAATTCAAATCAAAGCTTCTCCAAGAAATACAAGAATTTTTCCATAGATTTCACCAAGTTGTTCAAGAATCAAGTTCTCCAAGTCAAAGGCATCAAGAAACTTAGCTCAAAAGTGTGAAGAAGAGTTTCCAATCAAATCTTTTTATCTTAAAGTTATAATCCAAGGTATGTGGGGTTTTGAACAAGAGAAATCCTTTCATTCTTGTGCCCAAAGCTTTGATTTCTATCATGGATTTATATGATTTTGCAAGTGACTTTATACCTAAATTACTTCATCATGAGATTATGAGAATATAAATTGTTCAAGCTTTGTTATACATGATTATTTTACTATTCCCAAGTGATGAATTGCTATTTAATATTGTGAATTTCATATCTCTACCATGAGTTGATATTTCAAATGCTTTCAAGAGATGTGTCAAGCTTTAAGCTTCCTTATGATAAATTGGATTATTGAGTATATTGATTCATGAGATCGAATTGTTACAATGAGTCTTTATATTTCCTCAAAGTTATTGATGTTGCCATGATTTAATGAATTGATACATTTTGATATTGAGAAAGATTTATTTGATTTGAGTCGAGTTAGGAATCCATAAATTGATTATGATTTGATAAATGAGAAAGAGATTTGATTTGGTCTTCATGATAGGCCCTTGTGATGTTTGTGGTGTATTTCCCAATGCGTTCTGAGCTTGTGTTTGGGAGTAGTAATTAGCACCGATCCGGAAATATGGTATTTCCCCTAAAACTACGTGCCACCATAGGATTGATATTGATAATTGTGAGCCAGAGGTCGAGTATGAGATTGTGCTCACTAAATTTAGGTTGTACTCCCTGGAACGAGTACGACGCTCCCGCCAATATGGGGTTCTCTCCTTAGGAGAGCAAAACATTGGACTCCACGTAGCTTACATGGTTTATGTCGATTATAAGAACCTCCCTTGTCCATAAGAGTTGAGTTTCTTGAATTACCGAGTCACTTCGAGTCTTGAGTTGAAGAGCTGAGTTGTTTATGATGATTTATGAGGTTTTTATCATATGATTTATTTACTATGAGATCATGAAAAGTATGTTTCAATCTAACTCAAGCCAAGTGATCCATCATTGTACATATGCATATTTTCACGAAATTGATGATGATATTTATGTTGTTGCATGCACTCCCACATACTCAGTACATTCCAAAGTGCTGACCCACATATTTTCCTATGGGCTACATTTTCTCGTAATGTGCGTTCAGGTACTTATCCACAGCCGTGTTAGCGATATTCGAGTGCCTCAACTACGTTTACCTCAGTGGTGAGTTCTCATGGTTTAAGGACCGTGTCTATATTTTTGGTGATATCATTCTGTTAGTATGTCTTTCAGTACTGTCTAAGTCAGTTGGGGGTTTTTCCCAATGGATCTTTAGTCTTGATTAGTAGAGGCTTTGTCAGACTAGAGTATCAGTATGTACAAAATGTCAGTATTTTGATTGTACAGGCCAATATATCTTTGCTTTCGAGTATGTCCATGATATGATATCCAATCTTATTTTTCCATGACTACCATCAAAGCGAGTTCAAAAAGGGATGACAGGCTTAGAGGGTTAGCTTGAGGCCACGTTGGCCTTAAGTACCATGTGACATCTCGAGATAGGTTCTTGAGGCGTTACAAGCTTGGTATCAGAGCCTAAGGTGTAAAGAGTCCTAGAGAGTCTGACAAGCCGTGTTACGTAGAGTCTTGATCATAGGTGTGTAGCATGCCATATCTATGAGCAAGAGGCTACGAGACATTTTAGGAAACATCATTTCTTTCTTTGTAAAGTTTATCGTGCCTACAACTTTCTCTTTATCTGTGATTAACTCTTGCTCTCTTGTAACAGAAAATGCCTCCTCGTCAAGCTCATAGAAACAACGAGCAACCTCAACCCGTTGATCCCTTGAATGAGCATGTGTCTCATGTGGAATTTTGGGCAGCTTTTCAGGCGCTAGCCTAGGCAGTTACCGCCAATACTCAAGCTAACGCCCAGGCTACTATTCCATCTCCGCAAGAGAATAATTCTGATGCAGCTCAAGTTTGTGACTTTATGCGGATGAATTCGCCTGAGTTCTATGGGTCGAAGGTAGGAGAAGACCCACATATGTACTTGGATGAAGTGGGAAAGATCACCCAAATTATGCATGTGACTGAGAAAGAGAGTGTTGAATTGGCTACCTATCAAATGAAAGATGTTGCATATGACTTGGTGGAGATATAGGGGAAGAGTAGGGGGGATGCCACTCCCATGACTTGGCAGTTATTCCAGGATGCATTCTTGGACAAATTCTTTCCTCCTGAGATGAGGGAAGCAAAGATAGAGGAATTTATGAATTTAAGACAAGGCTCCATGACTGTTAATGAGTATTGTCTTAGATTCAATTAGTTATCCAAATATGCTCCTAGTATGATGGCTGACTCCAGGACCATCATGAGTAAGTTCGTGACTGGTGTGTCGAGTTACGTTGTGGAAGAGTGTAGATCTGCTATGCTTAATAGGGAGATGAACCTTTCTCGGTTGATGATACATGCCCAACAGATTGAAGCTGATAAGGTAAAAGAGAGAGAGAGAGAGTAAGAGAGAATAAAAGAGCTAGATCAGAGCAGCAGGGATCTGGTCAGTCCAGATTCCATGGAGGGAAACTCCCTCAATTCTAGGGACGTCCATTTATGCCCGCGCCTTCCTCAGTTAGTGCTCCTGCACCTAGAAGTAGGCCGGAGTAGAGGAATGAGCCTATCCCTTCCAGGTCTCAGGAAAGTATAGGTAATCGACCTCATCCTTCTTCATGTACCAAGTGTGGTAGAGATTATTTTGACGAGTGTTTTGTTGATCAGAGGGGTTGATTTGGTTGTGGAAAGTTGGGCCACCGACTTAGAGATTGTCTGTATGCTAGACAGGGGAGTCGAGATACTCATACCTAGAGTCAGGCTACCAGTGCTCCCACTCTCATAGTTCGCCCAGTTCCTCCTCAGGGTGCCTCTTCTAGTACTGCTAGAGGTTCACGCCAGAATTGCTTCTATGTTATACCACCTCACCAAGAGCAAGAAGGCTCTCTAGATATTGTCACTGGTATGCTCCGTGTCTTTCATTTTGATGTGTATATGTTGATGGACCCTGGGTTAAGCTTTTCTTATATGACTCTGTTAGTGGCTGTGAATTTTGAGATCAGTGCTGAAAAGATTCCTGATCCTATCCTAGTTTCTACCCCAGTAGGCAAATTTGTTATTGCTAAACAAGTGTATAAGAAGTGTCCTATCACTATCCTTCACAGAGTCTTGTTTTCAGACCTGATTGAACTAGACATGGTCGATTTTGACATTATTCTGGGTATGGATTGGCTTCACTCTTGTTATACATCTATAGACTGTCGTACTCGTGTAGTCAAGTTTTAGCTTTCCAATGAGCCAGTCTTTGAGTGGTCCAAAAATTCTGTATCCCCTAAGAGTTGTTTCATATCTTACCTTAAAGCCAGAAAATTGATATCCAAGGATTGCATCTATCATTTGGTTTGAGTTAAAGACACAAAGTCCAAGACTCTAACTATTCAGTCTATCAGTGTTGTCAATGAGTTTCTTGATGTTTTCTTGGAAGATCTCCCAGGGGTACCTTCCAATAGAGAGATAGAATTTGGGATTGATCTTCTTCCCAACACACAACCTATTTCTATTCCTCTATATCATATGCCCCTTGCAGAACTTAAGGAGTTGAAAGAGCAACTCAAAGATCTTCTTGATAAGGGTTTCATAAGGCCCAGTGTGTCTTTTTGGGGTGTACCCATTCTATTCGTATGAAATAAAAATGGTTCATTGCATATGTGCATTGACTATCGTCAGCTCAACAAGGTCTCAGTCAAAAAAAATATTCTCTTCCTAGAATTGATGACTTGTTTGATCAGTTGCAAGGTGCCAATTATTTCTCGAAAATAGATTTGAGATCCGATTATCACCAACTTAAGGTTAGAGAGTGTGATATTCCAAAGACGACTTTATGCACTCGTTATGGTCATTTTGAGTTCCTGATTATGTCTTTCGGTCTAACTAATTCCCCAACAGCTTTTATGGACCTCATGAATCAGGTGTTCAGACAGTACTTGGATATGTTTGTTATTGTGTTCATAGATGATATTCTTGTGTATTCTCGAAGTAAGAACGACCATGCAGATCATCTCCAAATTGTCTTGCAAACCCTTAGAGATCATCAGTTATTTGCCAAGTTTAGCAAGTGTGAATTTTGGTTAAGGTAAGTTGCCTTTCTGGGTCATACTATTTGTTCTGAAGGTATTCAAGTTGATCCTCAAAAGGTAGAAGATATGAGAAATTGGCCTAGACCTATTTCACCATATGATATTAGGATTTTCTTGGGTCTAGCTGGCTATTACTATCATTTTGTTGAAGGCTTCTCTTCTATTGCATCTCCTTTGACTCGGTTAACCCAAGAAAAAGTTAAATTCCAGTGGTCAGATTCTTGCGAGAAGAGTTTTTAGGAGTTGAAGACTCGACTCACTTCAGCCCCTGTGTTGACCCTTCCTAATGGTGTAGATGATTTTGTGGTGTATTGTGATGCATCTAGAGTTGGTTTGGGTTGCATATTGATGCAGAAAGGTAAGTTTATAGCCAATACCTCCAGGCAGTTGAAACCGCATGAGAAGAATTACCCGACCCATGATCTCGAATTAGCTGCAGTGGTTTTTGCTCTAAAAATATGGAGACACTACTTGTACGGTGTTCATGTTGATGTCTTTACGGATCATAAGAGTTTGCAGTATGTTTTTACTCATAGAAAGTTGAATCTTTGACAGAGGCGATGGTTAGAACTGCTGAAGGACTACAATATAAACGTGTTGTACCACTCGGGCAAGGCCAATGTAGTGGAAGATGCCCTTAGCAGATCGTCCATGGGTAGTGTAGCGCTTATAGAGAAAGGTAAGAAGGAGTTAGTTTGTGAAGTGCATCATTTGGAAAACTTGGGTGTTAGATTTCTTGATTCAGCTGAGGGTAATGTTTGGGTCCAGAGTAGTTCCGAATCTTCTCTAGTTTCAGAGATAAAAGAGAAGCAAGGTATGGATTCTCGTTTGGTCAAACTGAAAGGGTCAGTTAAATACCAAAAGGTGGAGGTTTTCTCCCAAGGGGGAGATGGTGTATTGGGGCTTCAGAATAGGTTGTGTATGCCTGACATTGATGATTTGAGATAGAGAATTATGGATGGAGTGCATGGTGTGCGGTATTCTATTCATCCCTGCGCTACCAAGATGTACCGCGATTTGTAGGAAATCTTTTGGTGAAATGGTATGAAGAAGGATATAGCAAAGTTCGTAGAGAAGTGTGCAACTTGCCAACAGGTGAAGATAGAGCACCAGAGACCCAGTGGTATGATGCAAAAATTTAGCATTCCTACTTGGAAGTGGGAAGAGGTGAACATGGATTTCATGACCGGTTTACCTATCTCTCGTCATCATCGTGATTCAATTTGGGTCATTGTAGACAGGTTTACTAAGTCCGCACATTTCTTTCCAGTGCATACATCTTTCACCGCTGAGGACTATGCTAAGCTGTACATCCGAGAGTTAGTCAGGTTTCATGGAGTTTCGTTGTCTATCATCTCTGATAGAGGTACTCAATTTACTTCTCAGTTTTGGAGAGCCTTTCATAAGGGTCTTGGCACCCAAGTTCATCTTAGTTTCGCTTTTCATCCACAGACATACGGTCAGGCTGAGAAGACCATCCTGACTTTGGAGGATATGTTGAGGGCATGTGTTTTTGATTTCAAAGGAAGTTGGGATAAATATTTGCCATTGATTGAATTTGCTTATAACAACAGTTTTCATGCTAGCATTGGAATGGCTCCATTTGAGGCTTTATATAGAAGGAGATATAGATCACCCATAGGCTGGTTTGAAGTGGGTGAAGCTGCTGTGATTGGACCTGATGCTGTATTTGAAGCTATGGAGAAAGTTAGGCTGATTCAAGAAAGATTGAAGACAGTCCAGAGTCGTCAGAAATCATATACAGATGTGAGAAGAAGAGCTCTTGAGTTTGAAGTTGATAATTTAGTGTACCTAAAAATTTCACCCATGAAAGGGGTGAAGAGATTTGGTAAGAAAGGAAAGATTAGTCCCCGATATGTTGGCCCTTACAGAGTTTTGAATCGTGTTGGGAAAGCAGCTTATGAGATTGAGTTACCTACGGAGTTGTCAGCTGTCCACCCTGTATTTCACGTTTCTATGCTTAAGAAGCACATTGGTGATTCTGCTATTGTTGTTGATCCATTGAAGAACTTAGACATTCGGGATAGCCTTTCTTATGAAGAGATTCCGGTTGAAATCATAGATTATCAAGTCCGTAGACTAAGAAACAAGAAAGTTCCTTTGGTTAAAGTTATATGGCAAAATCAATCAGTTGAGGGTGCTACTTGGGAAGAAGAAGTAGATATGTGAGTTAAGTACCCCCGTCTCTTCTCTGCAAGTTCAAATCAAGCTGAAGGTATTATTTTTCCTTAATTCAGTTTCCTCCTAATCCAGTGTATTCGGTTATATAGTTGTCTTCCATTTTGATTCGTACATTCAGAGAAGTATCTAAAAGTCTAGAGTAAAATAAGCCTGTTGAATAGATTATTTCGGTAGGGCATTTTCAAGTGTCCTCTTTGACCTTGAGTCTAACTAGAAACATTCGAGGACGAATGTTTCCAAGGGGGAGATATTGTAATACCCCGAACGTTTCATAAGCCTAAATTCGTCTTTTGAGCAAAATGGAAAGACTTCCAAAGTGAGTGATGTTTAAAACATGCATTATTTCCTTAATTTCTACTTTCTATCATGTGGAGAATTGAATATGCTTTCCGTCGATACCAATTTCATAAAAATCGGAGATCGGAGCAAGAAGTTATGACTATCTGAAGTCCCAAACGTGAAACATTGTTATTTAGACCCTCAGCGCGTCGCGAAGATGAGTAATATCCTAATTTTCACTTTCCAGTGAGCCTCCATAATATTACCACATTGCACCATGGCTCAATATCTGGATTGTCAAATTCCAGTGCACCAACGTGATTCCACCGTGTCGCGGTGCCCTTTTAGGTCATAACCAAGGTGGCAACAAAATTCCATCGCGTCACGCCGCTGAGCAGTTTCCTAGTTGTCCAAAATCTAGTGAAGGACTGCGATCATGGTGCGTCGTGCCAGGGTACAAAAAATTGGTCTCCAGTTTTAGAATTTGCTCAAGGGCATTTTGGTCTTTCCGCCTAATTTGGCCCTGTATATATAGATTCAAGTGGAGGAGAGAAATCTATTCTTCTCCATTTCTCTTCAAAGAAATATCTAGAACTAGGAATTCTCTCTTCCAAATCCAAATCAAATCTTCTCTAAGAAATTTAAGATTTTTTCCATAGATTTCACCAAGTTGTTCAAGAATCAAGTTCTCCAAGTCAAAGGCATCAAGAAACTTAGCTCAAAATTGTAAAGAAGAGTTTCCAATCAAGTCTTTTCATCTTAAAGTTATAATCCAAGGTATGTAGGGTTTTGAACTAGAGCAATCCTTTCGTTCTTGTGCCCAAAGCTTTGATTTCTATCATGGATTTATATGATTTTGCAAGTGGGTTTATACCCAAATTACTTCATCATGAGATTATGAGAATATAAATTGTTCAAGCTCTGTTATACATGATTATTTTACTATTGCCAAGCGATGAATTGATATTTAATATTGTGAATTTCATATCTCTACCATGAGTTGATATTTCAAGTGCTTTCAAGATATGTGTCAAACTTTAAGCTTCCTTATGACAAATTGGATTATTGAGTATATTGATTCATGGGATCGAGTTGTTACAATGAGTCTTGATATTTTCTCAAACTTTTTGATGTTGCCATGATTTAATGAATTGATACATTTTGATATTGAGAAAGATTGATTTGATTTGAGTTGAGTTAGGAATCCACAAATTGATTATGATTTGATAAATGAGAAAGAGATTTGATTTGGTCTTCATAATTGGCCCTTGTGATGTTTGTGGTGGATTTCCTAACGCGTTCTGAGCTTGTGTCTGGGAGTAGTATTTATCACCAAGTGGGAAATGTGGTATTTACCCCAAAACTAAGTGCCACCGTAGGATTGATATTTATAATTGTGGTCCAGAGGCTAAGTATGAGATTATGATCACTAAATTTAGGTTGTACTCCCTGGCAAGAGTACGACGCTCCTGCCAATGTGGGTTTCTTTCCTTAGGAGGGAAAAACGTTGGACTCCATGTAGCTCACATGGTTTATGTCGGTTATAAGAACCTTCCTTGTCCATAAGATTTGAGTTTCTTGAATTACCGAGTCACTCCGAGTCGTGAGTTGAAGAGTTGAGTTGTTTATGATGATTTATGAGTTTTTTATCATATGATTTATTTACTATGAGATCATGAAAAGTATGTTTCAATCTAACTCAAGCCAAGTGAGCCATCATTGTACATATGCATATTTTCATGAAATTGATGATGATATTCACATTGTTGCATGCACCCCCACATACTCAGTACATTCCAAAGTGCTGGCCCATATACATTCCTATGGGCTACATTTTCTCATAATATAGGTTCAGGTACTCATCCGCAGCCGCGTTAGCGATATTCGAGTGCCTCAACTATGTTTCCCTCAGTGGTGAGTCCTCATGGTTCGAGGACCGTGTCTATATTTTTGGTGATATTGTTCTGTTGTTATGGCTTTTAGTAAGGTCTGAGTCAGTTGGGGGTTTGTCACAATGGCTCTTTAGTCTTGATTAGTAGAGGCTTTGTCAGTCTAGAGTATCAGTATGTACAGAATGTCAGTATTTTGATTGTACAGGCCAATATATCTTTGCTTTCGAGTATGTCCATGAGATGATATCCTTTCTTATTTTGCCATGGCTACCGTCAAAGCGTGTTCAAAAAGGGATGAGAGGCTTAGAGGGTTATCTTGAGGCTATGTGTTTCCTTATGTAATGTGTGATGTCTTGGGATAGGTTCTTGGGGCGTTACAACTTGGGTACCTAAGCAGAAATGATCCTTTTATTTTCCAGGAACATGTCCACGAAAACAAAATATTAGCTCCCAATGGAGGACGTTCTAAGTACATGACGGTAAATAAAGAAATCCTCTCTGCCTTAAATGCAAGAGAAGAATCAATCCAAAATTCAATGACAGTGTCGGAGGAAATAGCATCAGATTTGACTCAGTAAGTGTTTTACAAATAGGAGAAAATGCTCACAAAATCTATAACTAGTCGACTATATTCTCTTTAGAGTTGACTCTTGCACCATTGAAATAGAAATAAAGAAAGAAGTAACTAAATTCAATATAATCCCTTACAAGGTCAGAATCAATACAAATTATAATTTGCTGCTCTCAAATATTTAAAGCTGCTTCATACGATTTTATTCATGAAAAATTTTCTTGAGAAAAATTCTAGAACTTGAAAATCTATTATTTTTTTGATATTTTTTTTTTTAAAAAAGGGTTTTTAAATCATGCAAATTTATGCTTTTAATGTGTAACAATTTTCGTGATCCTAGTCTACTTGTATGTGCTAAAGCTTCGTCTGTCTTAGTAAGTGGTAATTCCATTCATTTTTAAGGAAAGATTCTGCTTTCAAAATTTTGTATAACATATTATGAAGGATATTGCTTTAGAAAATCTTGGTACTATATATTTTTCCAAATCTTAAAGGACTCCTAAAGACTTATTTTTGGCACAAAAATCGTCAACTCCCTTCAGACCCCCTATTTTTTCTTTTCAAATCTCCCTCTTCACACACTACCTTTTTCTATTCCTTCACCATTACCTCCTCTGCACCCTTCCTCTTCCCAACACTCATCCGCCCTTTCATCTTCAACCCTAACCCTAGTTCTCCTTTTTCAATCTATATCCTTCTCTTCTCTTTCCCCTTTATACTCATCCTTCCCTATCTTCTCTACTATGACAAAGACCCGATCAATGGAAAATCTCACCAAAACATCCTCTAATGTAAATTCCTTAAACTTTGATCTTGTCCTTATCTTTGAGTCCTCTGTAGAATCCTTCTCTCAGTCTATCCAGTCAACTATGTCCAAGAAACGTACTGCGTCTAGTCTCATATCGTCATGTAACAAAACGAGATCCTCTACTTTGGAGACTCTTGCTCCAGAGGACATGCATAAGTTCTGGACTCCTACTCATAAAGAGAAGTTTCTCACCTTCAAGACTTGCTCTATTGTCTCTAGACAAGTCATCAATATCTCCGTCTTAAAGGAATCCCACTACAATATTGGTCACTTTCTGCAAGCTTAAGACCTATCGATGATGTTTTTCCATTGTGGCCTGGAGGTATTTGAAGATCCCATCCGCATATTATTTTTCCAATCTTCACCTTTCCCCTAATAGCGGGGAACTATAAACCTTAGTTGTTGGTATTCATTTTGTTTTAGATAACTTCTTATTTGAGAAAGTACTTGACACCAAATTCTCTGGCGTTGTCCCTTTCATGAACGACACCTAGCTTGAGAATTTTGAAATTATTTTTGATGAATCAAATAAGGCTATCTCAGATCCTGACTCAAACAACCCCTCTTTTGGTCCTCTGTTCCTCAGCTTCTGTAATAGGATTTTGGCTCATATCATTGCAACCACCTTGATTCCTCGAAAGAGGTCTCTCAGTAATGTGACTTGTGAAGATGTATTTATTCTCTACTGCCTAATTAAAAAATACAAAATCAACTGGAGTACCTGGATTCATGAATACATAATGGAACGGGCAGCTGACTCTCATGCCTCGGTAAGTTTACCATACGGTTTAATCATCACTTGGATTCTTATCCACTATGGAATTGATCTTTCAGCCTATCCAGTGGTAGAAGTCTCTACCACCTATGATTCAAAGACCTTCGTAAGCACGGTTTATGTTTTGATAAAAAAGAATGATGTAAGAAGGAGTCTATCAAGAGATGACCTGACACATCATATGTAAGTAAACCTGTGCCTAAATCCATGTCCTATACAGATAAGGAGATTGAATAAATCAAGAACAGGCTCACTGCCATTGAGGAAGGATTTTCCAGCATGAAAGAGCCGACTGCCAAGCTGCTGCAGCAGGGCAAAGAGATAGGTAACAACATAGGCAAAGTGCGACTCTCCTTTGATGGTTTCAAATAGAAAGGAGTGAGGTTGTTTAACAGGATGTTTTCCCAAGTTGATTCCATCAAGTCAAAATTCTCCTCCTCCTCAAATGAGCTTGCCATCTCTGTTCAGAACTCCTACTCCAACTTCACCAAGAGTGTGGAAAAATCTTATGGTCGCTTCTGTTCTAACATGGAAAACACTGTTACCTATTTGACATGTTTTTGTTGCCATCTTAACTATGCATGTCTATTACTCTATGTTTTTTGGCTTGTTATTTTGCTGTACTATTTTTATGCACTGTCTTTTCCTTGTTTTGTGGCTGGGTATATTTCTTTTCCTGTGTTTGCTCTGTCCTGTTTGATTATGTCAAAAGGTGAAGAAGATATGCATCAGTTAACTAGACATGTAACAAAGGATGCAATATATGTATCATTCTACTAGATAGGTAACAAAGGATGCAAGTCTACTATCATCACATCAGATTTAACTGCAACCACCAAGGCAGAAAGTCAGGGGGAGCTAGCCAACAATCTCAATATAAAAGTCTACTAATGTTTAAGTTTGTCATTATAAAAAAAGGGGAGATTGTTATCCTCCTTAAGAAATGTTTTAATAATGACAAACTAACAACTGAATCTTTCTAGGATAAATGATGCAAGATACTGGGAGAATGATGATGGAATAAAAGAAATGAAAAGATATCCAATCATATGATATTTAAGATAAATGATGTAAGATATTGGTAGATTGCTGATAGTGAAAGAATAAAAGAACTGAAAATATATCCAATCATAAAGGATTATGGCACTCAAACACCTTGGCAATAAAATCATTCAAAACATTATGATAATGGAAGGAGAATCACTATCCTAGAATCACAAATTGACTAGATAAATCAGGAGATCACTCAGGATAAAAATAAAAAGGAAGGAAGGCCAAAATATCACATGGACATCAATATGTACAAAACCAAAAGGAAAGATAGATTACGAATATATCTGATATGGATGTGATCCTAAGTCGCATATGGACATATTTGATATAGACATATCAAATGGCTACATTCCTCAATTAAGGAATCAATTTAAATCCTTGATTGATAAGAAATATCTTGGGTTTCGTTATGAAGTGTAGCAGTCAAAAACTATAAATAATGAAGAGTGAAGATAAACACCTTTCACACAACTTCAAGGAGAAGATTCAAAGTGTCTCATTCATAGTCTTACAAATATGTAAATTTAGTTTACAATTGTTATATTAAGAGTTGGATTGAGTCAACTTTATAACATCAACTAAAGTTGTATCACAAGATCTGAAGAGCAAAATAAGTCTTCAGAACATGTTTCCTATCATTGTACTCGAACCAAACTTTCAAAGATCTAAGGAAACTTTAACACCCAAGGGGACTGGACGTAGGCACTACATTGGAGTTCCAAACTAGTATAAATATTTGTGTTATTACTTTACGTTTTGTTATTTAATTACTTCACTGTTATAAATTTAATCTATTGTGAAGTGTTCTAATCTGCAGGCGATTGAACTGTGAGGAGTCAGTAGTCGACTCACAGAAGAAAATTTTAATTCACCCACTCTTGAATTTCAAAGTGTTCTTCCAAGGGATCAAGAGTCAAGTTTCCTTCTATGAATCTTTTTGTATAAGGCAAGTTACTCATTTATCATTGTTAGTTCCAACTAAAGGCATATTTTGATGTGTTTTAAACATTGATTATGAATCATGAATGGTGGTTTTGAAATCTAATGTTGAGGGGTTTGATGCATTTTGATGGGTATTATTTACTCTTGGCTTAAACTATGTTTTTACATATTTTGGGTGATGGTTTGCATATGTGGGTGCTTATTGGTTACGGTTTAACAAATGGGTCATGGGTAACCCTAAATTTCATGGTTTATGCTTTGGTTTTGGTCTTGGTAAAGGTATGCCCACCACACGTTCGATAAAATGCCTATGAGAATATTTTACTCTATTGTTGAGCTTTTATTGAAGCTATTTCATGGTATGGTTTGGTAATGGAACCCTAATTGGTTTGGATGGTTTTTACACGGTTTAAATAGTTTTGAATGGTTAAAATGGTTTGAATATTTAAAATAGTTTTAACGGTATGAATAGTTTGAAATGGTTTTAAGTGGTTTAAATGATTTGGAATGGTTAAATGGTAAGGCCTTGGTGGCAATGAAATTGTTTTGAATGAAAACCTTGCGGGGTACACGGGAATACCCCAAGTAAATGAAATAATGAAAATTTTTTTGAATGATGAATATCTTGTGGGGTACATGGGAATCCCCCAAGCAAAGATTAATAAGGAGATACTTTTGGGGTACACGCGAATGTCCCAAGTAAGCCTAATAATGATGTACTTACGGGGTACATAAGAATCCCTCTAGTAAACTAAATAATGTAACTTTTGGGGTTTATGGGAATCCCTTAAGGTTGGCTAAAGACATTTCTTGCAAGCTATAGTCGGTATGATGATACCACTTATGATAGCCTTGGTTAATAATAAATGGGATTAATGGTTGGGTTTTGTGTAATAATTTTAATTGGTCAATAATGGTGGGGTGTGATGGCTAATCGTAAAGGTGTGAGTCCTATGGATGGACACTGGAAAATCATGTTTGTCGACCTAAGGATTATGCATGGAAACCCTATACTTGAGGGGTACACAGTAATCCCCTAACACTTGTATATATGTATCATGGAGAGCGAAGGGTACAAGGGAATCCCCTAATCCTATGGTATCTCCGGTTTTTGCGGCTACATGCATCGGGGCCAATCCAGGGGGTGACACTGGACCCATATAGCCCATGGGTGGATTATTATGGTTAAGCTACACATACCCAGGTTAATGGTTTGAAAGACATGCTAAACCCGATTCCCTTTCCCGACATGGATTATATTTATATATATATGTATGGTTGTTATGCTTGTGGTTGGTTTACTTGGATTTTAAGTTTGTCATTATTTTATCCTTATCTTGAGTACTTGCTAGCGTTCACCCGCAAACCCATCTTTGGGAGGCTGTATCCCTACGCGATGCAGGAATTGGCCAAACTACTCCTGCTTATTGATTGGATTTGGGAACAGTTGGTATTGGATTGAATTAGTGAGCTTCCATAGTTTGGAAGGCATCCATTTTATGTCTTGGATTATTTTACATATTATTGTCTTCTCTTAGACTTTGATTTTCGTCTATGGTTGGGAACATGTACCGACCAGGTACTCTTTGGTTTGGGTTAGAGGCTTTGTATGGACAACTGTGGAATTGGGTATGGAAATGTTCATGATATATTTATATATATACTTTGTGTATTCATTTTTGGTTTGATTGGTTGGTTATTGGATGTATTGACTTTGTTGGGTTGGTCTCGGATATAGACTTATCCTAAAGTCATTACATTGTTAAATGCATTATCTTGTTATATGTTTGGAATTCATCCGGCACAGGTATATATTAGTTGGTTGGGCAGGGTATCGGGGGTGATCTTCGGTCCCGGTTGGACTTGAGATGCCCATTATGACAAGGCTCCAATTCGGGTGGTGTCAATTTTTGCTTTGAAGATTTAGCACCATTATTTGTATGGAGTGCATGTGGATATCTATTCTGATCATAAGAGTTTATAGTATGTGTTTACTATGAAGAAGTTGAATATTTGACAGAGGCAATGGTTTGAGTTATTAAAGGATTATGATATGAGTCTACATGAATATACATGTAAAGCTAATATGGTTGTTGATGCTCTTATCAAGTTGTCTATGGGGATCTTATCTAAACACCAGAGTATGCACCTTTCAAAGACTAACGACTTCCCTAATAAGGGAAATTACTAGCACTAGACCGACCTCCGTCAGTACTCTAAAGTGCTACCTGAACAGGCCGACTAGGCTAACTCTGAGGCTGATAGGATAGATGCAAAGGATATCTACCATGAAAATGGATACCTCTAAATTATAAACTAATAAGGCTCCACCTGAAACTGCCCTGATGTCTAGACCTCTTATCGCTGCCCCCATGAGACTTATAATGCATCTCCTTCATAAGTTGAGAATAATCAAAAACCTTTGAAAAAGACCTACCTACATAAACCAAACTTCGAGAAGACATATAAAGGGGAAGTCTTATCCCTTTGACAAAGCAACGAACTCTCTCATACTTAGTATCCAAAATAGATGCCGCATGTCTGGCCAATTGGTGAAAATGAGCCTCACACTCTGCAATAGTCATGGAGTCCTACTTTAATATAGAGAACTAATCTTTCAAACAATGTCAAGGCAGCAAGGCATGCACTTTTCCAGGAATATCTCAAAAAATTAGGCCCATGTCAAAGGAGAAAATCTAATTTTTCTAGAATCCATGTAACCTCTCCACCAATGTCGACTAGCCAAGTCCAACTAAAATATGGTATCCATACCATGAGTGTCAAATAGTCCCAAATTATGGAGCCTATCCTCACAAGCAATCAAAAACATATGAATCCTTGCTTGGAGAACTAGAAAACCTAGTCGAAGACAATCTCAAGAATCTACCCAACATTTTTTTTCTCTTTGATAGACACAGCAGCCTGGGCAAACACAGGATGAGCAACTACCAGCTGTCCAACCACTGTCACATAAGAAACCTTAGCTCCAGGAGCCGCAGCTATAGGCTGTACCCCCGCCTCTATACCACTTTTATCCGTACACTGTTCACCATCAAGAAACGCACCACCAACTATACCCAAAAGCTGAACTAAGGCATATCTGAGCACTAAAGAAGAAATAAACCCTCGTAAAGCCTAGACTTATCCCTGGTCCACCGCTGGCTAAGGTAGAAGAATCTCTGGCTTTGGAGTAGGAATATGGTCTAGTGGAAGACCTTTATACTGGCCCCTAGTGTAAGAACCAGCAAAAATCCTAAGCTTAATTCAGTCCTTTAGGCTTGTCAAGGGGTCCCAAACTTAGAATTTTTTAGCTAAGTACTCAGACTTAGTGTCATTTTAACCTACAAAGGTTGTAAGTCTTATTTTGCAACCTTTACGTCCATTAAATATTGGTGTTTAGGTTGATTCATAATTAGGAATATCCGTAGGTGTTTTCGGACAAGTTTTGGATTTTTCGAACGTCATTTGAAGCTCCTTTGGAATCCCAAAATAGTGAATCAATGCGATCTTGGCGTGCTGCATCAACTATCGTGTTGATTACTATTTTCCCCATCTACCAACATCCAATTCCAATGAATCGATGTGAAAATGGCGCGATGCATTGGCTATCGCGTTGATGCCATCAATGTGCCGCGTTGACCTGCGCGTCGATAACCCAATTTTCATTCATTAAAAGACCGCATTCTTGGGGGTATTTAGGTCTTTTACCCTCGACCCTCATCTCCTAAAGTACGAAATTAAACTACTTATAGAGAAAATATAGTCAATCTTTCTCAAATTTACTTAAGAACAAAACCCTAAAAGATCCAATTTCAAATCAAGAACTCAAGATTCAACCATAAGCTTTCAGAAATTCTTCAACAAAGGTATGCGGAGTGTTCATCCAAGGGTTCCTTCCAGCCTTGGAGTCCAACAATATTGTTTGAACTTCAAGTAATTGATTTTATGATTTCCATAATTGGAATTAAAGTGTATCCATGATTTCTATTTGGATTCAGTTCCTAATTCATGATTATATATATATATCATGTAAAATTGATCATTATGTGTGTTAATTCATGTTAATCCATGATAAACCCTTGACTTGTGAAATTAGAGATGAATTATGATGGTCACTTATTGTTCAATACTATGTGCATATACTATTCTCCCCAAGTGCTTGATAAATTGCCCATGTGAACTATTAAGAGAATGAAATCATGTCAAATTAGCTTATGTGCAAGTTATATCATGCAAGTATTTGTCAAAATGCTCTAATAAACGAATAACGATCAAGTTCACAGTTTACATGTTTCATGTTATGCCATATCTCTTAATTTATTCTATCAATTCCTAGGGGTATTTGTACCCGACAATTTAGCTGATTACCTAGAGCCATGGTCAGTCATAGAACAATATCAGTCACGATACGATCAGTAGTACTCTCAGTCAATTATAAAACTCAAGAAAACTTAGTATAATCCATATTAATCCAGTCTAATTCAGTATCCAATTCAGACATCAGTAAAATTAGTCAACTAATAAAATTTAGTAGTATTTCATTGGTCAATGAAACTCAGTGAACTCAGTTCAGTTTAGCTAAACAGTATTCTCAGTAACCATTTAGTCTAGCCTAGTACATACTAGAAATCAGTTCAGTGTCTATTCAGTTGGGAGTTGGATTCAACACCAAGTTAACCCAAGGATGGGGGCATTTCTGTCAGTAGAGAGTTTGACCCTTAGTAGAAATCCCTGTATTATAGAAAAATGTAGCCAATGTAGGTTGAGGTATCTTCCTGCTAGATATTATGAGGGTTGATACTTCTCATCTGAGTTATCCTGCCAGCGAGGGTTGATGAAAAAGCTTCCTGTTAGAGAGGGTTAACTCACAACTTGTCCTTACTTATGGAACGGTATTGACACCCTTCCAACTTGGGTTATAGGTTGGACCCAAAATCAGTTAGAGAAGGGGCATGTCGGTTAGATGGTTACCTCCCACAGTCTCAGTTCCAGTCTCAGTCTCAGAATAGAACTCAGTTCAGTTCTACAGATTCAGGACTATCAGACATAGTCACACAACTCAGTATGGTTCCACAGTACTCAAAATTGTTAGATAAAGTTATTCAGATAATTAGTAATATAGTATTCATAAACTCCGATATTAGTTATTAGTATCCAGACTCAGTACTCAGTATTAGCATGATCTCAATTATAGTCTATGTATTATGCATGCACTTTTACTCAGTCATACTCATGTTATTCAGTTATTTTTGTGCTTGCATATGAACCCATGTATTTCAACCTACCTCAATGAGCATACCAGTACATTCAAAATACTGACACATGCTTTTATTTGCGCTATGATATCTTATATCATAGGTTCAGACACACGGGCTCCAGAGCACCCTTAGCAATTCAGATTCTCAATTTTTAGGGAAGTGTGAGTCCTCATAGTTTGAGGACATACGTATTATTTACAGTAATTCATTTTTATTTTAGTATATAGAGTTAGTTGGGGGCTTGTCCCATCAACTCCACAGCTCAGACAGTTAGAGGCTTTTTCGGACTAGAGTATTTTCAGATAGTTGTTTAGTTTTTAGTATTTATATTCAGTTTTGGTATTCTGATACCACATTCAAATTTATTTATAGATTTGACACTTATGGCATCTATTTCATCCTATGTACTCAATCATTACAGTATTTATTACACAGTTATTGCAGCAGGTACCAGTTATGGGTTAGCTTGTGGTCTTTCGAGATTATGAGCACCGTGTAGCATCCAGGGTATAGACTCAGGGCGTTACAAACTTAGTATCAGAGCCTAAGGTTCAACAGTGTCCTAAGAAGTCTGAAATCCATATCTAGTAGAGTCTTGTGCATGGGTATATTGCTTGCCACACTTATGTACAAGAGGCTACGACATATTTTGGGAAAAGTTTCCTTTCTTTCAGTATTCATATCGTGCGAGTGAGCATGAGCTCCAGTTACACTCTATTTCTAATCCTAGATTCTCTTCCCTTTATAGAATATGCCTCTAAAGAGGACTCAGGGAAGAAGAATGGGAAATTAGTCAGCCCCTCAGCCCATCCATCCAGATCCTTTGGGCGAACATGTCTCCCACACAGAGTTCAGAGAAGACTTCACCACCCTAGCTCATTCTATCGCAACCTAGAATGAATGTCCAGCTGTAGTTCCGGCCAACCCAGCGGCCAATACTACTGTTACCAGTATTTGGGATTTCACTCAAATGAACCCTCCATCATTTATCGGGTCTAAGTCAGATAATAACCCTCAGGAATTTCTTGATTAGGTGTAGAAGGTTACTGATATCATGGGGTGATTTCACTGAGTCGGCTGCATATCAATTACAGGATATGGTTCACTCATGGTTCAAACAGTAAAAGGTAGAGAGGGTCGTAGATGAAGGATCCATAGAATGAGAGAAGTTTGCAGTTGCTTTTCTGGATAAGTTCTTCTCGCTAGAGTTAAGGGAAGCGAAGGTTTTGGTGTTTATAAACCTGAAGCATGTCAATATAACAGTGCAGGATTATTCTCTTAAGTTTACTCAGTTATCCAGATATGCCCCGCATGTTGTATAGATAGCAGAGAAAACATGAGTAAGTTCATGTCAGGAGTGTCTAGTAGTGTGGTCAAGGAGTATAGGACCACAATACTTATTAAGGAGATGGACATATCTGGGCTCATGGTCCATGATCAGTAGACAGAGGAGGCCAAGAATAAAGAGAAGAAGAGAGAGAAAAAGAGGGCGAGAACAGGTAGTTTTAATTTCGTTCAGCCTAAGTCAGAGGGTGGGAATCCTTCTCAGTTCTACTTGAAATCCTCAGTTCCATCTCCTTCCTTATCCAGTGCTCCAGTTCCAAAATTTAGAGATGGAAACAGAGACAGGGCATCAATCCTTAAACCCCAGTGTAATGTTAGCAGTGCCTGAACCAATCCCCTTTGCATGAAGTATGGAGAAACAACTAGGGTATCTGCAGAGATGGCAATGAGGTATGTTTTAGATGTGGCAATCCAAGACAAAGAGTCAGACAATGTCCTCAAGTGGGTTCACAGAGTCAGCATAACCGTCCCCAAGCTCAATCCAGTCGCCCAAATCAGCAGGGTGCCTCTTCCAATGCCACCAGTGGGCAGCGCCCAAATAGACTCTATACTCTTCAGTCATGATAGGATTAGGAAAGTTCTCCTGATGTCGTTACTGGTATGTTCCAAGTTTTCCATTTGTATGTTTACGCTTTGCTAGATCCGAGAGCTTCTTTGTCTTTTGTTACTCCATATATAGCAGTTGATTTTGGATTCAGTCCTAAAATTTGAGCAGAGCCCTTCTCAGTTTCTACCCCAGTGGGTAAATCTATCATATCCCGATGGGTATACAAGAATTGTTCGGTTATGATTTTTCAGAAAGTTACTTCAGCAGATTTAGTCGAATTAGAGATGACTGATTTTGATGTCATTCTCGGCATGGATTGGCTTCATTCCTGCTATGCCTCAGTCGACTACAGAAACAGAATTGTCTAATTTGAATTTTTGAATGAACCCATCCTAGAGTGGAAGGGTAGTACTTCAGCACTTAGGGGTCAACTTATTTCTTATCTTCGGGCTAGAAAGATGATATCTAAGGGATGTGTCTACAATCTCATTTGAGTCTAGGACTCTATTTCATAAACCCCTACTCTTAAATTAGTATCAGTAGTATGTGAATACCCAGATATGTTTCTCAAAGATCTTCCCAGAGTTTCTCTCGAAAGGGAAATTGATTTCAGAATTAATCTTCTCCCAGATACTCAACCCATCTCTATTCCTCCATATAGGATGGCTCCAGCAGAACTCAGAGAATTAAAGGAATAGTTAAAGGATCTCTTAGATAAGGGATTCATTAGACCCAGTGTGTCCCCATGGGGTGTAGCAGTTTTATTCATACGTAAGAAAGATGGTTCTCTCAGAATATGCATAGATTACCGCCAGTTAAATAAAGTTACAGTCAAGAAAAAGTATCCACTCCCCAGAATCGATGACTTATTTGACTAACTTCAAGGTTCCAGTTATTTCTCTAAGATAGACCTCAGATCAAGCTATCATCAGCTCAGAGTCCAGGAAAGTGATATCCCAAAAATAGCTTTTCGAACTCGGTACGGTCACTTTGAATTCATAGTTATGTCCTTTGGTCTTACAAATTCCCCAACAACATTCATGGACTTGATGAACCGTGTGTTCAAGCAGTACTTGGACATGTTTGTCATAGTCTTCATAGATGACATTCTTGTTTACTCTCGTAGTGAACACAATCATGCAGACCATCTCAGAATAGTATTGCAGACTCTCAAAATACTTTAGCTATTCACTAAATTTAGTAAGTGTGAATTCTGGCTAAGGTCAGTAGCATTCCTTGGCCATATAATTTTCGGTGATAGCATTAGAGTTGATCCCCAAAAGACCAAAGCAGTGAGAAATTGGCCCAGACCCATCTCCCCATCAGATATTAGTCATTTCTTGGGTTTGGCTGGCTATTACCAATGAATTTTTGAGGATTTTTCATCTATTGCATCCCTTCTATCTAGATTGACTCAGAAGAAGTCAAGTTTCAGTGGTCAGATTCTTGTGAGAAGAGTTTTCAGGAGTTGAAGAATCGACTCACTACAGGTCCAGTGTTGACCCTACCTGATGGTTTTGATGGTTTTGTTGTGTACTGTAATGCTTCTAGAGTTGGATTGGGTTGTGTTTTGATGAAAAGAGGTAAGGTCATAGACTATGCCTCTAGACAGCTTAAGCCCCATGAGATGAACTATCCTACTCATGATCTTGAGTTAGCAGCAGTAGTTTTTGCCTTAAAGATTTAGAGGCATTATGATGTGTGAGCAGATGATAACATATTTGAGGCTTTTAACTAAGAATAATTGCAAAGTCTTAAGTAACTTTTGTCATTTTTGATTGTCTTATCTTTGATTTTGCAGTGGAAGTCAAGAGGCAAGAGAACCAACAATGATGGATGTAAAAGAGTTTAAATCTGAAGCAAATAGAAGAGAAGTGTGGCTAATGACATTCCTGATAAGTCATCAGCACTCTGATAGGTTATCAACTTCATCATTAGCCTTAAACAAAGAATGTTTTTCAGTTGGAAGAAGTGACGATGACATGTGATAAGCCGTTAGCCTTATTATAATCCATCAGAGTCGCCGTCAGACATAGACAGAACATGGGAGCTGAGGTGGAGAAGTGATGACATTGTTTGATATGTCATCACAGTTTTGATAAGCCTTTAGAGTCACCATCAGCCTTAGATAGAATATGGGAGCTGAGGTGGAGAAGTGACGACATTGTCTGATATGTCATCATAGTTTTGATAAGCCGTTAGGATTCACCGTCAGCCTTAAGCAGAAATTGTCAAAATTGAAGAGGAGCTAACGACATATGTGATAAGTCGTCAGCCTCCTGATAAGGCGTCACACATGTCGTCACCTAATCCGAGAAAAACACTGAACTCTGTGATTTTGTTTCCATAATTAGGCTTAAGTATTTAAAGCATAGTTTAGGGTTTTCTAAGTAGGATTCAAAACCTATTTTGGAACACACGTATTTTGTTATTTTCTCTCTAGTTTCTTGGCTTGAACAAAACTATTAACTTTGAAGAGATTATCATCAATATTTTGGGATTTCTACTTTGATCTAATCTTAGAAACACTTGTTGCGATTCATTTTGTTGTAAGTTCATATTTCAAATTATGAATTCAAATTGTTGTATCGATTATTACATTATGAGTGGCTAAATCCCTTTAACCCAAATTATGGGATCTATGGGTTAGGTCTTGGTAAGTTGCTAAGTGTTCAAGATTCTAAAGGTAATAGGACTCCTTGATAATTCTGAGGTTTAAATTATTATCTATTGGTTGCAAACGATAGATAGCACCTGCTTTGATTTGCTTGAGATAAGAAATCAACTATAGTAGGAAGTGAATTATTGACAGAGACTTGGAAGCTACCAACCTTCCGTTTAATAATTGACGCTGTAACAAGGTTAATTAACCTGAGGTGATGCCTGGTCAGTGAATATAAATTCCCTAAGTCCAAAAGGATTAGGTAATTAAATTCTTAAGTAGGTCGAGAGACATTTAGGCATAACTTCGATAAAGACAATTTGTTGTTCCTACCTATCGTGAGAATCTTGAATCACTATTAGAATCTGTCAAGTACCAAAACCCATAGTGAACATAATTCTGGTTTTCCATAATCTCTTGATTATAAACACTGAAAATAAAGTGACCACCAATTATTTGCTAAATTCTCATAACCCCCAATTTACCAGTAACTACTAACTATCAGTTGATTAACTCGCATACAACTCAGATTCACACCATATTCCCTTTGGAATTCGACCCAAACCTAGTTGGGTTATATATTGACAACGATCGCTTACATTCTCATTAGAGATGTGTAGTTTGAGCATTATCACATTACTTGTATGGTGTAGACGTTGATGTGTTAATTGATCATAAGAGCCTGCAGTATGTATTCTCTCAGAAATACCTCAACCTTCGTCAGAGAAGGTGGTTGGAATTGTTGAAAAACTATGACATGAGTATTCTGTATCATCCAGGAAAGACCAATGTAGTGCCTAACACTCTCAGTAGAATGTCTATGGGTAGTGTTTCCCATGTTGAGAACAGTAAGAAAAAGTTAGCCCAGGAAGTTCATCAGCTAGTCCGACTAGGTGTTCACTTAGTCGATTCAACAGAAGGTAGTGTGTGGGTACAGAATATCTCAGAATCATCCCTAGTTTCTGAAGTGAAGAAAAATTAGGATAGGGATCCTAGTCTAGTTCAGTTAAAGGAACCAGTCAGAAATCAAAAGGTAGAGGTATTCTCCAAAGGGGGAGATAGTGTTTTACGTTGTTAGGGTCGTCTGTGTATGCCAAGTGTAAATGACTTGAGGTAGTGAATTCTAGTAGAGGTGCATGGTGAAAGTTACTCTATTCATCCAGGGGCCACGAAAATGTACTGCAAATTTTGGGAGAACTATTGGTGGAGTGTGATGAAAAGAGACATTGCTGAGTTTGTGGCTTAGTGCTCAATATGTCAGCAGGTTAAGATTGAGCATCAGAAGCCTAGTAGGTCCATGAACGAGTTCAGTATTCCCACCTGGAAATGGGAAGAAGTGAACATGGACTTTGTGACAGGCTTGCCTCGTACCCGTGGTCAGCATGATTCAGTTTGGGTCATTATAGACATGATGACCAAATCAACTCATTTCCTTCTAGTTCATACCTTTTATTCAGCTGAGGATTATTCCAAGCTCTATGTTAGGGAGTTAGTCAGATTTCATGGTGTTTCATTGTCTATTATCTTAGATAGAGGTACTCAGTTTACCTCTCATTTTTTAAAAGCATTCTAAAAGGGTCTTAGTACCTGAGTTTATCTCAATACAACCTTTCATCCTCAGACAGATGGTCAAGCAGAAAGGAGCATTCATACCTTAGAAGATATGCTGCGAGCATGTGCGATAGACTTTAAAGGTAGTTGGGAAGACCACTTGCCTTTGATTGAGTTTGCATATAACAACAACTATCACTCCAGTATTCAGATAGCTCCGTTTGAGGCCCTTTATGGGAGGAGGTATAGATCTCCCATTGGTTGGTTTAAAGTAGGTGAGGCTACATTGGTAGGGCCTAACTTGGTGGTTGATACCTTAGAGAAGGTCCAGTTGATCAGGGAAAGTCTTAAGATAGCTCAGAGCCGGCAGAAATCGTATGCAAATGTATGTAGAAAGGATCTCGAGTTCGAGATTGGTGACTAAGTGTACTTGAAGATCTATCCTATAAAAAGAGTGAAGCATTTTTGCAAGAAAGGCAAACTTAGTCCCCGATATGTTGGTCCTTACCAAATTCTCAACCATTTCGAAAAGGTAGCTTACAAGCTTAAGTTAACTTCAGATTTATCTTCAGTTCATCCAGTGTTTCATGTCTCCTTGCTAAAGAAATGCATAGGTGACCCATCAGTCGTAGTCCCTATTGAGGGCATATATATTTAGAATAGCCTCTCTTATGTAGAGATCCCAGTCGAAATCCTTGATTATCAAATTCACAGACTGAGAAACAAAGAAGTCCCTCTAGTCAAAGTTCTTTGGCGGAATCAGTCCATTGAAGGAGCTACTTGGGAAGCAGAAGCGGACATGCGAACCAATTATCCTCATCTATTCTCTGCTAATCCAAAATCATCTTAAGGTAATAGTTTCCTTAAGCTTAATCAGTTTCATGTTCAGATTTCAGTTACAAACTTGGTATCAGTTACCATTGCATGTTTAGTTATTCGTTCATGAGCTAGTTCAGTCATGTATCTATGCATTGAAAATGCATGTTCAGTATATAGATTCAGTTTATCAGTAATCCCAGTCATACATTCATGCATCATGTTCAGCTATATCCATGCATCAGATATGCATGTTCAGTATGATAATTCAGAATACCAATAATATTAGACATATAGTCATGTTCCAGATGTTCATGTCCAGTAAGTAAGTTAGTCTCTCAGTATTCTCTGTCTCAACAGTCTCATTCGAGTACGAATGTTCCCAAGGGATAGATAATGTAATACCCTGCAAAAATCTTAAGCTTAATTCAATCCTTTAGGCTTGTCAAGGGGTCCTAGACTTAGAATATTTTAGCTAAGTACTCAAACTTAGTGTCATTTTAACCTACGAAGGTTGGAAGTCTTATTTCACGACCTTTATGTCCATTAAAAGTTGATGTTTAGGTTGATTCATGATCAGTAATGTCCGTAGGCGTTTTCGATCAAGTTTTGGATTTTTTGGACTTTGTTTGAAGCTCCTTTGGAATCCCTAAATAGTGAATCAATGCGATCTTGGCGCACCGCATTGACTATCGCATTGATTACTATTTTCCCCAGCTACCAACGTCCAATTCCATTGAATCGATGTGAATATGGCGCGACGCGTTCTCGATCGCATAGGTAATCCCATTTTCAGTCATTAAAAGACCGTATTCGTGGGGGTATTTAGGTCTTCTTCCCTCGACCCTCAGCCCCCAAAACATGAAATTAAACTCCTTATAGAGCAAATATAGTCATTCTGTCTCAAATTTACTCAAGAACAAAACCCTAGAAGATCTAATTTCAAATCAAGTACTGAAGATTCAACCATAATCTTTTAGAAATTATTCAACAAAGGTATGCGAAGTGTTCATCCAAGGGTTCCTTCTACCTTTGGAGTCCAAGAATCTCTTTTGAACTTCAAGTAATTGGTTTTATGATTTCCATAGTTGGAATTAAAGTGTATCCATGATTGCTATTTGGATTAAGATCCTAATTCATGATTATATATATATATATATCATGTAAAATTGATCATTATGTGTGTAGATTCATGTGAATCCATGATAAACCCTTGACTTGTGAAATTAGAGATGAATTATGATGCTCACTTGTTGTTCAAAACTATGTGCATATACTATGCTCCCCAAGTGATTGATAAATTGTCCATGTGAACTATTAAGAGAATAAAATCATGTCAAGTTAGCTTATGTGCAAGTTATATCATGCAAGTGTTTGTCAAAATGCCCCAATGAATGAATGATGATCAAGTTCATAGTTTACATATTTCATGTTATTCCATGTCTCTTAATTTATGCTATCGAGTCCTGTGGGTACTCGTACCCGATAATTTAGCTAATTACCTAGAGATATGGTCAGCCATATAATAGTATTAGTCATGATACGATCAGTAGTAATCTTAGTTAGTTACAAAACTCAAGAAAACTCAGTAGAATCCATATTAATCCAGTCTAATTCAGTATCCAATTCAGATATCAGTAAACTCAGTCAGCTAATAGAATTCAGTAGTATTCCATCAGTCAAAGGAACTCAGTGAACTTAGTTCAGTTCAGATAAATAGTAATCTCAGTAACCGTTCAGTCCAGTCTAGTACAGACTAGACATTAGTTCAGTGTCTATTCAATTGGGAGTTGGATACAGCACCGAGTTAACCCAGGCATGGGGACATTTCTGTCAGCAGAGGGTTTGATCCTTAGTAGCAATCCCTGCGTTACAGAACTATGTAGCCAGTGTATATTGAGGTATCTTCCTGCCAGACATTATGAGGGTTGATACTTCTCATCCGAGTTAGCCTGCCAGCTAGGGTTGATGAAAGAGCTTCCTGTCAGAAAGGGTTAACTCATAGCTTATCCTTACTCGTGGCACGGTATTGACACCCTTCCAACTGGGGTTACAGTTTGGACCCCAAATTAGTTAGAGAAGGGGCATGTCGTTTAGATAATTACCTCGCACAGTCTCAATTCTAGTCTCAGTCTTAGAATAAAACTCAGTTCAGTTCTACAGATTCAGGAATATCAGACATAGTCACTCAGCTCAGTACGAAATTCAGTATGGTTCCATAGTACTCAAAAATTTTAAGTACAGTCATTCAGATAATCAGTAATACAGTATTCGTAAACTTAGATATCGATTATCAGTATCCAGACTCAGTACTCAGCATTAGCATGATCTCAGTTAAAGTTTATGTATTATGTATGTACTCTTACTCAGTCATACTCATGTTATTCAGTTATTACTGTGCATACATATGAACCCATGCATTTCAGCCTGCCTCACTGAGCATACCAGTATATTCAAAGTACTGACGCATGATTTTCTTTACGCTATGATGGCTTATATCATAGGTTCAGACGCATGGGCTCTAGAGCACCCTTAGCAGTTTAAATTTTCAGCTTTCAGAGAAGTGTGAGTCCTCATAGTTCGAGGACATGCTTATTATTTATTGTACTTTAGTTTTATTTCAGTAGATGGAGTTAGTTGGGTACTTGTCCCATCAATTCCACAACTCAGGCAGTTAGAGACTTCTTTCAGACTAGAGTATTTTCAGACAGTTGTTCAGTTTTTCAGTACTTATAGTCAGTTTTGGTATTTTGATACCACATTCAGATTTATTTACAGATTTGAACTTTATGGCATATGTTTCCACCTATTTCTACAATCATTACAGTATTTATTACACATTTATTACAGAAGGTACCATTCATGGGTTAGCTTGTGCTCCTTCAGGATTATGAGTACCATGTAGCGTCCAGAGTACAGACTTGGGGTATTAAACCTTGGTTGGGACATATCTCATGATTTTCCATGACCTCTGGGTTATCCACAAACTATAGAAGGATCCCTAGGATGAATCTTGAGACCCTCATCGCATGTAGCGATAACACATGTCCTATCCTTCTACGAACAAGTGATGTCAAAGGAATATTCTATAACCCAACTCAGAGTCTTAGCACAAAATGAGTGAAAGAAGTGAAAAACTCCTAAGAATTTTCTACAGCCTCTCAAAGATAGGATACAAATATCATTTTATGATCTACAAGACTACTAGATATCTGCTCTTATATCAACAATACCGATGTAGCCTTATCTCTGATACAAATTTATCATGACTTGATTTACGATTCATGATGGCACCTACTGGTATTTAAACAACACAACTTATAAATAACAAGGTATTTAAAATAGATAAAGATAGTCAACATAGATACCATCCCACAACATGGTAGAGCCATTACAAGAGCATATAGTAATGATAATACAACCTAAATATCTAGAATAGTCAATAAAATCCATCTAAAAACAAAAGATTAAAAATAGAAATATATAGGGAAATAGGTAACTCTGACTCCAAGAACTCTCCCTATCTCCATATATCAACACAGTACAAACATCGATCAACGACGACAACTAATACTCAGATCTTCACCAAAAATGTATATAGGTGTAGTATGAGTACCGTAACCACAGTACTCAGTAGGCATCATTGGAAGACTAAGATAAATCATGATATAAATATGATAAAATACAAGATAACATAACTAAGTCAAGGTATAAACAAAGCAAAAGTAACTCCCAACATCGTTGTGCATAAATAAGTAAATAAACCAAATTAATAGCATAACATAACATAAAGCATCAACACAAGCAATCATAACTACAAAATGGGCTCCCATATGCCAATTATGAGAAAAGTAAATAACCCATCGCAAGCCTCATAAGCCTGGAAGGTACAAACAAAATAGAGTAACCCACCACTGTTATTTTATCAACTCTCATAATACAATTAGAATTCCTCCAAGTCATGTCACACTATAACCATCGATTGTCCATATTTATCATTTTCCAATTAATCATTGCTTATTAACTAACCATCTTGTAACAACTAATCCTCATGTATCAATAAATCCTCTTTTATCAACTAAACATCACTTATTAACTAATCTTATATAGCAACTAATAATCACTTATCAACTAGTCATTATTTGTTAATTAACTAACATTTATCAACTAATCATTATTTCACTAGAATCCATTTATATCATACCACATTATAACTATTTTCTTATTTTTGACTTAGCTAGATAATCAATCTCACACCCCAATTTCATCATATCATAATAAGTAAATCATCATAGTATAATATGTATATCCAGACTTGAACTGATATGGATATTCAATAATATCCTCATAAATATTATCATAATCATCTTCTAGTCTTGCCGAACATATGTATATCATTTTAATCATCCTTCGATCTTATCAGACATATATATATCATAATCATCTTCTGATATTATCGGGCATATATATATCATCATAACTATTGTTTGGTTTTGTCGGGCATATATATATCATTATAATCATCCTCCGGTCTTGTCAGACATGTATATAATCAATATGATCATCGATATGGCCAATATCATCATAAATAGAGTACTTAATAGCATAACTATGAGCATAACATACTTAAATGATCAATAATGATAATCAAAATTGTGAGTCCTAGCATAACCAATAGCTTAATTAGAAATATAGTAAATAAGCATGATCTTTGGCATAAGCAATAGAACAATCACTAATAATCAATAAGCATGCTCTTTAGCATAATCCATAATGTATTTACCAATATAGTATAAACTTAACCTCTAACATAATCAATATGCACTATCAAACATAGGCAATAACTTATTAATAGCCTAATAAATGGCCTATCATTAGCATAATATATAGCTTATCATTTGTATAATCAATAGCTTATCAATAGCTTGATTATTAGCTAATCCATGATGTAATATATAGCTTATTCATAGTATTGTCAATAACTTAATCGCTAATGTAGTCATTAATCATGACCTCTAGCATGAACAATAAAGTAAATGCTAATAAATTGATAAGAATGCTCACTAGAATAGTTAATGGATCATTCATTGGCTCAATCAAGAGCACAATTTATGGCTTAGTCAATATCATAATCAAGGGCTTATTCAATAGTATATTCAGTTGCCCAATCAATAGCCAAAACAATAGCATATTTAAAAGCTCATCAATAATGTAAGTTTAATTAATTACTCATTCATAACATACTTCTTAAGCATTACATTCAACTTCATCCATCATAACTAATAATAACAAGGCATATAAATATCATCGAAACAACCATTTCCCTAGATGTACACAAGCGTATGAAAGGGTCTTCAATAACTATCACAAGTCTTGGCCTAAAATGGGTCGAAGAGCCCACTTTTAAATTATTGAAATCATTTACCAAGAAATGTCTACTCCTAACTAGGCTAAGATATCTAAATCCACTATTAGATGTTGAACCAGCCACAACTAGTCCTAGGATAGCAGTTCCACTAAATATAGAGAAACTAAGCTAATTCCACCTAAGGTAAGGTAATTTGGATAAGTTATATCCTAAAATCAAGTGACCAAGGAAATTTTCTCATTAGTTTAGTAACTAAAGAATCTCCGATCTAAGAATAAGCCTACAAGGTGAACTTCACCTAAGGTATGATTAACTAGGCTAATTATGTCCAAAATGGTATCCAAGATATCCTAACCAGTCCAACTAACCAAAGTATTGAAATATAGCACACCAATACCTAAACCCATCTCAAAGCTAACATACTATCATAAACATACTATGAATTAACTCAACCTAACAAGGGGCAAAATCTAGCCTACCTAGATGCCGAAGAAAGCTAAAATGATTTTCTAAATCATCACTTTTACCTACCAAAAATCTTCCACAAGATGCCAAGCTATCAAAATCATATTCTACTCATCAATACGAGAATAATAATACTCATATTGCACTATTGTGCTTTGGATCCAAAAATTACATTAAAATCCCATGTGGGTCCTACTTATGGAAAATCACATTTCCAAAACCAACCCAATATTCCCACATTCTCAAGTAATCATTACCCTAAAAAAGGGTTAATATCGTGCTAATTTGGGGCTAAAATTAAGCCCCCAATATTTTGGGATTTATGAATAAGAAATGGAAATTTCTATCATAAAAAGGGTGAAATCTTACCACAAATCAGAAGATAATCGCGTAAACAAATATTATACAAACTCTCAAAGAACCCACAAGCTCTAATTTTAAGATTTATCTCTAATTAGGATTTTATCTCTCTTGGAATGGATGAAGAATAGGAAAAATTATGCAAAGAGGGTCTATTTATACCCATATATGGTGCTCGAATCTTGCTATCATGACCCAATGATTGCGATCGTGGTATATTGGGGCAGTCCAAGTGAATTACAATTGCAGTACTTATCTTCGCAATTGTGTCTTTTCTACCCTGCTCAAGGGAGTCGAGATCGCGACCCTAAAGCATCACTATCATGATGCACTAGATACAACTAAGACTTAGAAGTCTCTGCCAAGCCCTCGGTATTCATCCAGAATCTCATATACTAAATGAAACATGTAACCATACTAAATTCAATGTTCCAAACTTAATGGCGTGAAAGAAATTTCAATCCGAGCTCATTTCAATGAAATATGGGTCCTACACCTAATTTCTAAGTTCTTAACTTTTCTACCAATTTGTTGAAATGAGTCAGGTGCCTCGGGACCTTAACCAAAGGTCTATCTAGCCTAAAATCAATATTTTAAAGTTGCTAGAATAGTCAGAATTTACATTTGAGGTTGTTTGAATAAAGTTTTTATTCGGTGGCCATTTGGAACCAGCAAAGACTTCAAAACAGGGAATTAGCTCTAAAAACCAAACAAACTGCTCGATAATCAAACTATCAATTCCAAAAATCCATAAATAACTTAGGGAATCTATAGATAAGCTTTAACGGTGTATATAAGTAGAAATATGGATAATAACCTGAAGGGTCATTATAAATAGTTACTATTTTATCATCCAAATGGCCCCTTTCGAGTCTCTTTATGGTAGAAGGTGTAGGTCTCCTATTGGTTAATTTGAGGTAGGTGAGACTAGTTTGTTTGGCCCTGAATTGGTTCACCAAGCTATGGACAAGGTAAAAGTGATAAGAGAGAGACCCAAAACTATTCAAAGTTGCCAATAGTCTTATGCAGATGTGAGGCGAAGAGAGTTTGAGTTTTAGGTAAGCGAGTGGGTGTTCTTGAAAGTTTCTACTATGAAATAGGTCATGAGATTTGGAAAGAAGGGGAAGAATAGTCCTCGTTACATTGGTCCATATAAGATTTTTAGGAAAATTAGAAATGTCACTTACGAGTTAGATTTTCCAGCGAGTTTGGCTTTGATGCATCTCATTTGTGAATTGTTTATGCTTAATAAGTATGGGGGTGACCCTTCTTTGATAGAGATTATTGAGGATGTTGGTGCTATGGATTCATTGTCTTATGAAAAAATCTTGATTGAGATATTGGATAGAAAAGTATGTAGATTGAGAACTAAGGATATAGCTTTGGTGAAGGTCCTTTGGAGAAACCAAAAGGTGGAAGAAGCTACATGGGAAGATGAGGAAGATATGAGAGCTATGTACTCGTTCTTGTTTCCCACGTTGGATGAAAATACTTAAGGTATGATTTTCATTTGCCCTCTTATTGCATTTGGAATTTTTCCTTAGATTCTATTGCGTTATTTTTATAATCATGCTAAAAATGTCCTAACTTCTTATTCGGGGACGAACGATCCAAAAAAGGGAATAATGTAAGAGCCCGCAAAATTTCTATGAATTTGGTTTTGACACTCCTGCATGCGTAATGTAAAATTTTGACTTGATTTATGTTAAAGGATGTTAAAATGGTGTTTTGGTCAAGTTTCAGAATTATCGAAAGGGGTTCGAGGCCTTTTTGGGACCCTGAGGTAGCAAGCCTCCACGATAGTGGCTTGCCATGCCATTTAGCCTCTGCAATAAGGGCATGGAACAGAGGCTAAGCTCCTCCAAAATGGTGTTCCACGCCGCTATATATTTTTCATCCAGTTTTATCTTCTTTTTTTTTTACTTAGGTGAGGGGCTACTTTATAATATTAAAGTGACCCTTTTCCTTCAGTTTTAAAAATCAAAACTCCCAACCCAAGAAAGCTTAAACATTTTACAAGGAATTCACCATTCAAGCTCAGAACTTCAATTTCTCTTTAATTCCTTCTATATTTCAGGTATGTTTCTCATTCCTTTACTTAAATTTTACATTGTGGCATTTATTTGATCAATATTCATGTGTTTTGAATAGATGGGATTGAAATTGGGTTGAGGGTTTTTGATTGTTATTACTTGAATTGTGTAACGCTCTGAGAGTACACCCTGGGTGCCACACGGTGTTTACGGTCCCAATAGACCACAAGCTAACCTATGAGCTAGTACCTACTATGAGCATTGAGTAAAATTAATAACAAAAGATCATATGCGGAATTTAACTGAAGAATGCCATAAGTTTTTAAATCATAGTTCTAATAATATTAGTAAAATAATACTAAAAATGCTAATAAAATGGCTGACAATAACAATTGAAAAATTGAAGACTGACTAACTATCTATACTAGTCTGAAAAACCTCTACTAACTGACTGTGGAGCTGATGGGACAAACCCCCAACTAACTCTGAATGAATAGAAAATACTGAAACTGATAAAGTAAGCTGAGGTAAATAAACCTTGTCCTCAAAGTATGAGGACTCACCACTTCTACAGCTGATAATCCAGTATGTTTATGCACGATCAGGGAACTAAGTGTTCGAACCTATGATATTAGACATTATAGCGCACGAAATGAGTATGCGGTCAGTATTTTGAATGCACTTGTATGCTAAATAAGGTTAGGCTGATATGCATGGGTTCATGTGCATGATTAATAACTGACTGAGTGTATAGCATAAAGTACTGAATAGAATGCATGGAATTTGTAAAGACTGAGAATGCATGACCAAGCATAAAATATGTTCTGAATATAATCTGTAAACTGACATACTGAATACTGATAAGTGAATAACTTATATTTGTATGCTATGATCAACCAAAAGTGAAACTGAATTACTGAGATAATTACTAGACTGAGACTATGGGAGCTATCATCTAACCGGCATTCCCCAATAAGCAAATTGGGGTCCAACCTATGACCCCAGTTGGAAGGGTGTCAGTATCGTGCCACGGGTACTAACACTGGCTGTATAGATCCACTAATATACTGTCCAAAAGGACTAAAGGTATCAAGCCTAAACTGATAGGTGATCCCTGAGTGGTAGTCAAGCCTAAACTGATAGGTGACTCCTCATATCCTACGCTGGCTACATAGTTATGGAGTATAGGGAATGATACTAATGACTCTGCCTAACTTAGGGGAAGCCTCCATCCCTGCACTCACTCGGTGCTAAATTCTACTCCCAATGGAACTGACTCGGGATACTGAACTGTTCTATGTTTAACTTATTAAGATAATTGACTGAACTGATAATTCTCATAACATATATAAAACTATTCTGAAGATACTGAGACTAAGTAAACAACTATGTTTTCAGGTATTCGTAACCCCCAGTACTCGATAACAATAATAGAAAAATAGTACTAAAACTTTGAGGACATAATGTGAAAGTATTTATTCAAAATTCATTCTTGTAGGCATTTCATCAAACACTTGATATTCGTAGTTTAAGCTAAGCATCAGAATAGTTTAAAGCTTGTAGTAATAGCATATTTTCAAAATTAACAACACTAATTATGATTTAAATCATCGAACAACACTATTCAAATGTGTGGGATTTAATAACAACAACAATTTCATGCAAACATAGTATAGAATCAAGATTCATGGGATTCATGGTTAAAAATCATGATAACTTGTAAAAATCACAACTTTAAATTTAAAATTATATTCTTGGACTCCATGGGTGGAAGCGACCTATAGATGAACATTTAACATACCTTGATTTCTAAATTCGTGAAAATTGTTGGTGAATTCTTGAGACTTGGACTTGAACTTGATAAACCTAGGATTTTGTTCTTGAGAGGTTTTGTGAAGAATGAATCTGTTTTGCCCTTTCCCATGCTTAATTTTGTGTTTTTAACTAATTTAACATGGGGGAAATGACCCAACTACCCCTATAGACTCGAGATTAATTGCACAAAATATTTCAAGTGATGCTGCAGACGACGCATCGCATTGATGGTGTCGATGCGATTGACGACACACCGCGTAGATTGTGATGACGTGATGGCCAATGTGATGCATCTTGATTACGTTGGCTCACTGTTTTGATCATCTAAACATGTCTCAAACGATTTTCAAAAATTCCAAAACTCACTTGTGATGAACTATAGATAACCCTGATCATGAGTCAATTTAAAAATCAACAATCTAAGGCCGAAAAGATAAAAAAATGAGACCATCGAAATATCGAGGCCAAAAATAAGACTAAGTCTTAACACTTAGCTAAATTTTTTTTCTAAGTTTCGAACCTCTTTTGGAATGCTATATACGACTAAAATGGACTAGGACTTTATGGGGTCTTACAATATCTCCCCCTTGGAAACATTCGTCCTCGAATGAGATTGATTAAACTGAGAGGAACTGAGGTACTACAACTATATTAACGTGCATAGCTGAAACATGACTGAATCTTGAGACATAACATATAACTAAACTGATTCAAGAATGCATGAATGATGTGAGAATGATATGCAGCTAGAACTAAGCATGGAATAGAGTAAATCTAAGGTAGACTGTTACCTTAGGCTGAGTCTGAGTTTGTTGAGAAGAGATGAGGGTACTTGGTTTGTATGTCTGCTTCTGCTTCCTAAGTTTCTCCCTCAATGGACCGGTTTTCCCAAAGAACTTTGACCAAGGGAACTTCTTTGATCCTTAGTCTGTGAGTCTGACGATCGAGGATTTCTGCTGGGACTTCTTCGTAAGAGAGACTATTCTGAAAATCTACACTCTCTATGGGTACTACAACTGTTGTGTCACCTATGCACTTCTATAGCAAGGAGACATAAAACATTGGGTGCACTGATGCTAAGTCTGCAGGTAACTCAAGTTAATAGGCTACCTTTCTGAAACTACTCAGAATACTATAAGGACCAACATATTGGGGACTAATCTTCCCCTTCTTACCAAACCTCTTCACTCTCTTCATGGGAGAGATTTTCAAATACAGAAAGTCGCCAATTTCAAATTCAAGATCTTCTCACATCTGCATATGATTTTTGTTAGCTCTGGTCTATCTTAAGCCTCTCCCTGATCAACTGTACTTTCTTTAAAGCATCAAACACCAAGTCAGGACCCACTACCGCGGCCTCACTTACTTCAAACTAACCAATCAGAGATCTACATCTCCTCCTATAAAGAGACTCAAAGAGAGCCATCTGAATACTGGAATGATAGTTGTTATTCTAAGAAAACTCAATCAATGGCAAGTGATCATCCCAACGACCCTTAAAGTCAATGACACACTCTCTAAACATATCCTCTAAAGTCTGAATAGTCCTTTCTGCTTGACCATCTGTCTGAGGGTGGAAGGCTGTACTGAGGTGGACTTGGGTACCAAGACCCTTTTGGAAGGCTTTCTAAAAGTGAGAGGTAAACTGCGTACCTTTATCTGAAATGATGGACAATGGGACACCATGTACCCTAACCAACTCTCTAATATAAATCTTGGCATAGTCCTCGTCTTAATAGAAAGTATAGATTGACACGAAATAGGTGGACTTGGTTATCCTGTCTACAATGACCCAAATTGAATCGTGCTGATGACGAGTACGAGGAGAACCCATAACAAAGTCCATGTTCACTTCTTCTCACATCCATGTGGGAATACTGAACTCCTGCACGGAACCACTAAGCTTTTGGTTCTCAATCTTTACCTGCTGACAAGTAGAGCACTTAGCCACAAACTCTGCAATGTCTCTCTTTATCCCACTCCACCAATAGACTTCCTGCAAGTCGTGATACATCTTAGTGGACCCTAGATGAATAGAGTAATGCTCACCATGCGATTCAGTAAGAATTTTCTGTCTTACATCATCTACACATGGTACACACAGCCTACCCTAGCAACACAACACACCATCTCCCTCAGGATAAAACCTCTACTTTCTGGAATCTGACTAACTCTTTAAGCTTAACTAAGTTGCAATCCCTATCCTTCTTTTCCTTTACCTTGAAAACTAAAGAAGATTCTAAACTATTCTGCACCCAAACACTACTCTCAGCCGAATCAACCAAATGGACACCTAGTTCGGTAAGCTGATAAATTTCTCGAACTAACTTATTCTTATTATCCTCAATATGAGCAACACTACCTATAGAAAATCTACTTAGGGCATCTGTCACTACATTGGCCTTGCTTGGGTGGTACAAAATACTCATATCATAATCTTTCAACAATTCTAACTATCTTCTCTGACACAGATTAAAATCATTATGTGAAAACACATACTGCAAGTTTTTGTGGTATTGGACACATCAACATGCACACCATACAAATAATGCCTCCAAATCTTTAAAGAAAACACAACAGCTTCTAGCTCAAGATCATGGGTGGGGTAATTCTTTTCATGGGGCTTAAGCTGTCTAGAGGCATAGGCTATAACCTTATCTCTTTGTATCAAAACACACCCCAAACCAACTATGGAAGCATCACAGTATACAACAAACCCATCTGAACCATCTGGTAATATTAAAATTAGGGCTAAGGTGAGTCGAATCTTTAACTCCTGAAAAATCTTCTCACAAGAATCTAACCACTGAAACTTAACTTTATTTTAAGTTAATCAAGACATGGGGGGACTCAATAGATGAAAACCCTCCAACAAACCGCCGGTAAAAGACAGTCAAACCCAAGAAACTCCTAATATTTGATGGAGATATGGATCTAGGCCAATTTTTCACCACTTTAGTCTTTTGAGGATCAACTCTAATTACATCACCGGAAATAATATGGCCAAGGAAAGATACTGATCCTAGACAAAATTTGCACTTACTGAATTTAGCAAACAATTGATGGGCTCTAAGAGACTATAATAATATTCTGTGGTGGTATGCATGATCATTTTCATTACGAGAGTAGACAAGAATTTCATCAATGGAGACTATTAAAAACATGTCCAAGTACTACTTGAACACTCAGTTCATCAAGTCCATACAGGTTGTTGGGGCATTTGTGAGTCCAAAGGACATGAGTAGAAACTTGAAGTGACCATACCGAGTTTTGAAAGCAGTTTTTTGAAATGTCACATTCTCTGACTCTGAGCTGATGATAGCCAGATCTAAGGTCTATCTTAGAAAAAAAAATGGCACCCTGAAGTTGGTAGAATAAGTCATTGATTCTGGGAAGTGGGTATTTATTATTGATTGTGACTTTATTTAACTGACGGTACTTAATACAGATTCTAAGAGAACTGTCTTTCTTATACACTAACAGGACTGGTGCGCCTCAGGAGAAATGTTGGGCCTGATGAATCCCTTATCTAGGAGATTATTCAACTGTTCTTTCAACTCTTTGAGTTTGGCTGGAGCCATTCTATATGGTAGAATAGATAAAGGCTGGTTATCTGGAAGAAGGTCTATTCCGAAGTCCATTTCCCTTTCGAGAGAAACTCCGGGAAGATCTTCAGGGAACACATCTGGAAATTCCCTCACAACTTAAACTGACTGAAAATTAGGAGTCTCAAAATTAGACTCTTTAACTCAGGAAAGATGATAAATACACCCCTTGGATATCATTTTCCTCGCTCTAAGGTACGAAACAAGCTGACCCCTAAGCGTTGTAGTACTACCCCTCCATTCAAGGACTAGTTCATTTGGAAACTGAAAATAAACTACTCTGTTTCTACATACCACTGAAGCATAGCATGAATGGAACCAATCCATGTCAAGAATGACGTCAAAGTTCGTCATCTCTAACTCTACAAGGTCTACTGAAGTAACTTTCTAAGACACTGTAACTGGGCAGTTCCTGTATACCCATTGGGTTATGATAAACTTACCTACTGGGGTAGATACTAAGAAAGAATCTACTAAGATTTTGGGACTGACTACGAAGTTGACAGCTATATAAGGGGTTATAAAAGAAAGAGATGCTCCAGGATCCAGTAAAGCATAAACATGCAAATGAAAGACTTGCAACGTACCAGGAACCACGTCAAGAGAAATTTACTAATATTGTCGGGACTGAAGTTCATAAAGTCTATTATGACGCTGAGCACTAGTAGCACTGGAAGCGGATCCCTGCTGAGTCGGGCGGCCGATTAGAGCCGTTGATTGATGGTACTGGCCTTGTCGGCACTAATCCCTTTTTTTATAAGCATCTATATGACACTCCTGAATACGGTGTCCTAGATTGCCACACCCAAAGCATACATCACTTCTAGCTCTATACTCACCCTAATGGTTTCTACCATATTATTGGCAAAGAGAATTTGTGCGACCATTGTTTACACTGCCTTGGGACTTAGATCCTAGCGCCCTATCCCAATTATTATTTTTGAAATTTATGCACAGGGGCACTAGCTAAAGATGGGGCACAAGATAAATATGTCTAACGGAACTGAGGATATTTTCCCACCTCTGACTTTGGCTGACTGAAATTAAAGCTACCTTTCTAGCCCTCTTATTCTCTCTCTCCTTCTCCTTAAGCTTCTACTCCTCAATCTATTGATCATGGACCATAATCCTAGATATGTCTATATTCATAATTAACATCGCAGTCCTACACTACTTTACCAAACTTTCAGATACCTCAGACACAAACTTGCTCATCCTAGATCTGTTATCATCCACCATATGAGTAGCATACCTAGCTAACTAGGTAAACTTAGGGAATAATCTTTCACACTCATGTTGCCCTGCTTTAATTTGATAAACTCTAACACTTTGGCTTCCCTCATCTCCAATGAAAAGAATTTATCCAAAAAGGCTATAGCAAACTCCTCCCACTCTATAGGCCCTGTGTCTGCATCTCTATCCCCTTTCCGCTACTTAAGACAGGTATGGGATACATCCTACAGATGGTAAGTAGCCAATTCAGCAGTCTCACTAGAAGTCACCCCCATAATGTTTGTTACCTTCTGCACCATGTCTAGGAATTCCTGCGGATTCTCTTTAGGCTTAAATCCTAAAAATAGAGAAGGATTCATTTGGGTAAAGTCCTGAATCTTAGCTGCAGTAGTATTGGCCAGTGGGTTGGCCGGAACTGCAGCTGTCCGGATATTTTGAGCCGCTACAGAGTGAGCCAGAGTAGTGAATACAACTCTAAATTTTGCATGTGACACATGATCATTCAGGGGATTTTTCTAAACGGGCAGAGGTGCTGGCTAGTTTATATTTCTTCTTCCGTTTGTTTTTCTGAGAGGTATGTTCTATAAGTGAAAGGAAGAATAAATTATATAGAGAGTTTAACATGAGCTTATGCTAAGTGGCACGACATGATCACTTAAAGAAAGGAAACTTTTCTTAAAATGCCTCGTAGCCTCTTGTCTATAAGTGTGGCGCTCTTTACACTCACGCATAAAACTCTTCTTGATATAGCTTTCAGAATCTCTAGGAAACTTTAAAAACCTAGTCTATGATACCAAGTTTGTAACACCCCAAGAGTACACCCTGGGTGTCATACGGTTCTTATGATCCCAAGAGACCACAAGCTAACTCATGAGCTGGTACCTGCTGTGAGCACTGAGTAATAATGATAACAAAAGATCATATGCAAAATTTAACTGAGGAATGCCATGTTTTTAAATCATAGTTCTAATAATTTCTGTAAAACAATACTAAAAATACTAATAAAATAACTGACAATAACAACAAAAAAACTAAAGACTGACTAACTATCTGTACTAGTCTGAAAAGCTTCTACTGAATGACTGTGGAGCTGATGGGACAAACCCCCAACTAAATTTGACTGAATAGAAAGTACTGAAACTAATAAAGTAAGCTGAGGTAAATAAACCATGGCTTCGAAGTATGAGGATTCACCACTGCTACATTTGATATCTGGTATGTCTATGCACGATCAAGGAACTGAGCATCCAAACCTATGATATTAGATATCATAGCATAAGAAACGAGTATGCGGTCAGTACTTTGATTGTACTAGTATGCTAAATAAGGTTAGGCTAATATGCATGGGTTCATGTGCACGAGTAATAATTGAATGAGTGTATAGCATGAAGTACTGAATAGAATGCATAAAATCTGTAAATATTGAGAATGGATGACCAAGAATAAAACATGTTTTAAATATAATTTGTATAATGAGATACTGAATACTGATAAGTGAATAACTTATATTTGTATGCTATGGTCAAGAAAAACTAAAAATGAATTACTGAGATGATTACTAGATTGAGACTGTGGGAGATATCATCTAACCGATAAGCCCCAATGAGCAAATTGGGGTCTAACCAGTGACCCCAATTAGAAGGGTGTCAGTACCATACCACAGGTACTAATACTGGCTGTGTGGATCCACTAATATGCTGTCTTGAAGGACTAAGAGTGTCAAGCTTAAACTGATGGGTGACCCCTGAAAGGTAGTCAAGCCTGAATTGATGGGTGACTTCTCATATCCTACACTGGATACATAGTTCTGGAGTTCAAGGACTGCTACTAACGGCTCTGCCTAACTTATAGGGAAGCCGCCATCCCTGTACTCGCTCGGTACTAAATCCTACTCCTAACTGAACTAATTTAGGATACTGAACTGTTCAATGTTTAACTGATTATGATAACTGACTGAACTGATAATGCTCATAACATATCTAAAACTATTTCAAAGATACAAAGACTAAGTAAACAGCTATGTTTTTGGGTATTCATAACCCCCAGGACTGGATAGCAATAATATCAAAATAGTACTAAAACTTTGAGGACATAATGTGAAAGCATTAATTCAAAATTAATTCTTGCAGGCATTTCATCAAACACTTGATATTCGTAGTTTATGCTAAGCATGGGAATATTTTAAAGTTTGTAGTAATAGGATGCTTTCAACATCAACAACAATAATTATGATTTAAATTAGTGAACAACATTATTCAAACGTATGGGATTTAATGACAACAACAATTTCATATAAACATGGTATAGAATCAAGATTCATGGGGATTCATGGTTAAAAATCATGATAACATGTAAAAATCACAACTTTAAATTTAAAATTAGATTTTTGGACTCCATGGGTGGAAGGGACCCATGGTTGAGAATTTAACATACCTTGGTTTTTGAATTTGTAAGAATTGTTGGTGAATTTTTTAGACTTGGACTTGATGAACCTAGGGTTTTGTTCTTGAGAGGTTTTGTGAAAAACAAATGTGTTTTGCCCTTTCCCATGCTTAAATTTGTGTTTTTGACTGATTTAACGTGGGAGACATGACCCAACTACCCCTCTGGACTCGATATTAATTGCAAAAAATATGCCTAGTGATACTGCAAATAACGCATCGCGTCGAAGGTATCAACGCAATTGCCAACGCGCGTTGATGGTGACGACGTGATGGCCAATGTGACGCATTCTGATCGCGTTGGCTCACTATTTTGTTCATCCAAACATGTCTCAAATGATGTCTGAAAATTCTAAAACTTACCTGAGATGACCTATAGATAACCCTGATCATGAATCAATTTAAAAATCGATAATCTAAGGCCAGAAAGATAAAAAATGAGACCATAAAAAATCGAGGCCAAAAATGAGACTAAGTCTTAACATTTAGCTAAAATTTTTTATATGTTTGGGACCTGTTTTGGCATGCTATATAGGACTGAAATAGACTAGGACTTTATGGGGTCTTACAAATTACTTTTCCCATTATTGGTGCATTGTTATAATGATTGGAATGGGTGATATGGGTTTCCTCAAATTGATGAAATTTGTCTTGAAAATGGTATTAACCTCAAACCACTTTTCAATCTTGGTTTTAAATATGAATATTTACATAGTTTAACTTGTCCTTTAAAATTATTGGATTGCATGGAAAGATAAATGGATAAAAATGGTTTTGGAATACCCTGGTGGCCATGATTTTGGATTATAAATGGAACTTAGCAGTCTAATGATAACATGGATTGGTTTGGCATAATTGAATTAGCTTGCAAGCATATTGGTATGACTATACCATGTTTGAAAATGACTTAATAAAGACTCCCCGGTTAATTGTTGGGTTTATGTGCAAACTATTTTAATTTTGGCTAAAAGGGGATTGCGTAGCTCACAGTGGTGCAGTCCCAGGGGGACCAACAGTGGAAACCACATTTGTCAAAATGGAGGTCTATATAACCATGTGTCAGGATAAAAATTATATTTTGGATGACTATTGCCTTGGATTCATTAGCCTTTCCTCGGTTCGTTTGGCTAACATGCACTAGGGCCCTTACAGCAGAGAGATGTGGACCCATATAGCCCATAGGTGCTTTTAGGATGGAGATAGATACACAGTTAAAGCTAATTATTTAAATTCTCATGTTCATGACCCTTGTCCCTACCCCAAAATCCTATATATGTATATATATAAATGTTTTGCATGTAGTTTTCGACTGATTTTAGCAATGACATTATTTTATTCTTTTCCCCTAAGTTACATGCTAGTTCTCGCACCACCGAGCGTCCCTGGATGCTGCATTATTCCATTACATAGGGTTTGAAGGATTTTTTGTTACCCCTATGTAGCATTAGGTGGTGAGGTATGTCTATGGATTTGCTGTGAAGTGGTGAGCCTCCATTTTTTAGAAGTCTTGGTCGTTTCATTGGTTTCTTTACTATCTTAGTGTTTTGGACTCTTTTTTCATAGTTCAGGGCATGTCCGTATTTAGTTTGGTATTCTTGGTTTAGAGGCTTTTGTGGATAAGTGTTAGGTTGGATGTTTGTTTTGATTCTTAGAATTTACATTTGACTATCTTTCTTATTACTATTTAGTTGGATTTTGCTGTATTCTTTTTTTTGTGCGGTGTAGAGTCTAAGGGGGTGGTCTACGATCCACGGTGGGCTTGAAATACTCGTCACAACTAGGCCCTGGTTTGGTTCATGACACTACGAGCTCAAAGAAAATCAGGTGAACCTTATTTGTATTTAAAATTTTGCAACTTAAATTTTTAAACTTGATAAGTGATATTAAAGAATCATAAAATTTTGTTCAAACACATAAAGTGATAGATAATTAATCGGCCTGTCCAAGTATATATTTGTCAGTATTTAGGTCACAGATTATTACTTTATCAACTCAATCAATCATTGGGATTTCTATGGAATAACTCAAAATACTATTTATTTTTGTTTATCAAATTACACTATTTATAGTAAGTCAATCTAAACAATCTGTAAATTAATTTGATTTTCTAGATATCGATAATAAATAGACCGGTTAGTACTTAGTAGTTAATATAATTAGTTTAAAGTTGTCCTTTAAATATTGATAATAATCTAGAGTTCTCTATTTTTATTAAATTGATATGACCTTGATTTACATTATCTTTAGGAACATGATACATCTAGTGAAGGGGATGAGTCTTCTGAGACATCTAGTGATGAGAATCCGTTTGTTAAGAAAAATGGTATTTAGTGATACTTGAACGTGAAACCTAGATAACTTCTCCCAGTATTATTAGCGTAAGGACTTTGAAAAAGAGAATCACTTCGATACACTTTTGTCCATTTTATCAAAGTGGGATGTTGTTAAAAATATACAAAAGTACTTGAAGAAGGTAAAAGTACACAACCAGTTTATGTATGGTAAGCTTATTCGATTTGGTATGAAGGAGTTCTCTATGATTATCGGATTGGATTGTGGAAAATTTTCTATGGGTAAGACTTTATATGATTAAAAAAAGGCCAAAAAATTTTTAGGTATCCAAAGTGAACTATTGATATTGAGATTATACAACTAGTGACAAATTTGGATTTCTTTATACGTATCCTTGGGGTCGGCATTCTTTTGAATGAATGTTGAGTCCCTCTTAGATGTTAACTTGAAGAAAAAGTATACACAATAGAAGGAAAATAAATCTTAACCTAAAGGTTATGGCTTGCAAGGATTCCCTTGAACTTTTATGGTAAGTTTACATTATTTATAATGAGATAGATATTGAATCATGCATCAATCTGAAATTTATATTTTAATTTTGTTAAACTTCTTATTTTCAATATAGCTATGGGCTTTTGAAGTGATTCCTATACTAGGAGAAACTTTTGGACAACTATTAACAAAATTTCCCTTTTTATTTTCAAGATTGCTTCTATGGTATAGTAAAAAGAAGACAACCCAGATTATAAACTATGATATTTATGATACAAAAGAAAGAGGAAAATTCTTAAGTTCTTTGGGTGCAATATATCATTTTAATGGTTTTTATTATTTTAGTTTTATTCAATAATTTATTTTCTTATAGGTTCTAGTGCATCCTACTCTAATTCCTACCATGGTTGTGTCAGAAAAAACATATTTGATTGATTGAAGGATTTGAAAGATCAAGTGGATAAGAATATAGATCGGTTGACAAAAGAAGCCGATGGTGTAACATGATTGATCAATTGTGCTCTCGAAAAACATGAATTTTCAATTGTTGTGTATCATGACAGACTTGAAACTGATATTATAAGACAACCTTCAATGGGAGTTACTTAAAATACTAATTTATTGAACAAACTTTCTCAACTTGTTAAATTTCATGAAGACATGTTTGATGAGATAAAAGTTCAAAACAAGAAGTTACATGATAGAATGGATGGTTTCGATGTTAAAGTAGACAAGTTGACTGGTATAGTGGATCACTTGCGTGTTTAATATTTGAAAATTTAAGCAAAAAAAAAGTGTGATTTGACGGTAGACATGAACAAATAAATCCACTAAAAAAGAGGTAATTGTTAAAGTTGAAGAGGAAGAAAATAGTATAGTTGAGAAAGGTGTTGCTGCTAAATTTGCAGAATAAAGTACTACAGGAGTGAAACGAGCTAGAAAAACTAACCCAAAATACAATTCCCCTTATACAATAGAGGTTGGACAAAAGAAATTAAGGGAGGGTCCAAATAATATGAAAACTTATACAAGGAAAAGAAAGATTAATGTAGATAGTTTATAATTTTTTTAAAATATTTTTTGTATTTTTCAGAAAAACCATGGATTAGTCTGATTAGTTAACAATCTATCTTTGATTGTATTTATTTTTAGAAAGTCTTTAGGGTATTATGTCACTTATATTTTTGCTTTATTTGTCATGTTTCTTTATTTTTGAAAAAAGTGAATGTACCTCATATTTTTATTTAGTATAATAGGCCACAAATCTATGATCTGTCGAATAGATAAATGATCTATCTGTTAGGACAGATGGTTTGGTCCGTTAAATGTGATATTTTGGATATAGTGTTTAACTCTTATTTTCTTATTTATTCGTTCAATATGCTCTTTAATATATTATATTATTGTTTTATGTTTGAAAAAAGTGAATGTACCCCATATTTTTGTTTTGTATAATCACCCACAAATCTATACTTTGTTGGGCAGATAAATAATATATCTGTTGGGATAGATGATTTGTTCTGCAGCATATTTGCATATAGTGTTCAACTCTTTATTTTCATTCTTAGACATTCAAGATACTCTTAATATATTATATTGTTGCTTTATTTTTTAAAAAAGTGAAAATGTACATCATATTTTTTGTTCGTATAATCACCCACAAATCTATGATTTGTCGTATAGATAAGTAATCTGCCTGTTAAGAGAGATACTCCATCTTTGCATATGATCATGAATTCTTGATTTTCTTGCTTATAAGTCCAAGATATCCTTTAATATATTATATTGTTGCTTTATTTTAAAAAAAAAAAATGTACCTCATATTTTCCTTTCATATAATCGCCCATAAATCTATGATCGGGAAGATAGATACTTAATTACTCCGTCATGAGAAATAATATGTTGTAGGTCATTCTAGTAATACCCCGTATTTCCCTAGCTAAAATTAAATCTCATTTTACTATCCAATATAAAATTTTTGAAATGCTTATCATTTTTTAGTTTAGAGCCTGACATTAAATTGAATCAGCTTTCCAACAATATAAAATTTGCCTAAATCTGATAATCGGTTAAGAAGTTATGACTATTTTAAGTTTCAGTCATTAAACACCATAATTCAGGCCAATAGTGCATCGCGGAGTAAGCCAAAATGGCATTTGTCAATGTCCGGTGAGCCAACGCAATTGTACCGCATCGCACCACCAGCCACATTCCCAGTTTTCATTTTCCAGTGGCTTAGCGCGATAGTGGCATGCCCAAAATCAGGTTATCAGTGACAAAAATTAAAAATGCTCTAGGGGTAATAGGGTCTTTTCCATGACCCAAATCAGCCTTAAACACGAAATTATTCCCTAAATACCCTATTATATCATTATTCACTCAATTTTCTCAAGATTTAAACCATTCTCTCTCAAAGAGGCAAAAACCTTAGTTCAAGAAATCAAGGTCAATCCTTAAGAAACCCTCCAAGATCCTTCAAGAAAGAATCTTTCAAGGTATATTAGGTGTTCATATATAGGTTACTTTCACCCATAGAGTCCATGAATCCAATTTCAAATTACAAGATTGTTGAATTCTGAACTTTCATATTTGAATTGAATTGAATTCATGTTCATATTATTGTGGGGTCTTAGTTCATGACAAAATTACAAACCTTTATGAAATTGAATAGCATGTGTGATGAATATGTGATTATCTTGATAAACCCTAGAATTTACAAAGTGATTAATATGTATTTTATGTTAATTGGGTTTAATCTATGATTATTATAAGATTCATGAAATTAGATTAGTATTTTATACGGAATTATATGAATTACATGCTAAACCCATGAAATTGTAAGTTTGGGCATTGTAATTGTCATGTCTATATGTTATCTATGATTATGTTCATGAAGTGGTGCTCCCCAAGTGTTCGATAGAATTTCCATGAGAATAAAGTGATGAAATCATGACATGTTAGTATATATACAAGCTTATGCCCTACAAGTGTTTGATAAAATGTCTCTATAGATGAAATATGAACATATGTACATTGTTATGCTTTGCAAGATCATGTGATACTTTACTTTTCATGCTATCGAGTCCTGGGGGTATTTAATACCCGATAATTTAGCTGTTTACCTAAAGCCAGTGTTATTTACAGAATAGTATCAGTTATGTCATGATCAGTGGTACTCTAAGTCAGTTACAGAACTCAGTAGAACGCAGTCAGTTACAGAACTCTGGAAAAATCAGTAAACTTAGTATCAGTCAAGTCCAGTTCAGTATAATCAGTTTAGTTTTTTTCAGTTAGGAGTAGGATTCAGCACCGAGCGAGCCTAGGGATAATGACTTACCCGTTATTTAGGACTGGGTCCCTAGAAGCAATCCCTAAGTTCCAGAACTACATATCCAGCGTAGGTTATGAGATGTCACCCGTTAGATAGGACTGATATTCTCAGGGATCACCCACTAGTTTAGGACTGATCTCAGGGGTCACCCGTTAGATAAGACTGACTCCACAACAGTTATTAGTAACCGTGGCACGGTGCTAACACCCTTCCAATTAGGGTTATAGATTGGACCCCGGCTCAGTTATATTAGCTTATTTGAGGAATTTCACTTAGATGATTACCTGTCACAGTTTTCGTTTTAGTCTTCAGCTGAGAATTCAATTTAGTTTCAAAAAATTAGGACTGTCAGACATAATCAATCAGTATCGGTAAATTTGTTATCAGTAACTTCATATATCAGTTACTTAGTTATCAGAACTCAGTACTTAGCTTCAGAAAAGCTCTGATACAATATATATTTATGTATGTCCATAGTATTGCATACTCAGTGATTTCAGTAGTATCAGTTACTCACGTACTCTTATATTCAGTTACTCTATATTATTTAGTCAGTTACTGTTCATACATATGAACCCTTGCATTCAGTGTTACCTCATCTAGAATCCCAGTAAATTCTACGTACTGACCGCATACTCTTTCTTTGCGCTATGATGTCTCATATCATAAGTTCAGATGTTAAGGTTCCTGACCGTGCTTAGACAGATCCATTTAGTAGTCGCAGATTTAGTAGTAAGTCCTTATTTATAGAGGGCATACTTTATTTCAGTATTTCAATTTATTAGTAGATGAGTAGTCGGAGTTAGTTGGGGGTTTGTCCCATCAACTCCATATTTAGATAGTTCAGTTAGAGGCTTTCAGACTAGACTAGTTCAAATAGTATTTTACTTTTCAGATGTTTTTTTACAGATGTACATTTATCAGTATTTTAGATTTTGAACCTTATTGCATTTCAACCTTTTTTCCGCATTTATTTCACTATTAGTGTTCAGTTCTCACAACAGATATCAGTCATGGGTTAGCTTGTGGTTCCTCAGGGTCGTAAGAACCGTATGGCATCTAGGGTGTACTGTCAGGGCATTATAAACTTTGTATCAGAGCCTAAGGTTGAACAAAGTTCTAGGGAGTCTGAAAGATGTATCTTGTAGAGTCTTGTACATAGTTGTGTAGCGCACCACACTTATGGACAGGAGGCTATGAGATGTTTTAGGAAAAGTTTCCCTTCTTTCAGTATTCATGTCATGCGAGTGAGCATGAGCTCAAGCTAAATTCTTAGTACAATCTTTTTCTTTCGTCTAGTTATAGAACATGCCTCCCAAAAAGATTAATGGAAGAAGAACTGGAAATCAGCCAGCCTCTCTACCTGTTCAGGCAGATCCCCTGAATGAGCACGTCTGCCATACAGAATTCAGAGCTACATTCACCACTTTATCCAATTCAGTTTTTTCTCAGAACAACCTTTAAGTTGTTGTACTATCTAGGCTTGGGGTTCATACTCATCAAAGCAAGGGAGAAAAGCGTAGGAAGAAAGATAGAAAGAATAAAAATGTCAGAACAAGTAGTTTTAGGCCAAGGTTAGAGGGTGGTAATCGATTCCAGTTCTGTCAGAAATTCTCAGCCCCAAATCCTTCTGTATTTAGTACTCCAATGCCAAATTTTAGAAATGATAGTCGAGATGGAGCACCAGGCTGTAAGTCACAAGGTAGTAGGAAGGGTGTTCGTACTAATTCACTTTGCGGAAAATATGGTAAGAACCATAAGAGAGTGTGTAGAGCTGGAAATGATGTTTCTTTTAGGTATGACAAGTCAGGCCATAGAGTCAGAGATTATCCTCAGTCAGCTTCACAGGGTCAGTATAACCGTTCTTCAGCTCATTCTTATTTCCCGAACTAGCAGGGTGCCACTTTCAGTGCTGCCAGTGCGCAACGCACAAACAGGCTTTATGCACTTCAGTCCAGATAAGACCAGGAAAGTTCTCCTGATGCGGTCACTGGTATGTTACAAATATTCCATTTACATGTTCATTCCTTATTAGATCCAGGAGCTTCTTTGTCTTTTGTAACTCCTTGCATAGAAGTCGACTTTAAGTCAGACTAGAAATCTTAACAGAACCTTTCTTAGTGCTTACCTCAGTAGGTAAATCTATTCCAGCCAAATGAGTATACAGAAATTGCTCGATTATAGTATTTCAGAAATCCCTTTAGTTGAGTTCAGTAATAGAGTCATTCAGTTTTAGTTTCTTGATGAACCAGTCCTTGAATGAAGGTGTAGTACCTCAGTCTTAGTTGATTTAAGTTTGAATATCTAGATTAAACTAGTAGAATAAGAAGTTGAGAATTATAAGTTAGTCAGTATTGAGGTTTCTATATGTTGATTGTTGGGGCAATAGAAAGCTAAGAATTATGTATCTGAAGGAAGTACTAGCAGTGGACCTTACATTATTAGGAGTAGTCCTTCAAAATGAGTTTAGTGTTTATGAGAATTGTCACATCTCAGACTCTAGAACAAAGTGGTTTCAGTTCAATTTAGAGTTTATTAAGAGGTTCACAGACTTAGAATGACGGCTTTAAGCCAAGGGGAAGATGGTAGAACAAGTAACCAAGTCAAACTTTTAGATTTTAGTAGTAATGTCAGTATGTGTAGAGAAGCAGTGGGAGAGGTTGATGCCCAACCCGTCCTTACCTCAGTGCAAAGTATTGCACTTCAGCTATCACGATATCTACTCATGCAGTCTATGTCAGTTCTATGACCATAGATCCTATTCGTGCACATTATCAAAAATCATGTACGCTTATAGTTCCTAGTATGAGCAGTTCCAGTTCACTCAGTGTTACGAATCACGTTCCCTGAACACAAAAACTCCAAACTCAGGTCATGCAGCTCATGACTCATGTACTCATGCTTTATAGTAAGCTCAGTTCTCATGACTACTGCTACACTTCTAATGATCAGCTAAATTCAGATTTTGTCATGTATATCCTTATTCTATATCTCTTGATAAATCCAGGATGTTGATATTCTATTCCTCAGGCCTCAGTTAAGTGTCAAGTTCAGTATAGTATCCATTCATGCTTCAGGTCCTCATGTTTTAACCTTCAGTGAACTTTCCTTATTAGATGGTGTGGTGATGAGCAGTTACTTAGATGGGAGAGAAAATGTTTTATGTCAAGAAAAGATTGTTGCATGCTAGTTTTATACGAGGCTGTAGTTATGAATATAGGCTTTAATGTCATGATGATGTGTAAGAGGATAAATGCATTTTGGAGATTTAAGTAGGCTTGAACATAGTGGGAGAATTCAGTCCAGATCAGACCTCAGTAGGCAGAGTTATTAGTGCCCATATCATAAAATTTTAGCCATGTTGTGATTTCTTATTCAGATGTCTCATTCAGACCATGCTAGGATTTCCTTGCTTCTTAAAATTTAGTGGAACCTTATAGCAATAGTGTCAAGAAATTTTCTATTTGAGCATAAGTTTTCAGTATGAGTCAGTCCGTAAATCCAAGAATGCAGTTTAGCAGTCAGGCAGATAAGTTTGTATGATTTCCCATCTTTCTGCCCAGTTGTACTATCCAAAGTTTCATAAGTATGACTGTTCCAAGATAGAGCATCCTAGTAGTTACGATTTCATCCCAGTTCATGTATCATGCCTCAATTTTAGATCTCAGATATTCAGTCATGATTTAGTTCGTAGGTGTCCCGAGCATCTTCTCATCTTTTCCTTAGTATCTCAGCCAAGTCAGCATTCTTCGAGGGACGTAATATCCCAAGGGGGAGGAGATGCGCTATAACCCCTGAACTTTCATGTCCTAAACATTCCATTTTTGCTTCACGTAATGAATCCAACTTGGAGTAGTGGATACTCATAAGTTAACCCTCAAGTTCCAATCTCAGCCGTAAGCCATATATTTAGAGGCCCAGTTCCATTCATGATAATCAGTCTATGTATCATATTTCAGACTCAGTCATGTTCTCATATTCCCATTCACACGTGTTTAGTAAATGATCTAAGTTTTATCAGTATTCTTAGCTTAAGGTGACTGTTTTCCTTAGATTTACTCAGTTCTATGATCCATGTTACAGTTATAAACTTAGTATCAATTACCGTTGTATATTCATTCATGCATTCATGAATCAGTTCAACCATGTACTGCTACATCAGATATGTATGTTTAGTATGAAACTCAGCTTATCAGTAGCTTCAGTCATGTATTCCATGCATCAGATATGCATGTTTACTATAAGAACTCAGCTAATCAATAGTTCAGTCATGTAGTCATGTTTCAGTATGCATGTTCAGTGTGTAAACTCAGTCTATCAGTGTTTTTCAGCTTAATCAGTCTCATTCGAGAATGAATATTCCCAAGGGGGAGATATTTATGTTCTCATATTCCCATTCATGTGTGTTCAGTAAATGATCTCAGGTTCATCAGTATTCTCAGCTTAAGGTGACAGTCTTCCTTAGATTTACTCTGTTCCATGATCCAGTTACAATTATAAACTTAGTATCCATTACTGTTGCATATTCAGTCATGCATTCATGATTCATTTCATTCATGTACTCCTACATCAGATATGCATGTTCATTATGAAACTCAGCTTATCAGTAGCTTCAGTCATGTATTCCATACATCAGATATGCATGTTCAGTATAAGAACTTAGCTTGTCAATAGTTCAGTCATGTAGTCATTTTCAGCGTGCATGTTATGTGTGTAAACCCAGTCTATCAGTGTTCCTCAGCTTAATCAGTCTCATTATAGGATGAATGTTCCCAAGGGAGAGATATTGTAATACCCCATATTTCCCTAGCTTAAATTAACTCTTAGTTCATGAGTTATCCAGTATAAAAAATTTGAAATGCTCATTATTTTTCAGTTTAGAGCCTGTCATTACATAGGAAATTGAATCAGCTTTCTAACGATATAAAATTTGCCTAAATCCAATAACCGGCTAAGAAGTTATGGCTATTTTAAGTTTCAATCGTTAAACACCGTAATTCAGGCCAGTAGCGCATTGCGGAGTAAGACAAAAAGGCATTTGTCAATTTCCAATGAGCCAATGCGATTTTACCGCATTGCTCCTCCATCCACATTCTCAGTTGTCATTTTCCAATGGCTTGGCGCGATAGCAAGCGTCGCGCCAGGGCCCAAAATCGGGTTTTCAGTGATGAAAATAAAAAATGTTCCAGGGGTAATAGGGTCTGTTTTTATGATCCAGATCAGCCTTAAACACAAAATTATGCCCTAAATACCCTATAATATCATTATTCACTCACTTTTCTCAAGATTTAAAACATTCTCTCTCAAAGAGACAAAAACCCTAGTTCAAGAAATCAAGGTCAATCCTCAAGAAATCCTCCAAGAACTTTCAAGAAAGAATCTTCTAAGGTATGTTAGGTGTTCAGCTATGGGTTCCTTTCACCAATAGAGTCCACGAATCTATTTTTAAATTACAAGATTGTTGAATTATGAACTTACATGTTTGAATTGAATTGAATTCCTGTTCATGTTATTGTGTTGGTCATAGTCCATGATTAAATTACAAGACTTCATGAAATTGAATAGCATATGTGATGAATATGTGATTATCTTGATAGACCCTTGATTTTACAAAGTGATTAATGTGTCTATGATGTTAATTGGGTTTAATCCATGATTATTATAAGATTCATAAAATTAGATTAGTATTTTATGGGGAATTATATGAATTGCATGCTAAACCCATGAAATTGTAAGTTTGGGCATTGTAGTTTCCATGTTTATATGTTATCCATGATTATGTTCATGAAGTGGTTCTCCCCAAGTGTTCGATAGAATGTCCACGTGAATAAAGTGATGAAATCATGACATGTTAGTATATGTACCAGCTTATGCCCTACAAGTGTTTGATAAAATGTCTCTATATATGAAATATGAACATATGTACATTTTTATGCTTTGCAAGATCATTTGATGATTTACTTTTCATGCTATCGATTCCTGGGGGTATTTAATACCTGACAATTTAGCTTTTTACCTAGAGCCAGTGTCAGTTGCAGAATAATATTAGTCATGTCATGATTAGTGGTACTCTCAGTTAGTTATAGAACTCAGTAGAACCCATTCAGTTATATAACTAAAAAAAACTCAGTAAAATTAGTATCAGTACAGTCTAGTTCAGTATAATTAGTTCAGTGCCTTTCAGTTGGGAGTAGGATTCAACACCGAGTGATCCTAGGGATGGGGTCTTACCCGTTAGTTAGGACTGGGTCCCTAGAAGCAATCCCTAAGTTCCAGAACTACATAGCCAGCGTAGGTTATGATATGTCACCGATTAGATAGAATTGACATACTCAGAGATCACTCGCTAGTTTAGGACTGATCTCAGGGGTCACCCGTTAGTTAGGACTAACTCCACAACAGTTATTAGTACCCGTGGCATGGTGCTAACACCCTTCTAATTAGGGTTACAGATTGGACCCCAGCTTAGTTATCTTAGCTTATTTGGGGCATGTTAGTTAGATTATTATCTCCCACAGTTTCAATTTTAGTTTAGTTTTACAGAATCAAGACTGTCATACACAGCCAATCAGTATCATTAAATCAGTTATCAATAACTTCAGACATCAGTTACTCAGTTATCAGAACTCAGTACTTAGCTTCAGAAAATCTCAGACACAGTATATATTTATGTATGTCCACAATATTGCATACTAAGTGATTTCAGTTGTATTAGTTACTCACGTACTCTTATATTCAGTTACTCTATATCATTCAGTTAGTTACTGTTCATGCATATGAACCCTTGCATTCATCCTTACCTCATCTAGCATACCAGTACATTCTACGTATTGACCGCATACTCTTTCTTTGATCTAAGATGTCTCATATCATAGGTTCAGATTCTAAAGTTCCTGACCACGCTAAGACAGATCTAGTTAGCAATCGCAAATTTAGTAGTGAGTCCTCATCTATCGAGGGCATACTTTATTTCAGTATTTCAGTTTATCAGTATTCGGAGTTAGTTGGGGGTTTGTACCATCAACTCCGTATTCAGAAAGTTCAGTTAGAGGCTTTCAGACTAGACTAGTTCAGATATTATTTCAGTTTTCAGATATTGTTTTTTACAGATGTTACATTTATCAGTATTTTAGATTTTGAACCTTATGACATTTCAGCCTATTTTTCGTATTTATTTTAGTTTTACTATTTAGTGTTCTCAACAGATATTAGTCATGGGTTAACTTGTGGTCCTTCGGGGTCATAAGCACGTGTGGCGTCCAGGGTGTACTCTCGGGGCGTTACAAATCTCTGTCGATTTATTTCTTTTTAGTTATATAACGATATTTTTTTGTAACTTTAGAATCAATGAGTAATGATTTAAACTAATGAGAAATTCCAAAATATGCTTAGTATGATCATTTGAGTTAAAACAATAAGAGAATTTATAAGAAAACTGACTATTTATTTTGTGTCAAAGTGTCATATCTGCAGATACTGTTCAACTTTTGGTTTTCTTGATTATAAGTACAAGATTCTATTTAATATATCATATTATTTCTTTAGTTTTAAAAAAATTAAATGTACCTCATATTTTCCTTCGCCCACAAATTTATGATCCATCGGATAGATGCGTAATATGTTTGTTAGAAGAAAAGATGTGATATTCATCGTTATCTATTGATTTATTTCTTTTTAGTTGTATGATGATATTATGTAGTAACTTGAGAATCAATTAATAATGAGTAAAACTAATGAGAAATTCCATAATATCCTTTGTATGATCATTTGAGTTGAAGCAATAAGAGGATATATAAAAATCTGACTATTTATTTTGTGTCAAAGTTTCCTATTTGCATATAGTGTTCAACTTTTGGTTTTCTTGCGTATAAGTTCAAGATACTTATTACTATATTATATTATTGATTTAGTTTTTGAAAAAGCTAATGTATCTCATATTTTTCTTTCATGTAATCTCTCACAAATTTATGATATATTGGATAGATACATAATCTGTTTGTTAAGAGAGATGCCATCTCTGCACATTGTCATGATTCTTGGTTTTCTTGCTTGTAAGTCTAAGATACTTTTTAATATATTATATTGTTGCTTTAGTTTTGAAAAAGGTGAATGTACCTCATATTATCCTTTAATATAATCGCCTAAAAATCTATGATCTGTCGGATAGATAAGTAATTTTTCTGTCTTTGCATATGGTTGTGAATTCTCGATTTTCTTGCTTATAAGTCCAAGATACTTTTTAATATTATATTATTGAATTAGATTTGTAAAAAATGAATGTACCTCTTTTTTTCTTTTTTATAATCTATGATTTGTCGGATAGATATGTAATTTATCTGTTAGGAAAGATGGTAGCAATTGTGCAAGTTAAAATCAATAATTAAATTTTAAAAAAAGATTAAATTGAAATTTGGTGAACAAGGAGTGAAATTAATTGCTAATCCCCAAAATGGTTATTATTCTATATTATAAGAACTTCTAATTACATATTTAGAGTTCTAGTATGTTTATCGGGACAAGTAGTTTTTTTTGTGGCCCACTAGCTTGCAAAGAGAACACTTTTTATGCTTTATGACACCTTCACCAACAGTTGGAACTATCAATTGTGCAAGTTAAAATCAATAATAAAATTTTAAAAGAGATTAAATTGAACTTTGGTGAACAAGGAGTGAAATTAATTACTAATCCACAAAATGGTTATTATTCTATATTATAAGAACTTCTAATTACATATTTAGAGTTCTAGTATGTTTATCGGGACAAGTAGTCTTTTTGTGTCCCACTAGCTTTCAAAGAGAACACTTGTTACGCTTTTTGAGACGTTCACCAAAGTTGGAACCCTTTTCTTTGGTTTTTGTCCTCATTTATGCTTCACAATTGGTGGATTGGTTATATTTTCTCTGAACCTATCCCATTGCTCTTCTGGAGCAATAGGATTTATAATCTAAGAATAAGCCAGTCTATGGAAGTCTGTTGAATAATATGGTAAACATACATTGTAAACTCTCTCACCATTGTTTGGTAATCGCTGAGCTCTGAGTGTTGTTAATGCATGAGTACAAGGAAATTGGTGAAGATCCCACACCCAACAAGTGCATGTTTTTGCATTGATGTCAAATTTTGCATCTTGACCATGCCCCTGAACAATAAACTCATTCATGTAAAGTTGGTGCACAAATAATTTATCTGTTGTTTCACGTCTAATTTCTCAAACTAAAGTATTTGCTACTGGAGCTAAATAGTTATTCATGGACAATTTTAAACCACGACGCTTATGAAACCATCTAAGCAACATCCTTTAAACTGCATTAAATAAATCAATGATGGGAAATTCCCTTTCTATTACAAGTCTAACATTAACAAACTCTACAATATTGGTGGTCATGACTGAAGGAACCCTTGGGAATGCACCATATAGTGAGGGACCAGGTCCCTTAAGGTCAGTCACAGAAAAAATACAGTAAAGCAACCTGGAATTATAGGACAGTGCAGGAAGAGTAAAAACACAAGATTTTAACGTAGAAACCCAGGAAGGGAAAAAACACGGCTTTACCTCACAACCACCTCAAGAAATCCACTATAATCAACCTCCTGATTACAGACTAGTTTTCAGCCTACCTCTAGGCTTCTTTCTCTAGTAGAAACTCTACTACAAGCTCATCTTGGTAACTCTACCAAGGACCCTCTCTACTGATTAACTCTAACCAGTCTCACACTTAGGTAACTCTACCTAAGCATTCTCTTCTAAAAGAGAAAAAGTTATTACTTTTATAACACGAGTAATTCATTTACAAATCAGAACTAACTCAAGAACTATTTCTATTTAAGCACTCATAAACCTAAGAACTTGAGTAGTGTTGAAATGGGGTTTTAGCTGCCTCTCTTCACTCTTTAGAATTGCAAAAAACCAATTTGAAGAAGAGGCGTCTCTTTTCTTTTATAGCTGAATGATTTTTAGGGCTGAATGATCATTGAACCAGCTGTCCTAATTAGTACAAAATAGCATCAGCAAGTTTGTTACACAAAAGGACAAAACTGTGCAGACAAATCAGACCAGCTGTACTGTACCTTGCACATCCAGGGACCTGGTCCATTAAAGTTAGCTTCTCATCATCAAAACTACATATGGAAATGACAACATACTTGTTCCCAAGAAAATGAGATCTACTCCACCACTTGAAACCAATAATATTCTTAAGGTACTCAACAATTCTACCATACCCTTGTGTTGAATTTCTTCTAAATACTCATTGAATTCCTCGACTTGATATGCTTTTGGTGCACATAGTATAAACTAAGAACTATAGAACCTACATGGTGGATTGTATGAACATTTTCACCAAGGTGCCTTGTACATACTCTATGTTGAGCTTAACTTTAAACTATAGCAATTGCTTTCTTTATTCTTGGATTTTTGTCTAATATTGTAACAACCCAAAAATCAAGGATCATGATGGCATATGTCGCGACAAGCCTTGACTAGTATGCCTATCATCCAAACTGATATGAAATGATATATCAATACCAAAACCCAAGGCCTGACTCCTAGGGTAGAATTGAACCACACATATATTGTGAAAGAAAAAAATACATAATCAAATCTACCATGCAAATCCCAAGACCTGGTGTCATAGTCAAAGAAATGCTAAATACATCTCGAGTGTCAAAGGATATAATGATAGTCCAATAAGGATCAAAATCTGTCTCTGAATACAAATAAGACATGATCTAGGTAAGAAGACATAGAAGGTCAAATCTGAATGCATAAGTCAACCGCTACCTCGTACATACTCCAAGTACCGCATGAATCAGCTGTCGTGCGCCACACTCGTACCTCAATCTGCATCGAAAGGGCATAGTGTATGGTCAACTTGTACTTAGCGGATATCATAGGCCTTTTGAGAAAGGTAGAAAACAAAGCATATAAAATACACACTATGGGTATGTCACCTGTAGTAAAAAAATGTCCAAATGGTAGCCCACACCACCTCCACTAACAGTTCTACAATATACATATTTACCAGACACAAATATGAAAAGGAAATACAAGTGTATACATATACCAAATACAAGTATAAGAAAGAAGTATAATAGTCAAATATCACATCAAGGGAAATAACACATTACGAAATGAGCAAAAAACATATGAAATGTAATGAAGGTGATGATGATGATGATGTGATGCTTGAGGTTTTTACACAACCTCCGCATATACCTACTGAGTTATGCTTTCAGGTTGGAACCATGGGGGGTTCGCAACCCATATACAATCTAATATCAAATATCTATAACTCCTCTTTGGCACATCCATCGGTAGAGGATTTTAAAGATCATATTTTCTGTCAGAAAAAGTTAGTATTACCAGTATTTCTGTTGTGGTACCGATGTTTCATAAATGTATATGATACGAGGATGTTATGCTCATAACAACACAAATGAGAATTTCCAAAACCAGCCAATAGACCAACCATGTGAGACAAAATCCACTCATAGTTGAATCATCTATGAATCCAATGTAATCCATATGCCAATAGAGTAAAATACACAATAATATGCCAGTGATACCACATAAACTCCAATTTAGGATTTTTCATCGAGGAGATATAATCAAATATACATAAGCAAGGCCAATAACATCATATAACACCCCACACGGTTACATATAGAAAGTAAAGTCTCAAAACCACCAATTAACAATAATATAGGCCACTACACGTGCACAATACAATAATATAGGCATTTTCATGATTGGTTCCTGCACTCTTAATATGATTTTATAGCCATATTAACTACCTATCCCAGTTTAAAGAAAGTTATGCCATAACCTCCTCGATATCAAAATCAGTACAAACAAGACTTTAACACTAAGTTTTTTCCTCCTACATGGACCCAAAACCATCTTAAAGACAAACATAGAATCTACGCACTAAAAGAAAGCCATCGATGCCCATATTGCCCCTTTTCTGGTCAGGGTCAAAGCGGACCCCTAAAACGGGTTTTCAAAAAAGAAAGGTAAAGCCAATATTTTTGTCCAAAAATATATTTTCCATGATTAAAGAAACTTTATAGAAGAAACCCAAGTGAAACGAGTTGGAATTGAGGTTTAAATTGAGAAAATACCAATTTAGGCCTTCCAGGCAAAACCTCCAAATTTTCACATTCAATTCAAGTTTGTAAGAAATTTAGAAGATAATAATTGGAGAAATATAATTGTAATAGAAGTTTTGGAGCTTACCCAGGCAAAAAATGGAGGAAATTGCCTAAAAGCTCAAAACCTCAAGCTCCAAGTCTCAAAAATGGTGAAAAATTGCTAAAATAGAGGATATAATCCACCTAGGTATCACTTAAACGACTAGGCGTCGCTTACGCGACACTCTCCTTGTCGCGTAAGTGACCATGCTGTCGCTTAAGCGATATTCGCTTAGGCAAGCTAGGTGTTACTTAGGTGACACTTTGGCTGTTAATCCAAGACGCTTACGCAACTTAAATATTACTTAAGCGGTGCACCTGCTGGAGACTTGGAGAATTTCATGTCTTCACGGACCCCTCGAGATTCATCCAAAATCCTAAAAATGCAAACAAACTATGCTACTAGACTAAATTTGATGCTTCAAACTCAGTGGTGATATATTATTTTTGAAAAAATGTTGTTTTCACAAAGTTGTTCCCTGAAAACCCAATTTTACAACTTTCTGAATCGAGGGTTGAAATGAGATATAAAAGTTGTAAAACCACATCGAGCATTTTAACATTCTAAAATTGATATTTCGAATCTACTGGTGTATTTTGTTTTGCCATCCGACGCACGAATCACTAAATAATGACTGAAGTTAACTAATAAGCCTTTATAATCACCCAATACCATAATCTCGCACAAATCACACCAAAATACATTGGAAACCATACCAATCATCCCCATACCCTAGAAATACCATAATGTAACCACGAGGGAGGGTAAAATGGTCAAATCACACAAATGAATTATTCACATAAATCACCAAAAAATGGTCATTACATCATCCACCCCTAAGAATCTAGTTTGTCATCGAACTAAAGGCAAGAGAAATACTCGAATCAGCAAAAAACTGGGGATAACTACCACATATATCAAACTCAACCTCCCTAGTAGACTCATCTATAGGTCGATGTCTCCACCGGACCTTAACCACTGGAATATCTCCAGAATATAATTGTCTCACATCCCTAGCAAAGATGGAGACAAGCTCCTCAACGAAACACAACCTCTCATCTAACTGCACTGAATCCCAATGAATGACATGAGACTCATCTGAATATGACATCGAAGCATGAAGACATGAAAAAAATTAATGAACAACTAAAAAATTTGGGGGTAATGCTAACTTATAAGTCATATCCTCAATAGTTTGAAGAATCTCCAAAGGTCCAATATACCTGGGGCTAAGCTTGATCCTCTTCCCAAACCTCATCATACCCTTCATGGGAGACACACAAAGGAAGACTCGATCACCAACACTAAATTCCAAGGAACAAAGTATATGATTTGTATAGCAATTCTGCCTACTCTGAGTTACTCTAAGTCTATCTTGAATGACCCAAACTCTATCCAAAGACTCATGAAGCAAGTCCTTATCTCGAGGTCTAACCTCAGAATCCTCAAATAACCAGCTGGAGAGCGGAAAACCCTACCATACAAAGCCTCTAAAGGAACCATCTCAATACTAGAATGGTAACTATTATTATATGCAAACTCCACCAAAGCTAGATGTTGTACCCACTAACCACTGAAATCCATCACATAAGAGAAATGCATATCCTCCAACACCTGAATAGTTTGATCTGACTGGTCGTCAGTCTGGGGTGCAAAGGTTATGCTAAGATCAATCCCGATACCCAACTCCCCTTGGAAAGTTTTTCAAAAATAAGATGTGAACTCTTAACCTTGATCTGAGATGATGGACACTGGCACACAATAAATATGAACTATCATACGAATATAGATATGGACAACCTCTTAGTACTAAAAGAAACCTAAAGAAAAATGAAATAATCATATTTTCTCATTGATCCATGATGATCCAAACACTATCAGAACCACATAAAGTACGAGGTAATCCAGTCATGAAGTTTATAGTGATCTATTCCTAATTCAACTCGAGAATGGATAACCTATGAAGAAAATCCCCAGGCATCTCAAATGCTTGGCCTTCACCTACTGGAAACAAAGCCAACAAGCTATAAAATCCACTACATCCTTCCTCATTCAACCCCATTAGTAATGTTGTCTCAAGTCACGGTACATATTAGTCACTCCTAGATGGATAGAATATTTGGAACAATGAGCCTCCTCCAAAATCAATCTAATCCAATCACCCCCTCTCGGCACACAAACTTGACTACTAATCCATAAAACTCCATCAGAAACAAGTGAGGTTCCCTTAGCCTCACTATTTAACACCTTATCCTAAATCACTCTCAACCCAACATCATCAAACTGATGAGACCAAATTGCTTCATCAAGGAAGACCTAGCCTCCACAAATGCCAAAACACACCCAGGTGTCAAAATAATAAGACTAACTATCTGTTTAGCTAAAGACTGGACCTCCAAGGATAAAGGCCACTCCTGGGTTAAAAAAACACCAAGCTACCCATACTTGTTGACTCCTGGCTCAAGGCATCCGCAACTACATAGCCTTACTTGGATGATAGAGAATAGTAAGGTCATAATGCTTAAGCAACTCAAGCCAACGATGCTGCGTTATATTAAGATCTCGCAAGGTGATGAAATACTTAAGGCTATGATGATTCGAGAAAATCTCACGATGGACTCCATACAAGTAGTGTCTCCACAACTTCAAAGCAAAACAACTACGCACAACTCCAAATCATAGATAGGGTAGTTCTTTTAATGGTTATTTGACTGACGAGAAGCATACAAAATGATCTTGGGTGTATTTATACGCCTAAGCACCATAATTTATCAATATTTTAGCTATGTATAGAGAACAAAGTGCCTAGTTTCTTATGTTTTTACTCTACTTCTATGTAATTGAGCTAAACGATGTGATTAGCATGATTTCAGGTATTAATGAGGTAGATGAAGACATTATGGGACTATGGAATACGGATGACATATGACAGAAGAGAGAGTAGCAATCTGGACCAAATGTGGCACCTAGAAACTATGTCCAAGACTAGTTTGTCATTTATAATTAGTTCAGGCACTTAGAAGGAAATTATGAGAGAAAAGATTATTAAAAGGCTTAATACTGAATTTTTATTGGTTGAATTATTCTGTATTATTCTGAACAAGGAGAGTGGCGGCTTAGCCTGGAGAGAGAGAAAAATGTTTTCTCTCTTGTTTTCACGATTCACACACCAAGATCTTTTTATAGTTTTTGGTATGATGAATATATTTATGATGCTTTCCATTTTATTCATGAGTAGATAAGTTTATTAGTTAGGGTTATGAAAGCCTTGTAGCATACAATCTATCACTTTGGGTTTTGAATTCATTATGCATTGATTAGTTTACATCATACTCTCTTCGCTTATCTTGAATTCTCGTGGTTGCAAACATAGAGGATATGCCTTAAAACGTAATTTTTTCTAAAAAAAGGTTGATGTTTGGAAAAGAGAGTAGTGACAAGAAAATAGACTTACCAACCCCTATTTCATAAGTTAATGCCTTAGAGGGATTAACTACTTGGAGATTTCGTATTTTGTTTTGGTAAATGCTTTTGATTCGAGAGAACTAAAGTGAATTAGTCCTTGATGGTTGAGAAACACTTGGATTATGCTATTAAATACAATACATTTCTATGTAAACACGATACATGTATGAATCCGTAAAGCCCATAGTTAGAAAGTATTGAAAACTACAAGGTGGACATAACCCTAGCTTGCTATTTCTCTGAATTTGAATACTACTACACATATTTCTTCTCGTTAAACTGAAACCATTAATTTGTGAACAGAATCAAACCCCCTATTTATTTTATGGAAATGAACGATTAAAAGTCAACTAATCTGCACACAACTTAATCAACACCTCATTCCCTGTGGGATTTGACCCCAACATAGTTGGGTTATATATTTGACAACGATCGCTTACTCTCTCGTAAGAGAGGTGTAATTTGAGCATTATAAAAAATGGTGTCGTTACCGGGGAATACGATTGTTGATTGAGTTTATGTGTGTTAATTGACTATTAGTCAAGTTTCCTAATTTTACATTTATTTGTTTTTTTTGTTCATTACAGGCTCATTATTGTTTATGCCATAAACAGAAGTTCAGGAGAACCATTATTACCCTTCAATCCTGAACTTCATCTCATTGAAAGAATGGCTAACCAACAGGAAGCTAAAAGATTAGCTGCTTTGGCCAATGCTCAATTAAATCTACAGAATGCAGATAACCCAGGTCAGGTACCTAATCTAGATGAGGAGGACCTAGGAGATGATGATTTAATTGACCCAACTAATAGGAGGTGTGCAGCAGAGGTAGTTGCACCTGTAAATCAAGATCGTCCATTCAGAGGAATACCAGACTGTCAAGCTGCACAGTTTGATATTGACAATGATGAGGACGATTTAGATGGAGCTGGATCTACAGGGGAAATCATTCTATCACTAAATCACTAATACTATGATCCAACTACTGAATCTGAAAGGACTCTTTTGTGGATTACCTGGTGATGATCCAAATCAACATTTGGTGAATTTCATCATTATTTGTAAGTCATTTGATAATCCTGGAGTGGGACAAAATTCTATTCGTTTAAGTTTGTTCCCACTGTCTCTGTCTGGAGAGGCAACGATGTGGTTGAATGAGATGACTCCTGATTCTATAACAAACTGGAGGCAATTGAAAGGAGCTTTTCTAGAAAGGTTATTTTCACCTTCTAGAATGTTATAGTAGAGGGATGAGATCAGTAACTTTAGGCAATTGGCTAATGAAGCTTTGCATGAGACTTGGATGAGGTTTAAAAAGAAGCTGACTCTATGCCCAAACCATAAGATGACTAACGAACACTTGATAGAAATTTTCTACAGAGCTTTGAACTCACTTACAAAGCCAATAGTGGATAATGCTGCAGGAGGAGCTTTTATGGAGCTCACCTTTACTGAGGCTACGGATATGTTAGAAAGGATGACTAATACAAGTAAAGCTTGGCACACCAGAGATTTTGTGGTAGCAAGAAATACTGGGTCTAGTGTAATATCAGCAGAGCAGTATAGAAGAGAAAAGAAGCATGATTAGGATATGGTTCACATGAAAACCCAGATGGATATACTCACGAAACATTTGCTATCAGGGAATGTAAAAAAGGTAAAAAATGTGGGGTCTTACTGCTAAGGGAGCTGAATCAAACACAGATGAAGAGGCTAACTACTTACATAATCAGGGGGGTTTCCAGAATGGTGGTCAAGGAAACCAAGGTTGGAACCATCAAGGAGATTGGACGAATAAAAATGACAGGAGTGGACTGTATGTACCTCCTGGAAGTCGTGATAATGCTGCCACCAGTTCAGGAAAAATGTCCATGGAGGACATGATGGAGAAACTATTAAAGAGGGTTGAGACGACTAATTATGGGGTGAGTAACATGAAGAGTGACATATCTTCCATGAGTCAACTAGTAAATTTGCACTCAATTGCTATTAAATAACTGAAGCAGCAGATGAGCCAATTATCTGTAGCATTTAATCAAAGATAGAATGGGACTCTACCAAGTGATACAGTTCAAAATCCAAGGAATGATAGATCTTGTATGGCCATTATCATTAGGAGCAGTAAGATGTTGTCCAGTCCAGCATTGGGAGCATCCTCTCATACTGATGCAGTTGAAATGGATTGGGAGATGATTGATGAATCTCTAGTGGTGCCTGTGAAGTTGGGAGGTTCAGAAAATAAGAGTGCAAAAATGGAACAACCACCCAAGAAGAAACATGTTAGTGATATGGAGAAAGGCATAAGAAAAGAGGTAGAAGTTGTTCCAACTGAAATCCCAAGGACACCACCCCTATTTCCACAATGATTAAAGAAGAAAGAAGATGATGAAAAGTTTAGAAAATTCATGGCTATATTAAAGCAGTTGACAGTGAATGTTCCCTTAGTTGAAGAACTGGAATAGATTCCCAGTATGCTAAGTTTATGAAAGACCTGTTGATGAAAAAAAGGACTGTGAGCTATGAAACAGTAGACAATCTTCATCATTGTAGTGATATTGGTACAAGATCTATTATCCAGAAGAAAGCTGATCTGGGAGCATTTATTGTTCCATGTACGATTGGATTGCTAAAGTTTGAAAAGGCCCTTTGTGATCTTGGGGCAAGTATAAATCTTATTCCATTGATGGTTTTCAAGAAACTGGGTTTGGGAGATCCTACGCCCACCAATATGTGGCTTCTAATGGCGGATATATCGGTAAAAAGGCCAATTGGGATTCTACATAATGTACTTGTAAAAGTTGTTGATTTTATATTTTCTGCCAACTTTGTAATTCGTGATTGCGAAGTGGACTTTGAAGTACCCATAATTTTGGGTAGGCCGTTCTTAGCAACTGGGAGAGTGTTAGTTGACATGGAGCTAAATGAGCTAAAATTTAGGCTCAATGAGAAAGAAGTTAGTTTTGAAGTATGTCGGTCTATGAAACAACAAAAGGAGATAAGTGTCTTCTCGATTGTTAATGTACTCTATGAAGATGAGAGAGATGTACCAGTTAAGGATATGTCTTTTGTGGAGACCATAGCTAGTTTGGTTTAACTTGAAAGCAAGGATGTGATTGACTTCAAAGTGGTTGGACTAGGAATAAAGCATTGTCTTGATCCAACAAATGAGGTACAAATGGTATCATCGATGTATCTGATGAAGTCTGAGTAGTCAAGATAATCGAATCGTGCCGCAAAGTTAAATCAGGCGCTATATGGGAGGCAACCCATGATTTTATTTTCACTTTATCATGTTAAACAAAAATGCAAAAAGAAGAGTCGAGCCACGATCGAAACTACGGCACTTGGTTGGAGGCAACCCATCCTTCTAATCATTTTTGTTGTTTTTGAGTAAGTGTAAGTGCATGAAGTACTAAGGAGGAGATTAGTACCAAATTTGATTTGGAATTGAGCTATGTCAATGGTGGTAAGTTTAGGAGTGATGGGAACATTACAGGTAAGTTGGAGTGGTCAAATGTGTAAGGCTCAAGTATGATTTGCATTAGAGTCTTGCCTCAAATTATGTTAATCCGACCCAAAATATTTTGCGGTGTGACTTTATTTTGTGACTTTCAATGAGGTCTGTGGTGGTAGAGTAGGGATCGGGCCTATAGGCCCGATCCCGAAGCCCACCACTGACCTCGATGGGGGTATGGACCTTTCCGACCAAGAGTGCGCCACACATCTTAAGGTGTGCGATTAGATATGTTCCGTATTATAAATCGCCTATGCTCACTGCCTAAACTAGGCGATACCCTATGTACCGCACATGTAAATATAGGCGATAGGGTATGCGCCGTATTTCCAATCGCCTATTCTCACTGCCTCAACTAGGAGATACCCTATGTGCTGCACATGAAAATATAGGTGATAGGGTATGCGTCGCATTTCCAATCGCATATGCCCACTGCCTCAACTAGGTAATACCCTATGCGCCGCACATGAAAATATAGGTGATAGGGTATGCGCCGTATTTCCAATCGCATATGTTATGCAAATTTTTAAATATAAGTACCCATTTTTTATTGGATCAACCCGACCTAGATTTCATTCTTTCAATAGATTTCACACCTTAAATTCCTAAATTTATCCTTATTTCACCCTTAAGCCGTACAATACTGAGCTCTCACCATTCTCTTTGTCCTTCATTGATCTTCTATCTTCAAGGTAAGTTTTACTTTCTTAATCCTTAGTTATTGTGACTCTATGTTATAGTTAATTTATTTCTTAAGGATTACGAATTAAATTCTTGCCATGGCGATGTTGTGAAAGTGAAGGTGATTTGTATATTTTGTATGGCTGAAAGTGTAGAGCATGATTCTGTTCAAAAAGTGCTTCATTGAAATAGAATTGGGGGAATTGAAGTGAATGAATTGTATTGTGACTAATGTTGATGCACCATGTCAAAGTGTATGTCGGTGAAGTCTGAGTACCCGATAAAAATACTTAATTGGTTGATACTAACAAATTAAGTGTGGGGTGGTGACTTAACCATCTCCATCTTAATTATAGTTAGTTTCATTATGTGTGGATGACATGGATAATAGGATGAATACAGGAAAAATGGCTCCAATGATGATCTCCATGCAGGTGGCATGACTCCGAATATGGATGAGGAGTACTATTATCTAGGTTCTTTATCTTATTATTTGCACTGGGGACAATGCTGAGCTTAAGTGTGGGGTGGCTGGATACTTTGCTACTTGTTTTGTAAGAAAATAGTACCTTCTCCTTAGCATTCTTCTGGATAGGATTAGTTATTTTTTTTATTTTGTTAGTTATTTAGTCATAATTAGGTGCTTTTCTTGATGATGGATGGATAACGACCGTCTTAAGAGAAAATTAGTCATTTAATTGCATGTAACTGTTCTTGTGGATCACATGACATTATAACATAAGTATGTGATGGATCATTACGTTTGAAACACCTAGGCTCTAGTTATGACTCTTGTTGCGATTGTTGGTTTTATTTGAATTCATGTAATTATTGGGTCGAGAATCTATAATGCTCCTAATTGAGTTGACCATGTTCCATGAGTGTGTAAGAATGTTGTATATTCCTTATTGCAACTGATGCTAGAACTTGCCTGGTGTGTGTGCAAAGCGAAATAAAGATTGTGAGTTTAGGAGATGATTTAGGCATTTCTTTGATATCCATTGTTCATACCTTTTTTTGACCTACTTGTGTACATTATCTTAGCTAGCCCCGTTGAGCCTTTATCTTGTTGTTTTGTTAGCCTCATATGTTGGCTAATCCGTTCTTTAATAGACCGTAATTTGATCCAAAAAGCTCCTAAGTGCTTTAATGTAAAATCAATGTGAGTTAGGAGTTTGACAATAAGAGGAAAAAGGTGAAATTGATTCCCCAAAGTCTAGTTATTGGCGTGGTCAATTGATGTGGTTGGGAGTAGCTAAAATTGTTGAAAAAGTTTAAAATTTTATCCCGGACATGTTACAATGAACTTTTTTTGGCCCTGGTCCTTCTTGTACATTGTGCACCTCAACTAAGGCAAATTGCTTAAGTTGAGGGTGGCTATTATAGGGGTGCGTAACGTGAAAAGGGTTCCAAAAAAAAATATTTGAAAGGGTTGCATACTCTCACCATAGTGTTATTAATTAAGCTTAACGAGTTGGGGTGAATAACAAATCTGTGAAGATAGAAGAATTTGAAATTGGTTGTTAGAGATTGATCTTAATTGCATAATGTAGTGTATTAAAGAGCTTAGGGAAGATAGTCACTATTTCTGGCCAAAATAGTTCCTACCCATCCTTTAGCCTGCATTACAACCCGTAAAAGACCTATTTGATCCTAATCTTAGCATTCTGATATTAGTGGAGTATTACACTAAGGGAAAACATATGGTCATCAGTTGTAATTTGAGAATTCTTTGTGAGAGTGAGCACAACTTGATTTTTGTGCCCATTTTGTTAGAAATTGCATGATTGTGAGTGATTATGGGTAACTCTCTTGTTGTGAGGGCACATTATTGATGAAGGTTGGGTAATTTATATGATTTCTTTTCTTGAATGATATGCATTAAATTGCCAACTTAATGAGTCTATTCTTGAGGGTAGGTTGTATCTAGGAATGATTCCTGAAGCTACTTCTTGTTCATAATTGTTGTGTGAGCCTATTTGAGCATCTTGTTTTCTTTTGTGGGTGCTAAGGCTTGTGTAGTATACATAAATAGATATGTTGTTCGAGGACGAACAAAGCTTAAAGTGTAGGGTGGTGATCTTGGGTGTATTTATACGCCTAAGCACCATAATTTATCCATATTTTAGATATGTATAGAGAACAAAGTGCCTAGTTTCTTATGTTTTTACTCTACTTCTATGTAATTGAGCTAACCGATGTGATTAGCATGATTTCAGGTATTAATGAGGTAGATGAAGACATTATGGGACTATGGAATGCGGATGGCATATGACACAAGAGGGAGTAGCAATCTGGACCAAATGTGGCACCTAGAAACTATGTCCAAGACTAGTTTGTCATTTATAATTAGTTCAGGGACTTTGAAGGAAATTATGAGAGAAAAGATTATTAAAAGGCTTAATGCTGAATTTTTATTGATTGAATTATTCTGTATTATTCTGAACAAGGAGAGTGGCGGCTTAGCCTGGAGAGAGAGAAAAACGTTTTCTCTTTTTTTTCACGATTCACACACCAAGATCTTCTTCTAGTTTTTGGTATGATGAATATATTTATGATGCTTTTCGTTTTATCCATGAGTAGCTAAGTTTATTAGTTAGGGTTATGGAAGCCTTGTAGCATACAATCTATCACTTTGGGTTTTGAATCATTATGCATTGATTAGTTTACATCATACTCTCTTCGCTTATCTTGAATTCTCGTGGTTGCAAACATAGAGGATATGCCTTAAAACGCAACTTGTTCGAAAGAAAGGTTGATGTTTGGAAAAGAGAGTAGTGACAAGAAAATAGGATTACCAACCCCTATTTCATAAGTTAATGCCTTAGCAGGATTAACTACTTGGAGATTTCGTAGTGTTTTTTGGTAAATGCTTTTGATTCGAGAGAACTAAAGTGAATTAGTCCTTGATGGTTGAGAAACACTTGGATTATGTTATTAAATACAATATGTTTCTCTGTAAACACGATACATGTATGAATTCATAAAGCCCATAGTCAGAAAGTATTGAAAACTACAAGGTGGACATAACCCTAGCTTGCTATTTCTCTGAATTTGAATACTACTACACATATTTCTTCTCGTTAAACTGAAACCATTAATTTGTGAACAGAATCAAACCCCCTATTTATTTTATGGAAACAAACAATTAAAAGTCAACTAATCTGCACACAACTTAATTAACACTATATTCCCTGTGGGATTCGACCCCAACCTAGTTGGGTTATATATTTGACAATGACCTCTTACTCTCTCATAAGAGAGGTGTAATTTGAGCGTTGTCACATAATTACCTTACCCCCTACATCAAAACAATACCTAACCCAACACTAAAAGCATCACAAAAGACGTTAAAACCCATACCCTCCTTGGGCAAGGTCAGGATAGGAGCTGAAGTCAACAAATCCTTGTACTTTTAAAAGTTCACCTCATAAGCATCAGAACATTGAAAGGAAATCTTCTTCTGAGTCAACTTGGTCAATAGAGCGGCAATAGATGAAAATCCCTAAAAACTGCTGATAGTAACCTGCTAAACCAACAAAACTTTGAATCTCGATAGGAGATGTAGGACTATACCAGTCACGAACCAATGCAATCTTGGCTGGATCGACCATAGTATAATCTTAGTCACCATATGACCCAAGAAAGAGATAGATTCTAACCAAAACTCACACCTGGAGAACTTAGCATACAACTGCTCATCCCTCAATCTCTGAAGCATAATCCATAAATACTCCGCATAGTCAGCCTCGCTCTTGGAATCAATCAAGATATCATTTATAAATACAATGACAAAAGAGTTGAGATATGATCAAATACCCGATTCATCAATTCCATGAATGCGATTAGGGCATTGGTTAACCTGAAGGATATAACTAAGATTTCATAATGAATGTAGCGATTTTGAAAAGCAGTCTTTGGTATATCCAAAGATCTAATCCTCAACTTGTGATACTTGAACCTCAAATAAATCTCCGAAAATACTGAAGCACTCTAAAATTGATTGAACAAATCATCAGTACGAGGAAGAGGATATTTATTCTTAACCGTCACCTTGTTCAAATATCGAGAATTATCCACATATGGATAACCCATCTTTTTTCTTCATAAATAAGACAGGCACACCCAAGGTGTTACATTAGGTCAGGTAAATCCCTTATTCAACAACTACTATAGTTGATCCTTTAATTCGCTCAACTCTTTTGGGGACATCTTATATCAAGAAATAGAAACAAGCTTGGTGCCTGGCTCAATATCAATAGCAAAGTAAATATCACAACTCATAGGTATACCAGTCAAATTCATAGGGAAAATATCCATGAACTCACAGTAATACGAACAGAATCAAAGAAGAAGGTGAAGCATCATTAGTATCATGAATATGAACCAAATCAGATAATCATTCCCTCTCAATTAAACAATAAGCCTGAAGGAAATATATAACTCTCTTGGGAAGCACACCCTTTCAAGTTATCCTTATGCACCTGTCGAATCTAAGGCTATAATCTCAGCATAACAATCTAGGACATCATGATAAGGAGCTAACTAGTGTATACCTAGGATGACTTCAAAATCTACCATATCTAAGATAATCAGATCTACCTAAGTCTCATGCCTAGGAAAAATCATAACACAAGATCGGTGCATCCGATCCACCATTAAAGAGTCTCCTGCAAGGGTAGATACACGAATAGGCATGTCAAGAGTCTCATTAATAGAATCAAAACCCAAAGAAAAATATACATACACATAGAAGAAAGTCGATATCAGATAAAATAACACAATCATAGATCTGAAACAAACAGGGATGATATATATGATGAAAGCATTAGAAACCTCTACCTCTAGTTTGGTGGTATAACACAGCACTATCCACGATCGCCACTCACCTGAGTAGCCCCATGACCACCACCAAGGTCCCCACTACCTCTGCCTCACACACTTCTAGTAGAACCTTTAACTTTCACCACTAACATAGAAGTAGCCCTAAAAACATGGTGGGGACAGTCTTTGTCCACATGGCCAACCTCATCACGCAGAAAATAACCCCTATAGCTCGACTCAATAGGAGGTACTGCTGAGCTAGAATGACCACCCAAATCTATTAAAATAGAAGACCCACTATCCAAACCCTATAATTCTGCCTACACTAGTCTACCATGATACCTATAAAAGCCTCCAAAATCTCTACCTCGAGGAGTGTTGCCTCTAAACTCGCCTTGACGGTGCGGCCTCTTGGCGCCTCCCTATGATGCTTGAAGTGTAGACTCAATAATCTTAGCATGAACAACTATACTCTAAAATAATGCTATATACACTACCATCTGAGTCGTAGCTAGCTTAAGAGAAACATCTAACCCCCTCACAAACTTCCAAATCTTTTTAGACTCAGTGGTAATACTGGTATAAGAATATTTAGACAAGGCATGGAAGCATGCTTTAAACTCTGTAATAGTCATGGATCCATGATCTAGATGATCAAACTCATCTTTCATCTAATCCCTCAAATTATAAGGCACAAACCAGTCTAAAAAGGCCTCAACAAATTGATTCCAAGTAATCTCTAGTAAACCAAGAGTTCTGCAACTTATAAGTGACAGCCTCTAATCCCTGGTTGTATCTCTCAAATGGTAGTATAAGTAACCCCATGCAACTCACGTGAATCAAGGTTGTGCAACTTCTCATGAAAAACAATAAAGAACTCATAGGCATTCTCGCCTACTGCACCATTGAACCTAGAAGGACCCAAATGAATGAATCTCTCAAACCTCTTATGATCCTTAAAAGACATAACTACACTAATAACAATATGAGGCATAGTGAATCTAGCTTGATGAGATCCTACCTCAATAGGTGACATAGATGAAGGGTAAACTCCTAATCTCAGAATACCATACTCTAATGCAGGAACTAAAGGAGGAACATCACTCGGAGTTTGTAGAGTACTATAAATAGATGTTGGTACCATACCTAAAATTGGAGAAATACGATAGAAAAATTCTGTCATACATAAAGGTACGATACTCAGAGTTGGAGGAACACCTGGTGCACTGAAAGGAGCAACCTCTAAGAGATTCAACAAACAAATCAACAACCCCTCCAAGACCAGGGTAGAATAACTCTATGGAACCAAAGTAGGTCCTATATCTTTTGTGTGCTTAACTTGGGGATCAAGGGAGAGACCTCTAGTGCTAAATATGGATAGGGAAGATCCTTATGCTTATCCACTACCTCGAGCCCATCCACAACTAGCAACTCACCCTCAAGCCTGATCTCTCTTCTTTGATGGTAGCTTGATATCTGTAAGGCTCATAAGATCTAGTCCTCACCATCTGTGCAGAAAGGAGTGAAATATAACTTAAAACACAATGTATGAAAGAATCTGTATAATAAGGAACAAAATAAGAGAGGTTCCTAAAGATGCCTTATAAACTCTCAAAGATAGATACAAATGTCTATGTATTGATCCGCGAGACTCTACTTGACACCCCATTCTTACACTGATGAGACCAATGAAAACCTCGCTACTCTAAAACAAATTTGTCATAACCTAAAAACTAAAGTTCATGATGGCACTTGTCGTGGCAATCCTTGACAAGTAAGCCTATCACCTAAACTAATATGAAATGAGATATCAATACTAACACCAAAGGCTAGACTTTTAGGGTGGAGTCATACCTCACATATATAGTGAAGGAAGAAAATACATAATCAAAGATACCATAGAAATGCCAAAAATTGGTGTCATAGTGTAAGAACTACTAAATATACTCAAATGTCAAAAGTGTCAATGATAGTCCAATAAGGATCAAAATCTATCCCAAAATACAAATAAGACATGATCTAGGTAAGAAGAGATAGAAGGTTAACTCTGAATATATAGATCAACCACTACCTAAAAAAGACTCCAAGTACCACCTAAATTAGCTGCCATGCGGCGCGCTCATACCTAGATTTGCATCAAAAGGTTAAGTAGAGATGAGTACGATCCACTTATACTTAGTAGGTATCATAGGCCGATTGAGAAAAGTAGAAAATAAATCATATAAAATACATACTATGGTCACATAACCAGCAATAAAAAAATATCCCAAACGATATCCCACACCATTTTCACTAATTGTTCTATAATATATACATATATCATACATAAATACGAGACGAAAATACAAGTGTACATATATACCAAATACAAGTATAAGAAAGAAGTAAAATAGAAAAATATCACATTAAGGGAAATAACATAATAGAAAATGAGCACAAAACATATGAAATACAATAAAGGTGATGATAATGATATGATGATGATGTGATGCTTGAGGTTGTTGCACAACCTCCATATACACCTATCGAGTTGTGCTTCCAAGTAGGACACATGGAGGGTCAATCTATTTAAAATGCAATATCCAATATTCATGACTCCTCTCCAGCATATCCAATATCTAATACTAATAGCCATAACTCCTTTACGGCACATCTATTGGTAGAGGGTTTTAAAATGTAACTTTTTTTATTAGAAAAAGCCAGTATTACCAGTATTTCCATGGTGGTACCAATGTTTCATGAATGCATATGATATGAGGATGTAATTCTCACAACCAACCAAATATGTGAGCTAAAATCCACTCAATAGTCCAATCATCCATGAATCCATATTCCAATAGAGTAAAATACACAATAATATGCCATTGATACCACATAAGCTCTAATTTAGGATTTTTCTTCAGAAAAGATATAATCAAATATGCATACACAAGGTCAACAATGCCATATAAGACCCCACACGGTCACACATAGCAAGTCATGTCTGAAAACCACTAATTCACAATAATATTAGCCCTCACACAGGCACATCACAATAATATAGCCATTTTCATAATTGGTTTCCATACCCTTAACTTGATTTTATATCCATAATAACTACCCAGTATAGTATGAAGAATGTTAAGACATAACCTACCTCGGTGTCAAAATCGATACAAACAAGCCTCTAACATTGAGATTTTGCCTCCACCACGGATCTAAAATCATTTAAAACACACAAATATAATATATATATATATATATATGCATTAAAAAGAAGTCAACGATACCCATATTGCCCATTTTTGGATCAGGGTAAAAATGGACTCCGAAAAAGAGTTTTAAAAAAAAGAGGTAAAAATGAAATTTTTGTCCAAAAATATATTTCCCTTGATTAAAGGAACTTTATAGAAGAAACCAAGTGAAAATGAGGTTGAATTGGGGTTTAAATTGTGAAAATATCTATTTAGGCCTTTCAAGCCAAAATTCCCAAATTTTCACTTTCAAATTCAAGTTTTAACAAGATTTAGAACATAATAATCAAAGAAATATAATTGAAATAGGAGTTTTGAAGCTTTCCCAAGCTAAAAAGAAATAAATTGCCCATAAACTCGAAACCCCAAGTTCCAAGTCTCGAAAATGGGGCATATAATCCACCGAGGTATCGCTTAAGTGATAGTCACTTAGGTGAGCCTGGTGTCTCTTAGGTGACACTTTGGCTATCAATACAAGTCACTTAAGTGACCAAAGAATTTCTTATGTGGTGTACCAGTTGAGTGGTGCACCAACTGGAGACTTGGAGAATTCCAAGTCTTCGCTGACTCCTTGGAATTTATCTGGAATCCCAAGAATGCAAATGAACTATGATTCTAGACTAAATTCCATGCTCTGGACTAAATGGAGATATCAAATATTTGAAAAAACATTGTTTTCACAAAGTTGACCCCTAAAACCAATATCACAACTTTCCAAATTGAGGGTCAAAACAAGATATAAAAGCCATAAAATCACACCGACCATGTTCTAAAATTGATGTTCCAGATTTGTTAGTGCATTCTTTTTTTTCTCATTCGATGTACGGATTAATAAATATTGATCAAAGTCAACTATTAAGCCTTTATAACTATTAAAAACCACAATCTTGTGCAAATCACATCAAAATGCATTGAAAATTATGTCAATTATCTCCATACCCTAGAAATACCATAGTGCAACCATGGAGAGGGGTAAAATGGTCAAATCATATAGAAATGAATAATGCACATAAATTACCAAAAATTAGGTCATTATAAATATGATGGACAAGTCAGATGTATTTGACACTACATTGAGTAATTGACAAAAAAAACAAGTCTAAGAAAGTTCATTCTCAGAGTCAATGACAACCCAAGCTATAAGATATAATTGATTTCACTATCTTGTCCACTTGCAATTAGCATTACACCACCAAATTGACTTGTCAATAAAGTGCCATCAATAGTGAGGGAATTTCATATGTTCTTAAATCCTCTTATGATGTCACACATACAATAAAAAAGTATAAAAAATTTCCCTCCTGAACCTCCAAAGCTACCTTTATTTACTTTAGCAATCCCGTATCAATATGCTAAAATTTTGCATATCTATGTTTAGGTGTTCCAGATTTCATATTTTGTGCAAGTTGCTTGTCCTTCCAACATCTATAATAAGTAACATCACAACCCAACCCATTATTTACAATGTTCTTTATTTTTTTGGTATTGGACTTTGTCCTTCTCTGAACCACTATTTGATAAGTTTTGCAATAACTTTTGTTGAATTATGCCTATATCTTCTAGATATAGATCTTAAGTCACATGAGTTATTGGGTGCAGACCTGGTGATATGAAAAGCATCTGAGTTAATATTTTTTGCAATAAAAACTCTCTACTTGCAGCTTTTCTTAATACAATCAACGATTACTAATGATTTGTTAGATTTATTTATGGTAAATTCAAAACCCTATCTACTTGCAACAAGATTTAGTTTGGTTACTGTGTCTTCTTTGTTTAGAAATTGATATCGTTATGAAAACTTAAACCATAAAAAAAATATAACTATGATGTGTTCTAATCGTTGCATCCTTTAATTGTTCAGGCAGTTGAAAATCATCAATCATTATCAAGAGGAGCATCTTTCTCAACTTGTCAAGGGAGAGCATCCTTCTTATCAAAGTGGAACCTCATTCAAATTGGAAAAGGAGAACATCTTTGTTATTACTTGGAACCTTTTTTTCAACTCAGTAAGAAAAAATATCCTCGTTATCATGTGGAACCTCTTTCTTGAGAATGATTTGAGGTGGGTTTATGCACCTCAGAGTTGTTATCCGGGCTCATTTAACTTTGTTTTGAGGACTTTTATGTGCATAATAAGTGAATAATGATATAATTGAGCATCTAAGTGTCTATGTACTTGATTAATTGACTTGACCCGACCCCGAACCTTATCGTAATGGACATCCCAAGTCCAACTAGGACCGGGGACTGCCCTCTGTTACCCAACCCAACCACCTATATCCAGCCTTAGATAGGCTAAATTTTGAACATATAACAAGATAGAATTATTGTTCTCATTTAGAATATGGGATAGGGTCACAACCGTGACTGACCCAATCGAGCCCAACCGTACCACACCGACCTCCCCAACTATACCAAACTAAACTATAGGACATAAACCATACCATAACCGAAGAAAATACCAAAACAGAATGTGATAGTCAACCCCAAAATGTAATAGGATGGAACAACCAACAATATTGTCCAATGATGTTAGCCCACTGGCTTATTCCAATGCCAAGGTCGACACCAATATCGATCTCACCCATACCAACCCCCAGAAGTACCACAAAGCCTCTATCCATAAACAAATCCGGTTGGGACATGCCCCCAACCATGGCCAAAACCAATATAAAAAATAAAGGAAAACTGTCTAACAAAATCCATATCATGATATAATGCCTTCCGAAGGGATGATAGATCATCACTTCAGTCTAAATACTGATACCAAATCCGCGTGCTAAATAGGTAGAGTAGAATAACCAGTTCCTACATAGCTTTAGTATATAACCACCAGTAGATGGGGTTAGCAAGTGACTGCTAGCATGAATCTCAGGATAAGGATAAAATAATGGAAGTTATAAAACCAAGTAAAACCATCCATAATGTATACAACCACACATATATATGTGTAGGGAAAGGGAATCGGGTTTAGAATGCATTTAAAACCTTTATACCTGGGTTGTGTAGCTTGGCCATCCTAAACCATCCACGGTCTATATGGGTTTAGTTTCCCCTTCTGAAAGGGCCCTAGTACATGTAGTCGTCCAACCAGGGAATATCCCATGGGATCACTAGTACATCCGCCAATATAAAATGTGACACATACACACGGTCATTAAGACCCCTCATATCATAAAATATGATTTTTTGTTTTTGGTCCCCTTGGGACTGCCACCTTCCATGACTTAGCTACACACCCCGCCATTAATGCCAAATTAAAACCATGTCCAAATAATACATTTACCATATACAAACCAAGGCCAATATTAGTGGTATCGTAATATCACCCATTACTTGCAAGTAATATCCATAACCAAACCATTTAGGTTAAGAGGTCCTTAGGTGCCCTTCCAATTACCATATTAAATGCACTTGAGAGACTTACCATGTTCTCCATAAGCATAACCATTTAGCTTTTAGCCTTTTTCAAACCATTTAAACCATGCATAAATCCTTTATCTAGTTTAAAACATGCAAGAGTTACATTAAAAGAAGTCGATGTAATGAACATATCTTTATAAGTATTTTATCAAACACTTTGGGGGCATAATATAACAAAACCAATTCCAAAAACCATTAAACCATTACCATGAAATCCAATTTTCCAAATCCACCATTTATGCATATAAAAGCATAAGTAAAACCATTGGAAACCATAACCAAGAATTTAGTATCCAAACCCCCAAATAATAGTTGAAAACCATAATCATGAAATAGTAAAACCATGAAATCAGTCATAAAACCATGCCTTTTGTTGAAATTACAATGAGGGAAGAGAATCATGCCTTATACCAAACAATTGATGGAAGTAAATCACAAAGACAAGCCCCAAAGCAATCCACAAGATGAAACCCTAGCCTTCTTGTCCCAAAAGCTTTTGAGAGAATTATGGAGTGTTTTGGAATCATTTCTAAGTGTTTTGGAATCATTAAAAGAAGTCGATGTAATGAACATATCTTTATAAGTATTTTATCAAACACTTTGGGGGCATAATATAACAAAACCAATTCCAAAAACCATTAAACCATTACCATGAAATCCAATTTTCCAAATCCACCATTTATGCATATAAAAGCATAAGTAAAACCATTGGAAACCATAACCAAGAATTTAGTATCCAAACCCCCAAATAATAGTTGAAAACCATAATCATGAAATAGTAAAACCATGAAATCAGTCATAAAACCATGCCTTTTGTTGAAATTACAATGAGGGAAGAGAATCATGCCTTATACCAAACAATTGATGGAAGTAAATCACAAAGACAAGCCCCAAAGCAATCCACAAGATGAAACCCTAGCCTTCTTGTCCCAAAAGCTTTTGAGAGAATTATGGAGTGTTTTGGAATCATTTCTAAGTGTTAATGAATATAATAATAGTGTAAATATCCTCTATAGTGTATTAGAAGTCGTGGATGCTATTTAGGATAAGTAGGATAATTTCCAAAATACCCTCACTTAAATCCCTTACAAAACCCATCGCAGGGATACGACTGACCGATAAGAGTCGTACCCTTCTATACGATTGTTACCCATCACTAGTATCCAAGCCTCAACCCTTATATCAAACACTATCCAATATATGACTCATCCAACCAAGTCGTAACCACAACATACGATCCGTATGCGTAACCCGTATCTCTAAAAGAATGAAATACATGGAGGATCGAACACTGCCCACCATGCGAGTCCCTGCTACGACTTATACCAAACCCTTAAAACTCACACCCCTAAGTTTTACCAATTCCAGTAACCAAAACCATCTCACCAACTAACACTGGTCAGCATACGATAGGACCGTACCACTCATACCCCAGCATATGACTCATACCCATAAGTCGTATTCTAGGAAATTTTCTAAAGTTAGAAACCCAGGATGTTTCATTAGTATTTTAAGGTGTAATGCAAACAAGTTAGGCTTAATTTGATCAATTAGAGTTTAATTTAGAAGACTAGCGTTACTAGCTTAAGTTATGTGTTGTTCTAGTGATGTCGATGAACTCTAATATGTGTAATGAGTTCCTAATTATATGATTTTTTAATCATGTGTGGAAAAACATTTTAATTGTGTTTGAGGTTCAATTTAATAATGTCAAGTGTCAAAACAAAGTTAAATATAAACATGGGCAAAACTAATCTTAACTTAAGTTTCTATGTCATCGTGTTGGATTGTGTGTGGTTTTGAGCGCTAATTCTGGGTGTTTGATGTTGTAGGATGCTTGGTATGTTTATGATGACTAATTATGGATGATGAACTATAATACGCCGAGACTCTAACCAATAATGCAACCATGACTAAATCTCTTGAGAAGTAAATTATAGTGCTTTGGTTGTTTTCTGATCAAGGGTGATGTGTATTAAGGCCTCAAAGATGTCCTAGCGTGAATCAAAATATTCCTTACCGATTGAATTCTTGAGAAGGATATTGCCAAATTCAACTTCAAATAATCATATCTCTCATTATACTACGAATTATTGAGCTCATGCCCTACCGACAGATATATAATTGAATTAGCTTTCCAACGGTACCAATTTCACCCAAATTCGGTATCGGAGCAAAGAGTTATGCCTATTTTACTCCAGCGTGTCAGCCTAAAAATTTTGTGATGACTTGTCACAAGACTGACGGCTTGTCACAAAATGTCGTCACCATAAGAAGAAAGTCACAAAATCCAACATTTTGTGACGACATTTTGTGATGACTTGTCACAAGTTTGACAGCTTGTCACGAATGTCGTCAGCTATTTTTTTCAGCAATTAAGGGACATTTTTGCAAGGGTATTTTGGTATTTTTCCATCTTTTGGAGACCTATATAAATATGAGAATCCCCATCCAAACCCTAATTTCTTCATTCTCTCATCTAATTTTCTTAAGAATATATATTAGGGTTTCAATCAAGAAAATTTAATCTTTCAAAAATTATCCATAAATCTTCAAAATTTCTTCAAGAATCAAGTTCCTCATAGTGCGGGCTTCGAGAATCATTTATTACAAGTGCGGATAGAGTCTCAAGTACTAGAATTCATCCAATTTCAAAGATTAAGGTATGTGGGGTTTTGAACAAGAGCAATTCTTTCGTTCTTATGCCCAAGCTTTGATTTCTATCATGGATTTATATGATTTTACAAGTGGATTTATACCCAAATTACTTCATCATGAGATTATGAGAATATAAATTGGTCAAGCTTTGTTATACATGATTATTTTTCTATTCCCAAGTTATGACTTGATATTTAATATTGTGAATTTCATATTTCTACCATGAGTTGATATTTCAAGTGCTTTCAAGATATGTGTCAAGCTTTAAGCTTCCTTATGAAAAAATGGATTATTGAGTATATTGATTATTGAGATTGAGTTGTTACAATGAGTTTTGATATTTCTTCAAAGTTATTGATGTTGCCATGATTTAATAAATTGATACATTTTGATATTGAGAAAGATTGATTTGATTTGAGTCGAGTTAGGAATCCACAAATTGATTATGATATGATAAATGAGAAAGAGATTTGATTTGGTCTTTATGACAGACCCTTGTGATGTTTGTGGTGGATTTCCTAATGCGTTCTAAGCTTGTGTCTGGGAGTAGTATTTAGCACCGAGCGAGAAATATGGTATTTCCCCAAAACTACGTGCCATCGTAGGATTGATATTAATAATTGTGAGCCAGAGGCCGAGTATGAGATTGTGATCACTAAATTTAGGTTGTACTCCCTAGCAAGAGTATGAAGCTCCCGCCAATGTGGGGTTCTCTCCTTAGGAGGGAAAAACGTTGGAATCCATGTAGCTCACATGGTTTATGTCGGTTATAAGAACCTCCCATGTCCATAAGAGTTGAGTTTCTTGAATTACCGAGTCACTCCGAGTCTTGAGTTGAAGAGTTGAGTTATTTATGATGATTTGTGAGTTTTTTATCATATGATTTATTTACTATGAAATCATGAAAAGTATCTTTCAATCTAACTCAAGCCAAGTGAGCCATCATTGTACATATGCATTTTTTTATGAAATTGATGATAGTACTTGCATCGTTTCATGCACTCCCACATACTCAGTACATTCCAAAGTGCTGACCTACATATTTTCCTATGGGCTACATTTTCTCATAATGTAGGTTCAGGTACTCAGCCGCGTTAGCGATATTCGAGTGCCTCAACTACATTCCCTCAGTGGTGAGTCCTCATGGTTCGAGGACCGTGTCTATATTTTTGGTGATGTCATTCTGTTGTTATGGATTTAAGTACTATTTGAGTTAGTTAGGGATTTGTCCCAATGGCACCTTGATTTTGATGTATAGAGGCTTGGTCAGACTAGAGGGTTGGTATGTATAGACATTCAATATATGTTGGTTGTATAGTCTAGTATTCTCCAGTATTTCTCTTGAACTCGATATGGTATATCTCTTTATTATGCATGACTATTGTTGAATTTAATTCCTTGAGGTGGTGTTTGGCTTCGAGGGTTAGCTTTGGGCTACGTGTATCCCTAAGCATCGTGTGGCATCTCGAGATGATATTTTAAGGCGTTACAAAGCTTGGTATCAGAGCCTAAGGTTAAGGAGTCCTAGAGATACTGACAAGCCACGTTACATAGTGTCTTGATCATCGGTGTGTAGCGCGCCACATCTATGACAAAGAGGCTATGAAACATTTTAGGAAAAGTCATATCTTTTTTTCTAAAGTTTATCGTACCTACAACTATCTCTTTATCTGCGATTAACTCGTGCTCTCTTATAACAGAAAATGCCTCCTCATCGATCTCGTAGAAACAACGAGCAACCTCAACCCGTTGATCCCTTGAATGAGCATGTGTCTCATGCGGAATTCCAGGCAGCTTTTCAGGCGCTAGCCCAAGATGTTACCACCAATGCTCAAGCTAACACCCAGGCTACTGTTCCCCCTCCGCAAAAGAATAATTCTGTTGCAGCTCGAGTTCGTGACTTTATACGGATTAATCATCCTGAGTTCTATGGGTTGAAGGTAGGTGAAGACCCACAGATGTACTTGGATGAATTGAGAAATATCACCCAGATTATACATGTGACTGAGGAGGAGAGTGTTGAATTGGCTGCCTATTAAATAAAAAATATTGAATATGATTGGGTGGAGATGTAGAGGATGAGTAGAGGGGAGGATGCCGCTCCCATGACTTGGCAGTTATTCCAGGATGCGTTCTTGGATAGATTCTTTCCTCTTAAGATGAGGGAAGAAAAGATAGAGGAATTCATGAATTTGAGACAAGGCTCCATGACTGTTAAGGAGTATTGTCTTAGATTCAATCAGTTATCAAAATATTCTCCTAGTATGATGGCTGACTCCAGGACCATCATGAGTAAGTTCGTGACCAGTGTGTCGAGTTACGTTATGAAAGAGTGTAGATCTGCTATGCTTAATAGGGAGATGGACCTTTCTCGATTGATGATACATACCCAACAGATCGAAGATGATAATGTGAAAGAGAGGGAGAGATTAAGAGGGGATAAAAGAGCTAGATTAGAGCAACAGGGATTCAGTCAGTACAGATTCCATGGAGGGAACCGCCCTCAATTTCAGGGACGTCCGTTTATTACTACGCCTTTCTCAGTTAGTGCTCCCACACCTAGAAGTAGGCAAGAGTAGGGGAACAGGCCTATCCCATCTAGGTCTCAGGAAAGTGTAGGTAACTGACCTCATCCTCCTTTATGTGCCATGTGTGGTAGAGATCATTTTGGTGAGTGTTTTATTGATCAGAGGGGTTGCTTTGGTTGTGGAAAGTTGGGCCACTGACTTAGAGATTGTTCGTATTCTAGAAAGGGGAGTTGAGATGCTATTCCCCAGAGTTAGGCTACCAGTGCCCCCTCTCCTGTACTCTACCCAGTTTCTCCTCGGGGCGCATCTTCTAGTACTGCTAGCGATTCATGCCAGAATCGCTTCTATGCTATGCCACCTTGCTAGGAGCAGGAGGACTCTCCATATGTTGTCACTGGTATACTCTGTGTCTTTCATTTTGATGTGTATGTATTGATGGAACCTTGTTTGAGTTTCTCTTATGTGACACCTCTAGTTGCTGTAAATTTTGATATGGACCCTGAACGGATTTCCTGAGCCTATTCTGGTTTCTACCCCGATAGGAGAATTTGTCAATGCTAAGCGAGTGTAGCAGAAGTGTCCTGTCACTGTCCTTCATCGGGTCATATGTGCTAATTTTATTGAGCTAGATATGGTTGATTTTGACATCATTCTGGGTGTGGATTGGCTTCACTCGTGATATGTGTCTATAGATTGTCGTACCCGAGTGGTCAAGTTTTAGTTTCCTGACGAACCCATTTTTGAGTGGTCCGAGAGTTCTGTAACTCCAATGAGCCATTTCATATCCTACCTCAAATCTAGAAAATTGATTTCCAAGGGTTGCATCTATCACCTAATTTGAGTTAAACATCTCAAGTCTGAGACTCCGACTATTCAGTTAGTTACCATTGTTAATGAGTTTCTCAATGTTTTCCTGAAAGATCTCCCAGGGGTCCCACCTGATAGAGAAATAGAATTCAGGATTGATCTTTTTCTCGGCACTCATCCTATTTCCATTCCTCCATACCATATGGCTCCCGCAGAACTTAAAGAGTTGAAGGAGAAACTCAAAGATCTGTTACACAAAGACTTTATCAGACCTAGTGTTTCCTCGTAGGGTGCACTTATTCTATTCGTGCGTAATAAAGATGGTACATTACGTATGTACATTGACTACTGTCAACTTAACAAGGTAAATATCAAGAACAAGTACCCTCATCCTACAATCGATGATTTATTTGATCAGCTACAGGGTGCAAGTTATTTCTCAAAGATAGACCTTAGATCCAGCTATCATCAGCTTAAAATGAGAGAGTGTGATATTCCAAAGACAGCCTTCTGAACCCTTTATGGTCACTTTGAGTTTCTTGTCATGTCCTTTGGGTTAACCAATTCTCCAGCAGCCTTCATGGACCTCATGAATCGAGTGTTCAAGCAATATCTTGATATGTTTGTCATTGTATTCATAGACGATATTTTTGTGTATTCCCAAAGAGAGGATGATCATGTCGACCATCTTAGAATTGTCTTGCAAACTCTTAGAGATCATCAATTATTCTCTAAATTTAGCAAGTGTGAATTTTAGCTAAGGTCAGTTTCTTTTCTGGGTCAAATTGTTTCCGTCGAAGGAATTAGAGTCGATCCCCAAAAGATAAAAGTTGTAAAGAATTGACCTAGACCTACCTCCCCATCTGACATTAGGAGTTTCTTGGGTCTAGCTGGTTACTACCGTTATTTTGTTGAGGGCTTATCTTTCATTATGTCTTCCATGACCCGGTTGACCCAAAAAAAAGTAAAGTTTCTGTGGTCGAAACCTTGCGAGAAGAGTTTTCAGGAGTTTAAGACTCGACTCACTTCAGCCCCAGTGTTAGCTTTACCCGTTGGTACTGATGGTTTAATGGTGTATTATGATGCTTTTAGAGTTGGTTTGGGTTGTGTGTTGATGCAGAGGGGTAAAGTAATAGATTATGCCTCTAGATAGTTGAAGCCTCATGAGAAGAATTACCCAACCCATGATCTTGAATTAGCAGCTGTAGTTTTTCCTTTGAAAATCTGGAGACATTATTTGTATGGTGTTCATGTTGATGTATTTACTGATCACAAAAGCCTGCAACATGTGTTTACTCAGAGGGAGTTAATCTTAGACAAAGAAGATGGTTAGAGTTGCTAAAAGACTACGATATGAGTGTGTTGTATCACTCGGGCAAGGACAATGTTGTGGCAGATGCTCTTAGCAGGTTATCTATGGGTAGTGTAGCTCCTGTAGAGAATGATAAGAAAGAATTGGCTTGTGATGTGCATCATTTGGCTAGGTTGAGTGTTAGATTGCTTGATTCCACTGAAGGGAGTATGTTAGTTCAAAGTAGTTCTGAGTCCTCTTTGGTCTCGGAGGTAAAACATAATCAAAACAGGGATCCTAGTTTGGTCAGACTGAAGGAGTCAGTTAAGGACCAAAAGTTAGAGGTTTTCTCCCAAGGGGGTGATGGTGTGTTGAGAATGCAGGGTAGATTATGTGTTCTCGATGTTGATGATCTAAGGCAGAGAATTATGGATAAAGCACATGGCACGCGATATTCTATTCATGCCGGTGCTACCAAGATGTACCGCGATTTGCGGGAAATCTATTGGTGGAATGGTATGAAGAAAGATATAGCAGGATTTGTGGAAAAGTGCTCTACTTGTCAACAGGTTAAGGAAGAGCACCAAAGGCCCGGTGGTGTAATGTAAGAGTTTAGCATTCCTACTTGGAAGTGGGAAGAAGTGAATATGGATTTTGTAATTGGTTTGCCTCCTTCTCGACGTCATCATGATTCTATTTGGGTTAGTGTAGACTGGTTGACTAAATCAGCTCATTTCTTGTCAGTGCATTCGTCTTATACAGCTGAGGATTATGATAGATTGTATATTCGATAATTCTTTAGACTTCATGGAGTTCCTTTGGCTATTATCTTTGATAAGGGTACTCAGTTTACTTCCCAGTTTTGGAGGTCTTTTTAGAAGTGTCTCGGTACCCAAGTTTGTCTAAGTTCTGCTTTCTATCCGCAAATAGATGGTCAGGCTGAGCGGACCATTCAGACTTTAGAAAATATATTGAGGGCATGTGCGCTTGATTTTAAAGGTAGTTAGGATGAGAATTTACCATTGATCGAATTTGCGTATAACAATAGTTTCCATGCTAGTATTCAGATGGCCCCATTCGAAGCTTTGTATGGGAGAAGATATAGATCACTTATAGATTGGTTTGAAGTAGGAGAAGCAACTGTGATTGGCCCTGATGCTGTGTTCGAGGCTATGGAAAAAGTTAAGTTGATTCGAGAAAGATTGAAGACCGCTCAAAGTCGTCAGAAGTCGTACGCGAATGTGAGAAGAAAATATCTTGAGTTTAATGTTAATGATTTGGTGTACTTGAAGGTTTCACCCATGATTCTATTATGTTGGTCCGTACAGGATTCTGAGCCATGTTGGGAAAGTAGCATATGAGGTGGAGTTACCCGCGGAGTTGTCTAGAGTTCATCCGGTATTTTATGTTTCTATGCTGAAGAAGTGTATTGGTGATTCTATCATGGTTGATCCTTCCGAAAGCTTGGATATTCAGGATAGCCTTTCATTTGAGGAGTTTCCAGTTGAGATTTTGGATTTTCAAATCCGTAGGCTAAGGAACAAAGAAGTTCCTTTGGTTAAAGTGCTTTGGAGAAATCAATCTGTTGAGAGTGCTACTTGGGAAGCCGAAGCTGATATACGAGCCAAGTACCCTCACCTCTTTTTTGTGAGATCGAAGCGAGCAGAAAGTACCATTCTTTCATAATTTCGCCCCCTTCTTATTAACGATTCAGCTGTGTGTCTACTTTCATCACGAATTCATGCATTTTGTATGGTATCCGAAGGTACAGAGTGAAGTAATCCCTTTGAGTGAGTCGTTCCAGCTATACGTCCTCATTTTCTCTTGTTCTTGGAATATTTGGCAACATTCGAGGACGAATATTTCCATGGGGGAGATATTGTAATACCCCGAGACTCTAACCAATAGCCCAACCATGACTCAAGCTCATGAGAAGTAAATTATAGTTCTTTGTTTGTTTTCTGATCAAGGGTGATGTGTATTAAGGCCTCAAAGATGTCCTAGCGATTAGGTGAATCAAAACAATTCTTACCGATTGAATTCTCGGGAAGGATATTGCCATATTCAACTTCAAATGAGCATATCTCTCGTTATACTACGAATTATTGATCTCATGACCTACCAACAGATAGATAATTGAATTACCTTTCTAACGGTACTAATTTCACCCAAATAAGGTATCGGAGCAAAGAGTTATGACTATTTTACTCCAGTGTGTCAGCCTAGAAATTTCGTGACGACTTGTCACAAGCCTGACAGCTTGTCAAAAAATGTCGTCACCATAAGTAGAAAGTCACAAAATCCAACATTTTGTGATGACTTGTCACAAGTTTGACAGCTTGTCACAAATGTCGTCAGCTATTTTTTTCAGCAATTAAGAGACGTTGTTGCAAGGGTATTTTGGTCTTTTCCCATCTTTTGGAGGACTATATAAATATGAGAATCCCCATCCAAACCCTTATTTCTTCATTCTCTCATCTAATTTTCTTAAGAATATATATTAGGGTTTCAATCAAGAAAATTCAATCTTCCAAAAATCATCCATAAATCTTCAAGATTTCTTCAAGAATCAAGTTCCTCATAGTGTGGGCCATGAGAATCATTTATTACAAGAGCAGATAGAGTCTCAAGCACTAGAATTCATCCAATTTCAAAGAATAAGGTATGTGGGGTTTTGAACAAGATCAATTCTTTCGTTCTTCTGCCCAAAGCTTTGATTTCTATCATGGATTTATATGATTTTGCAAGTGGGTTTATACCCAAATTACTTCATCATGAGATTATGAGAATATAAATTGTTCAAGCTTTGTTATACATGATTATTTTTCTATTCCCAAGTTATGACTTGATATTTAATATTGTGAATTTCATATTTCTACCATGAGTTGGCAGTTCAAGTGCTTTCAAGATATGAGTCAAGCTTTAAGCTTCCTTATGACAAATTGGATTATTGAGTATATTGATTCATGAGATTGAGTTGTTACAATGAGTCTTGGTATTTCTTCAAAGTTATTGATGTCTCCATGATTTAATGAATTGATATATTTTGATATTGAGAAATATTGATTTGATTTGAGTCAAGCTAGGAATCCACAATTTGATAATGATTTTATAAATGAGAAAGAGATTTGATTTGGTCTTCATGATAGACCCTTGTGATATATGTGGTGGATTTCCTAACACGTTCTGAGCTTGTGTCTGGGAGTAGTATTTAGCACCGAGCGGAAAATGTGGTATTTCCCCGAAACTACGTGCTACCGAAGGATTGATATTGATAATTGTGGGCCAGAGGCCGATTATGAGATTGTGATCACTAAATTTAGGTTGTACTCCCTGGAAAGAGTACGATGCTCCCTCTAATGTGGGGTTCTCTCCTTAGGAGGGAAAAACGTTGGACTCCATGTAGCTTACATGGCTTATGTCGGTTATAAGAACCTCCCATATTCATAAGAGTTGAGTTTCATGAATTACCGAGTCACTCCGAGTCTTTAGTTGAAAAGTTGATTTATTTATGATGATTTATGAGTTTTTTATCATATGATTTATTTACTATGAGATCATGAAAAGAATGTTTCAATCTAACTCAAGCCCATTGAGCCATCATTGTACATATGCATTTTTTAATGAAATTGATGATGATATTTGCATTGTTGCATGCACCCCCACATACTCAGTATATTCCAAAGTGCTGACCCACATATTTTCCTATGGGCTACATTTTCTCTTAATGTAGGTTCAGGTACTCAGCCGTAGTCGTGTTAGCGATATTTGAGTGCCTCAACTACATTCCCTCAGTGGTAAGTCCTCATGGTTCGAGGACCGTGTCTATATTTTTGGTGATGTCGTTCTGTTGTTATGGATTTTAATACTGTTTGAGTCAGTTGGTCTTTTGTCCCAATGGCTCCTTGATTTTGATGTATAAAGGCTTTGTCAGACTAGAGGGTTGGTATGTATAGACATTTAATATATTTTGGTTGTACAGTCTAGTATTCTCCAGTATTTCTCTTGAACCCAATGTGGTGTATCTCTTTGTTGTGCATAACTATTGTTGAATTGAATTCCTTGAGCTAGTGTTTGTCTTCGAGGGTTATCTTGGGGCTACGTGTATCCCTAAGCATCGTGTCGCATCTCGAGATGATATTTTAGGGCGTTACAAAGCTTGGCATCATGTTGTTTTTCTCTTTGTGTGTTTATTGATTTTTACATCTTGTGTCCATTTTTGTTGGGTGATAGTTCTTTAGTCTATAATTTGGTATCAATATCCATGTATTAGATTTTGTCCCACAACTCTAAGTCTTGGTTCTAAGAAAATCTTCTAAAAAAAAAGAGTCTAGAGTCAAAAAATCCACAAAAAGAGTCATAAATCCAAAAATCTCAAAAAAAAATTGTGTGTTGTCTTGTTGTTTGGTAGTATATACGAATTTCACAACTTAAATCTACTAATTTTTATCTTGTTTTGATAGTTTCTAGTGTTAGATTCTTGTTCTCAAACACTAAATGTGTCTAGATCTACTTTTAGAGTGAAGTTTTGTTGAGTTTGAGCTAAGATCCACCATGGATATAGTGTTTTTGAAGCTTTTGGGCTAAGATTATAAATGGAGTCTTGATATTTGAATGAATTTTGTTGATGATTTTTAGTGGTTTGAGTTTGTTTTGGCCTAAGGAACCTAGATCTACAAAAAAATCAGATTTGGAGTTCATTTGCTTATTGGTCAAACTTGGTCAACACTTGAATATTCATCTTGTTCATCCATGGTCTTCATATCTTAGTGAAGAAGAATATTAAAAGGTGTTGTTTGATCAAAAAGAGGGAACAAATAGAGTGAAAAAATTATTAGTCCAAAAGCATATTCAAAGAATATTTCATTCTTCCAAAAGAAGGAGGGGACAAGGGGACAACAAAGTACACTTGCAAGTACAAGGGGGGGGACCAATTCTTTTCCATTTCAATTGAAGACTTGAAAGAGATCTAAATTGCATCCTTACACCCTCAAATCCGAAACTGTCCTTCCCAAAGGGTAGTGTTTGGCCGAGACAAGGTTTTGGAAAATTGAAAGTTCAAAAAGTAAAAATCAACCATGTAGTGCCACATCATCACTTGTGATCAATCAAAATTCATCTGTAAAATTAGATTTTCCTAGTTTCTATTTTTAATTCTAGTTTCTTTTAAGCTAAATCTATCACTAATTAGCAAACTAGTAAGTACCTACTAGGTTTGTTAATTAGTCTAGAGTTCATTTATTTTGTGTCTTAGTTTTTTTGTGTGCTTTTCTCGTTTTGAAGTCGTAGTAATTAGTTGGTTCAAGTTCGTGCATCACTTTATTTGAGTCATTTCAAACAAATATCGATTCTGGACCAAAGATTCTCACCTCTCAAGTAACGTGCCAAGTATTGTCGATTCCCCAACACTTATGAGGCCAAATGTGAGGTAAGGTAGAGTGTGAGTGAAGTAAGGCTTTTGAACCAACTTGTTTGCTCATTTTGTAGGTTGTTTTTCTTGATATTTTTGCTATTTTTAGGTACATTTGCCATGGAACCCAAAGGTACTACTAAACCAACCTTTGGTAAATGATGTTATTGGCGCCTTGATGGCTCGGTTTGAGGAGTTTGCCCAAAAATGGAGGATAATAATGATGCTGTGAGGAGAGATATGAAGAGTAACTTGGATGCTTTGAAGGGTAGTCTGGCTCGATTGAAAGCGGGCATTGATACACTATGTCCACAAAAACCTCCACCAAGTCCTAAATCCACTTGACCAAAGACCCTACCCTCCACAAAACCCCATGCCACAAATCCAAACCCCTCATCAACCAAATTTGGTTCCCCCTCTCCAAACATCCCTAAACCGAACTCAATCCATCCAAGTAGGAGAAATGGGAGAGTTAGCACCTAATGAGAGTGAGTCTAAGACTCAATACGGAGAAAAAATGAATGGTGAGGTACAAGGAGGATGTAAAAAAAAGTGAAAAGGAAAGGGAAACCATGGGTAGTGAAGTTGGAAAGGGAAAGAAATGCTTGATTGCGGATCTTGTCCACAAAGAATCCTTATTACTAACTAACCCAAATACTAGAATTTTGTCTTCTCATGTGCAGGTTCAATACTCTAGAAGTCCCGAGGAGAAGCCCAAGGAAGTTTCCTTAAAGCCCTTGGTCGAAAGTCCCCATTTTGGCACAAGTGCTGAAGAATTTAGTCCAAAGGGAAAACTTGAACTAATCCATTGTAATAAGGAGAATTAAGGCTTCCCTAAGGCTAAAAAAGAGGTAAAACACACTTCCAATGATCTACAAGGTAACAAAGCTATTCTCTACACTTCTAGAAACTTGAATTGTGGTGATGTGGCTAGTAGTGGCCAAGGTGGCTTAGTTTTCGGAATTGATTACAGTAGGAGAGTATGAATCATACTTTTGAGATACTGTGTCTATTGTTAGGTTTCATAGGTACCAAGCTCTTGTTATGAGTACGAAAGCACTAGTTGATCCTTTAGATGACAAAATCGATTCTTTTTGTAAGAACGATTTGTGTCCATCTAGTGCTAGCACTAATAACCTGAATAAGTTTCCATTACCAAGAGAAAAGATTATTCACACACTAGTTGGACATTATGAAAAACAAGTGGTCTGCCCTAGTAGAAATCAAGGGAAAATTGGTACGCTCTACACTCCCTTGAGTTTAAAATGTTGTGATGTGGCTATTATAGCCAAGGTGATGTGAATTCGGGTTTACATAGTGTAGAAGTATGTGTTACTTTTCTTGGTAGTTCTCTTGTTGTGTTTAATGATCAATGTTCTCCTAAGAATAACCCACTACTTGAACATGTGAATGATAAGATTGATATCTCTCAAGTAGATGTTGGTGCTTGTAATGTTGATCTAGATAATGAGTATGGTCCTTTGAACTAGTGTGATGAAAGTCTTGATATTAGTCTTTTTCATAGTGACCATATGTTTATCAAAGTTGTGAGAAATGCCTTGGGTGATTGTGGGTTTGATTCTCTAGTAAGAGGAATGTCTAACCTCGGCTTAGATTCTTGTCTATTTCTTCCATTTGATCCCGGTATACTATTGGGGTGGGGAAGGTTGTGTTTCGGATTGCATTCCTTTTTCCTTGATGTCTCTCTTAACCATGTCCTTTGTGATGCTTGTAGTAAGTATTTCATGATCATAATGAAATATTATTGATTTTATTTCAAATATGTAATCCCCTTGGCTTGATAAACTAGTGAAAAGAATGGATTCTCTTGGCTTAGACCTTTGTCTTCTACTTCCATTTGATCCCAGAGTTCCTTTAGGATGTGGGTGGAGTAACGTCTGGTAATGTGAATTCCATTTCTGTGTTAAAGCTATTCACTTCCTTTATATTCATTGTTCCAAGTTTTTCATGACAAATACCAAGGATATATGGATGTATGTCAAAAGTGAACAACCTTGGCTTGTCTATATAACTTGTGGTACTAATGCTAACCCTCCTCCCTTGAGGAATATGTGTTTGTTTTCCCTCTCTTTGGTTTTGCAAGGTGTGAATTTGAGGACAAATTCCTTTCAAAATGGAGTGGATGCTACAAGCATGAGAAGCACCAAGAGCACAAGACCTTTCACAAGGAGTCAAGCTAAAGACTTACATGGTCTTCAAGCAATGTTTATGAAGTTAGAAGCTTGTGATTGTGTCATAAGTTCACCTATTGGAGTGTATATGCTAAAGTGTGAAGAGGAATTTTGAAATACACTCCAAAGTCGTCTCCATTTGGGGGTTCATTAAGGGCATTCTTTTCTTTTAATGACTTCTTTTTACACTTCAAAGGAGCACCCTTCATAATGGGTATTTTTGTCATTGTTTGTAATAAGTATAAATAGACAAGTATCCTTCTATTTTCATTAGTTTTGACATAATGAATTGAGTGACTTTTTAGATTGTAATCTTAGTGTTAGATTGTAGTCTTCTGCTTCTCATTAAGAGAGGAAAACCGAAATTTGAGCCTTTAATGCATTTGGAATTGGTTTTTCACTTTTATTGGGTTATTTGGAAAGAAAGGTGTGCTTGAGGATGTGTGAGTCCTTTGGGTCACCTAAGAGATTGGTTTAAGATTCCATTAGTGAGGTGTGATTGGAGATTTGATACATATCCTTTTGTTAATCACATAGTGGAATTAAGGGTCTCTCTACTATCTTTACATTTATGCAATTCTTCTTCTTCATGTCCTTCTAGTGTGTTGTTTTTCTCTTTGTGTGTTTGCTGATTTTTACATCTTGTGTCCATTTTTGTTGGGTGATATTCCTTTAGTCTATCATTTGGTATCAATATCCATCTATTAGAGTTGTTCCCACAACTCTAAGTCTTGGTTGTAAGAAAATCTTCTAAATAAAAAGAGTCTAGAGTCAAAAAATCCACAAAAAGAGACATAAATCCAAAAATGTCGAAAAAAAATTGTGTGTTGTCTTGTTGTTTGGTAGTATATCCGAATTTCACAACTTAAATCTACTAATTTTTAGCTTGTTTTGATAGTTTCTAGTGTTAGATTCTTGTTCTCAAACACTAAATGTGTCTAGATCTACTTTTAGAGTGAAGTTTTGTTGAGTTTGAGCTAAGATCCACCATGGATATAGTGTTTTTGAAGCTTTTGGGCTAAGATTATAAATTTAGTTTTGATATTTGAATGAATTTTGTCGATGATTTTTAGTGGTTTGAGTTTGTTTTGGCCTAAGGAACCTAGATCTACAAAAAAATCAGATTTGGAGTTCATTTGCTTATTGGTCAAACTTGGTCAACACTTGAATATTCATCTTGTTCATCCATGGTCTTCATATCTTAGTGAAGAAGAATATTAAAAGGTGTTGTTTGATCAAAAAGAGGGAACAAATAGAGTGAAAAAATTATTAGTCCAAAAGCATATTCAAAGAATATTTCATTCTTCCAAAAGAAGGAGGGGACAAGGGGACAACAAAGTACACTTGCAAGTACAAGGGGGGGGGACCAATTCTTTTCCATTTCAATTGAAGACTTGAAAGAGATCTAAATTGCATCCTTACACCCTCAAATCCGAAACTCTCCTTCCCAAAGGGTAGTGTTTGGCCGAGACAAGGTTTTGGAAAATTGAAAGTTCAAAAAGTAAAAACCAACCATGTAGTGGCACATCATCACTTGTGATCAATCAAAATTCATCTCTAAAATTAGATTTTCCTAGTTTCTATTTTTAATTCTAGTTTCTTTTATGCTAATTCTATCACTAATTAGCAAACTAGTAAGTACCTACTAGGTTTGTTAATTAGTCTAGAGTTCATTTATTTCGTGTCTTAGTTTTTTTGTGTGCTTTTCTCGTTTTGAAGTCGTAGTAATTAGTTGGTTCAAGTTCGTGCATCACTTTATTTGAGTCGTTTCAAACAAATATCGATTCTGGACCAATGATTCTCACCCCTCAAGTAACGTGCCAAGTATTATCGATTCCCCAACACTTATGAGGCCAAATGTGAGGTAAGGTAGAGTGTGAGTGAAGTAAGGCTTTTGAACCAACTTGTTTGCTCATTTTGTAGGTTGTTTTTCTTGATATTTTTGCTATTTTTAGGTACATTTGCCATGGAACCCAAAGGTACTACTTCCCACCCTTTGGGAAATGATGTTATTGGAGCCTTGATGGCTCGGTTTGAGGAGTTCGCCCAAAAAATGGAGGATAATAATGATGCTTTGGGGAGAGATATGAAGAGTAACTTGGATGCTTTGAAGGGTGTTCTGGCTCGATTGAAAGCGGGGGTTGATACACTATGTCCACAAAAACCTCCACATAATTCAAACCACCAAGTCCCAAATCCACTTGACCAAAGACCCTACACTCCACAAAACCCCATGCCACAAATCCAAACCCATCATCAACCAAATTTGGTTCCCCCTCTCCAAACTTCCCTAAACCGAACTCAATCCATCCAAGTAGGAGAAATGGGAGAGTTAGCACCCAATGAGAGTGAGTCTAATACTCAAGAAGGAGAGAAAATTAATGGTGAGGTACAAGGAGGATGTAAAAAAAAGTGAAAAGGAAAGGGAAACCATGTGTAGTGAAGTTGGAAAGGGAAAGAAATGCTTGATAACGGATCTTGTCCACAAAGAATCCTTATTACTAACTAACCCAAATACTAGAATTTTCTCTTCTCATGTGCAGGTTCAATACTCTAAAAGTCCCGAGGAGAAGCCCAAGGAAGTTTCCTTAAAGCCCTTGGCCGAAAGTCTCCATTTTGGCACAAATGATGAAGAATTTAGTCCAAAGGGGAAAATTGAACTATTCCATTGTAATGAGGATCATTAAGGCTGACCTGAGGATAAAAAAGAGGTAAAACAAACTTCCAATGATCTACAAGGTAACAAAGCTATTTTCTACACTCCTAGAAACTTGAATTGTGATGATGTGCCTAGTAGTGGCCAAGGTGGCTTAGTTTTCGGAATTGATTAGAGTAGGAGAGTATGAATCTTAATTTTGAGATACTGTTTCTATTGTTAGGTTTCATAGGTACCAATCTCTTGTTATGAGTACGAAGGCACTAGTTGATCCTTTAGATGACAAAATCGATTCTTTTCGTAAGAACGATTTGTGTCCATCTAGTTCTAGCACTAATAACCTGAATAAGGTTTCATTACCAAGAGAAAAGAGTATTCACACACTAGTTGGACATTATGAAAAACAAGTGGTCTGCCCTAGTAGAAATCAAGGGAAAATTGGTACGCTCTACACTCCCTTAAGTTTAAAATGTTGTGATGTGGCTATTAGTAGCCAAGGTGAAGTGAATTCGGGTTTACATAGTGTAGAAGTATGTGTTTCTTTTCTTGGTAGTTCTCTTGTTGTGTTTAATGATCAATGTTCTCCTAAGAATAACCCACTACTTGAACATGCGAATGATATGCTTGAAATATCTCAAGTAGATGTTGGTGCTTGTAATGTTGATCTAGATAATGAGTATGGTCCTGTGAACAAGTGTGATGAAAGTCTTGATATTAGTCTTGTTCATAGTGACCATGTGTATATAAAAGTTGTGAGAAATGCCTTGGGTGATTGTGGGTTTGATTCTCTAGTAAGAGGAATGTCTAACCTCGGCTTAGATTCTTGTCTATTTCTTCCATTTGATCCCGGTATACTATTGGGGTGGGGAAGGTTGTGTTTCGGATTGCATTCCTTTTTCCTTGATGTATCTCTTAACCATGTCCTTTGTGATGTTTGTAGTAAGTATTTCATGATCATAATGAAATATTATTGATTTTATTTCAAATATGTAATCCCCTTGGCTTGATAAACTAGTGAAAGGAATGTATTCTCTCGGCTTAGACCTTTGTCTTCTACTTCCATTTGATCCCAGAGTTCCTTTGGGATGTGGGTGGAGTAACGTCTGGTCATGTGCATTCCCTTTTGGTGTTAAAGCTATTCACTTCCTTTATAATCTTTGTTCCAAGTTTTTCATGACAAATACCAAGGATATATGGATTTATGTCAAAAGTGAACAACCTTGGCTTGTCTATATAACTTGTGGTACTAATGCTAACCCTCCTCCCTTGAGGAATGTGTGTTTGTTTTCCCTCTCTTTGGTTTTGCAAGGTGTGAATTTGAGGACAAATTCCTTTCAAAATGGAGAGGATGATACAAGCATGAGAAGCACCAAGAGCACAAGACCTTTCACAAGGAGTCAAGCTAAAGACTTACATGGTCTTCAAGCAATGTTTATGAAGTTGGAAGCTTGTGATTGTATCATGAGTTCACCTATTGGAGTGTATATGCTAAAGTGTAAAGAGGAATTTTGAAATACACTCCAAAGTCGTCTCTATTTGGGGGTTCATTAAGGGCATTCTTTTCATTTAATGACTTCTTTTTACACTCCAAAGGTGCACCTTTCATAACGGGTATTTTTGTCATTGTTTGTAATAAGTATAAATAGACAAGTAGCCTTATATTTTCATTAGTTTTGACATAATTAATTGAGTGAATTTTTATATTTTAATGTTAGTGTTAGATTGTAGTCTTCTCCTTCTCATTAAGAGAGGAAAACCGAAATTTGAGCCTTAAATGCATTTGGAATTGGTTTTTCAGTTTTATTGGGTTATTTGGAAAGAAAGGTGTTCTTGAGGAAGTGTGAGTCCTTTGGGTCACCTAAGAGAGTTGTTTAAGATTCCATTAGTGAGGTGTGATTGGAGATTTGATACATCTCCTTTTCTTAATCACATAGTGGAAGCAAGGGTCTCTTTACTATCTTTACATTTATGCAACTCTTCTTCTTCATCTTCTTCTAGTGTGTTGTTTTTCTTTTTGTGTACTTGCTGATTTTTGCATCTTGTGACCATTTTACTTGGGTGATAGTCCTTTAGGCTATCAACTTTGGCTATCAAGGCAAGTTTCTTAAGTGACAAACTATCAAGAAAAGTCGCTTAAGCAGTGCACCAGATGGAGACTTGGCAAATTTTGAGTCTCCGTTGACCACTCGAGATTCATCTAGAATCCCAAAAATGCAAACAAACTATGATGCTAGACTAAATTCGGCTCTCAGAACTCAATGGAGATATCAAATTTTTGAAAAAACATCATTTTCACAAATTTGACCCCTGAAATCCAATTTCAAAACTTTTCAAATCAAGGGTCGAAATGAGTTATGAAGGACATAAAACTACACTGACCATGTTACCAACCTAAATCGAAGTTTTGGGTCTGTTAGCATAATCCATTTTTCCATTCTATGCATGGATCAATAAAATATTGATCAAAGTCAACTAATAATCTTTCATAACCACTAAAAACTACAATCTCACACAAATCACACTAAAATGCACTAGGAACAGTGTCAATCATCCCCATACCCTAGAAATACAAAAATGCAACCCAGGAAAGGGGTAAAATAGTCAAATCACATATAAATGAATAGTTCACATAAATCACAAAAAATTAGGTCATTACAGATATGATGGACAACTCAGATGTATTTGGTACTAGATTGAGTACTTGACAAAAAAACAAAGTCTAAGAAAGTTCATTCTTAGAGACAACGACAACCCAAGATACATAATATATTTTATTTCACTATCTTGTCCACTTGCAATTAGCATTACACCACCAAATTTACCCATCAAGATATACCATCAACAGTGAGAACATTTCTTATGTTCTTAAATCCTCTTATGCATGCCCCATATGCAAGAAAAAAGTATTAAATTCTTCCTTTCTAAACCTCCAAAGATGTAAAGCTACGTTCATTTACTTTTTCAATCCTATACCGATATGCTTCAAATTTTGCATATCCGTGTTCAGGTGCTCCCCATATCATATTTTGTGCAAGTTGTTTGACCTTCCAACATATCCAATAACTTACACCAGAACCAAACTTTTTAATCACAATGTTCATTATTTCTTTTTGTATAGGACCTTGTCCTTCTTTAAACCTCTCTTTGATAAGTTCTGTAATAACTTTGGAATAATCATGACTATATCTTCTGAATATAGATCTCAAGTAACATGAGTGATTAGGCACATACTTGGTGATATGAAAAGCATATGAGTTAATATATTTAACAATACGAACCCTCCACTTGCAGTGTTTCTGTACACAATCAACGAGTATAATGATTTGTTAGATTTCTTTGTGGTAAATTCAAAACCCTATTTGATTGCAATAAGATTTAGTTTGGTTATTGTATCTTCTTTGATTAGAAATTGATATCTTTTATGAAAACCTGAACCATAAAAAAAAATAGCTATGATGTGCTTTAATTATTGTATCCTTAATTATCCAGGCAGTTGAACATCATCAACCTCATTATCAAGTGCAACGTCTTTCTTAACTTCTCAAGAGATAACATCCTCCTTATCAAAGTGGAACCTCTTTATCCACTTTGCAAGGGAGAATATCTTCGTTATCACTTGGAACCTTTTTCTCAACTCAGTAAGAAAGAACATCCTCGTTATCACGTGGAACCGATTTTACAACTCGGCAAGCAAAACATCCTCGCTATCACGTGGAACCTCTTTCTCAGCTCTATAAGGGAGAACATCCTATCCAGTATGATTATTTGTTTCCATATAAATATCAGTCTCTCTTTCTCCATGAAAATAATCATTGTGCATGAGATATTTTCATTCTCATATTAGGGGTTTCTCAAAGCACAACCGTTTTCCATAGATTTTTTTATTAAGAAAAATCGTAAAATTGGCGTACCACCTTCACTATTTATATTATTCAAATAAATTTGTACATCTTCATCATTAATTATCTCAGTAGGCGGTGCTTTGTCTTTTGAAACCCCCTACATTAGTCATATACTTGACACAAATAAGGTCATTTCCGTAAGTTAGTTCACCTCTTATAATGATAGTTTTCATGAGCTTATCAGCTGTAACATCACCACTGACATGACCCAAAATTGGGCCATGTCGTATGGGCATCTCAATCCCAACATGGATCAGAGATCGTGCTATTATTCCAACCTAACCATTCCCCAATGCACGAGTGTGAATGAACTCCGACCATAAATCAAGATAGCAGAAACAAACTAATATCTTAACTTAGACATTGTCTAAACATTTCATTTACATTAACATACTAACCAACATACCCAAGTACACATTCATCCACAATGCCTCTATACAAATCCGATGTCTAAATAAATGTCGGGACAAGTCCCCGACAATAGCCAAACAAAGTCAAAATAAGTCTACGACCAAAGATAAGAGACTATGGAACGTATGCCTTTCGGAGTATGGAGGCTCACCACTTCAAAGTCAACACACGAACTGCTTTGATCACCTAGTCATTTCTTAGGAAGTGAGGATGAATCTTCGGCCCCTATGTCGAGTGGGGACATAGCGTCCGAAGACGTATAACAGTTGGAGCACTAGCATGTAACTCAAGGATAAGGAGAAAATAGAGTCATAATTTAAAACCAAGTCAAAACAACATATTAAACAATATTTATATACATAGGCATACATGCAGGTACATAACATACCAAAAGGAAACAAGACTTAGCAAGCATTCTTGATGCACTCAATCATGAGTCATGAAGTGTAGGACTCTGACCTTCCACCCTTAGAGATTTGTACATTTATTTTCTTATTAGGCAAGGGACTCTAACAGCATACACCTTCATTTGCAAGGAACTCTAATCATAAGCCATCTAGTTTGGTAAGAAACTCTAACTCCAGCCGTATTAAATAAGGGACTCTAACTACAAGTCAACGTATTTAGGCAAGGGACTCTACCACAAGCATGTCATTAGGCAACGGACTTTAACCACAAGCCATGGTATTAGGCAAGGGACTTTAACCACAATCCATCGTGACTATCTATTGTTGACATTGGGACTCTAACCCTTTGTCCATACATGGACATCCATTCAATTCAACACTTAGGGACTCTAGCCCATTTAACCAATTCACCACTATGTATGACCGACCACAAAGTCTTCATGGAAGTATTCGTCAATCAAACACTTTAATAGGCCAATGACTTGATTCAATTCATCATTCAATTCAAGTTATGGTCATCAAGACCCTTACTAAACCATTCGTTCTTCACTAGAATTTCTATACCACACTTGGTTCCAAACATAATTCAAGTTCAATTTCATGTTTAGGGACTTTAACCCTGTACCCATCAAACCACAAAGTAATCAATTAACTCAATACATAGATTAAAAGGTATTTATAATACCATTTACCAACCACTCACACTTATTGTTCCATTGCACTATTTCAAAACATCACCAATATGTGACTAGATATTTATCTTAGACATTTTCACAAACACCTTGTGGGCATGTATTTGCCAAAGTCAAAATCAAAATAGAAATCATCAATATTAGGGATACTCAAGACCCATTTGTTAAACAACAAATAACAGGCACCCACATGTGCGAATCATCACCAATATTATGTATAAACACAAGTCTATGCAAGAACAAACATTACTCATCACTAGGCATCAAAACCCTTAACATTTGATTTCAAAATCATCATTTACAAATCTTAATCCATGGTTAAAATACATGATTTTTGAGGTAATAACAAGAGAAGATTAACATGCCTTAATACAAATTGATTCAAGGAAGAACTTGACTTCTCTTTTCCTCAAGATGAACACCTCTAGGAACCCTAGCCTACAAATCTTTAAGAATCTGATTGCGAGAGTATTTGGAAAGTTTGATCCACTAAAAAATGTTTTTTAGGAGGCTAAAATACATTATATAGTTTGGGGAATTAAGGTTATTAGGGTGGTAAACATCCATATATCCCTTGACTTAAAAGTTGAAAAGTGACTTCCTAGGTGGGTGCGACTCGCTTAGCTCAACCGTACCCTAGGGTACGAGTGGTACCCTAACTCGTACACTAGGCCTCACCAAGGACCCCTACACGAACCAAGGTGCGACCACACAAACATGACTCATACCCAAGAGTATGTATGGTACCCTAAACTGTATCCCTAAACCGTACCCAAAATAGTTTGACTAGGCTAACTCAACACTCCATATACTAGGTAGTGTACAACTCGTACCCTAATATACGACCATGGGGAGGCTAAGTCATATCTTAGAAAGTGTGTAACCCCCACCATACTGCCTAGAATAAAAGAGGTCATCACTAAGTCGTATCCAAGGTATGACTAGTATCCTGGAGTTGTACTTAGTCCAAAAGCTTCAACTAAGGAAATTTTCTAAGGGTCCAAAGCCTAGGTGTTTCAATTCTCCCCTACTTGGATTGTTCATCCTCGAATGATGGGTAAGGTAAGCGCAAATAATAGTAAAAAAATTATTACACATCAAATGATACCCTTTAATCAAGATATAAATTAAGACATACAACAAGGATAAGGCACATGACACGATCATTATTAATCAACATTCATTTTATTGACTTTGGGACTCAAACCCATTATTTATCAAAGATACTTTCTCAATTCAAAGATTAGGGACTTGAACTCATTGTCTACCAAAGATAAAAATCAAATTAAGAAGATTAAAACATACCTCAAGCATGGGTTTTCAAAACGGAAAACAAATGACGATTCTTGGACTTCATGTCCTCTTTTGCTTCCCAAATAGCTTTCCCGGACTTTTGGTTACTCCATAGAATCTTCACCGAAGCCACCTCTTTTGTTCACAACCAGCAATATTTCCTATCCAAGATCCTCACTGGGACCTCCTTATAGGACAAAGAGTTCGAAACTCCAACATCCTCCAAGGGAACAACCAATGAAGGATTACCCACATATTTACGCAACATAGAAAATGGAAAATTAGGTGGATTGAGTTCAAACTAGAAGGCAACTCTAACTCTTAGGCAACATTGCCAACCCTCTTCAAAATAAAGTAGGGACCAACATACCGGGGGCTAAGCTTTCCCTTCTTTCCAAATTGCATCACTGCCTTCATTAGAGACACCTTTAAAAATCTCTAAGCCTCACATTAAACTCCAAATCTCCATGCCTCATATTCTCATAGGACTTTTGGTGACTTTGAGGGGTTTTCAACCTATCACGAATCACCTTCACCTTCTCTAAGGCTTAGTGAATCAAATTGACGCCAAGAAACTTACCCTCACTAACTTCATACCATCCAATAGCAGAACGACATCTCCTACCAAACAACACCTCAAAAGGGGCCCTACCAATTCTAGAGTGGTAACTATTGTTATAGACAAATTCAATCAAAGGAAAATGGTCATACCAACTACCACCATAATCAATCTCACAAGCACGCAACATATCTTCCAATGTTTGGATGGTGCTATTCACTTGTCCATCCATCTGCGGGTAAAAAATTGTACTAAGGCACACCCTAGTCCCCAAACCTTTTTGAAATAACATCCAAAAGTGAGATGAGAATGGAGTACCTCGATTTGATATGATAGAAATCAGAGAACCATGCAATTTCACAATATCTGGGAGATATAACTTTACATAATCCTCTGCCGAGTAATTAGTCCTCGCCGGTAAAAGTGAGCGTACTTGGTCATCCTATCCACAATGACCCAAATAGAATCATATTGATTTTGAGACCAGGGAAGACCAGTAATGAAATACATATTAATCACCTCCTACTTTAATTCGGTCAATGCAATATCTTCGTACAAACCTTTAGGCCTCGTGTGTTCAACTTTCACTTGTTGACACGCCATACACTTAGCCACATAGCTAGGCACGTATCGTTTCATATTATTCCAAACATATAACTTCTTAAGATCATGATATATCTTCGTAGAATAGGGATAAATGGCTTACCAAGATTCATGAGCCTCGGTCATAATCCTTTGCCTCAAACCATCGACATGGGGAACACATAGCCTACCTTGGTACCTCAAGATACCATCACCACCAATCACAAAGTCGATAATCTGTTGTTGACCCCATATTACTCTTAAACTTTATCAAATCGGGATCCAACATTTTCTTTTCCTTTATTTCGACAATAAGAGACGACTGCGATACTTGATTCACAAATACACCACCATCCTCTGAGTCTATGAGATGAACTTTAAGATTAGCCAAACAGTGAATGTCCTTCACCAACTCCCTTTTATCCTTATCCATAAGGGCTTTACCTTTCATGGATAATATTCTAAGAGGATCAGCAGCTATATTAACTTTACCTAGATGGTAATGAAGACACATGTCATAGTCCTTCAACAACTTAATCCATTTTACTTGACATGTAACTCCTTCTGAGTAAACACATAATGAATGCTCTTATGATTGAAAAATATGTCCACATGAACCCCATAGAGATAGTGATGCCAAATCTTCAAGGAAAATACCACCTCTAACAATTCCAAGTCATGAGTAGGGTAGTTCTTCTCATGAATTTTTAATTACCTAGATGCGTAGGCCACCACCCTACCATGATGCATCAATACACAACCAATCCCAATACGAGAAGCATTACAATACACTACAAAACCAGCATTACCCTTGTTCAAGGTCAAAACTGGAGCCGAAGTCAATTTATCTTTAATTTTTTTAAAACTACCCTCACATATATGTGACCACAGTAACTTGACCTTCTTCTGGGTCAACTTGGTCAATGGGGAAGATATCATCAACAAACTCTCCACAAACCTCTTATAGTAATCGTCTAGACCCAAGAAGCTCTGAATATTAGTTGGAGTCACAGGTATAAGAACTTCTTAACTGCCGCAACCTCTTAGGGATCCACCATGATCCCTTCACTAGAGATAACATGACTAAGAAAAGTCACAGACTTCAACCAAAACTCACACTTAGAGAACTTGGCATACAAATGATAATCCTTCCAAGTTTGCAATATGGCACGGAGAAGATCGACATGATCCACCTCACTTTTAGAGTAGACCAAGATATCATCAATGAAGATAATGATGAACAAGTCTAAAAATGGATTCAAGACACTATTTATCAAATCCATGAATTATGTGGGGGCACTAGTTAACCCAAAAGACATGACTAGGAACTTATAGTGACCATACCGGGTTCTAAAGGCAGTCTTAGGGATATCCACTTCCCTAGTTTTAAGTTGATGGTAACCCGACCTAAGATAAATCTTAGAGAAATACTTCACACCTTAAAAATGATCAAAAAAATCATCGATCCTAAGAAGAGGATATTTATTCTTTATGGTTACCTTGTTCAACTGATGATAAGTAATGTACATTCGAAGGGAATCATCTTTCTTATGCACAAACAACATGGGAACACCCCAAGGAAACACGGTAGGATGGATAAACCTTTATCTAAGAGATCTATCAATTAATCCTTAAGATCCATCATCCATCAATTAATCCTTAAGCTCCATCAACTCCATCGGATCCATCCTATAAGGAGGGATAGAAATTGGACGAGTGTCCGAAATAATATCAATCCCAAAATTGATTTCCCTATCGGGAGAAATACCGGGAAGTTCATCAAGAAAGACCTCAAGAAACTCAAACCACATGAATGGATTCTAGAGGAGAAACTTCTAATTTAGAATCTTTAACTCAGACTAAATGATACAAACACCCTTTAGAGATCAAATTTTGGGCTCTAAGATACGCAATGAATCTCCCCTTAGGCATTAAAGAACCACCTTCCCATAAAATGACCAGATCATTAGGGAATTTAAACATGATCTTATAGGCTCAACAATCTAAGAAAGCATAACACGAGTGCAAATAATCCATCCCAAGAATAACATAAAAATTAATCATGTCCAACTCTATCAAGTCTATAAGAGTTTCTCTAATACTAACAGATACCACACCCCCCCTATAGACCCCTTTAATAACCATAGAGTCTCCTATAGGGGTAAAAAAGAAAGAGGAACTGACATAACCTCAGGACAAAAACCAAGATGCACAGCCACAAATGGGGTAACATAAGAAAGAGTGAACCCTGTATCAAGCAAATAATACACATCATGCGAGATAAGTTTCAACATACCCGTGACAACATCGGGAGACGACTCTGAAACCTGGCATGTAATAATTGCATACAAGAAGTTCCAGCCAGTGTAGGTGCCAAAAATAGAAGTAGAAGAAGAAGCAACACCCTTCGGTGCAAGAGTAGATGAAGTAGCAATAGGGGCCCGATTAGTCCAAGAAGCCACTAAAGAGGGGTACTCGCGATGTATATTCCCAATCCAACAACAACTAAAATATTTGTTCCTCCTATTCTCACACTAACCACGATGATACTGACCACAAAATCTGCAAGGAGGGTGAGTTGGAGCAGACTGATGATACAAGAATGACCATGATGATGGAGGTGTACGAGTGTGTCAAGAGTCCACACGAGGCTTAAAAAGGCACCAAAATAGTCCACAACATACACTTGATGGGCGCCTCACTCTTTGAAGGGCCTTTTGGTCATTTTACACTTTATTTTGTAATACACTATATATAGAACCTTTTAGGGTTTTATTAGTTAGTTTTTTTATTATGTTGTAATTCATAATACACAAAGAAACACAAGTCCTATTGATAACGCTCAATCTACAGCTCTCGTAGGAGTGTAAAGCGGTCGTTAGCAAATATAGAACCCAACTGGGTTGGGTATCGATCCCACAGGGAATAGCTTGGTCAACAAGTAAGTAAAGATTACTAGACTTTTAGTGCAAGTCTCGTAAAAAGGGGGGAGTCTTGTCGTGCAAGTAATGTAACCAAAATAAGATCTAAAAATGGCAATAGCAAAGTAAAAAGAGAAAGAATGTTTTAGTGAGATGTAAACAATGAGAATTGAGAAGTTGGGGTTATGTCCACCTTCTGAGGTATACGTCTCTATTGGCTATGAGTGTGTAGAATTCTGACATGCAACTGCTTATAGAGAATTGTATTCGATGGTAAATCCAAGCGTCTTTCGACCTAAACAAGGACTATTTCACTTTAACTCTCTCGAGCTTAAAGCGTATCTAACGGTACGAATTCTCCAAGAGGTTAGTCCAGTTACGGCACTAGCTTTTTAATAGGAAAGGGTGTCCTACTACCTTGACATTATCTCTTTTCCAGACAAATAACTTTTCTCTCGAACAAGTTAAATGTTAGACTGGTGTATTCTTGCGTTTGCAACCGCAAAGAATGTAGATTAAGATGAAGAGAATAATGATATAAGCAATATACGTGCCTCGAACTCACAAACTCACAGCAATAGATAGTAACTCATTCGGCTTCCATAACCCCAACAGAGAAGTTTAGTTACCCATGAATGCGAAGAAAACCATAATTGTCATTGTTATTATACCACAATAATGATCAATTTCGTGTAGCACAAGAGTGGTAGGCGTTAGGTGTGATTTCTTGCAGAGTAACGTTTCTCTTGTTGCAGAATTTAAGAATAGAAGAATAGACGAAAATAGAATTGATGGAAAGATTAGAAGAGTTGTAGAATTGTTTGTAGTGTAGAATAATAGAGGAGTAGAAGATGAGAGGGATGGAAGGAAGTATTGTGTTCTCCCTCCTTCCTCCCTCCTTGTTCAAAATCTCTAGCATGATAGGGTATTTATAATACCCATATCCTACTCCTACTAGATAAATAAAATATCTAACCAAATCCTACTAGGCTAATGTAATACTTAACCCAATTGTACTAGGTTAATGTAACATTATCATAATCCAAATAAAATAATGAAATACATAACCTAATTGTACTAGGTTAATGTATCATTGTCAAAATCCAGCTTTGTGTCTGTAAGTCCCCAAAGTCTTCGGAATTGCTGTTTTAGCCCGGGACAGATTTTCCATGCAGCAGGTTTGGTCCTCCAAAGTCTTCAGAAATGCTGTTTTAGCCCGGGACAGATTTTCCATGCAGCAGTTTTGGTCCTTAGGCGTGTAAACTCCCTTCCCTTCCTTCGTGAGCTTTCTTTAGCGTCAAGTAAGCCATAAAATGCTGAATTATGCATCATTTATACCTGAAACTTTACTAATCATGTTCGTTAGCTCATTTACAGGAAAAGTGACTAAAAGTGCATGAAATATATAATTTGTTCTCAAAACTAGGCTAAAATATGGGCAAAATATATTGATATAGGCGTGTAAATCTGCCTATCATCACCTATCCCTTTGGAGGCACAAAACCGAAACTAGGTTTCAACTTGAGTGTGAAATCACTTGTGTTAGATTGTTGGCTTGATATGTTGGTGTTTAAAGGAGGTAAAGTCCCTCTTATGTCAACCTAGGAACTTGGTGTTAGTTTACATATTTGTAGAGTTTTTTAAGTTTAATATACCCTTTAGTTTCTATCTTACATGTTCTCTTTATGTCAAGTTATTTATCCATTATCTCTTAAGTTAGTTTTGCTTTCTTGGTGTTGTTTTGTGCCTAGTTCTAGTGGACTATTTTGTGATGTTTTGTGGGCTGTTTTGAGCCATATTTGGACCATTTGGTATCATTTGGTATCAGAGCGGAACAAGATCAATCTTGGGCTCGTAAACTTGAAAATAAAAAAAAAGTTAGAAAACTGAAAAATAAAAAAGAAACAAATCTGTCCATTTTTGTGTCTTGGCCGAAATAGTGTTGTTGTAGTTGTGTTGGTCGAGTTTGAGTCTAAATCTAGGTGTATTTTTACTGGATTTGTTGTTTATTGTGTTATATTCTTTCTTCACTAACACCATTGAGTCAAGATCCAAGTTGAGCTTGAACAATTCTTGTTGGTATTGTTGTTATGGTCCACACTTTAACATTGTTGGTGCATTTTGGTGTTGTTTTTGTGGGCTGAAATTTGAAGGTATGGTTTGAACTCATGTTGGTATTTTTTTGTGGGTTATTAATCTTGAAAAAGGTGTTGTTGATTGTTGAAGGTTAAACGTAAGGCCAGGTTTTCACACTTCTGTTGAAAGTTCTTGTTGTTCTAGACCATCTTCATGTCTAGTTATAAAAAGGCTCTTTAATAGTATTGTTTGATCCAAAAGACAAGTATAAATAAGTGAAGCCTTTGTTAGTCTTGAAAACAAATCCCAAAGAACTACCAAATGGGAAGGGGGAAAAAAGATCTACAAAAGACTTGGTACCAAAAGAGGAAAAGAACACTTTTCTAGGTGTCCAAAAGAGGAAAGGGCCACCAACCCTTCAAAAAGGTGTCTTGTACAAAAGGTGTAAGACAAGTAAAACCTTTTGAATGTGAAAAAGGTATCCAATCTTGATGTTTTCTTCCCCATGGACGAAATACACTTCTTAAAGAATTGAAAATTGAACAAAAATTTCAAAGTTGGAAAAATAAGAACCTTTCAAAACCCGCAACCAATCCTAGACTGCCACATCACCAATATCCGTACAATACCAAAACTTAGGGCTCAAAATCTTGGATTCTTAGTTTCTTGTTGTTTATTCTTAGTTTATTTTTTTTGGTGATTCTTATACTAATTGGCAACTAGTAACTACCTACTAAGTTGTAAATTAGTTTTTGATTACGTTTCTTCGTGTTAGCATTATTTTTTGTGCTTTTATTGTTTTTTAATCATAGTATTTCTTGGTTCAAGTTCATAAATTACGTTCTTGATTATTCAAGAAAGGAATCCATTCTGGACAAGGAGTAGACTCATCACAAACTACAAGCCTACTTGCAAACTTATGAAACCAAGTGTGAGATGATCAAGACGTGAGACAGAGAGAGTTTGATGAGGAGTTTGTGAACTAATTGTTTTTTGTTTCATGAGTTTATTTTGTTTGTAGGTACAATTACAATGGAATCCGCGGCTTCAACCTCTCCAACCATGGGCAATGATGTTACAAGTTCCATTTTGGCCCACCTTGACACTATTTCCCGATACTTGTCTATGGAAAAGGAAAGGTTGGATCGTATGGTAGGCCAAAGGGAGAACATGGGCTGACCGGAAACATATCAATATGATGGTTGTATCTCGTGAGCTGTAAGGTAAAAATGCTATCCCCTACACTCCTATGAACTTAGAATGTTATGATGTGGCTAGTAGTAGCCAAATGGATGTAGTTGCGATTTTGCCTAGTATAGAAGGGAATGATTCTTTGAGAATGATGTATGATTAACGCCTTATTGATAGTTTTGCTCATATAAATAATGTAATTGAAAATGAAAGTGAATTCAAGAGATTGTATTATGGTAAGGAATCTAATATTTGTCTTGCTCATCGGGATGATTATATGTTTGAAACTTCTTTGGAACTTGATGGTTGTCCTTTAGAGAGTAAATGTGTGTATTCTAAATTTGCCCCTAGAGTATATTCTACTTTCTTTACACATAATAGCTTATGTGAAGATGGTACATTCACTCCTAATGAACCTAGTGGTGCGAATGATGGTATGTCTTATCTTGAAGGCTATATCATATATGTTAACCCACTATGGAGTGACAATTTCCTCCTCAAGATGTAAACCTCTTCTTGGAAGATGAGAGTACTCTTAAGGGTAGGGAATGTGTAGTCTTGAAAAAGAATAGTCAATCGGGTGAAGATGACCTTGAATCACTTGAATGTTTAGGAAACCCGAAATACAACTGCTCTTGTGATAATGTTTTTGTGTGTGATCACTTTTCTGCCCAATGTGATTTATATCTATATGGGAATTACTCTCTTGAAAGAGAATGTGGTGCATGCTTAGAAATTCCATCTACTTCTTATTTATGTGTTTCCTATGTTAAGCATACTAGTGTTGATGGACTTGAAACTAGTGAGTACATGCATAAGGAGACAATAGTTGAAGTTATCCTGTGTGACACCTTTCTCTACCCCTTTTGTGCTCATGATATTTCCACTAGTGATCTAGAGGGTGTGCCTAACCAAGAGGACGACACCTTAGGGGAAAGATAGAGAGGTCGATACCTGGGTCCTTGGTTACTTCTACCATTTGATCCCGGTGCCATCTTAGAGTATGGTAGGAGTAGTCTCAGCCTATGTTCTTTATTTCTTGGTGTTTATCCTAGTCACTTGCTTTGTGACATTTGTACTAAGCTTTTCATGTTTAACAAAAAGGACCCTTGGATATACTTCAAGTTTGTTCCACATCGGAATGACATGTTGATGTGTTTATTTTGCTAATGTAACACCCCGTAAATTTTTTCGTACACTTATCGCGATTATATGGAGTCCTAAAGGCTTGCGTATGGGTTAAATTAAGTTTATGGTGTTCGGAAGTATCCCGTCAAAAGTTGTATGTGTAGGTATTGGAATAATCTTTCCAACGATATAAAGTTTGCCCAAAACAGAGGAGTATTTCATATAAGCGAGCACATTCGAAATTTCAAAACGGTGGCCGGGAAGCCTGTGAACAGTAAATCTGCAGGAAAATTACTGCAGCTAGGCAATTTTTTTTGGATCAACTTTAGACGATCATAACTCCTTGTACAAAAAGAAATGTGTGAGCTGCTATATATCGACGAAAATCTTCGAGAGTCTTATTTCCGATGAAATTGGTTTCATCCAAATCCAATGTCTGAGTAAGGAGCTATACCCGTTTTACTATAGCCTATCAAAAAAAAACAGAATTTTGGGACAGATTTTTGGGTCAACTTTAAACGACCATAACTCCTTGTACAGGAAGAACTGGGTGGTATACTTTATATAAAAATGAAAGCACTTTGAATTATATTTCCAATTAAATTGGTTTCACCCAAATCCGATACCGGAGCAAAGAGTTATGATCGATTTACTTTAGCCTGTCAAAACTGTCCACTGGGGACAGATTCGGATTTATTTAAATTTTTAGGGCAAAATGGTCATTTTCTATTACCTCTTGGACGAAAAATTGGTCTTTATAAACATACACTTAGCCTCATATATATCATATATAATCACATTTATTAAGAGAAGGTGAAACCCTAGCCTAATTTCAACTTCATTTATTTTGTGATTCAACCGTAGAAAATTCGAATTGGTTCCGTAGTTGTGTTCACCATCTCGAAAGCTTCGAGAAGCACCCCATGGTTATGTAAGGAGGATTCTAAATACAAGATTTCATTTTTAAGGTATGAATATTGTTTATTCTTGATTCTTATCCATGAATAAGTAGTGATAAAGGACTATGAGTATTGTCTTGATGTTGGAAGATAACTAGAAACATAGTTATGAATTGTTTTGTATAAATTGTTAGTAGTAAATTATGGAAGTTGTTGTATTGGAATATGGAGGATGAATTGTGGTGATATATCATTATATTAGTGTTTATGTATGCCTAGTGATCATGTTGGTATTGGATGGTGATTAAGAGGGGAAATAAAGGCTAAGAGTGATGTTGAGGGATATTGCATGAAAATGCATGATATGTGGATGTAATAAGAGTATAAGAGGATGTATGTAGCACTCTTATTGATGAGTTAAAGGATTACTTCCTAGACATTATTTGGTGAAGTTAATACCTAAATGGGAAGGTTTGGTTGCTAATACTAGTTTGCCACAAATGACTTATTGTAGATAAGTGTTTGAAGAGTACGGGAAGTCAAGTTGGACTTGTATTGAAGTGGTTATGTCAAGGTATGTAAGACATACTCTATCTAATCTTTGGCATGAATAATGACCCATGGCACTCTCAAGTAAGCTTCCAACATTGTCCTACGACACATGACACATAATAACATCATATGATCTTCGACACTACCAATTGAACTTGTTTTCACTTTTAAGATGTCCGGCTAGTCAAAAAAAATGTCCATATACTATTGTTGACTCCGAAATGGTTTAATGAGGTATCCATGATTCTCTACTTCATTTTTATGATATTGATTACCTATTTACATGTTTTTCCTATTGAGGTATCATGGTTTCAAGTTCCATAAGGTGTGACCACAAAGTAACCAATCTCAAAGATTAATTGAATTAAGAATGGAATATCTTTATTTTAAATTGATGATATGATGTATTGTATTAGTACCACTGATCAGTTGGCCATTGTATTATAAATATTATGTATATATTCTATTCCAGGGATGGTCCCTGATGTATTGTATTAGTACCACTGATCAGTTGGCCATTGTATGACATATGTTATGTATTGATAAGGAATACGGGAAGTAATGATATGAAAGTAATGTGCAGGTATCCCATCAGCTCTTTTAAGTGTGGTCTACTCATACTGTTTATTCACTGGTATCTGGGTTCTGTTGATCTTTTGTATCTCATCTTGATACTCACTGCCTTACATACTCAGTACATATTTCCGTACTGACGTCCCTCATGGGGGGGACCTGCATTCATGCCTGCAGGAACAGGTACTTCAGTTCGTACACCTCCGCAGTTAGAGCCAGGACATTCTGTTGATAGTGGTGAGCTCCAGTTGTTTCGGGGCATCCCAAGTCGTTTCTAAAAGTACTTTTGGTATTTGTATAAAAGTCTTTTGGGGGCGGGAGTTTGTCCCGACCCTAACTCAGTTATGTATCTATGTAGAGGCTTTTGTAGACATATTGTATAGCCATAGGAGTGTTTGGTTGATAGACGTGATGGCTCTGACGGCCAATTACTGTTTATATATATATATGTGTGTCTGCTGGGCTGATACAGGTACTGTTTTCTTCCATTTACAACGAAGTGCTGCCCAAATTTCTAATTTTCATAAGTAATGTAAATGTGAAAGTATAGGTTATGAACGGGTTCTCCCGGGCCTCCTCGGCTACGGGTGCCAGTCCGCTCCAATGGGATTTGGGGCGTGACAGAAGTGGTATCAGAGAAGTTCGTCCTAGTGAGTCTACAAAGCCGTGTCTATGTAGAATCTCGTTTATCAGTGAGTTGTGCACCACATCTATAAACAGGAGGCTATTGGACATTTAGGGATTGTTTCCATTCTCCATTTCTTAGATCGTGCAATAGAGCCCATATTAGAGATAAAGTCATAATCGATCGCTTAATCCAATTGTTTTTTTTATTTATTATAATAACGATGCCGGTTACAAGGAGAAAGAATAAGTGGAAGCGAGTAGATGTAGTGGCCGGAGAAGGTACTAGTAAGTCACCACCGGCACAAGCTGAACAAAGTGAGTCTCAAGCTGAGCATATATCAGGAGCTTCTTCTCCTCCGGAAGGGCCATCTATTAATGTTGTTGATCGAGATTTGAGGGATGCAGTACAACTTCTGACGCGTATAGTTGCCGGTCAAGTTCAAGGGCAAGCTATTCCTACCACGGGTTCTAGTGGTACGGATAGAGCAGCTAGCCTTCGGACACAGGATTTTCTGAAACTGGATCCTCCTACTTTTACCGGATCAGATATTAAAGAAGACCCGCAGGACTTTGTCGATCAAACCCAAAGGGCTCTAGATGTTATGCACATATCCGGTAAAGAGATGGTTGCTAGCAGCATATAGACTGAAAGGAGAGGCTATATTGTGGTATGAGGATTGGGAACGATCTAGGGGTATTGATGCACCTCCAACTACGTGGGGAGAGTTCAAAGATGCATTTATTGATCATTATCTTCCATTTGAGACTCGTCAGGCCCGTGCAGATCAATTCTTAAATCTTCGTCAGGGTAATATGAGTGTAAGGGAGTATATTCTTCGATTTAACTCCTTGTCTCGATATGCTTCTAATGTGGTAGCTACTATGGATGACAGAGTTCATCACTATGTGGATAGATTGGAACCATACTTGGTTAGAGATTGTACCATTGCTGCTTTGAACAAGGACATGGATATAGCGAGGATACAAGCTTTCGCTCAGAAAATGGAAGATCAGAGGTAAAGAAGAAGAACCCAGGAATCAGAAAAAGGATATTCTAAGCGGGCCAGAGCTATAGGGCAGTTTATGGCATCTCAGGGAGGTTTTAGGCCTTCGTTCTCTCATAGATTGCCTAGCCCATTATCTTCTTATCCTGCAATTAGTGCTCCACCGCAATTTCAAAGGTTCAGAGGTAATCAGTTCAGGCAAAGCAGTGAAAATCAGAGTTCGCGAACAGTGGGGTATCAAGGGCAAGGGAGTATGAGTCAATTGAGACCTCCACGACACCCGTGCCCCATATGTAGAAGATTTCACTTTGGCGAATGTCGTCTTGGAATGAACAATTGCTTTTGGTGCGGTAAGCCGGGGCATATGGCTAGAGATTGCCCACGCAGGACCACAGGTGGTATAACACGACCTACCGGATCAGCTGTTGCGTCATCATTGGTGCCTCCTTTGAGTAGGGGTACACAACCTATGGGTCACGGTAGAGGTGATAGAGGAGCAGCTAGTTCTAGCGGAGCTCAGAACCGTGTGTATGCCCTAGCAGATTGGCAGAATTTAGAGGCTTCTCTAGACGTAGTTACAGGTACGTTGTCCATCTTTGCATTTGATGTGTATGCCTTAATTGATCCTGGTTCTACATTATCGTATGCTACTCCTTTGGTTGCGGGAGGGTTCGGAAGAACACCCGAATTATTAGCCAAGCCATTTAAAGTATCAACGCCAGTGGGGGAATCTCTTATAGCTAGGAATGTTTATCGAAATTGTGTTGTGAATATTTGTGTTCGTGATACGATGGCCGATCTTGTTGAGTTAGAAATGGTAGATTTTGATGTTATTATGGGCATGGATTGGTTAGCGTCTTGTTATGCTACAGTAGATTACCGTTCTAAGAAGGTATATTTCCATTTCCCAAATGAGGTAGTCCTTGAATGGAAGGGTAATGTTGGTGCGCCGAGAGGTAGATTTATTTCTTACTTTAGGGCAAGAAAAATGATTTCCAAGGGGTACATATACCATTTGGTTAGAGTAAGGGATACAGAGGCAGAGCTGCCAACTTTTCAGACCGTTCCGATTGTGAATGAATTTCCTGATGTATTTCCTGAAGAACTACCAGGTTTACCTCCTGAACGAGAAGTGGAGTTTGGTATTGATATGTTGCCAGACACACAGCCAATCTCAATTCCTCCTTATAGAATGGCACCAACAGAGTTGCGAGAATTGAAAGAGCAACTAAAAGACTTGCTAGAGAAGGGATTCATCAGGCCTAGTATGTCCCCTTGGGGAGCACCAGTATTGTTTGTGCGTAAGAAAGATGGTTCGCTGAGGATGTGTATTGACTATCGGTAATTGAATAAGGTGACTATCAAGAATAAATACCCTCTTCCCTGAATTGATGATTTATTTGACCAGTTGCAGGGTGCCCAGTGTTTTTCCAAGATTGACTTGAGATCAGGCTATCATCAAGTGAGAGTCAAGGATAAAGATATACCCAAGACAGCTTTCCGAACACGGTATGGTCATTATGAATTCCTGGTTATGTCATTCGGGCTGACAAATGCACCCGCAGTTTTTATGGATCTGATGAATAGGCTGTTTAAGCCGTTTCTAGATGTGTTCGTGATAGTTTTCATAGATGATATTCTGGTCTACTCTAGATCAGAAGAGGATCATGTTAATCACTTAAGGCAGGCGTTGCAGATTCTTCGTGATCGTAAACCGTATACGAAGTTTTCTAAATGTGAGTTTTGGCTCAAGTCAGTGGCATTTTTGGGCCATATTGTATCCAGTGAAGGCATAAAAGTTGACACTCAGAAGATTGAGGCTGTGAAGAATTGGCCAAGACCCACGACGCCTACGGAGATTCGTAGTTTCCTCGGGTTGGCAGGTTATTATAAAAGGTTTGTTGAAGGTTTTTCTTCTATTTCTGCACCCTTGACTAAGTTGACGCATAAAGCCTCCAAGTTTCAATGGAATGATGCCCGTGAAAAGAGTTTCCAAGATCTGAAGAGCAAGTTGACTTCTACACCGGTATTAGTACTTCCTGAAGGCACAGAAGGGTATGCAGTGTACTGTGATGCTTCGATAATTGGATTAGGATGCGTATTAATGCAACATGGTAGAGTAATAGCCTATGGATCTAGACAGTTGCGACCGCATGAGAGGAATTATCCCACGCATGATCTTGAGCTAGATGCAGTTGTGTTTGCTTTGAAGATATGGCGCCACTACTTATATGGGGTTCATGTTGACATATATACCGATCATTAGAGCCTGCAATATATCTTCAGTCAGAAAGATCTAAACTTAAGGCAGCGGAGATGGCTTGAATTGTTGAAAGATTACGATGTTGATATCTTGTATCATCCAGGGAAAGCGAATATGGTAGCGGATGCACTGAGTCGTAAGTCTAAAATGGCATCTATAGAAAAGCAGGGGATGATTAAGGATCTTCACCAACTAGCTAATTTGGGAGTTTGACTTCTCGAAACTCCAGATGAAGAGGTTATTGTACGTAATGCAGCGGAATCTTCATTGATAGCTGAAGTGAAAGAGAAGCAGTATGCAGATCCAATTTTATTGCTGCTTAAGGAGGATGTGCAGAGTGGCACGACAAAGGCATTTGAGCTTACACGAGAAGGAGTGCTTCAGTGTCAGAATCGTTTATGTGTACCTGATGTAGTTAAGCTAAGAAAGAGAATTATGACAGAAGCACACTGTTCAAGGTATTCCATCCATCCAGGGTCGACTAAGATGTATCAAGATTTGAAAGCAATATATTGGTGGAATGACATGAAGAAGAATATTGCCGAATTTGTAGCTGAATGTCCGAATTTTCAAAGAGTCAAAGTAGAACACCAGAAACCCGGTGGTTACATGCAATGTATAGATCATCCCATCTGGAAGTGGGACAAGATCAATATGGATTTCATCATGGGTTTGCCTCGTACATTTCGGAAGTTTGATTCCATATGGGTGATCATTGATAGGCTTACCAAATCCGCGCACTTCTTACCAGTTAAGACAACTTATACGGCGGAAGAGTATGCGAAGTTGTATATTAAGGAGATCGTTCGGTTACATGGAGTTCCAATTTCCATTATATCCGATCGAGGAGCCCAATTTACCGTGAATTTTTGGAAGTCTTTTCAAAGGAGTTTGGGGACACAAGTAAATCTAAGTACGGCTTTTCATCCTCAAATGGACGGACAAGCGGAACGTACCATCCAGACACTTGAAGATATGCTACGAGCATGTGTATTAGATTTCAAAGGCAACTGGGATGATCACCTACCTCTTATCGAGTTTGCCTACAATAATAGCTATCATTCAAGTATCAAAATGGCACCATATGAAACATTGTATGGAAGAAAGTGTAGATCGCCAATAGGATGGTTTGAAGCAGGTGATGCGGTCTTGTTTGGACCGGATCTTGTTTATCAAGCAATGGAGAAGGTTAAAGTGATCCAACAACGGCTTGAAACAGCTCAAAGTCGACACAAATCTTATGCGGATGTTAGAAGAAGAGGACTTGAGTTTTCTATCGACGATTGGGTATTCTTGAAAGTATCACCAATGAAAGGAGTGATGAGGTTTGGCAAGAAAGGAAAGTTAAGTCCACGATACATAGGTCCGTACAAGATCATTCAAAGATTTGGACAAGTTGCTTATGAGTTAGAGCTATCTCAAGATCTCTCAGCAGTTCATCCCATATTTCATGTTTCGATGCTTCGCAAGTACATCGGAGATCCATCGCACATCACTACTACGGAAGATGTACAAGTTACAAAAGATCTCACTTTTGAAGAAATGCCTATTGCTATTCTTGATGGCCAAATTAAAAAGATAAGGAATAAAGAGATAGCATCGGTAAAAGTACTTTGGAGGAATCAACAAGTTGAGGAGATCACATGGGAAGCCGAGGAAGCGATGAAGATTAAGTAACCTTACCTATTCAACGATGAGGAGGAAGTTCATGAGACGGAAGAAGAACAATAACAGGTAAGTGTTTATTTTTATGCAAGTATGTTATGATGATGAATATGTTAATTGTAAGCCTGGACATGTCTTAATTGAGTAACTATTCTAACATTTGAGGACGAATGTTCTTAAGGGGGGAGAATGTAACACCCCGTAAATTTTTTCGTACACTTATCGTGATTATATGGAGTCCTAAAGGCTTGCGTATGGGTTAAATTAAGTTTATGGTGTTCGGAAGTATCCCGTCAATAGTTGTATGTGTAGGTATTGGAATAATCTTTCCAACGATATAAAGTTTGCCCAAAATAGAGGAGTATTTCATATAAGCGAGCACATTCGAAATTTCAAAACGGTGGCCGGGAAGACTGTGAACAGTAAATCTGCAGGAAAATTACTGCAGCTAGGCAATTTTTTTTGAATCAACTTTAGATGATCATAACTCCTTGTAAAAAAAAGAACTGTGTGATCTGCTATATATCGACGAAAATCTACGAGAGTCTTCTTTGCGATGAAATTGGTTTCATCCAAATCCAATGTCTGAGTAAGGAGCTATACCCGTTTTACTACAGCCTATCAAAAAAAAAACAGAATTTTGGGACAGATTTTTGGGTCAAATTTAAACGACCATAACTACTTGTACAGGAATAACTGGGTGGTATATTTTATATGAAAATGAAATCCCTTTGAATTATATTTCCAATGCAATTGGTTTCACCCAAATCCGATACCGTAGAAAAGAGTTATGATCGATTTACTTCAGCATGTCAAAACTGTCCACTGGGGACAGATTCGGATTTATTTAAATTTTTAGGGCAAAATGGTCATTTTCTATTACCTCTTGGACGAAAAAATGGTCTTTATAAACATACACTTAGCCTCATATATATCATATATCATCCAATTATTAAGAGAAGGTGAAACCCTAGCCTAATTTCAACTTCAAATATTTTGTGATTCAACCGTAGAAAATTCGAATTGGTTCCGTAGTTGTGTTCACCATCTCGAAAGCTTCGAGAAGCACCCCAAGGTTATGTAAGGAGGATTATAAATACAAGAGTTCATTGTTAAGGTATGAATATTGTTTATTCTTGATTCTTATCCATGAATAAGTATTGATAAAGGATTATGAGTATTGTCTTGATGTTGGAAGATAACTAGAAACATAGTTATGAATTGTTTTGTATAAATTGTTAGTAGTAAATTATGGAAGTTGTTGTATTGGAATATGGAGGATGAATTGTGGTGATATATCATTATATTAGTGGTTATGTATGCCTAGTGATCATGTTGGTATTGGATGGTGATTAAGAGGGGAAATAAAGGCTAAGAGTGATGTTGAGGGATATTGCATGAAAATGCATGATATGTGGATGTAATAAGAGTATAAGAGGATGTATGTAGCACTCTTATTGATGAGTTAAAGAATTACTTCCTAGACATTATTTGGTGAATTTAATACCTAAATGGTAAGGTTTGGTTGCTAATACTAGTTTGCCACAAATGACTTATTGTAGATAAGTGTTCGAAGAGTACGGGAAGTCAAGTTGGACTTGTATTGAAGTGGTTATGTCAAGGTATGTAAGACATACTCTATCTAATCTTTGGCATGAATAATGACCCATGGCACTCTCAAGTAAGCTTCCAACATTATCCTACGACACATGACACATAATAACATCATATGATCTTCGACACTACCAATTGAACTTGTTTTCACTTTTAAGATGTCCGGCTAGTCAAAAAAAATGTCCATATACTATTGTTGACTCCGAAATGGTTTAATGAGGTATCCATGATTCTCTACTTCATTTTTATGATATTGATTACCTATTTACATGTTTTTCCTATTGAGGTATAATGGTTTCAAGTTCCATAAGGTGTGACCACAAAGTAACCAATCTCAAAGATTAATTGAATTAAGAATGGAATATCTTTATTTTAAATTGATGATATGATGTATTGTATTAGTACCACTGATCAGTTGGCCAATGTATTATAAATATTATGTATATATGCTATTCCAGGGGTGGTCCCTGATGTATTTTATTAGTACCACTGATTAGTTGGCCATTGTATGACATATGTTATGTATTGATAAGGAATACGGGAAGTAATGATATGAAAGTAATGTGCAGGTATCCCATCAGCTCTTTTAAGTGCGGTCTACTCATACTGTTTATTCACTGGTATCTGGGTTCTGTTGATCTTTTGTATCTCATCATGATACTCACTGCCTTACATACTCAGTACATATTTCCGTACTGACGTCCCTCACGGGGGGACCTGCATTCATGCCTGCAGGAACAGGTACTTCAGGTCGTACACCTCCGCACTAAGAGCCAGGACATTCTGTTGATAGTGGTGAGATCCAGTTGTTTCGGGGCATCCCAAGTCGTTTCTATAAGTACTTTTGGTATTTGTATAAAAGTATTTTAGGGGCAGGAGTTTGTCCCGACCCTAACTCAGTTGTGTATCTATGTAGAGGCTTTTGTAGACATATTGTACAGCCATAGAAGTGTTTGGTTGATAGACGTGATGGCTCTGACGGCCAATTACTGTTTATATATATATATATATGCGTGTCTGCTGGGCTGATACAGGTACTGTTTTCTTCTATTTACAACGAAGTGCTGCCCAAATTTCTAATTTTCATAAGTAATGTAAATGTGAAAGTATAGGTTATGAACGGGTTCTCCCGGGCCTCCTCGGCTACGGGTGCCAGTCCGCTCCAATGGGATTTGGGGCGTGACAGCTAACCCAAACCCTCATTCCATGAGGATGTGCGCTTATTTGTCTCTTCTTTGATTTTGCAAGGTTTGGATTCGAGGTCGAATCCTTTTTAAGAAGAGGAGGATGATACAAGAACCACCACGATAATGGAGGTGTAATAGTGTGTCAAGAGTCCACCCGAGCTAAGAGATTGTTGAAGTATGAAATAAAGGCTTAAAAGGGAACCAAAACAGTCCACACTATACACTTGATGGGCGCCCCACTCTTTGAGGGGCCTTTTGGTCATTTTACACTTTATTTTGTAATACACTTTGTATAGAACCTTATAGGGTTTCATTATTTAGTTTTTTTATGATGTTATAATTCATAAGACACAAAGAAACACAAGTCCTCTCCCTTTGGAGGCACAAAACCGAAACTAGGTTTCAACTTGAGTGTGGAATCACTCGTGTTGGATTATTGGCTTGATACGTTGGTGTTTAGAGGTGGTAAAGTCCCTCTTATGTCAACGTAAGAACTTGGTGTTAGATTACATGTTTTTAGGGGTTTTTGATTTTAATATACTCTTTAGTTTCTATCTTACATGTTCTCTTTATGTCAAGTTATTTATCCATTATCTCTTAAGTTAGTTTTGCTTTCTTGTTGCCGTTTTGTGCCTAGTTTTAATGGACTGTTTTGTGATGATTTGTGGGCTATTTTAAGCCATCTTTGGATTGTTTGGTATCAACTGAGCTCCACTATCTTATAACAGGGTTCTTGGAACCCACCACTAAACTAAGATCGACGATCACCCAAAGTCTTTTGGTAAGGAGCACTAGCTGAGGAGAAAGAATCTGAACTCCCTCACTTCTTCCTTAGCCACTTGCCACTGTATCTACCACTTTCCTCAGAAGGTCTAAATTTCTTTCTTTGTCTTTCACTAAACACGACTTGTTTATTTTTCTCTTCCTCCTCTTTTTGTATATATACTACCAACCGAAAGATGTCCGTGTCTTTGATCAACAAGGATGCCTTTCTCTCAAGCACCAACTCACGGGATAATCCCGAAGCAAACTTACACATTCTAGCCCTCATGCTAGAAACCATATCTAGAGCATACCTTGAGAACTTATAGAATTTCAAGGCATAATCCTTAACAGACATCCACTCTTTCTTCTAGTTAACAAACTCCTCCGCTTTCACTTCCCTCAACTCTTGAGGAAAGAAGCGGTCCAAGAAGGCCTTTGAAAAATCCTCCCATATGACAAAACTAGCATCCACACCTCTCGATAGTTCCCACCCTTTGTAACACTGGTACACTACATCCTTCAATTAGTAGAAAGCATACTCAATATCTTCAACCTCTGAAGAATGCATGATCCATAAGATCTTCTCTATTTCATCAATGAAACTTTGAGTATCTTCCTTAACCTTTACACCCGTAAACATGGGAAGGTGAAACCTCATGAATTGGTCAACTCTTGTGTCCTGAGAAGAAACAGTAGATGGAGAACCACTCTATGATTGATAAGCTACCAATTAAGTCAAGAGGTTAATAGAGAAAGGAAACTCAACATTAGTAGCATCCCCATATGGTGACTCAGTAGAAGTGTCACTCTCATAAGCAGGGCTAGTGGGGACAGGGTTAGCATCCCCAAAAGTAAAGTCAAATGCCGTAGCCCTTGTGTGATTCCCTGAAATCTAATCCCGAGACATCACACGGTGATCAAGGCTACGAGTAGCCCCAAGCTAACCCTTTGAGCATACTACTAGGTCGGAACCTTACTTTAACATAAACTAGTCAAGAAATAATGTTGTATCATACCAAAACTGAACTGAATAAACTGAAGATACTGTCTGAATAGCTAATACTAAAAGTCTATAAATAAAATCGTAGTCCGACAAGCCTCTACTACTAAAGAACTAGAGATCCATTGGGACAGACCCCCAACTGACTTGGGCAAAACTGAAAATGATAACTCAATTACTACGAAAGCTGGAAATCTGAAGAAGTAGGCCCTCAAATCATGAGGACTCACCAACTGTGGGAGCATAGATAGAGATGCTCGAACAACTCACGTTGCTGATACTGAGCACCTAAACCTACATTATAAAACGATGTACCACATAAACATATATATGGATCAGCACTTTGAAAATGTACTGAGTATATGGGGGTGTAATGCATAAGTAAGACATCATCATAATTAGAAAGTACATCCATGCTGGATGTATATGACTCATATAAACTTGATGATCTAAAATATCAAAATATAAAATCATGTATAACAAATCATACTTGTAAATCTAGTGAGTTATAACACTTAGTCTTATAACCGACATAAACCATGTGAGCCGACATGGAGTCCAATGTCTTTCCCACGTTGGGGAGAGTTGTTCTACCATTGCTATCAGAATAGAACCTTAACTTAAGTGATCACTATCTTAGCCCACTATGGGCATTTAAAACCTACGGTGGCTTGTAGTTCTGGGGCATGAGACCTTGGAATCATACCCAAATCGGTGCTAAATACTACTCCCATACTTATTGCTCAAAACTTTTAGGAAATCCACCTTAAAATAGCACAAGAGTTCATAATTAAAACCAATTATTCTTCTCTTTGTTTTAAATCATAAACCGTATGAATAATATGGATTCCTATCTTAGCTTAGGATCAAAATATCAATCTTTGCTTTTGAAAGCACTAATCAAAACTTGTCAATAGGATTTGAGATCATAATCTCCTTATAAAATCATCAATAGTACTTAGAACTCAAAGTATAAAGCTTTAACGCATCAGTAATAACATCAATATTCAGATTTAAACTTCATGCCCAATAATCATCTTAAAAGCTTTCAACAATCTCAGTCAAGATAATGATATATAACTCATAATACAAATCTTATAATTTCAAACATGAACATATGTAAATTTCTTGCAAATGGATCCTTAAATATCATATTAATTTCATAAACAAAAATAATGAGGATTTGGGTATCAACCTTAACTTAAATTTCATGGGAAATCATAGAATAATCAGTAAAATTGAAACCATAATTAAGTTTTGGGCACAAGGATGAAAGGTTTATCCTTGTTCAAAACCCCACACACCTTGGATGATGAACTAGAAGAACAACCTTGATTTTGAGACTCTATTTGTTCTCTTGAATGATGGTTTTTGGAATTCTTGTGTTGGGAATCTTGAATCTTGAATTAATTTGGAAAAAGGATGGTGGAATCTTGGGATTCTTGAAGTTGATTGTTGAAGCTTAGGGTTTTTGGTTGAGAGAAATCTTGAGAAAAATGTCATAAGATGCTTGTAATAGCCTTAAATCTTGTGTTTGGATGGAATTGGGTGCTGGGAAAAGTCCAAAATACCCCTTTTAACTTCTAAATGAAACTGAAAAAACTAATTGGGGTCCCGATTTAATGGGCCTCCGCGATGCGAAGCTATCGCATTGTCCCACTGGATTTTGACACTTGGGACCAGGAACTTCAACGCGATGCACCACCATCATGGTTCCCTATAGAAATGCCATTTTTTCCTTCGGCGCGACGTGCCACTATCACATTGGGCTACTGGAATTCGACAATTGGGAAAATAGACCTCTATGCAATGTTCCAATATTGCGGAGGTCCACTGGAAATTGACAAATGGAAATTTGGACCTCGCCATGATGAGCCAACATCGCGGTGGTCCACTAGAAAGTGACAATTATGAAATTGTCCTTCACCGCGATGCGGTGACTACCTAGTAGGCACACTGTCAACTTAACACATGCTCTAACTTTTTCACCGAGTGTCAGATTTGGGCGAATTTGGTATCGATGGAAAGATTATTTAATTTCCCACACAAAAAGTTGGAATCTAGAAAATTCTATGTGAAACAAATATTAATTATTTTGGAAGACATCCCTTAACATTCTAGGAACAAATTTAAGCTAGAAAAAAGTTTGGGGCATTACACCTTACCCAGGTATAGACCTCAAAAGTTGGACGAGCTCTGTCCATAGGTCCCTCAGTTAGGGCCGAGGTGTTTGCCTAAACTTCAGATCTCCTTTGAGGCATGATCTAAAAGATAAGCAAACATAAATCAGAGAAATCCAAGATCTTAGATTCTAGTACTCGATACTGAAACACAAGAAAGGGAAACATTCCTAAATGTCCCATAGCCTCTCTTTTATAAGTGTGTCGTGATATACACCGATAAAATATACTCTACTTGAGACGGCTTTGTGGACTCCCAACTGAACATGAACCTGGTCTCTAATTCCAATTTGACATAAACCAAAACCAAGCCATGTCGTATGGGCATCTCAAGCCCAACATGGATCGAAGATCGCCCTATTATCCTAACCTAACCATTCCCTAATCCACGAGTGTCGGATGAACTCCGACCATAAATCAATATAGCAAAAACAAAATTAATATCATAACTCAGATAATGTCTAAACATTTTATATACATTAACGTACTAACCAACATACCCAAGTCCATAATTATCCATAATGCCTCTATACAAATCCGATGTCTATATATATGTCGGGACAAGCCTCCGATAATAATCAAACCAAGTCTAAATAATTCTACAACCAAAGATAAGAGACTATGAAATGTATGACTTCCGGAGTAGGAAAGCTCACCACTCTAAAGTCAACACACGAACTGCTTCGATCACCTAGTCACTGTGCAGGAAGAGAAGAAGAAGCTTCGGGCCCTATGTTTCATGGGGACATAGCGCCCGAATACAGATAGCGGTTGGAGTGCTAGCATGTAACTCAAGGATAAGGAGAAAATAGAGTCATTATTTAAAACTAAGACGAAACATCATATTCAACCATATTTATATACATAGGCATACATGTAGATACATAACATGCCAAAAGGAAACAAGACTTAGCAAGCATTCTTGATGAACTCAATCACGAGTTATGAAGTGGAGGACTCCAACCTTCCATCCTTATAGATTTGTACGTTTATTTTCTTATTAGGAAAGGGACTCTAACCACATGCACCTTCATTGGGCAAGGGACTCTAACCACAAGCTGTAAAGTTAGGAAAGGGACTCTATCCTCAAGCCATATTAAATAAGGGACTCTAACCACAATCCATCTCATTAGGCAAGAGACTTTAACCACAAGCCACGGTATTAGGCAAGGGACTTTAACCACAAGCCATCGCGACTATCCTTAGTCGAATCTGGGACTCTAACCCTTTGTCCATACATCAACATCTATTCGATTCAACACTTAGGGACTCCAACCCATTTAACCAATTCAACAACATGTATGACCACAAGGTCTTCATGGAAGCATTCATCAATCAAACACTTTAATAGGCCAATGTCTTGCAATACTATACTTAGTTCCAAATACAATTCAAGTTCTATTTTATGTTTAGGGACTTTAACCCCTCTAACCGTCAAACTAAAAAGTCATCAATTAACTTAATATATGGCTGACAAGGTCTTGCAATACCATTTACCAAACACTCACACTTATTGTTGCATTGTCCTAGTTCAAAACATCCCCAACATGTGATTAGATATTTTCACAAACTCCTTGTGGGCATGTCTTTACTAAGGTCAAAATCAAAATGGAAATCATAAAGGCATAATACATAAATATGACCCTAAACTTGACACCAAATTATAACTTTGACCTTAAACTTTGACAGTGCACAAATAGGACCTTTAACTATTCAAAACCTGAACAAATATGACCTCCGATTTTGCAACCTCCGTGCATGGGTTTCACTTATGCCTACGTGGATATGTAATCCACTCATACGGTGCCACATCATTAAAAGGGCTGACTGGGAGGACTTTTGATCTAAAAACTTAAAACGACGTCGTTTTTCTTCTATAAGTTAAAACGATGTCATTTTTCTTATTATTATTATTATTATTATTATTATTATTCTACTACTACTACTACTATTTCTACATATTATGTGCTACTATTGCTTCTAGCAATATACCACTACTACTTCTACAACTAACTATTATTATTATTATTATTATTATTAATAATAATAATATTCTAATAAAAATTTTATCTTAATAACGTTTTATTAATAATATTTTAATAACGTTAATTTAATATACTACTACTACTGCCCTTAATAACATTTTCTTAATAACGTTAATTTAATAATGTTAATATAATAACATTTTAATAACGCTAATTTAATATACTACTACTGCTGCCCTTAATAACCTTTTATTAATAACGTTAATTTAATAAACTGCTACTACTGCCCTTAATAACATTTTATTAATAAAATTTTAGTAACGTTAATTTAGTAACATTTTAATAATGTTAATTTAATAACATTTTAATAATGTTAATTTAATAATATTTTAATAACGTTAATTTAATAATGTTAATTTAATAACTTTAATTAATAACTTTTTATTAAAACTATAATTTTTAATTTACTATTAGTATAGTTTCATCTTTGAGCTGAAAATAAAAAAAATAGTGAAAAGTCATTTAAATATATAAAAAGGAATTAGTAAGGGCATAATAGTTATTTTACCTTTTTTTTATTGTTGGAACACTTAAATTATTAGCCCGACGTGCCCAGTTTTGTGTGTACAACACGCATTTTGCCACATAGAATTGGAGGTCATATTTGTGCAGTTTTGAATAGTTAAAGGTCATATTTGTGCACTATCAAAGTTTAAGGTCAAAGTTATAATTTGGTGTCAAGTTTAGGGTCATATTTATGTATTATGCCAATCATAAATATTAGAGTTAATCAAGACCTATTTATTAAACCACAAACAAAAAGCACCTACATGTGCAAATCATCACCAATATTATGTATAAACACAAGTCTAAGCAAGAACAAACATTACTCGTCACTAAGCCATCAAAACCCTTAACATTTTATTTCAAAATCATCATTTACAAATCTTAATCCATGGTTAAAATACATGTTTTTTGAGTTAATAAAAAGGGAAAGAGTCACATTCCTTAATACAACTTGATTTAAGGAAGAACTTGACTTCTCTTTGTCTCTAGATGAACACCCCTTGGAACCCTAGCCTCCAAATTTTCAAGAATGTAATTGAGAGAGTATTTGGAATGTTTGATCCACCAAAAAACGTGTTTTAGGAGGCTACAATACATTATATAGTGAGGATAACTAAGTTTTTAAGGGTGAAAATAGCCATAGAGCCCTTGACGTAAAAGTTGAAAAGTGACTTCCCAGGTAATTACCACTCCCTTAGCTCAACCATACCCGAGGGTACGAGTGGTACCCTAACTCGTACCCTAGGACTCACCAAGGACCCCTACGCAAATCAAGGTACGACCATACACACATTACGCGTACCCAAGGGTACCAATGGTACCCTACACCATATCCCCAAACCGTACCAAAAATAGTTTCACAAGGCCAACTCAACACTCCATACGACTAGGTAGTGTATGACTTTTACACTAATATACAACCATGGGGATGCTAAGTCATATATTAGATAGTGAGTAACCCCCACCACACTACCTAGCATATGAGAGGGGGTTACTAAGTCGTATCCAAGGGTACAACTAAAACCTTGGAGTCGTACCTAGTCCATAAGCTTCAACTATGGAAATTTTCTAAGAGTCCAAAGCCAAAGTGTTTCAACCACTCACAAACATTGTTCTAATAGTCTTATTTTGAGAATTCCATCTCCAAGATTTCTTGTCATCCGCCCACTTTTCAAAATAAGTTCGAAATGGCCTCTTCGTGTATGCTCTCTTCCCCTCAATGTGACCACAACCGGATATGTCGTGTATTGGCCTCGAATGATGTCTTCCAAGGATAGGATGTCCATTTGACTCGTATCATCCTCCCCTTCTTGAAAAGGATTCGACCTTGAATTTACACCTTGCAGGAATAAAAAAGGGAAAACAAGCACAAAATCCTCATGGAATGAAGGTTAGGGTTAGTACAACAAACAACATCGTCGTGCCAAGGTGGTACACACTTGACATATAACCAAAAATCCTTTGTTTTAATCAAGAGGGACATAGTAAAAATGTTACAAAGGAGTTGGATAAGGGAATCACCAAGAGGTAAGGAAGCCACCATGGTCGTAATGGCATCACTAGATACAAAAGCTAATATTACCTTTATCCTAGGAACTATAATACACAATTTATTTCCTCTACCCATGATATCAAATATGCTCCCAAGAGTCTCATAAGATACTTCAAATTGTCCAACCCTATAAAGGTGACAAGAATCCTTGAACATCCTTGGACTCTTCCACAAACAAGAATACTTGGCATCCACAAGTTGTGGTTCACATGACTTAAGTACAAGTGTGTCAAACATGGATGCACGTATATGAGCAACACCCAAAGAGGCAATGACACATTTTCCCTAGGGACCTCAAGTAAACACAACCCACCATTAACATAAAAGGGGTCACAATTCAAGTCATCATAAATATTAATTAAGTCATCCCCACATTTATCAAGCAAAGGTGGGGTGTCATGCAAAGGATCACAACGGAACTCATTTTTCAAGGAATAGGCACAATTCGGGTTTACCAGGAAATCAAACAAACCAAGGTCATCTTCACCCTATTGATTATTCCTTCTCAAGACTACATATTTCCTACCCTTAAGAGTACTCTCATCTTCAAAGAAGATATTTCCATCTTGAGAAGGAATGTCGTCACACCATAATGGGTTAACATATAGGTTATAACCCTCAAGACAAGCTATACTATAATCCTCACCACTAGGTTCATTAGGAGTGATTGTACCACATTCAAACAAGATATTATGCCTAAAGAGAGTGGGATCTATCTCGTGGACAGATTTGGAACTCCCACTCTCTAAGGGATCATTTCTAAGTTTCAAAGTGGTTTCAAATGCATGAATCATCCCTTTGAGCCAAGAAAACATCATAATCCTTATTCAAGAATAATCTCATGGGTTCCCTCCTAACAATGTCAAGGGTATCACTACGGGAAGGCTCATGCAACTCCTTAGGCAAACCACCAACCACACCCACTTGGCTACTACTAGCCACATCACGATATTCTAAGTTTATTAGAGTGTAGGGGAGAGCATTTTTACCTTGTAGCTCACATGAGCTACGGTCTTTATCTTGACGTCTGTCCGGGAAGCCTACTTTCTCCCTTGGAACTCCTATATGATCCAATATTTCATTTATAACTTCCCATTAATGGGCCATGGCTTCAAGTTTAGCCAAAATAACACTTGTGGCATCATTGCCCAAGGTTTAAGAGGTTGAAGTCGCGGGTTCCATTATAATTGTACCTAAAACAAAATAAACTTACAAAACAACAGTAAAAAATAAACCAATTAGTGTACAAAATCCTCACCACACTCTCACACACTTTGATCGTCTCACACTTGGTTTCACAAGTGTTGCAAATCGGCTTGTAGTTCGTGATGAGTCGAGGGGTGAGTTTACTCCTTGGTTGAAATGGATTCTTTGCTTGAAGACTAGAGAAAGTAATGTACGAACTTGAACCAAGAAATACTATGATTCAAAAATGAGACAAGCACAAAAATAACGCTAACACGAAGAACGTACTCAAAAACTAATTTACAACTTAGTAGGTATTTACTAGTGGCCAATTAGCATAAGAGTCAACAAAGTTGAAACCAATGGAAACAAAGAAAAGAAACAAGGATTTCCAATTCTAGAGCTTATGATGATGTGGCACTCGACTATTGGTCGTTGGAATGATGTTGAAGTTGAAGAAAATTGTTCCAAGACTATAGTTGTTCAATTCCACACCCTTGAAGAAGAAGTTTTGGCAATGTGTATAGTTTTACAAAGTTTTAGACTCTCTTTTCAAGAGTCAAAATATTTTCACTTACTTTTCACCTACTTGCACTCTTTTGGCATTACAAGATTTTTGGGAGTCTTGTCCCCTTTCCTCTTTTGCCCTACTTAGAAAAGTGGTCTTACTCTTTTGTAGTAACTAGACTTTTGGATTGTCTTTTGTTCTTTTACCACTTTGGTGATTTATTGAAATATTTCCAAGACAAATAAAAGTCTCACTCTCCTCTTTATTGTTTCAAGATCAAACAACACCTTTTGGAACTACTTCTTCAATACAAATGAAGAACAATAAGAACAACAACAACACTAGTCATCCACATCCTTCAACAAGAACTTGTTAATAGCTCAAGAACTTGGTTTTAGACTCAATAAGTTTTAGAGAAAAAGAAAACCAACAGTTGAAACAACTAAGACAACAAAAACACACCACAAATCTCGGCCAAACACAACAACATAATTTTGGCCAAGAACACAAACACGGGCAGATTGCTATTTTTCTGGAATTTTAAGTTTTCAACAATTTTTTTTTTATTTTCAAGTTTACGAGCCCAAGATTGATCTTGTAGGAAAAAGATCAAGACATGCTATTATACTAAATGATACAAAACCATCCAATAAAACACCCAAAATAGTCCACAAATGCACAAAATAGTCCACAAACTCAGCTAGAACAAGAAGAAGACAAAGACGAAAACAAGGGCACTAATACAAAGACAAACAATTTTAATATATTAAAAGGATAGATAGATAGACAAATGAAGGTATAAATCCTAAGAACACTAAGATATATCAAATCTAAGGACCCTTAACACCTACACACGACAATCACCTAACTCTTATGTAGACACAAGAGGGACGTTACCTCCTCTAGCACCAATGTTTCAAGCCAACTTGCAAATCAAGTGATTCCACACTTGAATTAGCCCTCATTTCAGTTTTGTCTTTTACAAGTCCTACAACTAAGGTGATACACTCTCAAAGAGAGAACTTTTAATGTTTCAAAGTCTTACATCAATAAAACAACCAAAGAGTAAAAGCCCTAATACTAAACTATATATAGTCTTATTACAATTGAAGGATAAAATGACCAAAAAACCCTTAATGAAGGGTGGGTGCCTTTGGAGTGTAAATTGGGCATGTGAAATCCCTAAAACACCCTTAATTAAGGTGCTCTTCAATGCTCAAAAGATGTGGTTCTTCAAGCATCCCCCAAGCCACCTTCCACATGCAACTTTGCCTCAAGAAATGATCAAATTGGCCTCTCCGTTCATGATATCTTCCCCTCAATATGACCACAACCGGATCCTTCATGTGTTGGCCTCGAATGATGTCTTCCAAATATAGGATGGCTATTTTGCTCGTATGAATTTGCTTTATGGGATGAATTTTTAGGAGCTTTTTTGGATCACTTCTTTCCTCAAAAGTTAAAAGAGGCAAAATCTGAGGAGTTTGTGAATCTGAAGCAGAGCAAAATGACTATGAAGTAATATGCCCTAAATTTTCATTATTTGACATGTTATGCTCCTGAGTTATTGTCTAGAATGAGCACTAGAATGAGGAAATTTGCTTCTGGGTTGTCCCGTGAATTGAATTTGGAGAGCAACGCTGCTTTATTGAACAAGGACATGGACAACTCTAGACTTGTGGTGTATATGCAATAAGTTTAAGAGGAAAATAAGATGTAAGCCAAGATAGGGTAAAGGAAGAGTAAGAAGTTTTGGTATTCAGATCAAGGTGGAGGTCACTAGCAGAGTGGTAGAGATGATGGAAAATGGACTAAGAAGAATGAAATGCCCCAGACTTTATCCTTTACAAATTTTCTGATCTTTAGGCGCTCGGCTCTTCTTAAAACTCACCATACGAGTCATATGGTGTGGTTATGGGAATAGGGACCCAAGTCGTAGCCAAACCAATGTGTTATTGGCCAAGTTCTATCCTAGTTACGAGGGACTCCTCATGAGTCATATGGTCTAGTAATGACTAGGACTACGAATTCATAAGTTAGATAGTGTGTGGTTTCCAATTCTTTATCTTGGTGATGGCTCAATAGTATAAGTCGTAAGTTGTGATGATGACTCAATAGTTTGACTCGTAAATAAATATGGGTTTTTACAGCTTTAAGATGGGATAATTTGGACTTTTCCCACCCCAAGCCCTTAATATACCATGTCTTGAAACACCTTTTGGTCATTCATTATACCTTTTATAAGATCAAACACTCTCTAAACTCTCTCTAAAACCTCTCAAGAAAAATTGGGCTAGGGTTCCTTCAAACTGGTCATCTAAGAGCTTAAGGATCAAATTATGTCAGTGAATCTTTATAACTCAGGCATGCAATTCCTCCCTCATTGTTAGTTCACTAAAAACATATTTTTGAAACATTGTTCATGAGTCATTAAATGGTGGTTTTGAAAACCAAGGTTAAGTATTTGAATGAATATTGTTGGGCATTGCTTTCTCATGATTTAATTTATGATTATGCATGTTTTAATAATGGTTTTTCACATGTGGGTGCATGGAAATTATGGTTTAAGGGTCAATGTTTAACCCTAAATATGATGGTTTTTGGTTTTGATAATGGTATTCCCTCAACCTGTTTGTGAAATTGTCAATAAGAATGATCTTGTCACATTGTGAATTATGTTTGAACTAAGGCATGTTGTATGCTTGAAATGGTTAACAATGGTTATGGCATGTTGTATACTTGAAAGTTGCGTTCGTATGATGATAAAAATGAGATGCCTTTGGTAAGTAACTGGATTAATGGTTGTGTATGTGTAGTGAATATTTTAATTGGGCTTTAAAGCAGGATGTGTAGCCAGTTTGTGAAAGTGGGGTATAAAGGGCAAACACTAGGAACCGCGCTAGCTGGTATGGGTGTCTATATGACCGGGAGATTTAAGATCCCCATATTGTATACATTGGTGATTAAGTTACCTTGACTATGATAGAAGGTTTGAGTCCTTCATAAAGGCATATACAGATACAAATATTCTCTGATTCATGCAGCTACATGCACTGGGGCCCTTCCAACTAGCGGAGAGTTGGGCCCATATAGCCCATGGCTGCCTTATATAGGTAAGGCCCCGAGACTACCCCCTGCATAGGACCACAAGTGATCCCAAGCTAACCCTTATACTGGTATAACTCGTTAGCAACTAAATAAGATACATTAATCTTAAAGAAATAAGAGGGAGAGATGTCTTTACTGAATATGCTAAAAAACAAAACTATCAAAAAGGATTACAACTCTAGACATACAAAACAAAATAGAAATTAAATACATCAACTATACTGACTGTCTATGAAGACTCTACTAATACTGACTATAGGTACATGGGACATGACCCCCAGCTATCCCAAATCAATATGATTGAATAAAGAAAACAAGATGCTACTCGAACTATGATTTACTTGAACCCTCGAATCAAAAAGAATCATCACCTACTGACTAGAAGTTGCACACTGTCTGATTATGATGTGTGGGCTACAATTGGTACCTACATTATAAGGCAATGTAGCACATAGACATATTTGTGGATCAGTACTTATGGAATGTAATGAGTATATGGGGGTGAATTCATAAGTAAAACAATAACTCAATATGGTCATAGACTTTCAAATAATGCATACTAAGTGTAAATGACTCACCTTGGGCTTGAATAAAACAAAATCTGAAAAATCATAAAACATGAATAATAAAACATACTGAATAAACTTTGTGAGCCACACACTTAGTTTCTAAAAGCTTTACTTTTAATCTTTCTTAGGGAGTTTCTTCTAACCGATATACACCATATGAGCTATCATAGATTCCAATGTCTTACCCACGGTGGGGAGAGCTCACATTGGGGAAAGTTGTCCTACCCTTGCCATCGGAATAGGACCTTAACTTAAGTGATCACTATACTTAACCCATATTGGGACTTTAAACCTACGGTAGCTCGTAATTTTGGGGTATAGGACCTTGGACTCATACCCAACTCGGTGTTAAATACTACTCCCTTAATACTTATATGCTCATACTTTAGGAAATCCACCTTAAAATAGCATAAGGGTTTATAATGAAAACCAGTTATGTTTCTCTTTGCTTTAAACTGTAATCAAAATGTACAAATGTGGATTCCATATCTTAGCTTAGGATCAAAAGATCCATATTTCTTTAAGTGTTGGAATAAAACCATCAAAGAAGCTTAAGATCATAGTCTTCTTTAAATCTCAAACTCATTCTTGGTATAAATTTATCAAATAAAGCTTAGGAGCATAATCTATTTGAAATTTCAACACTTAAACTTAAGGCTTAAGATTTATTTTGTAAACTCATGGTAATTCATACCAAAACTTCACGCTCAATATAATTCTTGAAATACTTTAAGAATAACAAGTAAAGATAGTGCAATCTCATACATAATATAAATCTTTTGAGTTGAAAACATAAACATAAGCACTTCTTGATATACTTAAAGCTTTAAATCTCAAGATAATCACATGCTTCAAGCATATATAAACTTGGGTCTAAACCCTACTTCAAAACAAGTAATTAAAATCTTAAAATCATGAAACTTGGGCACAAGGGTGAAAGGATACCCTTGTTCATCATAACCCCACATACCTAAATAGGCTTGATTTGATGGAGAAAGCTTGACCTTGAAAGCCTTAGAGATGATCTTGAATCTTTTCTTGGAATTCTTGGACTAGAGAACTTAAATTCTTGTTTATCTTGAAGAGAATGTAACTTGAAGTTGAAGTTCTTGGGAGGAGGTTAGGGTTTGTTCTTAGAGAGGAAGGCTTTCTTAGAGAGAAAGTATGAATAAAGGGGCAAATAAGGCTTCTTGGGGGCTTTAATTATTTGTTATGGGCGAATTTGGGTGGGGGGAAACGACCCATTTTCCCTTAAAAATGCAGAATCAAAAGCTGTTAAATAGGGTCGGGCGATGGAGCATGCATCGCTGGCTAATCGTGCACCCTCATTGTCCTCTCACAAAAATGGCTATAACTTTTCGCTCGGGTATCAAATTAAGGAAAAATTGGTGTCGTTGGAAATCTAATTCAATTATATACAATTGGGTGAGTCTGGATCTAAAAAATTCAACGTATATAAAAAGTTATACATGTTCAAATTAGACCTTTGTAGAATCAAATACAAAACTTTGGACAAATCCAAGGCTCTTAGCTCAACTTTGTTCTAAGTGATTCCTATGAACATTTTTTACCTCTAAATCACTTCACACACTAGGATAATGATCATGACATATGAAATCAAATATAAATCATGGGATTAGAGTTTACACGCGTAGGAACAACGGTTTAAGTTCTCGCTCGAAAATGCGGTGTGTTACATTATCTCACCCTTGGAATCATTCGTCCTCGAATGAGACTTGTTAGACTGACAGTACTAAGGCAACTGAGATCATATTCTGAACATGCATGACTTGGAACATGACTGCATAACTGAGTCTTAGCATGATACATGAACTGAACTGATTTCATGAATACATGTCATGACATGAGAATGGTTATAAAGCTGAGATAGAAACGAGAGAGTAAACTTATGAGTAACAATTACTTCAAGATGGATCTTATTTCGTGAAGAAAAGATGAAAGGTTTAGGACATAAATACTTGGGGTATTACAATAAATCTTCCCCTTGGGATATTTCATCCCCCGACTGATACTGACTTGGCCAAAATACTAAGGAAAGACTGAGATGATGCAAGGGATGCTTACGGACTGATTCATGACTGAATATCTGGAATCTAAAACACGATGCATGGGATAAACTGGATTCACAATTTACATAGATGCGAACAAAGTATCTCTTGAAATGGACATACTCATTAAACTTCAGATAATAAGACTAGATCGGAAGATGGAAAACCATAGGAACTTGTCTATTTGACTACTAAACTGAATTACTGGTTATGCGGACTGAATCATACTGAAAGTTTACACTCAACTTGAGTATTTATTCAACACTCTTTCTAAGAAGTCTTAATAACATTAGTGAGCAAAGAATATTGTGCATGATCTGAATAAGATATCTGAGTAAGGAATCTTATTATGTATATAACTCTGTAACATGGAAAATAGGACTATGAAACATAAGCTAGGATAGAACTTCTAAGCCTTATGAAATGCAACTGCTAATCTTCAAGCTTAGACACACTTCTCAAATACTTCCTCAACTATGCTACGCCCCTTATATGCCTTCTCACACGGGTACATATAACTACTCTAGCCAAAGTCCGAGTTTAACTACACACTCTCTCCATGTTCAAGCCTAACTCAAAATCTCAAGGCACTGCACATAACCCCATAACACTAGTCTAACCATGAATTTAATACCCCATGTGTTTTCACAGTTCTCATCTTAAGACTAATTCTTCCTACCACTTCAACAAGTAAATTCAACCTCTTACTAGGAATTCACTAACGCACAATGCACCCATCCAATCATATATACCAACATAACATTCAAGCCTATCTTCATAACCATATATGCACTTCTAATCAAACGCCCATAAAATTATCTTTCTCATATTCTCTAATACCTCTATCAATAACAACTTCCATGCACTATTCTTAGAAAGACACGCATAAAAATTCTCATCCAACCAAGACATACACAAAAAACTTCACCTCAATATTCCTTCAAACTTATAGACTTATATAAAACAAGCATATAATAATTTTTCCCAACATGAAATATTTACTCTCTCCCATCTACACAATTGTTCATCATTACTATCTTGACCTAAGAAAAGGTCACTGAAAGGTTAGAATATGAGGACCTAAAGCATGAAAGAATACTATGCATAACTGGGACACTTAACTGAGGCCTGTGGAATAGAGGATCTAGTACATAGATTTATTAAAGAGATTTAAACTGATGGCATAGATGACATAAACTGAATTTCGCTGATCATTAAGAGTGTCGCATGAGCAATGGAACTAAACATACTATAAAGCATGAGTACATGAGTCATGAGTTGCATGACCTGAGTTTGGAGTTCATAAATTCCTAGAACATGATTCGCACTACTGAATGAACTGAAACTCCTCATACTAGGAACTGGAAGAGTACATGATTCTCTATTATGTGCATGAACATGAACTATGATCATGGAACTGACATGTAAGGCATGAGTAGATATCATGATAACTGAAGTACAAATACTAAAATAACAATGAGTCGGGCATCTTCCTCCTTAGTATTGTTCTGCAACACACTGGATGCACTACTAGAATCTGAGAATCTGACTTGGTTCCTTGTTCTATCATATCCCCCTTAGCTTTAATCCATTATTCGAAGTCCGTGGATCCCTTTACTAAACTTTAAACTAGACTACAATCATTGTACTCTAGAGTCTAGGATATAACAATACACGTAAATAATAAACTTAACCTAAAAGACTACACATGAAAGTGTAAAACCCACTGCTACCACTTTCTTTTGAGATACAACTCTATTTTTCTATAGCCCCAATAGTTATCATATAATACTTGAACACTTACTAACTTAGAATCTTCATGAGTATCAACATACCTAGAGTGCACACCATCTAGAGCTTCAACTCTTATTTCTATTATCTCAATCTTCAAAGATTCAAACTTAGATTCCAACACTTAGCATGGATATCCCCAAACCTTTAATGAACTATACTACTTCTATCATAGCCTACTAATATCATATCTCTAAACTTATATCCTTACCTAAACCATGAGAAATAAAATCATACTAAAAGGTTCAACATCATCTATCCATAACTCCTTAACTTAGCTATTAAGAACACCATATACTATATAACAATCCTCCTTCCACTTAGAACCTCAAGGGTACTACTAACTAAACACAGCACTTAATAACCTTAGAAAATAATGCAACCCCATATCACCTTGGGCACACCTTTACATCATACTTAATTATGAATAACTGAACTTTAACTCTTGCATACACTGTTCAAGGCTACTATATCACTTCCATATAACTAGCATCACTAACCAAGTAATCATTACTTCCACCATAATGATCATCCAATGGTCAAACTTAACATCTAGTGCTAAACATGATTTACAATCCAACCTCACATACTATTCTCACTTGAAAGCTATAAAATAAAGCATCAAGAAACACTATTCTGCTAGAACCACATAATAACAATATTTGATCATAATTATATAGCCTAACTACCATAACCTCCCTGTACACATAACTACCATTCACCCATTTATACACCTAAATTTCTTTCTGTAACACCCCGTATTTCCCTAGCATAATCTAAGTCTCAATATATGGGTATTCATATATGAAATTTTTGAAACATTCATTATTTTTCAGTTTAGAGCCTTCCATGTCATAGGAAATTCAATTAGCTTTCCAACGATATAAAATTTTCCCAAATTTGATAACCAGGTAAGAAGTTATAATGATTTCAAGTTTCAGTCGTTAAACACCGTCATTTTAACCATTAGCATGTCGCAGAGCAGGCCAATCTCCCATTTGGAAAATTCCACTGAGGGTCGGTGATCCTGGCGCATCGCACCATAGGTCAACTTGACAATTGTCCATTTCCAGTGTCGAAGCGCGATACCACCGCATCGCGGTGAACTTTCAGGTCCCAATTAGTAAAGGGTCGCGATTTCCCCGCATTGCGCCATAGACCAGTTTCCCAGTTGTCTAATTCCAGTGACACGCGTGATAGCGTCGCATCATACCAGCCCAAAAAATTAGGATTTTCAGTCAGTTCTGAGTTTTAATTCCAATGGCTTTTAAGTACTTTGCCCTTGTCCCAGTTATCCCCAAACACGAAATTAAATCCCTAATAACCTAATTGGACATTATTCAAATCAATTTTCCCCTAAAATCAAGAACATTCTCTCAAGTAGCAAAACCCTAACCTTCAAGAATCAAGGTCAAATATCAAAAACTCTCCATCAATCCTTCCAAATTCATCATCCTAGGTATGTTAGATGTTCATCGAAGGATCTCTTTCATCCACAGAGCCCAAGTAAGCTATTTTAATCACCAAGTTATAATCTTTCAATAAATTATGTTTTAAATTATGATTTCATCCATGAATCTCTATGTACTATTGATTTTATACCATGTTACCATGAAATTATTGTTATTATTCAATCTTCCATGTTTTAATACTATTATTTATTGAATTAAACCATGATTTAATGCTATTATGACAAATTCATGATATTCCTACAAATTCTATGACATTCCTATGATTTTTTTAAACCATGAACTACAAGTGTTTGATAAAATGCCTACAAGAGTGAATTATTTAATAAGAGCCTTCATGTTTTGGTCTTCAAGATTTAGTGTCTTTTCAGTATTACTGTTTTGAGTCCTGGGGGTATTGAATACCCGAAAACCATAGTTATTTATTTATTCTGGTTTCAGTACATTACAAAATAGTATTCAAATTATATTATGAGCATTATCAAAATAGTCAGATATCAGTCATTAAACTCAGAACAGTCTAGTATCTTAGTGTCTTTCAGTTGGGAGTAGGATTTAACACCGAGCGAGTGTAGAGATGGCGGTTTCCCCATCAGATAGGTAGAGTCATTAGTAGCAGTCCCTATACTACAGAACTACATATCCAACATAGGATATGAGTAGTCACCCGTCAGATTAGGCTTGACTATCTCGCAGGGGTCACTTGTAAGTTCAATCTTGACACCCTTAGACCTTTGGACATTATATCAATTTAGTGGATCCACACAGCCATCGTTAGTACTCGTGGCACAGAAATAACACCCTTCTAACTGGGGTTATAGGCTGGACCCCGATTAGCTCAAATTGGGGAATGTCGGTTAGATGATACCTCTCACAGTCTCAATTATAATCCCAGCTTAGTTATTCAGTCTTAGTGTTGTTTGACCAAAGCATTCAGATTTCAGTTATTTCAGTATTTTACAGTATAGATTTTACTCAACTCATGCTATATGTTGGGTCATGCATCCTTAGTATTTATAGATTTTCATGCATTTTTAGTATCTACAGATTCCATGCTCTTAATTCAGTACTCTATGCTTTACATGCATGTCCAGCTACTTATTATTATTCCTATTCATGAGACCATACATATCATCCTACCTCATTTATCATACCAGTACATTCAAAGTACTGATCGAATACTTTTCTTTTGCGCTATGATGTATCATATCATAGATGCTGACGCTCAGTTCCTAAATCACAGTTAGTCCCTCAGATCATTAGCAGTACAGTAGAAGTGGTGAGTCCTGATCATCCGATGGCATATTATATTACTTCATGTCTTTATCTCAGTAGCTAGTAGAGTTAGTTGGGGCTTGTCCCATCCACTCATAGTATTCAGTTTAGTGGTTTTTCAAACGCTGCAGTTAGCTATTTAGATTTTTTTAGATTTTAGTGTTTTGCCAGATTCATAATTCACTAGTCATTTTATTATTAAAATCTTATGGCATTTCAGTTATTCTTCTGCATTCATGATTATATTATTTTGTGCTCACAGCAGGTACTAGCTCATGGGTTAGCTTGTGGTCCCTCGAGATCGTAAGTATCGTGTAATGACTAGGGGGTAGTCTTGGGTCGTTACAAACTTGGTATCAGAGCCTAAGGTTTTAAAGTGTCCTATAAAGTCTGAAAGCCACGTTGAGTAGAGTCTTGTGTATGGGTGTGTAGCGCACCACACTTATAAATGAGAGGCTACAAGGCGTTTAGGAAAAGTTTCCCTTCTTTTAGTATTCATGTCATGCGATTGAGCATGAGCTCAAGTTAAACTCTCATTCTAATCTGTTTCCTTCTTTCATTTATAGAACATGTCTTCCAAAAAGAACAAAAGAAGAACAGGAACTCAACCAGCCCCTCAGCCCATCAGGCAGATCCTCTGGATGAGTTTTTCTCTCACGCAGAATTCAGGGTTATGTTCACTACTCTAGCGAACTCCGTAGCAGAACAAAATGAATGACCATCTGCTATTCTAGCCAACCCAGTGGCCAATACTACTACAACTAGAATTCGGGAATTCACCTGGATGAATCCTCCTTCCTTCGCAGGGTCCAAGTCTAAAGAGGATCCACAAGAATTCTTAGTTATCGTTCAGAAGGTAACGGATGCTATGGGGGTGACGTCTAGTTAGAGTGTCAAGTTAGATTCATATCAATTGCAGGATGTAGCCCATACTTGGTTTAAGCAGTGGAAAGTTGATAGAAGTATTGATGTAGGGCCTATAGAATGGGAAGAGTTTGCCACAGCTTTCTTGGACAAACTCTTTCCATTAGAGTTGAGGGAGTCTAAGGTGTTAGATTTAATTAATTTAAGGCAAGGCAGCATGAGTGTGAGGGAGTATTCTCTCAAGTTTACTCAGTTAGCTAGATATGCTCCTCATGTGGTAGCTGATAGTAGGTCTAAGATGAGTAAGTTTGTATCTGGAGTATCTAATAGTATGGTTAGAGAGTGTAGAACTGCACTACTGATTAGTGAGATAGACTTGTCTAGGCTGATGGTCCATGCTCATCAGATAGAGGAGCATAGGATTAAAGAGAGAGAGAGAGAAAACAAGAGAGCTAGGATGGGTAGTTTTAATTTTAGTCAGCCAAAGTCAGAGGGTGGTAACCGTCCTCTATTTCATCAGAGGTCTTCATCCCCAGTACCCTCTTCATCCAGTGCCCCAGTACCCAAATTTAGAAATGACAATAGGGATAGATCACCAGACTCTAAGTCCCAGGTCAATGTTAGCAGTGCTCGTACAAATCCTCTATGTTAGAAATGTGGAAGACACCATAAGAGTGAGTGTAGAGTGGGTAGTGATGTGTACTTTGAGTGTGGTAAGCCAGGCCATCAGATTTGAGAGTGTCGGGTAGTTGCTCCGAAGGGTAGGGATGTGCACCAATAGGGCCAGTCTCATCAGCTGTCAGTTCCATCCTGTTGCCCAACTCAGCAAGGTGCCTCTTCCAGTGCTACCAGTGGTCAGTGTCTGAATAGATTATATGATGTTCAGTCCCGCCAAGTTCAGGAAAATTCTCCTGACGTAGTTACTGGTATGTTGCAGTTCTTTCACTTACATATTTATACTTTATTAGACCCTGGAGCTTCTCTATTCTTTGTAACTCCATATATATCTGTCAATTTTAGAGTTAGTCCCAAAACTCTAGCAGAGCCTTTTTCAGTGTCTACCCCAGTAGGTGTTTCCTTTGTCGGTCATAATATCTCAAAAATTTACCTCAGTTGATCTCGTGGAGTTAGAGATAATGGATTTTAATGTCATTCTCGGCATGGATTGGCTCCACTCATTCTATGCCTCAGTTGATTATAGAAACAGAATAATTCATTTTTATTTTCCAAATGAACCAGTCCTTGAATGGAGGTGTAGTACTATAGCTCTTAGGGGTCAGTTGATTTCGTACGTTAGAGAGAGAAATATGATATCCTAGGGGTGTGTATTCCATCTTGTGCGAGTCAAGAACTCTAGCTCAGAAACTCTTACTCTCGAGTTAGTCCCAGTAGTAAATAAATTCTCATATATCTTTCTTGAAGATCTTCCAGGAGTTCCTCTCGAAAGGGAAATTGACTTCAAAATAGATCTTCTCCCAGATACTCAGCCTATATATATTCCGCCATACAGAATGGCTCCAGCTGAACTCAAAGAGTTTAAAGAATAGTTGAAGGATCCTTTAGATAAGGGATTCATCAGGCCCAGCATCTCCCCATGGGGCGCACCTGTTCTATTTGTGTGTAAAAAAGATGGTTCTCTCAGAATGTGTATGGACTACCGTCAGTTGAACAAGGTCACAATCAAGAATAAATACCTACTTTATAGAATTAATGGCTTGTTTGACCAACTTTAGGGTGCCAGTTACTTTCCCAAGATAGACCTCAGATCAGGCTATCATCATCTTAGGGTCAGGGAATGTGACATTTTGAAAACAACTTTCCAAACTCGATATGGTCACTTCAAATTTATACTCATGTCCTTTGATCTCATAAATTCCCCAGCAGCCTTCATGGACTTGATGAACTGAGTGTTCAAGCAGTACTTGTACATGTTTGTCATAGTCTTTATTGATGACATTCTAGTCTATTCTCGTAGCAAAAGCGATTATGCAGACCATTTTAGCATAGTGCTTCATACTCTTAGAGCTTATCAGCTATTTGCCAAATTCAGTAAGTGTGAATTCTAGCAAAGATCAGTAGCTTTCCTTGGCCATATCATTTCTGGGGATGGCATTAGAGTCGATCCTCAAAAGACCGTGGCGGTGAGAAACTGGCCTAGACCCATCCCTCCATCAGATATCAGGAGTTTCTTAGTTTTAAATGGCTATTACCATTGATTTGTTGAAGGGTTTTCTTCTATTGTATCCCCTATGTCCAGATTGACTCAGAAGAAAGTTAAGTTTCAGTGGTCAAATTCCTGCGAGAAGAGTTTTCAAGAGTTGAAGACTCGACTCACCTCAGCCCTAGTTCTTACCTACCAAATAGTTACGATGGGTTTGTTGTGTACTTTGATGTGTTTAGAATAGTTTTGGGTTGTGTCCTCATGCAGAGAGGTAAGGTCATAGCCTACGCTTACAGATAGCTTAAGCCTCATGAGAATAATTACCCTAATCATGATCTTGAGTTTGCAGCTGTAGTGTTTGCCTTAAGGATTGGAGGCATTACTTGGATAGGGTGCATGTAGATGTGTTCATAGATTACAAAATCCTTCAGTATATATTATCTTTGAAAGATTTAAATTTCTGTCAGAGAAGGTGGTTAGAGTTATTGAAGAATTATGACATGAGTGTTCTGTATCATCCGGGAAATGCTAATGTAGTGGATGATTCTCTCAGTAGATTCTCTATGGGTAGTGTTGTTCATGTTGAGGATGGTAAGAAGAAGTTAGCTCAGGAAGTCCATCAGCTTGCCCGACTAGGTGTCCGTTTACTCGATTCAGCAGAAGGTAGTGTATGGGTGCAAAGTAACTCAGAGTCATCTCTAGTTTTTGAGGTAAAGAAAAAAACAGGATAGGGATCCCAGTCTAGTTAAGTTTAAAGAATTAATAAGCTATCAGAAGGTGGAGGTTTTCTCCAAAGGGGGGCATAGGGTGTTACACTGTCAAGGTTGATTGTGAGTGCCTGGTATAGATGACTTGAGGCAATGAATTCTTGCAGAAGCACATGGTGCGCATTACTCTATATATCCAGGGGCCACTAAGATGTACCTCAATTTGTGGGAGATCTATTGGTAGAGTGGGATGAAGAGATATATTGCAGGGTTTGTAGCTAAGTGGTCTACATGTCAGCAAGTTAAGGTTGAGCACCAGAAGCCTAGTGGGTCCATGCAGGAGTTTAGTATTCCCATGTGGAAATAGGAGAAAGTTAACATGGACTTTGTGACAGGTTTGCCTCGTACCCATCATCAGCATGATTCCATTTGGGTTATCATAGATAGGATGACCAAATCAACTTATTTTTTTCCAGTCCATACCTTTTATTCAGTCGAGGACTATGCCAAACTCGATCTCAGAGAGTTGGTTAGGTTGCACGGTATTTCTTTATCTATCATCTCAAACAGAGGTACCCAGTTTACCTCTCACTTCTGGGAAGCATTCCAAAAGGGTCTTGGTACCCAAGTCCATCTTAGTACAGCTTTCCACCCTCAAACAGATGGCCAAGCAGAATGGACCATTCAAACTCTAGAAGATATACTGAGAGCATGCGTTGTTGATTTTAAGCATGGTTGGGATGACCATTTTCCTTTGATTGAATTCGCATACAATAACAGCTATTATTCAGTATCCATATGGCTCCGTTTGGGGGTCTATATGGTAGGAAATGTAGATCTCCAATTGGTTGGTTTGAAGTAGGTGAGGCTGCAGTAGTAGGGCCTGACTTGGTGTTTGATGCCTTAGAGAAGGTTCAATTGATCAGAGAAAGGCTTAGGGCTTCCCAGAGCTGACAAAAATCGTATATCGATGTGAGGAGAAAGGATATCGAGTTTGAGGTCGGTGATTATGGTGTCCCTAAAAATTTCTCCCATGAAGGGAGTGAAGAGATTTGGCAAGAAGGGGAAACTCAGTCCCCGATAAGTCAGTCCCTTTAGAATCCTCAGTCGTTTCAGAAAGGTAGGTTACGAGCTTGAGTTGCCTTCAGATTTAGCCTCAGTACACCCATTATTCCATGTCTCATTGTTGAAAAAGTGTATTGGTGATCAAATTGTAGTTGTTCCCTTAAAAAATGTAGATATTCAGAATAGTCTTTCCTTTGAGGAAGTTCCAGTCAAAATTCTTGATCAACAAGTTCGCAGACTAAGGAACAAAGATGTTCCACTAGTCAAAGTTCTTTGGTGGAATCAGTCCGTTGAGAGAGCCACTTAGGAAGCAGGAGCAGCTATGCGTACCAAGTACCCTCATCTTTTCTCCGCAAATCTAGATTTAGTATAAGGTACTAATATTCTTAAGATTTTTTTTTCTCTGTCATATTCAGTTTCAGTCGTACATCTTGTTCATATGATTCATCCATTCATGAATTAGTTCATTCATGTAATCCCGCATCAGATATGCATATTCAGTGTGTAAGCTCAGTACAACAGTTTTTCTTAGCTTAACTAGTTTCATTCGGGGATGAATGATCCCAAGTGGGAGATATTGTAACACCTCGTATTTCTCTAGCATAATCTAAGTCTCAATACATGATTATTTGTACATGAAATTTTTGAAACACTCATTATTTTTTAGTTTAGATCCTGTCATTGAATAGGAAATTCAATTAGCTTTCCAACGATATAAAATTCGTCCAAATTCGATAACCAAGTAAAAAGTTATGGCAATTTTAAGTTTCTGTGATTAAACACCATTATTTTAACCTGTAGCGTGTCGCGGAGCAGACCAATCTCCCATTTGGCAAATTCCAGTGAGGGTTCGTGATCCTGGCGCATCGCGCCATAGGTCAACTTGACAATTGTCTATTTCCAGTGTCGAAGAGCGATACCACCGCGTCGCGGTAAACTTCCAGGTCCGAATCAGTGAAGGGCCGCGATTTCCCCGCATTGTGCCACAGACCACTTTCCTAGTTTTCCAATTCTAGTGACACGGCGCGTAGCGCCGCATTGCGCCAGCCCAGAAAATTGGGATTTTCAGTCAGTTCCAAGTTTTAATTCCAAGGGCTTTTAAGTACTTTTCCCTTGTCCCAGTCATCCCCAAACACGAAATTAAGTCCCTAATAACGTAATTGGTAATTATTCAAATCAATTTTTCCCCAAAATCAAGAACATTCTCACAAGTAGCAAAACACTAACCTTCGAGAATCAAGGTCAAATCTCAAGAACTCTCCATCAATGCTTCCAAATTCATCATCCCAGGTATGTTAGATGTTCATCCATGGATCCCTTTCATACATGGAGCCCAAGTAACCTATTTTAATCACCAAGTTATAATCTTTCAAGAAATTATGTTTTAAATTATGATTTCATCCATGAATCTCCATGTACTATTGATTTTATACCATGTCACCATGAAATTATTGGTATTATTCAATCTCTCATGTTTAATACTATTATTTATTGAATTAAACCATGATTTAATGCTATTATGATGAACTCATGCCATTCCTACAAATTCCATGACATTCCTGTGATTTTTTTAAACCATGAACTACAAGTGTTTGATAAAATACCTACAAGAGTGATTTATTTAATAAGAGCCTTTATGTTTTGGTCTTCAAGCTTTAGTTTCTCTTCAGTATTGTTGTTTTGAGTCGTGGGGGTATTGAATACCCGAAAACCATAGTTGTTTATTTAGTCTAGTTTCAGTATATTATAGAATAGTCTTCAGATTATATTATGTGCATTATCAGAATAGTCAGATATCAGTCATTAAACTCAGAACAGTCTAGTATCTCATTGTCTTTCAGTTAGGAGTAGGATTTAGTACCGAACGAGTGTAGGGATGGCAGCTTCCCCGTCAGATAGGCAGAGTCATTAGTAGCAGACCCTATACTCCAGAACTACGTAGCCAACGTAGGATATGAGTAGTCACCCATCAGATTAGGTTTGTCTATCTCGCAGGGGTCACCCATCAGTTCAGGCTTGACACCCTTAGTCCTTTGGACATTATATCAGTTTAGTGGATCCACAAAGCCATCGTTAGTACCCATGGCATGGTATTAACACCCTTCCAACTGAGGTTACAGGTTAGACCCTGATTAGTTCAAATTGGGGAATTTCGATTAGATGATACCTCCTACAGTCTCAGATATAGTCTCAATTACAGTCCCACCTTAGTTATTCAGTCTTAGTTTTGTTTGACCAAAGCATACAAATTTCAGTTATTTCAGTATTTTAGTTTACAGATTTTACTCAGTTCATGCTATATGTTGGGTCATGCATTCTCAGTATTTACAGATTTTCATGCATTTTCAGTATCTACAGATTCCATGCTCTTAATTCAGTACTCCATGCTTTGCATGCTTGTCCAGTTACTTATTATTATTCATATTCATAAGACCATGCTTATCAGCCTACCTCATTTAGCATACCAGTACATTCAAAGTACTGATCGCATACTTTTCTTTTGCACTATGATGTATCATATCGTAGGTGTTGACGCTCAGTTCCCGGATCGCACTTAGTCCCTTAGATCATCAGCAGTACAATAGAAGTGGTGAGTCCTCATCATTCGAGGGAAGATTATATTACTTCATGTCTTTATCTCAGTAGTTAGTAGAGTTAGTGAGGGCCTGTCCCATCAACTCACAATATTCAGTTTAGAGGCTTTTCAGACACTACAATTAGCTATTAAGATTATTCAGATTTCAGTATTTTTCTAGATTCATAATTCAGTAGTCGTTTCATTATTAAAACCTTCTGGCATTTCAGTTTTTCTTCTGCATTAATGATTATATTATTCTATGCTCACAGCAGGTACCAGCTCATGGGTCAGCTTATGGTCCCTTGGGACCGTAAACACTGTGTAATGACTAGGGGTATCTCGGGTCGTTACACTTTCATAGCTCTATAAGTTTCAATGAAACTCCTTGCAACCTCAAGAGAAGCCTAAATTCACAATAGTCATCCACCAAATACTTTCATCAATAACCTATAATTTTCTAACACAATAACTACCATCAATAACTCTTTTCCTACTTCAAGTAAATAACAAATCACCTTAACAAATAACTCCTTCTCTATCTTCCACTAAACTAACACACGAGGAAATATCATATCACTACTAACTCGATCGTATGCAAAAGGTCATCTATATACATTCGATCAATCGCTATTACCACTTTTATTTTCACTATACTTCTAAACCCATACTTCCAACTATAAGAAGGTCCTACTAGTTATAAATCATAACACTCTAGGTTGTAAATCCCTCAAATACAAACTCTATTTAACAATCTAGGTTCATACTATCTCCTCTTATGAGCACTATCTGGATTAAAGGGATTAATAATGAATCAAAATACATAATGTATTCTGTGTTATCTGTAAAACTGAGGACATAAGCTTTCGACTTAAGGGACTTATAACACACTTGTGAGCTCCTCTAAAGCCCCTTGTATGACTTCTGAAGTTACTGATAGCAAATCCGAGAGCATCACCTTAGGAGCAATTGGAACTTACAAATTATGTTATCTGAAGAATAAGTCATAGAAGGAGAAGTATGTAGTTACATATGAGTCAACCAAAGTTTCTGAGCGAACAACTTGCTGTATGATCTAGATATGAAAGTAAGGAGACATTTCTTAAATGCCCTGTAGCCTCTCAAGGAAAAGAATTGACATCTCCGTATCATTTTGGGAAGAATCTACTAGACACGACTTCATAGACACTCTAGGACACTTGAACTCTGGGCTATGATACCGAGTTTGTAATGCCCTGAGACTACCCCCTAGATTTCACACGGTGCTTAGGACCACAAGTGACCCCAAGCTAACCCTTATACTAGCATAACTCATGAGCAACTAAATAAGATACATTAATCTAAAAGAAATAAGCAGAAGAGATGTTTTTACTGAATATGTTCAAAACCAAAACAATCAAAAAGGATTACAACACTGGCCATACAAAACAAAACTGAAATAAAATACATCAACTATACTGACTATTTATGAAGCCTTTACTAATATTGACTATAGGTAGCTGGGACATGACCCCAAGCTATCCCGAATCAATACGACTGAATAAAGAAAAAAAGATGCTACCCGAACTATGATAGGCTCGAGCCCTCGAGTGAAAGGAACTCATCACCTGCTGACTGAAAGTTGTACACTTTCTGATTATGATGTGTGGGCTACAACTGGTACCTACATTATGAGACAATGTAGCATATAGACATACATTTGGATCAGTACTTCTGGAATATACCGAGTATGTGGGGGTAAATACATAAGTAAAAGAATAACTCAATATACTCATATACTCAATATACTCATATACTTTCAAAGAATGCATGCTAAGTGTAAATGACTTACTTTGGGCTTGAATAATAAAAAGCTGAAAAATCATAAAACATGAATAATAAAGCATATTGAATAAACTTTGTGAGCCACACACTTAGTTTCTAAAAGATTTACTTTTAATCTTTCTTAGGGAGGTTCTTCTAACCGACATACACCATGTAATCTATCATGGACTCCAGCGTCTTACCCACGATGGGGAGAGCTCACATTGGGGAAAGTTGTCCTACCCTTGCCATCATAATAGAAACTTAACTTAAGTGATCACTATACTTAACCCATATTGGTACTTTAAACGTATGGTGGCTCGTAATCTGGGGCATGCAACCTTGGAATCATACCCAACTCGGTGCTAAATAATACTCCCTTAATACATATATACTCATACTTTAGAAAATCTACCTTAAAATAGCATAAAGGTTTATAATGAATACTGGGTATGCTTCTCTTTGCTTTAAACTGTAATCAAAATGAACAAATGTGAATTCCATATCTTAGCTTAGGATCAAAAGATCCATATTTATTTAAGTCTTGGTATAAAACCATCAAAGAATCTTAAGATCATAGTCTTCTTTAAATCTTAAACTCATTCTTGGTATAAACTTTTCAAATAAAGCTTAAGAGCATGATCTTCTTGAAATCTCAACACTTAAACTTATGGCTTAAAATTTATGTTATAAACTCATGGTAATTCATAGAAAAACTTCATGCTCAATATAATTCTTGAAATACTTCAACAATAACAAGTCAAGATAGAGCAATCTCATTCATAATATAAATCTTGTTAGTTAAAAACATAAATATAAGCACTTTTGATATACTTAAAGCTTTAAACCTTATGATAATCACGTGCTTCAAGCATATATAAACTTGGGTATAAACCCTACTTCAAAAAAGGTAACTAAAATCTTTAAATTATGCAACTTGGGTACAAGGGTGAAAGGATACCCTTGTTCATAACCCCACATACCTAAATAGGCTTGAATTGATGGAGAAAGCTTGACCTTGAAAGACTTTAAGATGATCTTGAAAGCTTTTCTTGGATTTCTTGGACTAGAGAACTTAAATTCTTATTTATCTTAAAGAGATGTAACTTGAAGTTGAAGTTGAAGTTCTTCGGAGGAGGTTAGGGTTTGTTCTTGGAGAGGAAGACTTTCTTGGAGAGAAATTATGAATAAAGGGGTAAATAATGCTCCTTGGGGCTTTAATTAAGTGTTATGGACGAATTTGGGAGGGGAAAAATGACCCATTTTCCCTTAAAAATGTGAAACCAAAAGCTGTAAAATAGGGGTGGGCAAATGGAGCATGTGTCGCAGTCTAATCGTGCCCACACTACCTCTCTTATGAAAATGGCTATAACTTTTTTCCCAGGTATTGGATTAAGGAAATATTGGTATCGTTGGAAAGATAATTCAATTATCTACAATTTTGTTGGTCTTGAGATGAATAATTCAACATATATAAAAAGTTATAAACATTCAAAGTAGACCCTTGTAGAATCAAATACCAAACTTTTGACGAATCCAAGGCTCTTAGCTCAACTTCGTTCTAAGTGATTCCTATGAACATTTTTCACCTCGAACTCACTTCACACACTAGGATAATTCTCATGACATATGAATTCAAATATAAATCAAGATATTAGAGTTTACATGCATAAGAACGGTGGTTCAAGGTCTCACCTAAAAATGCGGGGTGTTATAATATATGACGGTTACGCTACATAGTCCAGGTTAAGGTTTTCAAAGTTCATGATAAGCCTTGTTCCCTACCTCAGCATGTGTTATTGTATGTGTATATATATGTATATATGTATGTAAGTATTTCACATGATATTATGCGTCGGATGTCATATTGGTTTTGAACTATTATCATGGCATTAATTTATTCCTCTATCCCTGAGTTACCTTATAGTTCTCCAACCACTAACCATCTCCGAATGCATCCCCACACGATGCAGGCACCTGAACTTTTTCTACTTCTCCTATGCAGTGATCAGGTGTTTGAGTTAGTTCGAGAGTTGACATTGAAGTGATGAGCTTCCATACTTTAGAAGGCTTTATTTTATGGTCCTTATTTCCTATGTCTCAGACCTTGTTTAGGCTTTATTTTGGCTACTGTTGGGGGCATGTCCCAATACTTTATTAATTTTTATTTTGTAGAGTCTTTGTTGGACTACTATGAACTTGGTGGTTTGGTTGATTATTTCAGTGACGGATGGTTGTCTGATTACCGATGGATGGTATACACATAATGAATTGTTGTAATACCCCGTATATTTCTAAGCTAGGAAATGAACGTATGAAACCTCCTATTTTGTGATTCATATTTGAGTACATGACTCACTACTAGAAAACATTAAATTTCAGATGGTCAATGAAGTCGGAATGTGGTTGGAAAATAAGGTAATTCCGACTATTTTCCGACTGATTGATAGTAGTCGAAATATAGCTTGTCGAAAAAATATTTCCGACTACACTAGTAAAAAAATTTCGACTACTTTAGTCACAACTGTAGTCGGATATTTAATAAATATTTATTTAATAATTATAAATATTCCGACTACTCTAGTCGAAAATTTAATAAATTATTATTTAATAATTATAAATTTTTCGGCAGATTTAGTCAAAAATTTCATAAATATTTATTTAGTAATTATAATTATTCTGACTACTACGGTCAAAAATTTAATAAATAATTATCTAATAATTTTAATTATTCTGACCACTGTAGAAAAAAATTTAAAAAATAAATATTCAATAATTATAATTATTCCGACCACAGTAATCGAAAATTTAATAAATAACTATTTAATATTTATAATTATTCCGACCACTGTAGTCGAAAAATTAATAAATAATTATTTAATAATTATTATATTGCATTAGTTTACACTGCTCTCAGTTTATAAACAACGTAATTAATGTATTTTTCACAATAGGATCAAACACGACAAAAATTTAAAAACAAAACCACTTTAAAACATCCAAAACAAACATCAAATCAAATAGTTTAAACATTTAAATGTCACACCCAAAAACAAAAACAAAAATAATAACTACAATCTAATTATCATCAGATTCATTATCTTCCTCGTCTTGAAATACTTGTGGCATGTTCTTAACCAACTCCTCAAACTTAGCAAACTTAGCATCGTTAGCTGACATTGTTGCTTCAAATCCACAATTTGCTTTTTCAACGCTTCCATTTCTTCCACACTTTGGAAAGTAGAAGAGGAACTGGGAAACAACGAAGGACTACTCGAGGATTGGAGATCCCCTGTCCCGTAGGTTCTACCTTTCTTTTGACCACCTACCATAGTTTTCCACATATTATTTTGCTCTGCAGGTGATGGTTGGACAAGGGGACCATCCTCTGAAGTAGGTTGGGTTTGACGCCACTCTTTTATGCTTTTTTGAAATTCTTCTGAAAGAGAAAATATTTGTCAGTATGTAAACAAGCAGAGTTGAGTAATAATAAAACAATGTAGGTAAAAATTATTATCTTACACATGCATTCTTAGCACGCGTTTTGACCCAATCTCCTCTTATACAGTCCTTGTTTTTCTTCCTATGCGTATCTTCGTATACCTCAATAAAAGGGGCTCTTTTCCCCATTTTCATATTCCTACAAAATTTTAGAAAAAGAGATAATGCAAGGATTATCAATGCCAATTTCAGTATTCAAAGCCTCATGTTCCAGCTGCAACATCTTCCTATAATAATAATAATAATAATAACTATCACAATCACACGGTACATGACTCTTTATTTTATTACTGAAAAGTTTATTTTGGTAATCTTCATTTTCTTCTTAGGCTAATTAAAATATGGTTAATGATGTGACTAGTCGCAATTTCCAACTATGGTTTTCCTGTTTCCTTTACTGAGACAGATACATACAAATCTCTACAGTTACCCTAGCTAGTTATAATATATATAGTATATGGTAGTAGTAGTAGTATTTAATTGTAAAACTAGTATTCTCAACTACGTCTCAAGCCCAAGAAAGTTAATGTCAGCTATATAATTGAGTAAAACATCGTGAAGTATTTTGATTGAATTAACAAGTCATAACATGCTTGGTAGAAGAACCAACAGCAGATTGATCAACCAAGTCGTTCATACAATTCAAAGCCCTTCCCCAGACACCGCGTATAGCGAAAGCTTTAGTGCACCAGACTGTCCTTTTTTTTACGAAGATTAAACTGACAAAGCTAATTCCTTATTTTGGAAAGTTAAGAGGCTCATTAAGAATAATATGGAAAATATTCTTAGTGACTATATCATAAATAATAGAAAACTGCACAAATATTCTTAGTAACTTACAGGGCTAATATTTGGTAAAGACAAATCAGGAAAGGATGGTTCGAGATTTGTTTTGTATTGCTTTATAATGGACCACAAATTTGATTATTACTTCTAAATTTTTTATTGGTGGACAACTATGCTCTGTCATATAATTTGCAGTGAATACAAAATTCGAAATACAGGAAGTGTGAATGGTATGTATGAGGGAAAAAAAAGGAATGCTTAACAATTATCTTCCATGCATTTCAAGGATACCTTATGCAGGAATTTCTCTCCAGATTCTATTATAAGAATATAATCATAAATCCTACTCAACCAAGTCAGAGTTAAGTACTTGGGGACTAATAACGACCTATTTATCTTCTTTTTCCTTTTACTTTTTACATTTGTAGATTATGTTATTGCAGAGTAAATACGTAAACTAAGGATGCAACAATTAATGAGCTATATCTACACTAATGGAGTTGAAATAGCACAATAGACAACCTCTGAAGATAATTTTCCAAAAGCATTTCAATTTCTTCTTCTTCTTCTTCTTCTGCAAAATAGAAATACACATAAGCAAGTGTTAGAAGCATAATTGATCTGGTATCTGTTGAATTCCATATGCAAGACAGAGTATGGGAATATTATAAGCACACCTTCAGCAATCTCCTTATCCAGGGGTACGGAGCCCTCTATCTCATCGTTTGCTTTCTTAAGTACATAATTTCTTCCGATTATGCAGATGTGCCGTATTTCATGAGTATCCTCTAGAATATCAAGTAGCATTTGCTTAAGAGACCCTGCCCTGGAACCCAGTTCCACCTGTCACAAGCAAGAAAGGAAAGCCCTAATAGTAAGTATCAAGACAAAGACTAGTGTCTATCAATATCAATCATACCACTATTACTGTGAAACTAAGCCTTTTAGAGCGTAAAAATCCTTCAACCGTAACTACTATCACTCTCCATGGGATCATTGGAGAAAAAGAAACTGAAGCTAAAACCATCAGAGTGTTAAAACTATGTACTAAACTACCAACAAACTCCCATGATTAAAAGCTGAATGCAAACCTTTGTAAAATCTGAAATAGCTGCATCAAGTTCTCTTTGAAACGCCAACGATGTTCCCCTGCTGATAAGTGCTTCGGGATATGTAGGATCTTGTTCTAGTATCTGTATTTTAGGTAGAAGAGAAGCTCTGTAAGTAAGTTCAGCATGCCACACGTAAATCTTCCATTGAATCCATAAATCAGACATGAAAAGGGGAAAAATAAAGCACAAGGTACATCTCGTAGACAAAATTAAGAAAATGCTGAAAGCGGCAAGGCTAATGCTAACCTTGTCAAAGATGGACACATCATTACCATATTTTCCTTCATTAACCTGAAATCACCAGAAATATTGTTACACTTCTATGTTTGGTACAAGATGACGAGCAAAACAACTATTACTACGCCTCAATAACGTTAGGGTTGGCTAGATGAGTCCTCACTGACCATATTTCTCGATTAAATACAATGAAGACATGAGTTAATATAATAGGCTTAATAGGAAGATGGAAGAAAATCTATCATTACCCACAAATTGACCTTCGATGAGAATCTGGAACAAACTCACGGTTCAGTAAAATTGACCTTCAATACTGCTTGTTCACCATCGCCGTTACCACTCCACCGCTTCAATACTGCCGTTTACGGTCAAATTTTGAGAGAGAACGCAGTGAGACCTACCTTAGAGAGAGAGAGAGGGCTGAGAGAGAAAATTAAGAAAGCTGATATGTTTAGTTTATATAAAGTTTATATTTTATATAAACTATTTGATAATTATATAACTTTCTGACTGCTTCAGTCAGATAGAAATGTAATAGTACTGCTATATTTAATTATTTAATATTTTTGACTATTTTTGTCTGAAAAAAATTTAATATATTTAATTATTTATAATATTTTCGATTACAGTAGTCAGAAATATTTTTATTATGTTTAATTAATTATTAATTTTTTGTATAAAGGTATGATTATATATTTATACATATATTTATTTAGTTATTAGTATTTTTGACTATAATAGTCAAAAATATATATTTAATAATTTATTTGTTTGATTATTTATATTTTCGACTACCATGATCGGAAATACATTGGTAATAATTTATTTAAATAATTATTTAATTTGTGTATAAGGATATGATTATATATTTTGTCAGATATTTATTTAGCTATTAGTATTTTTTATTACAGTGGTCGGAAATATATATTTAATAATTTATTATTTCATTATTTATATTTCAGACTACAGTGGTAGAAAATATATATTTAATAATTTTTTATTTGATTATTTATTTTTTTACTATAATTGTCGAAAATATATTGATAATAATTTATTTAAATAATTATTTAATTTCTGTATAACAGTATGATTATATATTTAGTCATGTATTTATTAAGCTATTAGTATTTTCAACTACAGCAGTCGAAAATATATATTTAATAATTTATTTATTTAGTTATTTATATTTCCAACTACGGTGGTCGGAAATACATATAGAATAATTTAGTTATTTAATTATTTATATTTTCGACTAAGGTGGTCGGAAATACATTAGTAATAATTTATTTATTTGATTATTTATATTTTCGACTATAATGGTCGGAAATATATATTTAATAATTTATTTATTTAATTATTTATATTTTCGACTATGGTAGTCAGAAATACACTGTAATAATTTATTTATTTGATTATTTATATTTTCGACTACAGTGGTCGAAAATATATATTTAATAATTTATTTATTTTTTTATTTATATTTTCGACTATAGTGGTCGAAAATATATATTTAATAATTTATTTATTTGATTATTTATTTTTTTGACTATAATTGTCAGAAATATATTGGTAATAATTAAATAATTATTTAATTTCTGTATAAGGATATGATTATATATTTAGTCATATATTTATTTAGCTATTAGTATTTTCAACTACAGTGGTTGGAAAATAGATATTTAATAATTTATTTATTTATTTATATTTTCGACTACGGTGGTCGAAAATTCATTAGAAATAATTATTTAATTTTTGTATAAGGGTCTGATTATATATTTATTAATATATTTATTTAATTATTTATATGTTTTACTACAATAGTCGGAATATATATTTCCCAGAATTTACCGCAAAATATTCTAACTGTTATAGTCACAAATAGTATTGGGAAAATATTTAATAAAAAAAATAATAAAAAAATAAATTTTCCAACCGAAGTAGTCAGTAATTTGCGACTAGTTTTTTTCAGTCGGAACTTTCGATCGGAAAATAGCGAATTTCTGGTAGTGACTTACAGTGAGTATCCTAGTGAGAAGAAAGCTCATTATGTGTTAAGCTTGTTCATAAGAGTCACTTAGAGTAAGGTAAGCTAAGAGTCTTTGAATCCCTAAAGTTTTAGTATTTGATTTTGCAAGGGTTATTTTTGAACAAGCATAACTTGTTGTATATGTAGTATTTTGGAAAATTTAGACCACCAAATTGTAGAGAATTGAATTAGCATTCCAACGATACCAACCTTACCAAAATTTGACACCCGAGCAAGAAGTTATGACTTTGCAAAGTGGAGTACGTCGCCTAACATAAAGTGTGCGACGTACAACCTAACTTATGCCATAAGGTGTGCGACGCACAACTTAATGTATGCGATAAGGTTTGTGCCTCACAACCTAGATTACGCGATAAGGTGTGCGCCACATATCCTATGGCCCAAGTGACGTAAACACTCTATTTTTGGGGTCGTTTTAAGGGTAAAATAGTCCTTTCCCACCTATATATAAGCTCCCAAACATGGGATTTAGCCCCAACTTAAGCAAAATATACTTATTTTTCTCAAAAACCTCTCAAGAACAAGCTAGGGTTCCAATTGGGGGATTCAAATTCAAGAAGTTTCTCCGTCAATCTTTGTAGGATCACGAACTAAAGTCTGTGTTGTGTTGATTTATGGATTCCTTTCATCCATAAAGCTCAAGAAACCTATTTAAATTATGAATCCTGTTATTATGTTGTGGGTTGTTCAATTTTATGTGATGGTTGTTGTTTGATTCCCAAGTTGGGATCTTTATGTGAAATTATGAAACTACGTTAGCATATAAATTGAAATCCATGAATTTGGTGGTTTATGATTTGTGAAATTTGATGATTTCACATATGCCTTAAGTTGTGCATGTAAGGTGTTTGATAAAATACCCAAACGGGGATATAAATTATGCCTTATAGCTAAATTGTGATCCAAACAATAAATGCATGCTTTACCTTTATTATCAAAATGACTTTTATGCTATTGTTGTGCATTATGAATGTTTGAAGGATTACTTAGGGGACTAGTTGATGAAATATTGGTATGTTGATATGTATTCCCATTCATGTACAAGATTATGATAACCATGTACTTCATGAAATCCCCAACTTATTGTATTATGGATTGTTGATGTTGGTCATGTATTTAAGAAAGTCATGCTTTATCAGTTTCTTTCGATCGAGTCCTGGGGGTACTTGTACCCGAAAGATTAGTTGTGTGCTTAGAGCCATGTCATGTTTTCACGATATCCTCAGTCAAGCCATGATCTATAGAACTCAGTCAGTCATGTGACTCAGGAAAGCTCAATAATTCAGTAACCTCAGTAATCCCATAAACTCAGTCAGTTATCATATATCAGTAGTATTCCGTCAGTCACGAAATTCAGTAAACCCAGTCGATGTATAGTTTAGTTAATCATGTTCAGTGTCTATTGAGATAGGAGTAGGAATTAGCACCGAGCAAACCCAAGGATGGGAACGCACCTGTTATATGAGGGTGTGATTCTTAGAATTCATCCTTGCGTTCCAGAACTATGTAGCCAGCATAGGTTAAGACATCAACACTGTCCGATGAGGGTTGATGAGGTAGATAAACACTATCATATGAGGGGCCCACCATTTTCTTTTAGGGGACACTATCAGATAAGGGTCACCCACAGCTTGTCCTTACCGGTGGAGCGACATTGATACCCTTCAAATTGGGGTTATAGATTGGACCCCAACTCAGTCATAATGGCGTATTAGGGGCATGTCGGTTAGATGACTACTCCCCACAGTTTCATGTTACATAATCAGGACTGTCAGATACAGTCAATCAGTCTCAGTAATAGAACTTAGATAGTTCTTCAGATCTTAGAACTGTCAGATACAGTACGAAACTCAGCTAGTTCTATCATTTTCAGGACTGTCAGATACAGTCACTCATGTTATCAGTTATATCAGTTATTAGAACTTAGTCATTAGTCATGTTAGTTATCAGTAAATTCATGATATCACGATTTCATATATAGTTAATATTTATGCATGCATGTATTCTCACGTTCATATTAGTCAGTTAGCCAGTATTGTTCATGCATATGAACCCCATGCATTCATCTTACCTCACATGCATACCAGTACATTCAAAGTACTGACGCATTTGCGCTATGGTGTCTTATACTATAGGTTCAGAGACACGAGTTCTAAAGCATCAGTAGATTCTAATCTCAGCAGTCAGAGTTAGAAGTGAGTCCTCATCCTTCGAGGACACGATCATCATTTTATTATCTCGATAATTAATTTATTAGTTGGAGTTAGTTGGGGACATATCCATATGTTATGATTTATCAGATCTTATGTTATAGTTTTGAACCTTATGGCCTTTCAGTTCATATTTTTGCATTATACAGTATGTATGCAGTATACAGGTAGAGATATCAGTATAGGTTAGCTTGTGGTCCTTTGGGGTCATGAGCACAATGTAACATTCCGGGTACCATATTCGGGTGTTCCAAACTTGGTATCAGAGCCTAAGGTTCAATAGTGTCCTAGAAAGTCTGAAAACCGCATCTAGTAGAGTCTTGCGCATGGGTGTTTTGTGCACCACACTTATGTGCAGGAGGCTATGAGATGTTTTAGGAACAGTTTCCCTTCTTTCATATCTCAGATCGTGCTATAGAAAGGTTCTTTAGGAAACTTATGAAGATTCTCATCATGTTTCACTCATGTCAACTCCACCTTACTTTCAAGGTAACAAAAATAGTGAAGCTCAAAGTCCTAGAGATAGGGTTTTCTCAGACAGTCCCCGCAGAGAATTATGGGATTGCCTACAGGATCATAAATATCCCATCAGTTCCATTATGTTCCAAAGTTGTACAGATTTCATTCATGATCATGAGAACTCATCCACGAACCCGAATCTAGATATGCCACCAGACCCCTTCTCAAAATCCTATGATAGCATATGACCTAGAGTTAGATACATAATCCCAGGAGTTTAGCAGTAGTAGAGTTGGGATAATATTATCCGTATTGAACAAATTATGTATTCATGGGATAGTTGTACTAAAGTAAATCAGTAATCTTGAACAATGCTAGTAAGAATTTATGTTTATTGATTTGATACTAAGTATGAAGGTGGTGAAGTGAGTTAGGAGATGTGATATTAGTAGTCTATGAAGAAACAAAAGTAGATGGCATGTTTAGTAAGGCAATCATGTGTCAAACAGAGTATAAGTATGTAATGATGATTGTAGTTCAGTTCAGAGTTTAGTAAAGTGTTCACAGACTTACGATGATGGCTTAAATTTAAGGGGGGATATGATAGACCAAGTGACCAAGTCAGGCCCTCAGATTCCAGTAGTAGTGCCAGTATGTAAAGAAAGGCAGTAAAGGGAAAACAATTCCAGACCCATTCTTAGCTCAATGTAAAGTTTTGTATTCCAGTCAGCATGATGCCTACGCATGCTTTACATCTCAGTTCTATGAACCTAGCTTATATTTGCACGTTTTTCATAGAATCATGTACGATTCTAGTTTCCAGCATAAGGAGTTCAGTTTTATTCCCCTCAGTAATACAAATCATGTCCCACAAATATAGAAAACTCCAAACTCAGGTCATGCATCTTATGACTCATGTACACATATCATGCTCTACAGTATACTCAACTTTTGTGACTTCTTCTACGCCCCTAGTAATCAGTTAAATTCAGACTATGTTATGCATATCCTCAGTTTAGACCTCTTGGTGAATCCATGATGTTTATATTTTATTCCTTAGGCTTCAGTCAAGTGTCAAAGTTCTGTTAGTGTCCATTTATGCTTCAGGTCCTTCTGATTCAACCCTTCAATGAGATCTCTTTGTGAAAACTATGTAGTGATGAGCAGTTGCATAGATGGGAGAGAGTAGATGTTACATATTAAGATAAGATTGTTGCATGCTTATTGTACACGAGGGTGTAGTTATGAAGATAAACTTGAATATCATGTTAGTGTGCAAGTAAATGGCTAACAAGAGGTAGTATTTAGAAGTTGGGAAAGTACAGAATGTGAGTGTACATTCAGATTCTTGACTTATGTCAGTACTCATTACATAACTATCAAAACTCAGTTGCCATCTCAGTTATAGTTTTAGTATTCAGTAATCAGTGATCAGTGTTCAGTCTCAAAATTAAGTACTTAAGTATTAGTCTAAACCTCAGTTATCAGGACCCAGCATTTAGTTCCATTATGTGTCCCAGTTACAGCCTTAGTTATAATGTCAGCTTCAGTTCAGTAATCAGATCAGAAACTCAGTTCAGTTTCAGACTTGCTTGACCCTAGCGTACAATTATCAGTTACTCAGTTATTAGTATTTCAGTACCTCAGTTTACAGAATGTTTCCAAATTATGTCGTACACTTGGTCCCGCATTTACAAATAATATAGACCTCATGAATCCATGCTCAAGTTACCTCATGTTACTCAGTTAGTTCTTACCTCCTATGCATAATATTCTATAGCCTCAGTCCAGCTATTCAGACTAAGTACAGTTCAGTCTTACATACCTAGTATTCAGCTATCAGTTATCCAGTTAATCAGATAAGTTAAAATATTTATGCACTTGTGCTCAACACCCACATGAATCTTTTGAATAGTCTCAATTGCAGTACAGAAGGCTTAGTCACCTCATCTTAAATCATATTCGTAGACCTCAATTCATCTTACCGAAATTTAGCCAAGTGATTATTTTCTTATTCCGTTATCTTAATTAGATCATGCCAAGGTTTCCTTGCACCCTAAAGCCACTAGAACTCTACATAAAGAGTTTTAAAGAAAGGCTCCTGTCGATTATAAGTTTTCAGTATAAGTTGATACGCAAAGCTAGTAATTTATTTTAGCAGTCAGATGGACAAGTATGCATGGCTTGGGTTCCCGTCCCTTTCATCTAGACGTACTATCCGAATTCTCATAAATGTAACTATTCTTAGATGAACCAACTTGATAGAAGTAAGCTCAGATCAGTCCATGTACAATGACTCAGTTTTAGATCTCAGATAATCAATCATGATTCAGTTCGTAGTTTCCTTGTGCATCGCCCCAGTTTTTCTCAACATCTCAGCCAAGTCAGCATTCTTCAAGGGACATAGCGTCCCAAGGGGGAGATACACTATTAACCCCTAAACTTTTATGACATAAACATCCCATTCTTTTTTCATGTAATGAATCCAGTTTGGAGTAGGGGGCACTCATAAGTTGACACTCAATCTTTAATATCAACCGTGAGCTATGTATTTAGGGGATCAGTTCAGTTCATGATATTCAGTTCATAGTATTCAGTTAATGCATCATATTTTAGACTCAGCTATGTTCTCATATTCCTATTCATGCATGTTCAGTAAAGGATCTCGAGTTTGAGGTTTGTGACTATGTGTATATAGAGATCTTTCCCATGAAGGGAGTGAAGAGAGTTAGAAAGAAGGGAAAACTCAGTCCCTTCAAAATTTTCAGTCACTTTGGCAAAGTAGCTTATGAGCTCGAATTGTCTTCAGATCTAGCCTCAGTTTGTATAGTGTTCTATGTCTCCTTGCTTGATAAGTGCATAGGTGACTCATCAATAGTAGTCCCTATAGAGGGCATAGATATTCAGAACAACTTCTCTTTCAAAAAGATTCCAGTCGAAATCCTAGACTATTAGATTCACAGACTGAGGAATAAAGAAGTCCCTCTAATCAAAGTTCTTTGGCGGAATAAGTCCGTTGATGGAGCTACTTGGGAAGCAGGAGCAGGCATGCGGACCAAGTATCCTCACCTTTTTTTTGCTAACTTAGACTCAGCTTAAGGTAATAGCTTTCCTTAAGTTTATTCGGTTTCGCGTCCAAATTTGAGTTACAAATTTGGTATCAGTTATTATGTTTAGTTTCGTTACCAACTTGGTATTCAGTTTCATACTTAGAATTCTGTTATAAACTTGGTACTAAGTACCATTGCATCTTCAGTCATGCATTCATTTATCAGTCCAGTCATATAATCATGCATTAGATATGCATGAATTTAGCTTATCAATTATGCATCAGACATGCATTCTCATTGTGAGAACATTAGTTCATTAGAACACTCAGTCATGCATTCATGAATTAGTTACACAAGCATCAGATATGTATGTTCAGTATGATGTGTTCAGTTATCAGTCATGTCAGTTATGAAATCATGTTCCAATTGTTCATTTTCAGTATATATGTCAGTTTATCTTTTCTCCCCTCTTAATCAGTCTCATTCGAGGACGAATATTTCTAAGGGGGAAATATTATAATACCCCATATATTTCTAAGCTAGGAAATGAACCATTGTTTCTACGTATGAAACCTCCTATCCTATGATTCATATTTAAGTACATGACTTACAGTGAGTATCCTAGTGAGAAGAAAGCTCATTATGTGTTAAGCTTGTTCATAAGAGTCACTTAGAGTAAGGCAAGCTAAGAGCCTTTGAATCCCTCAAGTTTTAGTATTTGATTCCGCAAGGGTCATCTTTGAAAGAGCATAACTTGTTGTATATGTGGTATTTTGGCAGATTTAGACCACAAAATTGTAGAGAATCAAATTAGCATTCCCAAGATACCAACTTTACCAAAATCCGACACCCGAGCAAGAAATTATGGCTTTGCAAAGTAGAGTACGTCACCTAACATAAGGTATGCGACGTACAACCTAAATTGTGCCATAAGGTGTGCGACGCACAACCTAATATATACGATAAGGTGTGCGCCGCACAACCTAGATTATGCGATAAGGTGTGCGGCGCATATCCTATGGCCCAAGTGACGTAAACACTATTTTTTGGGTCGTTTTAAGGGCAAATGGTCCTTTTCCACCCATATATAAGCTCCCAAACATGGAATTTAGCCCCAATTGAAGCAAAATATACTTATTTTTCTCAAAAACCTCTTAAGAACAAGCTAGGATTCTAATTGGGGGATTCAAATTCAAGAAGTTTCTCTATCAATCTTTGTAGGATCACGAACTAAGGTATGCGTTGTGTTGATTTATGGATTCCTTTCATCCATAAAGCTCAAAAACCCTATTTAAATTATGAATCATGTTATTATGTTGTGGGTTGTTCAAGTTTATGAGATGGTTATTGTTTGATTCCCAATTTGGGATCTTTATGTGAAATTATGAAACTACGTTAGCATATAAATTGAAATCCATGAATTTGGTGGTTTATGATTTGTGAAATTTGATGATTTCACATATGCCTTAAGTTGTGCATGTAAAGTGTTTGATAAAATGCCAAAAAGAGATATAAATTATGCCTTATAGTTAAATTATGATCCAAATGATAAATACATGCTTTACCTTTATTATCAAAATGACTTCTATGATATTGTTGTGCATTATGAATGTTTGAAGGATTACTTTGGAGACTAGTTGATGAAATATTGGTATGTTGATATGTATTCCCATTCATGTACAAGATTATGATAACAATGTATGTCATGAAATCCCCAACTTATTGTATTATGGATTGTTGATGTTGGTCATGTATTCAAGAAAGTCATGCTTTGTCAGTTTCTTTCCATCGAGTCCTGGGGGGTACTTGTACCTAAAAGATTAGCTGTGTTCTGAGAGCCATGTCATGTTTTCACAATATCCTCAGTCAAGCCATGATCCATAGAACTCAGTCAGTCATGTGACTCAGGAAAGCTCAATAATTCAGTAACCTCAGTAATCCAATGAACTCAGTCAGTTATCAGATATCAATAGTATTCCGTCAGTTACGGAATTCAGTAAACCCAATCGATGTACAGTTTAGTTAATCATATTCAGTGTCTATTGAGATGGGAGTAGGAATTAGCACCGAGCGAACCCAAGGATGGGAACACACCTGTTATATGAGGGTGTGATTCTTAGAATTCATCCTTGCATTCCAGAACTATGTAGCCAGCATAGGTTGATACATCAACACTGTCTATTGAGGGTTGATGAGGTAGATAAACACTGTCAGATGAGGGTCCCACCATTCTCTTTTAGGGGACACTATCATCTGAGGGTCACCCACACCTTGTCCTTACCTGTGGTATGGCATTAACACCCTTCCAATTGGGGTTATAGATTGGACCCCAACTAATTATATAGTGTATTAGGGTCATGGCAGTTAGATGACTACTTCTCATAGTTTCATGTTACAGAATCAGGACTGTCAGATACAGTCAATCAGTCTCAGTAATAGAACTCAGATAGTTTTTCGTATCTCAGGACCGTCAGAGACAATCAATTTAGATACAGTACGGAACTCAGCTAGTTCTATCAGATTCAGTACTGTTAGATATAGTAACTCATGTTATCAGTTATATCAGTTATCAGGACTCAGACATTAGTCATGTTAGTTATCAGTAAATCCATGAGATCACAATTTCAGATATAGTTACTATGTATGCATGCATGTATTCTGACGTTCATATTAGTCAGTTAGCTAGTATTATTCATGCATATAAACCTCATGCATTCATCTTACCTCACATGCATACCAATACATTCAAAGTACTGATGTATTTGCGCTATGGTGTCTTTTACCATAGGTTTAGAGACACGAGTTCTAGAGCATTAGCAAATTCCGATCTCAGCAGTCAGAGTTAGAAGTGAGTCCTCATCCTTTGAGTACACGGTCATTATTTTATTATCTCGTTAATTAATTTATTAGTTTGAGTTAGTTGGGGACATGTCCCATCAACTCTTTATTCAGAAAGTCATGTTTAGAGGCTTTTTAGACTACAGTATGTGCAGAGATCTTATTTTAGTTTTGTTTTGGGTATTTCATACCCCATCCATATGTTATAATTTATCAAATCTTATGTTACAATTTTGAACCTTATGGCTTTTTCGTTCATGTTTTTGCATTATACAGTATGCATGCAGTATACACGTATAGATATCAGTATGGGTTAGCTTGTGGTCCTTCGGGGTCATGAGCACTGTGTAATGTTTCGGGTACCAAATTTAGGGCGTTACAATTGTTATTAGTTTTTTATGCACTATCTTGTTATATGATGGGACTTCATCCAACAATTGAGGGTGTTGTGTTAGTTTAATTAGGTAAAGGGGGTGATCTCTAGTCAATGTGTCACTTGAGATACCCGTCACAGCTAAGCTTTGGTTTGGGTCATGACAAACTTGGTGTCAGAGCCCTAGGTTTATGGTCAATTGGGTGTCCATAAAGTCATGTCAAGAAGAGTTTCTTTTATAGGTGTATAGCACTCCATAGTTATAAGAAAGAGGCTACGAGATATTTAGAAATATTTCCCTTTCTTGTTGTTTCACTTTTGAGTTATAGAGTCTAAGGTCTTGGATTCTTCTAATTCCTAATTGCTAGCTTTTTTAGATCATCCACCCAAATAATCTGAAGCTCATGGAAACTCCTATGTTCCACTTGGGGACACTACTGATGGGATACACCCTACTTATGGGGTTTAGACCCGATCTAGGGGCCAATTCCTGATTGCCCTCCTAGACTTCCATTGGTCCCCTCTAGCCCTATTCTAGCTCCTTAGGCTGATGTGATAGATGCTCAGTTTTGTTAATCTATTCATATGTTAACTTAGTTGGTAGTTTCTCAATCCAAGCGTAGTACTCTATCTTCTAAGGCCACAAGGGTTGGCCAATTCATAAGGTTGAGTCTTCCAACTTTTACTAGTGTTAAGTTTGAGGAGAATTCTTAAGATTTTATTGATGTGATGGAGAAAATCCTTCTAATTATGCATTCTTTGAATGTTAAAGGTGTGGATTTTGTTGCATATCAATTGAAGGATATGGAAAACCAATGGTATAAAGAGTGGGAACAATCCAGGGGAGATAATGTTGACTTTGCACTGTGGGATGATTCATCTAGTGTCTTTTTATACCGCTTCTTTCCTCAGGAGTTGAGGAAGGAAAGAGTAGAGAGATTTATGAATCTGAGGCAAGGTAGGATGTTGATCAAGGAGTATGCCTTGAAATTCCATCAGTTGTCCAGGTATTCTCCTGAGTTAGTGTCTAGTATGGGGGCTAGAATATGTAAGTTTGCTTCTGGGATGTCCCGTGAGTTGATTCTATAGAGTAAAGCTACCTTGTTGAATAAGGATATAGATATTTCTTGGCTTATGGTATACATGCAACAGGTTGAGGAAAAGAAGAAGAAGCATACTGAGATTGGTGAGAGGTAGAGTAAGAAATTTAGATTTTTTTATTAGGATGAAGGCTAGCAGTAGAGTGTTAGAGATGGGAAAAAGTGTCCTAAGAAGAAATAGGGGAGATCTGGTTCATTCTCTACGGCTAGTAATCTTTGTCTGAAGCCATCGGGTGATCATTTTTATCAGAATAATAAATGGCACAGGGTGTCTAATCTCAAGATGGTGGGTCTCAGTCTACTCATTCATATCCTCCTTGCAGATTCTGTGGTCAGCTGCACCGTGGCCAATGTGAAAAGGGGAAAACTGATGTTTTAATTATGGTCAAATTGGCCATATGCAGTGTGATTGTCCTTCTAGGGTCACTTCTGAGGCCAATAAGGTTCCTATTTCCTCTTCATCAGCTTATGTGCCAAAGGATGATGCGTCTTCTTTGGGTACCGACACTAGTTGGAATAACTTATATGCTATTGCTTCTCTCAAAACTCTGAGGCATCTCATGATATTATTACTGGTATATTGAAACTCTTTTCCTATGATATGTACAATTTACTTAATCTGGGGTCCACTCTTTCTTATGTGACCTCACACGTGGTTGTGCATTTTAGTTTTGGTCCTGAGTGTATTTCTGATCCTTTTTTATTTCTACACCAGTGGGAGACTCTGTGGTTACTAGAAGATTTTATAGGGGATGTGTGGTATCTTTTGATAATAAAGAAACTCTAGTAGACTTGATAGAGTTAGACATGGTTGACTTTGATGTTATTTTGGGAATGGATTGGACACACTTGTGCTATGCTTCTCTAGACTGCCGGACCTATAAGGTCATGTTTAAATTCCCTAATGAACCAATTGTTGAATGGGAAAGGAGTTCCCTAGAGCCTAAGGGGAGGTTCATATCGTATATTAGAGCACGAAAATTAATTTCCAAGGGTTGTCTCTATTATTTGGTTCGGTTTAAAGATTATAACTTGAAAGGTCCTTTATTGATATCTGTTATTGTAGTTAGTGAATTTTTAGAGGTTTTTTTTCATGATCTTCCTGGTATCTCTCCTGATAGGGAGATTGATTATGGTATTGACCTTGTTTTAGACACTCGTCTTATCTCTATTTCCCCATATAGAATGGCTCCAACTGAGTTGAAGAAACTCAACAAGAAGTTGAAGGATCTCTTAGACAAGGATTTCATCCATCCTAGTGTGTACCCTTGGGGTGTACCTATCTTATTCGTGCGTAAGAAGGATGATTCCCTTCGGATGTGTATTGATTATCGACAACTGAACAAGGTGAGGGTAAAGAATAAGTACCCACTTTCAAGAATTGATGATTTTTTTTATTAGCTTTAGGGTGTTAAATTGTTCTCTAAGATCAATCTTTGGTTCGGGTATCATCAGTTAAAGATTAGGCAGGTGGATATCCCTTGGACAACTTTCTACACCAGGTAAGGGCATTTTAATCTCTTGGTCATGTCTTTTCGTTTGACTAATGCACAGACGACAGTTATGGATTTGATGAATAGGTTCTTCTGCCAGTTTTTGGATTTGTTCGTGATTGTCTTCATTGATGATATTTTGGTATACTCTAAAAGTAAGGAGGATCATGCCGGCCATCTCTACCTTGTATTACAGACCTTGAAGGATCAATAGTTGTATGCTAAGTTCTCTAACTATGAATTTTGGTTGAACATTGTTACATTTCTGGGTCATGTTATGTCTAGTAAGGGGATCATGATAGATCTTCAGAAAGTTGTTGTGGTTAAGAAGTTGCCTAAACCCATGACTCCACCCGATATTTAGAGCTTTTTGGGTTTAGCTGGTTATTATAGAAGGTTTATACAAAGCTTTTCTTTTATTGCCACTCTATTGACCAAGTTGACTTAGAAAAAAGTGAAATTCTTATGGTCCAATGCATGTGAGGGTAGTTTTGAGAGGCTAAAAGATAAGTTGACTTCAACTCTGATTTTGACTCTACCTAAAGGTACCTAGAGTTTTGTCATCTATTGTGATGCATCACGAGTTAGTTTGGGTTGTGTGTTGATGCAACATGGCAAGGTGGTTGCTTTTGCCTCTATAAGTTAAAGGTTCATGAGAAGAACTATACAACTCATGACTTAAAGTTATTGGTCATGGTGTTTGCATTGAAAATTTGGTGTCACTATCTGTATGGGGTACATGTTGATATCTTTTCTTATCATAAGAGTTTGCAATATGTGTTCACTCAAAATGAGCTTAATCTTAGGCAAATGAGGTGGCTTGAGTTGCTGAAGGACTATGAAATGAGTCTTTACTACCATCAAGGTAAAGTTAATATGGTTGCTAATACTCTTAGCAGGTTGTCAATAGGTAGCTTATCGTATGTGGATAAGGATAAATAGGAATTGCTGAAGGATATTCGTTGTTTGGATAACCTTGGAGTTCATCTTTTGGACTCTGAGAATGGTGGTGTGTTTGTTCAACAGGTGGTACAATCGTCTCTTGGTTCTAAAATAAAGGAGAAACAGGTATTATACCCTCTCTTGATGAAGATTATAGATGACATGGGTAAGTAGAAGGTGATGGCTTTTGAGATTGATTTTAATGGTATCTTGAGGTATAAAGGAAGATTGTGTGTTCTAGTGTTTATAGGTTGGAGGCGATTTCAGCTGAGGCCCATGAATCGCGGTAGAGGTCTCATCCTGGTTCAACAAAGATGTATCATAATCTCAAGGATATGTATTGGTAGAATAACATAAAACAGGATGTAACCAACTTTGTGGCTAAATATATGGTGTGTCAGCAAGTGAAGGTGGAGCACATGAGGCCCAGTGGGCTACTTAAAGAAATTAAACAACCAGTGTGAAAGTGGGAGGTAATTAATATAGATTTCATTATCGATCTTTCATGATCACAGAATCAGTGTGAATCTATTTAGGTCATCATGGACAGGATGACTAAGTCTACTCATTTCTTGCCAATAAGGACTAATTATTCTGTCATGGACTATGCAAAGTTATTCCTTCAGGAGGTCATAAAGTTGTATGGTGTGCCTGTCATAATCATTTTAGAACATGGTACTCAATTCTCATCATATTTTTGGTGCCCTTTTCGGCATGGTATGGGGACTAAAGTGAGACTTAGAACTGCCTTTCATCCACAGTCGGATGGACAAGTAGAAAGAGCTATTTAGACTCTAGAATATATACTATGAGCCTACATAATTAACTTTGGTGGTAGTTGGTTCGACCACTTTTCTCTCACTAAATTTTCCTATTACAATATCTATCATTCTAGCATTGGTATTGCCCCATTTGAGGCATTATTTGAAAGGAGGTGTAGATCTTCTATTGGGTGGTTTGAGGTTGGTGAAGTAGAGATGTTTGGCTCGGATTTGGTTCACCAAGCTATGGAGAAGGTGAAGGTGATTTAGGATAGGCTTAAGACCGCCTAAAGTCACTAAAAGTCCTATACGGACGTAAGAAGAAGGGACTTAGAATTTGAGGTTAGAGATTAGGTGTTCTTAAGGGTGTCTCCTATGAAAGGAGTAATGCAGTTTGGGGAGAAGGGGAAGCTCAGTCCCCGGTATATTCACCCATACTTAGTTTTGAGAAAGGTTGGTAATGTTGCATATGAGTTGGAATTTCCTTCTAGTATGAGTTCCATTCATCCAGTATTCCATGTTTCCATGTTGCATAAATGCATGGGTGATCCATCATTGGTTGTTCCCTTGGAGAACATTTGTATTTTGAATTCTTTGTCCTATGAGGAGGTCCCGATGAAGATCTTGGCTTGGCAAGTTCATCGGTTACGGATGAAGGACGTGACTTTTGTGAAGGCTCTATGGAAGAACTAAAAGTTTGAGGAAGCTACTTGGGAAGCTGAGAAGGACATAAAGTCCAAGTATCTATTCCTATTCCCTATTCCAGAAATTTATGCTTGAGGTATGTGTGTATTCTTAACATCTTTGTTTTCTAGCTTAGTTAAATATAAGAGTAGAGATGTTTAGGGTTTAATTATGCTAGTCAATTCCATGTCCCATCAATCGAGGGTCAATAATCCTATGTGGGGGAGACAAAAATGCCCCAGACTTTGGCATTTGCAAAATTCTTAAGCTTTAGGATCTTTTCTCTTCTTACGACTCACCATTCGAGTCGTATGGTGTTTTTACAGGTTTAGGGACCCAAGTCATAACCAAACAAGTGTGTTATTGTCCAAGTTTTGTCCTAGTTATGAGAGACTCCTCATGAGTCATATGGTTTAGTGATGATTGGGACTAGGAAGTCGTAAGTTGGACAGTGTGTGGTGTCTAATTCTCTGTCTTAGTAATGACTCAATGGTACAAGTCGTAAATTATGGTGATGAGTCAATGGCTTGACTCATAACCAAAGATGGGTTTTTACAACTTTAAGATGGGGGTACTTTTGATATTTCCCACCCAAAGCCCTTATGACCCCATGTCTTATAAGATATTTTGGTCATTCATTATACCCTTTACAAAATCAAACTCTCTCTAAAACCTCTCAAGAAAGATTAGGCTAGGGTTCTTTCAAAGTGGTCATCTAAGAGATTAAGGATCAAATTCTCTCCATGAATCTTTGTAACTCGGGCATAAGACTCCTCTCTCATTTTTAGTTTACTAAAAACATATGTTTAAAACATTGTTCATGAATCATTAAATGGTGGTTTTGAAAACCAAGGTTATGGGTTTCAATGAATATTGTTGGGTATTTCTTTCTCATGATTTAATATATGATTATTCACGTTTTAATAATGGTTTTGCACATGTTGGTGCATGGGAATTGTGGTTTAACTAAAAGGTCATTTTAACCCTAAATATGATGGACTTTGGTTTTGGTAATGGTATGACCTCAACCTATTTGTGAAATTGTCAATGAGAATAATTTTGTCACATGGTGAATTGTGTTTAAACTAAGGCATTGGCCAAAGAATATTAATGAGTGGTAAACGCTTTTATGAAGGCCTTGTTGGGCATAAATTAATTGGTAACACTAAATGGGTTTGAGTACCTAGATGATTAATAATGGTTATGGCATGTTTTACGCTTGCAAGTGGGGTTGGTATGATGATACCAACGGGATACCTTTGGTAAGTAACTGAATTAATGGTTGTGTATGTGTAATGAATATTTTAATTAGACTTTAAAGTGGGATGTGTAGCCGGGCCGTGAAAGTGGAGTCCGAAGGGCTAACACTAGGAACCGCGCTAGCCGGTGAGGGTGTCTATATCACCGGGAGGTTTGAGTCCCCCAAAATGAATATATGAATGGGAGGTTCGAGTCCTCCATATTTTATACATTGGTGCTTAAGTCACCTTGACTATACCTAGAGGTTTGAATCCTCTATAAAGACATATACAGATATATATATTCTCTGGTTGATACGGCTACACGTACTGGGGAACTTCTAGCTAGGGGAGAGCTAGGCTTATATAGTCGGTGGGGGCCTTGTATATAACAGTTATGCTATATAGCTCAGGTTAAGGTTATCAAAGTTCATGCTAAACCTTGTTCCCTACACCAACATATGGTATTCTATATATATATATATATACATATATATGTATTTCACATGATATTATGCATTGGATATTATCATGGTATTGGTTTTGAACTTTTATCATGACATTATTTAATTCCTCTATCCCTGAGTACATACTAGCGCTCAAACCGCTAAACATCTCCGGACGCTGTATCCTTTTATGATGTAGGCAGTGGAACTTTTTTTACTTTTTCTGTGTAGTCATCAGGTATTCAAGTTAGTTCAAGATTTGGTATTGAAGTGGTGAGCTTTCATACTTCGGAAGGCTTCATTTCATGATCCTTTTTTCCTATGTCCTAGACCTTGTTTAGACTTTATTTTGGCTACTGTCGGGGGCATGTCCTAATATTTTATTAATTTTGGTATTGTAGAGGCTTTGTTGGTTTACTGTGGACTTGGGTGGTTTGGTTAATTATTTCAGTGACAAATGGTTGTCTGGTTACCGATGGATGGTATAGACACATAATGAATTGTTATTAGTTTTTTATGTGCTATCTTGTTATATGGTCAGAATTCATCTGATAATGAGGGTGTTATGTTGGTTTAGTTAGGTGAAGAGGGTTATATCATGTCCACATGGGACTTGAGATACCCGTCACAACCAGGCCCTAGTTTTGGTGTGACAAAGAAGTAGGGCAATTTTAGTTCCTATTTAATAGTAAGTACTCCTTATCCAAAGTCATCTAATGATCGTCATTTTCAGAGTGGTGATGGTCCTAGGACACAGGATGCCCAATATCAGGCCAGTGGGTCCTAGTCAGCTCCATCCAATCCTCCATATCGGCTATGTGGTCAAATTCATCATTATTTCTATGATGAGGTAAGGAATCGATGTTTCAATTATGGTCAACCTATACTTATGTAGAGAAATTATCCCATAGGTTAGGTTTCTTCGGGAGCCAATAAGGTTCCTGTAGCTACTTCTTCAACACAGCACCAAAGGGTGCCACTTCTAGTGCCTGCCTTAGCCGAAATCATATGTATGCTCTTACCACCCTCCAGGAGTCTGAGGATTCTCCGGATGTCATCATTGGTATGTTACAACTATTTTCTCGTGATATGTACTATTTACTTTATTCGGGATCTACTCTTTCTTATATGACCCCACATGTGGCTGTTCATTTTGATTTTAATCCCGAGTATATTTTTGACCCTTTTTATGTATCTACTCTGGTGGGTGACTTTGTTGTGGCTAGAAAGGTCTATATGGGTTGTGTGGTATATGTCCATGGTAGGGAAACTTTGCTAGATTTGATAGAGTTGGATATGGTGGATTTTGATGTTATCTTGGGGATGGATTGGCTCCATTTGTTCTATGCCTCCTTATACTGTCAAACTTGTAAGGTCATTTTAAAATTACCTAATGAGTTGGTTATTGAGTGGGAAGGGAGTTCCCTAGTGCCTAAGGGAAGGTTCATATCTTATCTTAGATCCCGGAAGTTAATTTCCAATGGGTGTCTTTATCATTTGGTTTGGGTTAAAGATTCTAACTCAGAGGGTCCATTATTACAATTCCTTACTGTGATTAATGAATTTCTTGAGATCTTCCCTGATGATCTTCTTGGTGTCCCTCCCAATAGGGAAATTGAGTTTGGTATCAATCTTCTCTCGGACATTCGTTCTATCTTTATCCCTCCCTATAGAATGTCTCCGACCAAGTTGAAGAAGCTTAAGGATCAGTTGAAAGATATCATCGATAAGGGTGTTATCCTCCCTAGTGTATCTCCATGGGGTGCTCCTATTCTCTTCATGAGTAAGAAAGATGGTTCCCTTAGGATGTGTGTAGATTATGGCCAATTGAATAAGGTGATGGTGAAGAATAAGTATCCTCTCCCTAGGATTAATGACCTGTTTGATCAACTTCAGGGTGCTAAGTACTTCTCTAATATTAATCTCTAGTCTGGTACCATTAGTTTAAGAATAGGGAGGTGGATATCCCTAAGAATACTTTCCAAACTCGATATGGTCATTTTGAGTTTTTGGTGATGTCCTTTAGTTTGACTAATTCCCCAACAATATTTATGGATCTCATGAATCGGGTATTCCATTAGTTCTTTGATTTGTTTATGATAGTATTTATAGATGATATTTTGGTGTATTCAAAGAGTGAGGTGTCGATCACCTCTATATAGTGTTACAGACCGGTAAGGATCGACATTTGTATGCTAAATTTTCTAAGTGTGAGTTTTCATTGAATGTTGTGACATTATTTGGTCATGTTATTTCTAGTGAATGAATCTAGGTGGATCCACAGAAGGTTGCGGTGGTTAAGAAGTGGCATAGACCCACAACTCCAACTGATATTTAGAGTTTCTAGGGTGTGGCCGGGTATTGTAGGAGATTTGTGGAGAGCTTCTCTTTGATTGTTGCTTCATTGATAAAGTTAACTCAAAAAAAGTAAAGGTTCTGTGGAGGGATGCTTGTAAGGGATGTTTTGAGAAGTTGAAGGATAGGTTAACTTTTGCTCTGATTTTGGCCTTACCCGAGGGAACTGACGGTTTTATGGTTTATTGTGATGCATCTCGTGTAGGGATGGGTTATGTATTGATGCATCATAGTAGGGTGGTGGCGTATGCTTCTAGGCAATTAAAGTTTCATGAAAAGAACTATCTGACTCATGACTTGGAGTTGTTGGCTATAGTGTTCGCATTAAAGATTTGGCAACATTATTTGTATGGGGATCATGTTGACTTTTATTCTGATCATAAGAGCCTATAGTATGTGTTCACCTAGAAGAAGTTGAATCTCAGGCAAAGAAGAAGGCTTGAGTTGGTCAAGGACTACGACATGAGTTTCCATTATCATCCAGGTAAAGCTAACGTTGTTGCTGATGCTCTTAGCAGTTTTTTTATGGGGATCTTGTCTCATGTTGATGAGGAGAAGCGAGGGTTAGTGAAGGATATTCACCATTTGTCTAACTTTGGAGTTAGTCTTTTGGATTCTGAGGATGGTGGTGTGATTGCTCAAGATGTGGTGAAGTCATCTTTTGGTGCTGAGGTAAAAGAGAAATAGGTTTTGGATCCTATCTTGATGAAAATCAAGGATGATGTGGGATAATAAAAAGTTAAGGCTTTTGAGATTAGTGGTGATGAAATCTTCAGGTACCAAGGTGGATTATACATTCTCGATGTTGATGGGTTATGAGAAAGAATTTTTTGTCGAGGCCCATGAGTCACTGTATATAGTTCATTCTGGCTCGACAAAGATGAACCATGATTTGAAGGTAATTTATTGGAGGAATAACATGAAGTAGGATGTAGTTTATTTTGTGGCTAAGTGTGTGTCAATAAGTGAAGGTGAAGCACTTAAGGCCCGATGGGTGTCTTAAGAGATTGAATTTCCCGTGTGAAAGTGGGAAATGATTAATATGGATTTTGTTACCCATCTTTCACGGTCTCGAAATTAGTTGGATTTTGATTTGGGTTATCATGGATAGGAAGACTAAGTTTGCTCACTTTCTACTAGTAAGGACAAATTATTCGATTAAGGACTATGCGAAGTTATTTATCTAAGAGATTGTGAAGTCGCATGGTGCGCCTGTTTCTATTAAATCTGATCATGGTACTTAATTCTCATCACATTTGGCATTTGTTTCAGAGATTTTTGGGACTAAGGTGAACCTTGTAACATCTTTTCACCAGCAGACGGATGGACAAGTGGAGAGGACGATTCAGGAATTGGAAGATATGCTTTAAAGTTGTGTGATTTACTTTGGTGGTAGTTGGTTTGATCATTCACCTCACATCGAGTTCACGTATAATAATAGCTATCCCTCTAGCATTGGAATTGACCCTTTTAAGGCTTTGTATGGTATGAGACGTCATTCTCTAATTGGGTGGTTGGAAGTTAGTAAGGCATGGTTATTTGGTCCTGATTTGGTTCATCAAGCTATGAAGAAGTTGAAGGTGATTCAAGAAAAGCTTAAGACCACCCGAAGTTACCAAAAGTCCTATATGTACATGAGACGAAGGGAGTTAGAAGTTGTAGTTGGCGATTGGGTGTTCTTAAAGGTGTCTCCAATGAAGGGAGTGATGCGGTTTAGAAAGAAAAGGAAGCTTAATCCTTGGTATGTTGGCCCTTACTTGATTTTAAGGAGAGTGGGAAATGTGTCCTATGAGTTAGAATTTCCATCTAGTTTGGTTTCCATTCACCTATATTCCATGTTTTGATGTTGAGGAAGTGTATGGGTGATCTTTCCTTGATTGTTCCTTTTGAGAGTGTTGGCATTTTGAATTCCTTGTTCTATGAGGAGGTCCCGGTGGAAATTTTGGTTTGTAGAGTCTCTCGGTTGTGGAATAAGGATGTGGCTTCAGTGAAGGTTCTATGGAGGAACCAAAAGGTTGAAGAAGGTACTTGGGAAGTCAAGGAGGACATAAAGTCCAAATATCCATTCTTGTTCCCTATTTTGGATAATTGTGCTTGAGGTATGCATTTTATTAACATCTTTGTTTTCTATCTTTGTTAACGGTAAGAGTGGGTGTGTTTCTGTGTTAAATCATGCAAAAGGATGCCTTAACCCATCATTCGAGGATGAATGATCCTAAGGGGGGAGAATGAAACACCCTAGGTGTTGGCCTCTGAGAAATTTTGAGTTTTGAACTCATTTTCCTGACTACGAGTCATAGGGTGTCTATATGAGTCTTGAGACCCCAATCGTAGACTGTCCAGTATGTTTGCCTAGTTTTTTGCTCTGAGTACATCTTGTACATCACGAGTCGTTACGATTTGTATGGTCCAAATCATAGGCCAAGCAGTGTACTATCCTAATATTTCTGATGTCACTACGACTAGACTTAATGAGTCGTATAAACTCATTATGAGTCACAATATGCCTCCCATAAGGTAACCTGTATAGGGCCTTGGTAGTTATGTAGTTACTATGACTTGGACTCTATGAATCATAAGATGACCCTACCAGTCGTAAAGTCACCCGTAGCGACTGGGCGACCGTTTTTAGTTTTTATGTAAGGGGCACTTCGGTCATTTCCCTCCTTACCCCCTTAGACCCCACATCCATAAAACACCAAGGAGGGGTTATTTTCAACACTTTAACATATCAAATACTCTGTTCAGTCTTTCAAATTCCCTATTCAAGACAAAGCTAAGGTCTTTAGGGAAGTGGCCATCTAGGGTTCTAAGGGTAGCTTTTTCTCCCTGTTCGTGGTGCTTAAGGCATGTATATATCTCCTTACACTTGGATTTTCTTATTGTCATGATATTGGTTTATTATTCACATGGTTTTGATGTTGGGTTTTGAATTATGGATTGAGGGTTTTGGATACAAATTGTTTGAATGTTTTTCCCATGATTTCTATTTATTTATGCATTGAATTGTAGGTTTGTACACTCATTGGAGTGCATGGGTATGGTGAATGAATTTAGGGATACAAGGATTCCCCAAACTTGTGAACAATGTAATTAGGGGTACAAGGATTCCCCAAATAATTGGATTTTGGTTTTGAAATTGATAAGAACCCCAAACCAGTTGCATAATTGGTTTTAGAATGTGATTTATCAATTGGCTTGCCTTATTTCTTTGAAACTAAGGCATTGCATAAATTGAAAAATGGTTAAGGATGGCTTTGAAAACCTTGTAGGGTACAAGGATTCCCCCAAGTGGATAATAATGGTCTTAAAAACCTTGTGGGGTACAAGGAATCCCCCAAGTTATTTTTAATAATCGAGTTTAGGGTACAAGGATTCCCCAAAGTGTTGGCTTATTACATTATTTGCAAGCTGTAGTCAGTATGAAGATACCACTTAATTATGCCTTAATTATTGATTCCTTAATGTAATGGTTGAGTTATATGTTAAATGTTTTAATTGGGCTTAATGGAGGTTGTGTTAGCTAGCCGTGAAAGTACGAGTCCCAAAGGACTGATATCAAAAACTCATGTTTGCCGACATGAGGGTTGGTCTTGATGATAGTGTTATGTAATAATATATATAATTATATATATAATTGTATTATGGATGGCAAGAGGTATGAGGATTCCCCAGCCTTCTATGATATCCCTAGTTCGTGCGGCTAACATGCACTGGTGCCCGACCAGGCGGAGACACTGTACCTATATAGCCCTGGGTAGTTTTATGATGGTCAAGCTACACAATCCAGGTTAATATATTCAAATTTCATGCTAAGCCTTGTTCCCTACCCTAACATGTTATATATATGTATATGCATATGTTTGTGTGGATTTGTATTTGGCATTACTTTATCCTTTATCCTTGAGTTATATGCTAACGCTCAAACCGCTAACCATCTTCGGATGTTGCATCCCTATGCGATCCAGGCACCAAAAATACTTCTACTTTTCCTGTGCAGTGACTAAGTGATTGTGGGATATCGCGTGAGTCAGATTGAAGTGTTGAGCTTTCATACTTTGGAAGATATCATTTCATGTTTTGGTTTTCTATGGTCATAGACTATTCTTTTGGCTTTTTTTGGCTATCGTCGTAGGCATGTCCCGACTTAGATCATTTTTAGATTTGTAGAGGCTTTGTGGATATTACTGTGGACTTAGTTTTGGTTATTTGTTATCGGTTATTGACAAATCCTCGATACCTTTAATTTATTAATCATGCTATCTTATTATATGTTCAGAATTTAGCCGCTGCTAAGGTATGGTAATCTGTTTAGCTATGCAAAGGGGGTGGTCCCCGGTCCTTATTGGACTTGGGATGCCCTTCACTGCCAGGACCTTGTTTGGGTCGTGGTGGAAATTTGAGTGAAGAAGGGGGAATTTAATACGGCAGGTGCAGCTAAAGTGATCACTTAATCGCTTAAGCGACACAAGTTTGTAAAAGCGGTCGGGCACAGGGATGTGGGCATCGCTAAAAAGACACCTTGGCCTCTAAAGCTACATCTACTAAATCATTTAAGGATCGCTTGAGCGGTCCTCGGCTAAGAAGCCAAGGCCACTAAAGCGACCCAATGTTGTAAGGGAGACTATCACATAATGGACTCTGATCGAGTGCTCGAGATTCATTTAGAACCATATGCATGAAAATAAAATATGCTAATTTACCAAATTTGGCATTTCAGACTCAATGGGACCATCAAAACTTTCATTCAAGATTGTTTTGACTTAATATGGATCCCACACCTATAGTTTCATTTTTCATAGAATTCATCCAATAGTCCAAAATGAGTTCGGAAGCCTTGGAACCTAAACCAACGATCCGTCTAGACTAAAATCAACATTTGGGAGTTGATGACACTTTCAAAATCCTCATTCTAGGTCGTTTACTGTGAGTTTTGGACTGGATTAGTTCCTTAATAGAGATAGCTCCAAAATAGGTAAATGAGCCTAAAACCAAACGAACTATTCGATAATTAAACCAACAATCCCAACAAGTCTTAAATGACTTATGGTCATTGTGGGAAGGCTCAAAACACCGAAATTATACAAAAATTGAGGAAATAAGTTGAAGGTTCATTACATTATCCACTACTAAAAGGACTTTCGTCCGTGAAAGTCAACAGATAGAAAGTATCTGAAAGCTCAAAAGAATGAGGTACTGGGCATGCATGCCTTATGAAGGACTCCCCAGATAAGCTCTACAAAGAGACAAACACTTCTAAGAGATTTCGCTATACGTATCTATTTTTCAACCAACTTTTGTATTTCACTTTCCAAACCATGAAATCTCAGCCTCAACAACCAACAAGACTCCAACAACACCAAGAATGGATGATACACACAAATCCAGGACACAATACACTGATATCACCGATACAAGAACAACAAGTTAAAACTCAACCAAGATAAAGGCAATCGAAGGCATGAATTATGCGACCAACTCCAATATCCAAATTTAACCTTTTTTTGCCTTTTGTAAAACTATAATCTACTCCAAACCACATAGAAAGTCATTCGAGTCCTGTCCGCACAACCCCATCACACTAACCTCAAGAAATTGAAGCTGATCCACCAAAAATCCATAATGGTAAGCATAAGGATAAGCCCCTAAGGTTCTACCTAAACACACAAATCATAATGATCAGTTTCTGCAATCTATGCCTAATGTTCTATAGAATATAACACTTTCGATGCTTAAAACGAGGAAAATATGCAAGTTTTTCAGGTTGTTTTGTTAGATATGATGCGTTTTGGGTATGTTTTGTAGGAAATACTATTTTGGATGCTAAGTTCATGAAAAATATGAAAAAGGTAGTTTTGGTTACTTATTAGAGTAATTATGGATGTTTGGGACACTTTCTGGCTTGATCATGATCAAAGCATGTTTGAGAATTAAGAAGAGCTGAAAGATGACTCCTAGAACTTACTAAGTCAACATGTGGAACACAGGTAGGATGTGTGGACCACAAGTAGGAAAAGAAAGTGCCAAAAGTCCAAAATCCTGAGAGCAGACCTGCAGGATTTTTAGGTATTGGAACTTGCAACCTATACTTGCACGCACCCTGCAGGCTGCAAGTGCTACTTGCACCCAGGTTCAGGGAGTGCAAACCGTAAGTTACCACCGACCTTGTTTTCTCCTATTTCGTTCGGGCTTTGGTTTAAGGGTTTCCTCATGTACTATTAATACCCTTTATGTGTTTATAGTAGAAGTGACACACTTTTGATACTCATAAACATATCTTGATTCCAAGATTTGATTTTGATCTTGGATTCTCTTGTATTAACGTCAGTTGATTAATTTAGTCATGGTTGTGGGTTTTTCTACTTCATATTATTATGATATCATCTATACTTTCAATTATGAATGTTGTTGATTTCTTCACAAGAATGAGCGGCTAGAAACCCAAAGCTAGGGTTGTGGAAACCCTGGCAGATTGACGATGTAGGGGAAGTGCTATTGTTGTTCTGAACCGATACCCATGCATATATTGCTTTATCTTTATTATAACAGTTTCCTTAATGGGTGCACATGTTAGGATCCGCCTTGATTATTTCTACTTACTCCAAAAGAGGAGCAGTGACTTGGAAAAGATAAAGATAACAGTAATTTGGAGTTTAGTTGTCGATCCACGCTTCTAGGTTTTATCTTAGTAAGATGGTTTCATTTCATTTAATAACTAGAGACTCAAAAGGTAATAGTTAACTGGGATCAATATAAGGGTTAGTAAGGCGACATCCTGAAACCCAAAAGCTAAAGGATGAAATCTTTCTACTCGTCCAAAAGACTGTGGAAGGTACATAACTTATTGATTTTGCATGCAAGGTATCAGATTGGTTCAACAAAGCACGATAATCCTACAGAGTTGAGAAGCTAGATTACAACAACATAGAGCCTTGAATCCAAGTATTCCCTTAGGATTTGACCCCAACCATTGTTGGGTTACCATATTTGGCAGAGACCGTTTCTGACAAGATCCAAAATTTAGACCATATCGTATGGTCACCTCAAGCACACATGTACCGAAGGTCACCTTGATAACCCAACCTAATCACCAACAATAATCCCCAAGCGTCGAATGGATCCCAACCATACAGTAAGAATAGCAGAAATATAAATCTAATAGCCAATGTTAGACAATGTCTACCATTTTATTTAAAACAACATTCTAGCCAATATGCTAAAGTCCACATTCATCCACAAAACCTTCTAACAAATCGAAGTTGACAATACCTTGGGATATGCCCGCGACAATAGCCAAGTACCAAACCTATACAAGTCTGAAATAAGGTAACATGACTATGAGAGATAGGTATTTTGGAGTATGGAAGATAATCACTTCAAGGTCAATACACGAATCCGCTCAAATACCTATTCACTACGTAGAAGAAGAAGAAGAAGAAGAAGAAGATGCTCCGGAGCCTACGTCCCATGGGGACGTAGCATCCAAAGACGGTTAGCGGTTGGAGCACTAACATGTAACTCAAGGATAAGGATAAAATAACATCACCATTCAACACGTTAATATGTATCATAATCAATCATATTCATACATTTATCCTTTCACATAGATATATCACATGCTAATCAAGTTATCAAGACTTAATAAGTTTCTAAAAAACGTCAATCATATGACACAAAGTAGAGGACTCCGACATTCCACGCTTAGGTTCATACCATACTCATTAGGCATAAGACTTTAACAACATTCACATATCATTAGGCAAGGTACTTCATCCATGGTTACACTTCATCAAGCAAAGGGACTACAACCACATTGTTATTTATTGAAACAAGGCCTATACCCATATACCACAATCACTTAGGCGTGGAGCTCTAATCACATGATCACATATTCAACTAGGCATGGACCCTAATCACATGCTCTTGCATTCACTTAGGTATGGAACTATAATCACATGATCACACATTCAAGTGGGCATGGAACTCTAATCGCATGCTTACACATTCAAGTGTGCATGGAACTCTAATCGCATGCTACACATTCAAGTGGGCATGGAACTCTAATTATATGCTTACATATTTAAGTGGGTATGGAAATCTAATTGCATGCTTACACGTTCAAGTGGGCATGGAACTCTAATCATATGCTTACACATTCAAGTGGGCATGGAACTCTAGTCGCATGATTACACATTCAAGTGGGAATGAAAGTCTAATTGCATGCTTACACATTCAAGTAGGCATGGAACTCTAATCGCATGCTTACACGTTAGATGAGGTATTTTAACATCACGAAATTTCTTTAAGCAAGGGAATCCAACTACAAGCTATTAGACGAGGGACTTTGACCACAAGTCATTAGAGAGGGACTTTGACCATAAGTCATTTCATAAGGAAAGAGACTCTAGCCACAAGCCATCATATTTCCTTCATTAGTCGACATATGAACTCTTATCCAACGAGCTCATGCATGTTCATTCATACAATTTATATCATATTTAAGGGATTTGGCTAACTTCGCCAATTCAACACTATACATGACCACATGGCCCTTATGGGAGCCTTCATTGCTCAACCATATTAGTAGGCCAATGCGTTGATTAAATTCATTATACAACTCAATTTGTGGTCCTCAAGACCCACACAAACTATTTACATGTCATTAGCAACATCATATCACATTTTCACCACACTTGGTTAAATACACAATTCAAGTTCAAGTTTATGGAATTGAACCCCTCTTCTTAGACATCAAACCAACATGGTCATAGTTTAACAAATTACATGGCCAAAAACATTATCACAACATCAATCACCAACCATTCATACTTATAAGGCCATCACACCATTCTAAGCCATAGGCTAATTAATTACATGATTAATAAGGTTCATAGAAACCATTTACAAAGCATCATGATAACTCAATACATGGCCAATAAGGACTTTACTAACCATCCACAAGTATTCATATTCATTTAGACATTATCATGACTCTTTCATGTCCACTAGCCCAATTCAATAGATACATATTTGATCTTCACAAAACTAATTAACCATTGATCATCTCAATAGGCCACATGTATTGACTCAATGCATCTTTAGTTTCATTTATGGTCACCAAGACTCACATATCCATTCACAATTCATTATCAAGCTTTCACCACACTCCCACCACATTTAGGCTCAACACACACAATAAGTTTATTTTTATGTTTAGGGTTTCAAACCCTTTCATTAGCCATCACCCAACAAGGTAATCAATTATACAAAACATGGCTCGTAATACCTTCACAATATCATTCAAAAATCATTCAGACTTATTTGGTCCATTTCACTAGCTCAACATATTGTCAACATACAACTAGATAATTCACTTAGACATTTTCACAAACACCTTTTGTGCATACTTATAACAAGGTCATTTTCATGGTAGATATTATCAAGCCTGGGGTTACTAAATACCCTCATGTTAAACTACAACAAACATCCACATATGCAATCTACCATCAATAACATATATCAACAAAAGTATAAATAAGAATCATCATTATTCATTGTTAGGTAGTAAAACCCTTTTTATTTGATTTAAAACCACCATGTACACTAACTAATTCAGGTGTGAAATACTTGGGTTTAGAGTGATTAGAGAGGGGAGGAGATACATTTCTTAAATAAGATGACATACCAACAATATTTACTCCTTCTTTCCACTAGATGAACTCCCTCCAAGACCTAGCCTCCAATCTTGGTTCAAGAACCTTTTTGAGTGTTTGGAGTGTTTAGGTCTTGTAAATGAAGACTTAGGAGGCTACCATGACTTGTATAGTGCAAGGACCTAGGGTTTTAGGCAAGGTAAATGACCAAAAGTTCCTTAATAAAAATCTGGAAAGTCCACCTATGCAGGGGTACGACTCCCCCATACGGTTCACTTGGCAATCGTGACCTAGGGTACGAGTGGTACCCTAACTTGTACCCAAGGCTTCTCCTAGGTCAACCACACTGGTTAGGGTACGACTAGACACCTTTTAGTCATATCCAAAGGGGAAAACTCATGAACTAACTCGTAACCAAAATAGTATACTAGGTATGAGGCCTCTCTCTCCACGGTTGAGTTGCATACGACTCGTATGCATTGGTTATGATTGAGGGAAGGTCAATTCATATAGAAACCATTATACTACCTTAGTATTCTATCTAGGATACGAGAGGGGAGGAGGAGAAGGTCACGAGTCATTTCCAAGGGTACGACTCAAGACCTTCAATCATACCCACCCCGAAGACTCTAAAAGTTGTTGTTCTTTCAAGGGTTCAAGTCTAGGTGTTTCAATTCTCCCCCACTTGGACTATGTTTCCTCAAATGAGGGGCAAAGCAAGCATAAACACAAGTTAACACATCAAAATGCATCAAGGCAACTCTTACATAAGTTAGAAAGAACACGCAACAGGATAGAACATAACACATATCATGATCATCACCAATCAACCAAAAATTTTTGCAAGGCTACATTCTTGGATGTTTCATTCTCCCTTACTTAGGATCATTCATCGGCAAATGACGGGTAAGGAAAAAATTGACACAAGTTAACATATTAGCACATATCGCAAACCACTTTCAATCAAATAAGGATAAAGCACACCACAAGGTTACAACACAAAACGTATCATGATCCTTATTGTCTTTCAAAGTTACAAAGAAAATGAACACTTGGAAACTCAAATCCCTTATCTAACAAATACATAAATCAATTATAGTCATAGAAAACTTCATGCATCGTCTATAAAGGACATAAACCAAGTTAGGAGAAATAATACACACCTCAAGTATGAGTTTCTGGAACAGAACATAGTTGCGGATACTTAGACTTCATGTCCTCTTCCGCCTCACAAGTAACTTCCTCAGACCATTGGTTCCCCCATAGAACCTTCACCAAAGCCACTTCTATTGTTTGCAATCGGAAAACTTGCCGATCTGAGACCCTCATCGGAATCTCTTCCCAAGTTAAAGAACCGAAAATACCAACATCCTCTAAGGAAAAGACCATCAAGGAACCACTTGAACATCTTCGCACATAGAGATATGGACAATGGGGGAGATGGAGTCTAATCTAGAGGGAAACTTCAACTCATAGGCAACATTGCCAACCCTCTTTTGAGACCACATAAGGGAAAACATAATGGGGCTAATCTTCTCTTTTTCACCGACTCACATCACACCCTTCATGGAAGACACCTCCAAGACTACCCGAACATCAACACACCACATGTCCACATAGGACTTTTGGCGGATTCAAGAAATTTTCAACTTGGCATGAATTACCTTCGCTTTTACTAAGGCTTGGTGAACTAAATCAGGGTCAAGCAACCTACCCCTACTAATTTCACATCATCAATTGGGAGGACAACATCTCCTACCATACAATGCCAAAATGTCACCCTATAGTCTCCCCCACTTAGGGACTTCTACACTTACCTATTTCAATCATCACCATGCTCCCCGAGCCACTACCCAATACAAGAAGGTCATGGAGGGGCTAAAGCACAAGAACCACTCATGCCACTCAGGCAAGACCTTCAGCAGAGATGCGACACCATAGGTAAGGAGTGCTTTATAATAACCACCCAGGTCACAAGGGAGACCCATACCAACACAACATACTGAAGAAAGAGTCCTTAGGTATGGATACCAAAGACATACCGCCGTATAACTTATGGGGAATCCATAATGATCCCTTTACAAGAGATAGATAACATGAATAAGAAAAACCATGAATTCTAACAAAAACTCACCATCATAGAAATTATCATACAAATGATAATATTTCAAAGTTCACAACACAACACAAAGGTAATCTACATGACCCGCCCCCATCTTATAATACACTAAGATATCATCAATGAAGACAGAGACAAACATGTCTAAGAATGGATGTAAGATCTTATTTATTAAGAACATGAATGCTGCCGAGGCATTGGTCAATCCAAAGGACATGGCAAGAAACTCTTTAATCCCAGGAACGGGTTCTAGAGGGGACCCTTTTGAGTTGGGATCTTTAACTTGGACCAAGTGATACAAACACCCCTTTGAACTCACCCTTATGGGACTTGAGGAAAGAAAAAAATACTCCCTTAGGCACTAATGAACTACTTTCCCATACAATGGCCAGCTCATTAGGGATTTGGAACATGACCCTATGGGCCCGACAATCTAAGGAAGCATAGTAAGAGTGTAACTAATCTATTCCCAAGATGACATCAAAATCAACCATGTCTAACTCTACCTAGTCAACAAGAATATCTCTACCACTAACAGATATCACATATCCTCTGTAAACTTTTTTAACATCCACAGTATCTAATTATGATAGAAATAGAAATAGGAACCAACAGACTCTCGGGACCACAATTAAGAAACACAACCACATATGAGGTCACATAAAAAGAGAAGACCCTAGATTAAGCAAATAATACACATCACGGGAGAAAGGTCTCGACATACCAATGACAACATCGAGAGATACCTCAGAGTCCTAACGAGTAGCAAGTGCATACAAGTGGGTCCGGCCAACACCAGTGCTAAAGACTAAAGAAGCAGTAGACACAACACCCTTTGATGCGGGAGGAGGAGAAGCAATATGTGCTTTGTTGGCCGAAGAAGCCACTTGGGTGGGTTACTCTCGCAGCAAGTGCCCGACTTGACCACAGTGGTAACATTTTTCTCTCCCCATTATACACTGATGATGATGACTCTAACCACAATATCTGCAATGAGAGTGGGATGGAGTTGATAGGGAAACATTAGCCTGAATTTGGACACCTCTGGATGCCAAGGCTAGAGAAGTGGTAACCGACATCCTTTGTCTTGCCCAAGCGATAGCCACTATCAGACACTCCCATTGTATGTGAACTATTTGACTGCATTTGAAATATCGATCCTTCCTTTTGTATCAACAACCACGATATATTCGACTGAAAAACCTACAATAAGGGTAGGTGAATGCAGATTGGGCTTTACCGACTTGATATTAGGCACCTTGTTCCCTATAAGCATCACTAGTCTGAAGACGCCTATCTCCTAATGGATTCAGGTTGGGAGCACTAGTCGCAGAGTGAAAACTTATACCCGCCCAATACTTCTTCCTAGACCACTTTCCACCAACCTAAGCTAACTGGACAAAGGAGCGATGGAACCCAGCATTTTGAAGAGACTAAGAAGAAAGGCCACCACTCATAGTGGGGTTAGTGGGAACAGGTGGTACCCCACGAGGACAGTCAGATGTCACAACCTTTGATCAAGTTTGAATCCTAGAAGTAGGATGAGCTTCATCCATATTGTCCTCAGTAGGGACAAAAGAGCTTGTTGAATGTCAGATCCTCTTGGATACATGATCTAAAAGTTGAGCAAGCAGAAATCAGAGAAATCTAAGACCTTAGATGAAATATAGCTTGAGATTGAAACACATGAAATAAAAACATTCCTAAATTCCTCGTAGACTTTCTCTTATAAGTGTGGCATACTTCACACCCATAAAAGAGACTCTACTTGACACGGTTTTGTGGACTCCCAACAGACCATGAACCTAGGCTCTGATACTAACTTAACATGACCCAAAATTTAGGCCATGTCATATGGGAAACTCAAGCACACATGTATCAGAGGTCGCCTCGATAACTCAACCTAAACACCAATAATAATCCATAAGGGTCGGATAGATCCCGACCATAAAATAAGAATATCGGAAATATAAATCTAATAGCCAATGTTAGATAATATCTACTATTTTATTTGTAACAATAGTCTAGACAATATTCCCAAGTCCACAGTTATCCACAAAACCTTCTAAAAACCCAAGTTTATAATACGTTAGGATATGCCCCCGACAATAGCCAAGTACCAAACCTATACAAGTCTATGACATAAGGTAACGTGACTATAAGAGATAAGTCTTTCGGAGTATGGAAGCTCACCACTTCAAGGTCAATACACGAATCCACTCGAACACCTATTCACTGTGTAGAAGAAGAAGAAGATGCTCTGGCTCCTACGTCACATGGGGATATAGCGTTCAGAGATGGTTAGCGCTTGGAGCGCTAGCATGTAACTCAAGGATAAGGATAAAAAACATCACCATTTAACACAAATCAATATGTATCATATTCATACATTTATCCTTTCATATAGATATATCACATGCTAATCAAGTTATCAAGACTTAATAACATTCTTAAAAACATCAATCATATGACACAAAGTAGAGGACTCTGACATTCTACGCTTAGGTTCATACCATCCTTATTAGGCATAAAACTTTAACAACATTCACATATCATTAGTCAAAGTACTTCATCCATGGCTATACTTCATCAAGCAAAGGGACTACAACCACATAGTTATTTGTTGAAATAAGGGCTCTACCCATATACCATAATAATTTAGGCATGGAACTCTAATCACAGGATCACATATTCAACTAGGCATGGGACTCTAATCACATGCTCTCACATTCACTTAGGTATAGAACTCTAATCACATGATCATACATTTTAGTAGGCATGGAACACTAATCGCATCCTTACACGTTCAGTAGGCATAGAACTCTAATTCCATGCTACATATTCAAGTGGGCATGGAACTCTAATAGCATGTTTACACGTTCAAGTGGGAATGGAACTCTAATAACATGCTTACACATTCAAGTGGGCATGGAACTCTAGTCGCATGCTTATACATTAAAGTGGGCATGGAACTCTAATCGCATGCTTACATATTCAAGTTGGCATAAAACTCTAATCGCATGCTTACACATTATACAAGGTATTTTAACCTCAAGAGATCTCTTTAAGGAAAGGGAATCCAACCATAAGCTATTAGACGAGGGACTTTGACCATAAGTCATTTCATAAGGAAGAGGACTCTAGCCACAAGCCAACGCATTTCCATCATTAGTCGACATTTGAACTCTTAACCCACTAGCTCATACATGTTCATTCATACAATTAATATCATATTTAAGGTCTTTGTCTCACTTTGGAAATTCAACACTATACATGACCACATGGCCCTCATGGGACACTTCATTTCTCAACCATCTTAGTAGGCCAATGCCTTAATTTAATTTATTTTACAACTCAATCTGTGGTCCTCAAGACCCACACAAACTATTCACATGTCATTAGCAACATCATATCACATTTTTACCACACTTGGTTCAATACACAGTTCAAGTTCAATTTTAAGGAATTGAACCCCTCTTCTTAGCTATCAAACCAACATGGTCATAGGTTAACAAATTACATGGCCAAAAAATGAAATTCAAGGGTGGTGAATTAAAATTTTCTTCTATGAGTTGACTACTGCATCCTCATAGTCGACTCGACTACAGATCAAAACACTTCACAAATAAATTAAACTTAAACAGTTAGGCACATAAATAATAAATCTTAAAGTAAACAACACAAAGATATATCTAAGTTAAGAACCCCAATATAGTGAATCCATCCATTCCCTTGGGTTTCAAGTTTCCTTGAGATCATTGAAGGTTTGGTTTGAGTACAATGGTAGGAAATAAGTTTTTGAGACTTATTTTTCTCTTTAGATCTTGCAACAAAGCTTCAATTGATGTTACAAAGATGACTCGATCCTAATCTTTATATAAAAATTATAAACTAACATTACAGGGCCTTGTGAGACTAAGAATGAGACACTTTTAATTTTTTCCTTAAAGTTGAATGAAAACGTCTATCTTTGGTTTTCTCCTTTTATAGTCTTTGGCTGCTACCTTTCATAAGGAAACCCAGGGGATTTTTCCTTAATCAAGGATATGAATTGGTTCCTTGATTGAGGGATATAGACATGTATAATGTCCATATCAAACATGTCCATATACGTCTTTGAATCACATCTATATCAGATATGTTTGCGATCTATATTTCCTTTTTTATTTTGATTCCTTGTCGATGTACTTATGATATCTTCTCTTCTTGAATGATTTGTTCTACAGTGAATCTAGGGATTGCAACCATTAATGTTGGAGGGTTGATCCTTCTTCTATTCCATGATACTTTATTGATCTACTTGTGATGACGAAGTCCTTCATATCATTATGTCATGATTTTCCATAATATTTTGGACTATGATGCTCCTTCCATTTTTCTTCTCATGATTGATTTTACTTGTATGCTACTTGGATACAGTGGATATATTTTCATTCTTGATGTCCATCTATTTCTGAAGCCAGCTTCCTTTATCTTTCCATTATTACCAGCTGCAGAGATACACTTGTGAGTTTGTCATTATTAAAATATAAACTTAGGAGGTCAACATTCTTACTCTTTTTGATAATGATAACAAGAATAAACATTAGTTAACTTCCCTATTTGTCAGCTTGCTCCCCCTGACTTGTGTAAGTATTAGCTGACATTTGAGCTTGTTTCTCTCCCCCTGACTGGTAGGCTACTCTAATATTTCTATCCTTCTCCCCCTTTGACATAACAAATAAAAAGAATATACAGGCAATATATAGACAGTGAAATGCATAGAAAAAAGGTTTCTAGACATCGTGAATTCTAATGATACCACACTTTTTTTGTAGAAAGAAAAATCTTTCTTCTAGCAAAGGTTTTGTAAAGATATCTGCTAGTTGATTTTTAGAGTTAACAAAGTTTAGGCAAAATTCACCAGTTTCAATATGATCTCGAATGAATGATGCTTGATATTAATATGTTTATCCCTTGAGTGATGCACAGTGTACTTAGATAGGCTGATGGAACTAGTGTTATCACACATAATAGGAACAAATTCAAAAGCTAAGTTGAAGTCAAGAGGCTGATGTATAATCCAGAGAATTTAAGTGTCACAGTCTCCGACAACTATGTATTCAACTTTTATGGTTGAGAGAGCGACAAAAGTCTATTTCTTGCTATGCCAAGTGATAAGAGCATCGCTAAAAATTTGACATGTTCTACTGGTGCTCTTCCTGTTGCTTTTGTCTCCTATAAAATCAACATCTGAATATCTAATTAAATCAAAATGAGAAGAGCAAGGGTATCATAGACCAAGGTCTTGTGTTTCTACTAGATATTGAATAACTCATTTGACGGCAATGAGATAAGATTCCTTAGGAGTCGACTGGAATTTGGCGTATTTGCACACGCTGAACATAATATTTGGCCGACTTGCAGTTAAGTAGAGTAGATATCCGATCATCCCACTGTACATTTTTGGTCAACGTCCTTTCCGGCCAAATCTGAATCAATTCTTGTGGATGGACTCACGGCTATTCCATAGGCCTTTCCCTTCATCATGCCAAACTTTTTGATAAGTTCTTTCATGTATTTGGCTTGACTGATGAAGGTTCCCTTGATAGTTTGGTTGATTTGTATTCCCAGAAAGAATGTTAGTTCATCCATAAGACTCGTTTTGAATTCTCCTTTCATCAAATTAGAAAAATTCTCTCACATAGAGAGGTTAGAACTACCAAAAATGATATCGTCGATGTAACCTTGCACAATGAGAAGATTTGAATCGAGCTTTTGAATGAATAAAGTTGTGTCAATTTTACCCCTTTGGAAATTATTATTTAGTAGAAAAGTACTCAGTCTCTCATACTAAGCTTTTAGGGTTTGTTTGAGGTTGTAGAGTGCTTTTGATAACTTGAAGACATAATTTGGAAATAAAGGATCATAAAATCTAGGGGGTTATTTTACAAAAACTTTCACATGAATAAAGCTATTTAAGAAAGCACTTTTTACATCCATTTGATATAACTTAAAACATTTGAATTCGTTAAAAGATAGTACAATTCGTATTGACTCTAACTAGCCACAGGGTCAAAGGTTTCGTCATAATCAATACCTTCCTGCTGAGAGTAGCCTTGAGCTATGAGCTTGGCTTTATTTCTGATAACTTTACCTTCTTCATTTACCTTATTTATGTTGACCCATCTAGTTTCGATTACTAAGCAGTTTTTTATCTTTCAACTAGTGTCCAAACTTGATTTTGTTCAAATTGTTCTAGTTCTTTCTTCATATCTTAAACCCATGATTCATCATTGAGAGATTCATCAATTTTCTTCGGTTTAATTTGAGACACGAGGGCAATGGATGCTTGTCTCCTTAATGATTCTCTGGTCTGCACTTTGTCTTCTGGATTTTGGATGATGAGTTAATTTGGATGGCTGCCATCTTTCTTTAACTCTTTTGGAATATTTGGCCTCTCTGTTTTTGCTGTAGGAGTTGACTCTGTTGAAGGTGTAGTTGTCTTATCTTGAGAGGGCTCTGGAGTTATGCTGAAATCTTCTCCACTCTGTACATTACTTACCTTTTCTTCATCAACACTTATACTCATAGTATGGTGGTTAGATTCATCAAATACAATGTGCATAGATTCCTCAAAAACCAAAGTTCTTTTATTAAAAGACCTGTAAGCATGACTAGTGGCAGAGTACCCAAGGAAAATACCTTCGTTACTCTGTAGATCAAACTTTTCTAGGGTATTCTTACCATTGTTGTGAATAAAACATTGGCAGCCGAAGATATGGAAGTAGCCGATGTTGGGATTCTTTTCTCTCCAGAGTTCATAAGGTGTTTTCTTCAAAATAGGTCTGATCAGACACTTGTTGGTGATATGACATGCTATACTAACTGCTTTTGCCCAAAAGTGATCTAGGAGATTGTGTTCTAACAGCATTGTTCTGGTGGCTTTCTGTAGGGACCAGTTCTTTCATTCCACTACACCATTTTGTTGGGGATATAGCAGTGAAGAGAGGTTTTGAGAGTATCCATTTTGGGCACAGTATTCTTTAAATGTCTTATTTTCAAATTCTCCTCCATGATCACTATGAATGTAGGCGATGAGGTGCCTGACTTCTCTCAGTATTTTTCTACAAAAAATCTCAAAATTTGTGAAAGCTACATGTTTATGTTCAAGAAACATAACCCAGGTAAATCATGAGTAATCATCAACTATGACAAAAATATATCTTTTTCCACCAATACTTGCAGTTTTGGTGGGACCAAATAGATCCTTGTGGATTATTTGGAGAGGACTGGTAGTAGAGATAATGTCCTTGGCTTTGAAAGATGTTCTAGTCTATTTACCCAGTTGGCAGGCATCACAGATGTGATCTTCTTCAAACTTGAGTTTTGGCATACCGTTCACCAAATCAATGTTAGACAATTTATCAATAATGGCCCGAGCTTCCTATGCTACAACTAAGTGTCATTAGATTGCACAGTAAGGTAGGTAAGGGTGGAAAATTTAGGACTATTTAAAACATAAATTTTATCAATGTGTTCACCAATAAGGGAGATATTTTTGTTGTCGTGTTTAATTGAGCAACTTTCAACTTTGAAGAGCACTCCAAAACCGGCGTCACATAGTTGATTAATGCAGAGTAGGTTGTGTTTGAGACCGTCTACTAGGCATACTTTGGTGAATTCACATGATGAGCTAAGTCTTACTGAGCTAACTCCACATGATGAGCTAAGTCTTACTGAGATAACTCCAATGACGTTGCCTCTAGCAATGTTACCAAATCTGACTGACCCCCTATCCACTTTCTTTAGGGAAGAAAAGTTCTCTTTCCTTCCAGTTAGATGTCTGGAACATCCACTATGAATGACCCATATTTATTTTGTTGTCTCTCACGTTGAGAACTTGTCGTATTCTTCTCCACTAACTGTACACAAAAATAAGCTTATAGTATATGTGTTAGTTTGGATTGCTTCCTATTAATCTTTGGTAATATCAAAATTTTCAAGATCTTCTATATCAATACTACTGGATTCTTTATTGTTAGACCCCGTAAAATTCTAAAGCTTAATACAGTCCTTTAAGCATGTCAAGGGGGTCCTAGGCTTAGAAAATTTTAGCTACGTTCCAGACTTAGCATAATTTTGGACTTCAAAAGTTGGCAAATTCATTTTGTCACCTTAATATCCTTTAATGGTCCATATTTTTATTGATTCATGATCAGGAAGGTCAATAGGTGTTCCCGAACAAGTTTTGGATTTTTTGGAAACTCGTTTAGATCAAGATTGAAAGTCCAAAACAGTGGACCAACGCGATCTTGGCGCACCGCGTCGCCAATTGCATTGGTCACCAGTTGTGTAGACTGCCAGATCCAAAATAACTAAGGCTCGATGCGTTCATGGTGTGCCGCGTCGGGTATAGCATCACAGCCCTCGACACGCCGCATCACTCATAGTTTCGGTGCCCAGTTATTTAGTCATTAAATGTATGCATTTTTAAGGGAAAATGGGTAATTTTCCCAACCCTATATAAGGCTTAAACATGGGATTAAGCCTCATTTACACCAAAATACACCCTTTTCTCTCAAAATCCTCTCAAGAATTCATTAGGGTTTTCAATTGGGGATCAAAGTTCAAGCAAATTTCTCCGTGAATCATTAAGAATCTTCCATCTAAGGTATCCATATAAGGTATGCCTAGGAAAATAGAAATTATGCTTGATAGTTAAACTATGACCCAAGTTATGAATGTACGTGCTCCCCTATGTTTAAAATGATCTCCATGAGGATTATTGTGTAATACAATTGTGTGATGATATAATTATTATATTAAAATGATGAAGTTAAGACATGATCATGTGCATTTTAAGCTATATACAAGATTATGATAACCATGTGCTTCATGAAATATCCCCTACTGTCATAGTATAAATTGTTGATGTTGGCCATGAATTCAAGAAAGTCATGTTTTGTCAATTTCCTTCTATCGAGTCCTGGGGGTACTTGTACCCAAAAAATAACAGTTGTGTACCTAGAGCCAGTGTCATGTTTCACGATATACTCAGTCAAGCCATGATCCATAGAACTCAGTCAGCCATGTGACTCAGGAAATCTCAGTAAATTTATAAATCTCAGTAGTATTCCGTCAGTCAACAGAACTCCATGAAATTAGTCTAGTCAAGTTAAGTTAATTATGTTTAGTGTCTATTCAGATAGGAGTAGGAATTAGCACCGAGTGAACCCAGGGATGGGAACTCACTTGTTATATGAGGGTGTGATTCTTAGAAGCAATCCTTGTGTTCCTGAACTACTTAGCTGGCGTAGGTTAAGACACCATAGCCTGTTATATGAGTGTAGATGAGGTGTCTCAACCTATTATATGAGGGTTCCCGCCATTCTAACTAGAGTTACCTATTATATGAGGGTTACTCACAGATTGTCCTTACCAGTGGCGTGGTATTGACACCCTTCCAATTAGGGTTACAGATTGGACCCCAACTCAACTATATTGTGATTATTTGGGGAATTTCAATTAGATAACTACTTCCCATAGTTTCAATTACAAAATCAGGACTATCAGATACAATCATTCAGTCTCAGTAATAAAACTCAGATAGTTCTACAAAATTCAGGACTGTCAGATACAGTCAACTCAAAATAGTATGGAACTCAGCTAGTTCTATCAGAACATAGACTATCAGATACGATCTATCAGTATCAGTTATGTCAGTTATGTTAGTTATCAGTGACTCATGTTACCAGTAATCAGTTTTAGGACTGTCAGATACAGTCAATTAGACCAGTTCTTCATAATCAGAGCTGTAAGAAACAATTATTCCTCTATCATTAATTTATCATCAGTTCCCCAATATTCAGTAGACTCAATTATCAGTATTAGTAAACCCAGATGTTAGTAAATCAATACTCAGAACTCAGTACCCAGTGTCTGTATGGTCTCAGTTATAGTTACTTATTCATGCATGTATTCTCATGTTCATATTATACAATCATTTAGTATTGTTCATGCATACGAACCCTTGCATTCATCCTACCTCACATGCATACCAGTACAGTCAATCGTACTGACGTATTTGCACTATGGTGTTTTACTTTATGCTATAGGTTCAGAAGCACAAGCTCTAGAGTATCAATTGCATTCTAGTATCCAACAGTCAGAGTTAGCAGTGAGTCCTCATCCTTCGAGGACATGATTATTACTTTATCATTTCAGTACTTAGTTCATTTCAAAAGTTAAAGTTAGTTGGGGACATGTCCCATCAACTCCTTAGTCAGATAGTTTAGAGGCTTTTAGACTATAATATATTCAGACAATTTATTTCAATTTTGGGTATTTTTATACCTCGTTTAAACATTATTTTATTAGATTTTATATTTTATATTTCAACCTTATGGCCTTACAGCTTATGTCCATATTTATATACGTATATTATGTAGTTTTCAGGTACAAATATCAATCATGGGTTATCTTGTGGTCCTTCGGGGTCATGAGCACTGTGTAGCATTTTGGGTACCACATTTGGAGTGTTACATTTATCTTTGTCCTTCTATTTCTCCTTGAGCCCTGGAATTGTCTTAGGACCCTTTTTTATGACAACCCAGTCTTGATAGTTATTTGATTTGACAAAGATAGTGAATCTATTTTCCAATATGAGTAGTGTTGTCCATTGAAGTATGGTGGTCTTGTGGAGGAGTGACCATCCTAAAAAATAGCATCGGGAATTTGGTAATTGGCCATTTGATCTTTTCTCACTTACGGTTAGGCAATGCTATCTGTGAGATCTACTCTGATACCAATTGAAATTCAAGAGGGGGTAAATTAAAATTTTCTTCTATGAGTTGACTACTGACTCCTCACAGTCGACTCGACTGCAGACCAAAATATTTCACAAACAAATTAAACTTAAATAGTTAGACACGTAAATAATAAAGCATAAAGGAAACAACACAAAGATTTAACATGGTTCAGCACACTAATCTAGTGCCTACATCCAGTCTCCTTGGTTTTCAAGTTTCCTTTAGATCGTTGAAGTTTTGGTTCAAGTACAATGATAGGAAACAGGTTTCTAAGACTTATTTTGCTCTTTAGATCTTGTGACATAACTTCAGTTGATGTTACAAATATGACTTGATCCTACTCTTTATATAACAATTATAAACTAACATTACAGAGCTTTGTGAGACTAAGAATAAGACACTTTGAATTTTCTCTTTGAAGTTGCATAAAAATGTATGTCTTTGGTCTTCTCCATTTATAATCTTCGGTTGCTACCTTTCATAAGGAAACCCAAGGGATTTCTTCTTAATCAAAGATATGAATTAATTCCTTGATTGATGGATATAGCAGTGTATAGTGTACATTCCAGATAAGTCTATATATAGCTTTGAATCACGTCCATATCAGATATGTTCATGATCTATATTTTCTTTTTGATTTTTATGCCTTGCCAATGTACTTGTGATATCTTCTCTTCTTGATTGATTCTTTCTATCGTGAATTTGGGGATTGCAACCATGATTATAGGAGGGTTGATCATTATTTAATTCCCATAATGTATGATTGATCTTCTTGCCATGATGTGGTCCTCCATATCATTGTGTCATGATTTTCCATAATATTTGAGACTATGATGCTCCTTCCATTTGTCTTCTCATGATTGATTTTACTTGGATGCTACTTGTATACGGTGGGTTCCTTTATCTTTCAATTATTACCAGCTATAGAGATACACCTGTGAGTTTATCATTATTAAAACATAAACTTAAGAGGTCAACTGTAATACCCCATACTTCTACCTAGCTTGAAATCGTACCAAGAATGTTAGAAACTTACTTTGCAAGATAAATACACTTTTCTAAACTTAGAATTTTTAATATTTTTACTTTTTGTTGAGTGGGAGATTGAATAATCTTTCCATCGATACCTATTTCATCAAAATCCGGTATCGGGGTAGAAAGTTATGGCCACAATACAGAAAGCAGTTAAACTACCCAGGTGTGACGGTGAGAGCCGACGGGCCATCGAGATAGCGATGGATCATCGCCGAAGCCATCACAGCAGAGACAGTAAGACAACATTCTGCCTAAGAGTGCTATCTTAGGCCGACGGACCATTGAGCTAGCGACGGACCATCACCTAAGCCATCATATGAGAGGCAGTGAACCCCTATTCTGCCCAGGTGTGATGGTCAGGACCGATGGACCATTGACCCAGTGATGGACCGTTGCACCCACCATCGCATATTTCGTTTAGATATTTTAGTCATTTTTTTAAAAGGGCTTTTTGGTCTTTTACCACCCTTTTCTAATACCTAATAATATCAGATCAAGGCTCATAAGTTCATTATCCATTTACAACATCAAATTAGGGTTTTCTCTCAAAGATAATCCCCAAGAAACAAGATCCAAATCTTCTTCAAGAAACTAAGAAAAAAAAGTTCTTCAAGTCCAAGAACTTCAAGAAACTCACAACCCAGGTATGTCATGCGTTGATTCATGGGTCTCTTTTACCCATAAAGCTCAAGAACCTCTTTTAAAAATCCAAGATTTGTGAATTGATGAAAGTTCATGATTTAAATTGAATTGAAATTCATGCTCATGTTGTTGTGGGGTTTTGATTAATATTTTAAATTACATATTTCAACAATTGACCCTAGGATGTGGTGATTTGCATAATAATCATGACAAACCCTTCAAATTTGCAAATTTATTTATGTAACCATGATAATTATATGCATTGATGATGGTATAACCAAAGTATGCTCCCCATGTGTTTGATTAAATTCCTATGTGAAAGAAAAGTGTCATGCTAGTATAATAATATGAAATCACCATTCATGTACAAGTTTATGTATGACAAGTGTTTGATGAAATGTCTTAGTCATTGAATTATGGATATATGTGTAGCCGTTGTGGAGCTTTAGAACTTATACTTCATGAAATCTCCAATTTATTGTATTATGGATTGTGATGTTGGTCATGTATTCAAGAAAGTCATGCTTTGTCAGTTTCTTCCCATCGAGTCCTGGGGGTACTTGTGCCCAAAAAGTATACCTGTGTGCCTAGAGCCAGTGTCATATTTTCACGATATCCTCAGTCAAGCCATGATTCATAGAACTCAGTCAGCCATGTGACTCAAGAAAGATCAGTAATCTAGTAAGCTCAGTACTATTCCGTCAGTCAACGGAACTTAACTAATTTAGTCCAGTTCAGTTTAGTAATTCATGTTCAGTGTCTATTCAGATGGGAGTAGGAATTAGCACCGAGTGAACCCAAGGAGGAGAACACACACTGTCAGATGAGGGTGTGATTCTTAGAAGTCATCCTTGCTTTCCAGAACTATGGAGCCAACATAGGTTGAGACATCAACACTGTCAAATGAGGGTTGATGAGGTGGATAAACACTGTAAGATGAGGGTCCCACCATTCTCTTTTGGGGACACTATTAGATGAGGGTCACCCACAGCTTGTCTTTACCAGTAGTGCAGTATTGACACTCCTCTAATTGGGGTTACAGATTGGACTCCAACTCAGCCATAATGGCGTATTAGGGGCATATCAGTTAGATGACTACTTCCCACAATTTCAGTACAAAATTAGGACTGTCAGATATAATTATTCAGTCTCAGTAATAGAACTCAGATAGTTCTACAGAATTTAGGACTGTCAGATACAGTCACCTCAGAATAGAATAGAACTCAGCTAGTTCTATCAGAAACTAGACTGTCAGATACAGTCGCTCAGTATCAGTTATTTTAGTTATACAGTTATCAGTATCTTATGTTATCAGTACTCAGACTCAGCAAACATGTTTTCACGACCCTAGTTACAATTATCATGTATTCATGCATGTATTCTCACATTCATGTCATCCAGTTAGTTAGTATACTTCATGCATGTGAACCCTTTACATTCAGCCTACCTCATATGCATACCAGTACATTCAATCGTACTGAAGTATTTGTGCTATGGTATTTTATACCATAGGTTCATAAGCACGAGCTCCGGAGCATTAGTAGCAGTCAGAGTTAGCATTGAGTCCTCATACTTTGAGGACATGATCATTACATTATTATTTCATTACTTAGTTTATTTCAGTAGTTGGAGTTAGTTGGGGACATGTCCCATCAACTCCTTATTCAGACAATTTAGTCTGTTAGAGGATTTTCAAACTACAATATGTTCAAACAGTTTATTTCAGTTGTTTTAGGTATTTCATACCCCACCCAGATGTTGTATTTTATCAGATACTATGTTTCAGTTTTGAACCTTATGACCTTTCAGCCTTTATTTCTTCATTATGTACAGTATGTTATGCAGTGTACAGGTACAGATATCCGTCATAGGTTAGCTTATGGTCCTTTGGGATCATGAGCATCGTGTAGCACTTTGGGTACCAGTTTTGGGGCATTACAAACTTCGTATCAGAGCCTAAGGTTCCATAGTGTCCTAGGAAGTCTGAAAGTCGCATCTAGTAGAGTCTTGTACATGGGTGTATTGCACGCCATATTTATGTACATGAGGCTTTAAGATGTTTTAGGAATAGTTTCCCTTCTTTCAGTATTCATGTCGTGCCAGTGAGCATAATCTCAAGATAATCTCTCAGTCAAATTTGTTTCTCCCTTTCTTCTACAGAACATACCTCCTAAAAGAAGAAATAGGAATCAGTCAACCCCTCAGCCTGAAGAACCTTTGGGAGAACATGTTTCTCATGTAGAGTTCATAGATGCATTCACTACTCTTTCTCAGTCAGTTGCTGCTCAGAATGAACGATCAGCTTTCGTTTCGGCCAACCCAGTGGCCAATTCAGCTGCAGCCAGGATTCGAGACTTCACCCGAATGAATCCTCCATCCTTTTTTGGGTCTAAGTTAAATGAGGACCCTCAGGAATTCATCAATCAGGTTTAGAAAGTTACTGACATTATGGGGGTATCAGCTCTTGAGAGTGCTGATCTAGATGCATATCAGTTGTAGGATTTTGCTCATTCTTGGTACAAACAGTAGAAGTCAGAGAGGTCAGTTGATGTAGGGTCCATAGAGTGGGAGGAGTTTGTCACTGTATTCTTAGATAGATTCTTTCCCCTAGTGCTGAGAGAAGTTAAGGTGATATAATTTATCAACCTCAGGCAAGCCAACATGACGGTGAAAGAGTATTCTCTTAAGTTTACTCAATTAGCCAGATATGCTCCTCATGTGGTTGCAGATAGCAGGGCCAAGATGAGTAAGTTTGTTTTTGGGGTGAATAATAGTGTGGTTAATGAGTGCAGATCTACAATGTTGAATAGTGACATGACTTTATCCAGGCTCATGACTCATGATCAACAGATAGAAGAGCAAAAGATTAAGACGAGGGAGAAGCAGAATAAGAGAGCAAAGACAGGTAGTTTCAACTTTGCTCAGCCTAAATTAGAAGGAGTAAACTGTTCTCAGTTTTGTCCTAAGTCATCAGTTCCACCTCCTTCTTCAGCTAGTTCTCCATCTCCTAAGTTTAGGGATGGTAATAGAGATAGGGAGCCAGGCTCTAATTCTCAAGGCAGTATTAGCAATGCCTGAACTAATCCCCTTTGTCAGACTTATGGTAAGAACCACAAGGGTGCTTGCAGAGCTGGTAGCAATGTCTATTTTGTATGTGGAAAGCCAGGCCACAGATTCAAGATTTTCCCCTGTCAGGCTATCAGGGTCAGAAGAGCCATTCCTCAGCTCAGTCCGATTGCCCAAATCAGCAGGGTGCCACTTCCCGTACTACTAGTGGGCAAAGCCTAAATAGACTTTATGCTCTCCAGTCCAGTCAATATTAGAAAAATTCTCCTAATATGGTTACTGGTACGTTACAGATCTTTTATGTACATGTTTATGCTTTGCTAGATCCAGGAGATTCTTTGTCTTTTGTTACTCTATATATAGCAAGCGATTTCAGAACTAGTCCTAAAATTCTAGCAGATCCCTTTTCAATCTCTACCCCAATAGGTAAAACCATCATAGCCCAGCGGGTATACAGGAACTGCCCGATTATGATATTTTAGAAAGTCACTTCAGTAGACTTAGTCGAATTAGAGATGATTGATTTTGATATCATTCTCAGCATGGATTGGGTTCATTCCTACTATTCCACAGTTGACTGCAGAAACAGAATAGTTCAGTTTCAATTTCTGAATGAACCTTTCCTAGAGTGGAGAGGTAGTAATTTAGTTTTCAGAGGCAATTTTTTTCTACCTTCGGGACAGGAAAATGATATCTAAAGGATATGTCTATCATCTTGTTCGAGTTAAGGACACTAGTTCTGAAACTCCCAATCTCGAATCAGTCCCAGTTGTGAATGAATATTCAGATGTATTTCCCGAAGATCTTCCAGGAATTTCTCCTGAAAGGGAAATAGACTTCCTCTTTGATCTTCTTCTAGATACTCAGCCTATATATACTCCACCATACAGAATGGCACCAGCAGAACTTAGAGAATTAAAGAAGAAATTGAAGGATCTCTTAGATAAGGGGTTCATCAGGCCCAGTGTGTCCCCGTGGGGTGCACCAGTCTTATTCGTGCACAAAAAAGATGGTTCTATCAGAATGTACATAGATTACCGTTAGCTCAATAAAGTCATGGTCAAGAATAAGTATCATCTTCCCAGAATCAATGATTTGTTTGACCAACTTAAGGGTGCCAGCTATTTCTCTAATATAGATCTCAGATCCGGCTATCATCAGCTCAGAGTCAGAGAATCTGACATTCTAAAAATATCCTTTCGTACTTGGTATGGTCAATTCAAATTCTTAGTCATGTACTTTTGTCTTACTAATGCCCCAGAAGCTTTCATAGACTTGATGAACCGCCTGTTCAAGCAGTACTTGGACATGTTCGTCATAGTCTTCATAAATGATATCCTTGTCTATTCCCGCAGTGGGTGTGATCATGCAGAACATCTCAAAATTATACTTTAGAACCTCATAGATCATCAGTTGTTCACCAAATTCAGTAAGTGTGAGTTTTGGCTAAGGTCAGTAGCGTTACTTGGCCATATCATTTTCAGTGATAGCATTAGAGTAGATCCTCAAACGATCGAAGCAGTAAGAAACTAGCCTTTCCCTATCTCTCCATTAGATATGAGGAGTTTCTTGGGTTTGGCTGGCTATTACAGATGGTTTGTTGAGGGATTTTCTTCTATGCATCCCCTATGTCCAGATTGACATAGAGAAAGTCAAGTTTTTATGGTTAGATCCTTGCGAGAAGAGTTTTTAGGAGTTGAAGACTCGACTCACCTCAACTCTAGTCTTAGCTCTTCTAGATAGACTAGATGGGTTCGTAGTTTATTGTGATACATCGAGAGTAGGTTTGGGTTGTGTCCTCATGCAGCATGGTAAGGTCATAGCCTACGCCTCCAGGAAACTTAAACCACATGAGAAGAATTATCCCACTCATGATCTTGAGTTAGAAGCCGTAGTATTTTCCTTAAATATTTGGAGGCATTATCTCTACGGTGTTCATGTAGATGTGTTCACAGATTATAAGAGCCTTCAGTATGTCTTTTCTCAGAAAGATCCCAATCTTTACCAAAGAAGGTGGTTAGAGCTCTTAAAAGATTATGACATGAGTGTTCTTTATCATCCGAGAAAGTCCAATGTAGTAGCCGACGCTCTCAGTACACTGTCTATGGGTAGTGTTGCTCATGTTGAGGACAGTAAGAAGAAGCTAGCTCAGGAAGTCTATCAGCTTGCCAGACTAGGTGTTCACTTAGTCGATACAGAAGAGGGTGACATATGGGTTCAAAGTAGTCCAGAATCATCTCTAGTTTTCGAGGTAAAAGAAAAGCAAGATAGAGATCCCAGTCTAATCAAGTTGAAAGAGTCAGTCAAGGATCAGAAAGTAGAGGTTTTCTCCCAAGGGGGATATGGTGTTCTGCGTTGTCAAGGTCGTCTGTGTGTTCTAGGTGTAGATGACTTAAGGCAACAAATTCTTGCAAAAGTGCATGGTGCGCGTTACTCTATTCATACAGGGGCCACAAAGATGTACCGAGACTTGTGGGAGATCTATTGGTGGAGTGGGATGAAGAGAGATATTGCAAAGTTTGTGGATAAGTACTCTACATGTTAGCAGGTTAAGATAGAGCATCATAAGCATAGTGGGTCTATGCAGGAGTTCAGTATTCTTACTTGGAAGTGGGAAGAAAGGAACATGGACTTTGTGATGGGTTTCCCTCGTACTTGTCGCCAACATGATTCAGTTTGGGTCATTATAGACAGAATGACCAAATCAACTTATTTCCTTCCAGTCCATACCTCTTTTTCAACCGAGGATTACGCCAAACTCTACATCTGAGAGTTGGTCAGATTGTATGGTATTCCGTTATCTATTATCTCAGACAGAGGTACCCAGTTTACCTCTCATTTTTGGAAAGTGTTCTAAAAGGGCCTTGGTATCCAAGTTTATCTCAGTACAGCCTTCCATCCTAAAATAGATGGTCAAGTAGAAAGGGCCATTCAAACGTTAAAAGATATTCTAAGGGAGAGTACAATATATTTCAAGGGTAGTTGGGATGACCACTTGTCTTTGATTGAGTTTGCATACAACAATAGCTATCATTCCAGTATTAAGATGGCTCTATTCAAAACTTTCTATGGTAGGATATGCAGATCTCCAGTTGGTTGGTTTGAAGTTAGTGAGGCCTCAATTATAGGGCCTAACTTAGTATTCGATGCCTTAGAGAAAGTCCAATTGATCATAGAAAGACTCCGAGATGCTCAGAGTCGACAGAAGTCTTATGCAGATGTCCACAGAAAGGATATCGAGTTTGAGATTGGATACTATATCTATATAAAGATCTCTCCTATGAAGGGAGTGAGGAGATTCGACAAGAAGGGAAATCCCAGTCCCCGATTGTCGGTCCCTTCAAGATTCTCAGTCAATTCGGCAAGGTAGCTTATGAGCTCGAATTGCCTTCTGATCTAGCCTCAGTTCATACAGTCTTCCATGTCTCTTTGGTCAAGAAGTGCACAGGTGACCCAACAGTTGTAGTCCCTATTCAGCACATAGATGTTCAGAACAACCTCTCTTATGAAGAGATTCCATTCAAAATCCTAGACTATCAAACTCATAGACTGAGGAACAAAGAAGTCGCTCTAGTCAATGTTCTTTTACAAAATCAGTCCATTGAGGGATCTACTTGGGAAGCAGAAGAATATATGAGAACCAAGTATCCCCACCTCTTCTCCACCAACTCAGATCAAGCTCAAGGTAACAGTTCTCCATAAGCTTACTCAATTTCATGTTCAGAATTCAATTACAACTTGGTATTAAATACCATTGTATATTTAGTCATGCATTCATGTATCAGATCTGTCAAGAAATCATGCATCAGATATACATTATCATTTTGAGAAAACTTAGTTCCTCGGAACACACAGTTATGCATTCATGAATCAGTTATTCATGTATCAGATATGCATGTTCATTATGATATATATTCAGTTTATCAGTCATGCTAGTCATGGAGTCATGCTAGTCATGGATTCATGTTTCAGTTATTCATGTTCAGTATGTACATCAATATATCTTCTCAACTCTCACTTAATCTCATTTAAGGACGAATGTTCTCAAGGGAGAGATATTGTAATACCCCGTACTTCTACCTAGCATGAAATCGTTCCAAGAATGTTAGAAACTTACTTTGAAAGATGAATCCACTTTTTTACTCATAGAATTTTTATGATTTTCACTTTTTGTTGAGTGGGAGATTGAATAAGCTTTCCATCGATACCCATTTTGTCAAAATCCGGTATCGGGGTAGAAAGTTATGGCCACAATACAGAAAGCAGTCAAAACTACCCAGGTGCGACGGTGAGAGCTGACGGACCGTCGCCCAAGCCGTCACAGTGGAGATAGTAAGACTATATTCTACCTAAGAGAGATGGCTCAGGCTGACGGACCATTGATATAGCGATGGACCATCGTCCAAGTCATCGTAGGAGAGGCAGTGAACCCCTTTTTTGCCCAGGTGCGACGGTCAGGACCGATAACCGTTGACCCAGCGATGGACCATCGCACCCACCGTTGCATATTTCGTTCAGCTATTTTAAGTCATTTTTTAAAAAGGGCTTTTTTTTCCTAATACCTAATAATATCAGATCAAGGCTCATAAGTTCATTATCCATTTACAACATCATATTAGGATTTTCTCTCAAAGATAATCCCCAAGAAACAAGATCCAAAGCTTCTTCAAGAAACTAAGAAATTCAAGTTCTTCAAGTCCAAGAACTTCAAGAAACTCACAACCCAAGTATGTCATGTGTTTATTCATGGGCCTCTTTCACCCATGAAGCTCAAGAACCTCTTTTCAAAATCCAAGATTTGTGTATTGATGAATTTTTATGATTTAAATTGAATTGAAATTTATGCTCATGTTGTTGTGGGGTTTTGATTCATGTTTTAAATTACATATTCCAATGATTGACCCTAGCATGTGGTGATTTTCATAATAATCATGATAAAACATTCAAATTTGCAAATTTATTTATGCAACCATGACATTTAGATGCATTAGTGATGGTATAATTAAAGTATCCTCCCCATGTGTTTGATTAAATGCCTATGTGAAGGAAAAGTGCCATACTAGTATAATAATATAAAATCCCCATTCATGTACAAGTTTATGAATGTCAAGTGTTTGGTGAAATGTCTTAGTCTATGAATTATGGATATATGTGTAGCCATTGTGGTGCTTTAGAACTTGTACTTCATGAAATCTCCAATTTATTGTATTATGGACTGTGATGTTGGTCATGTATTCAAGAAAGTCATGCTTTGTCAGTTTCTTCCCATCGAGTCCTGGGGGTACTTGTACCCGAAAAGTATAGTTGTGTGCCTAGAGCCAGTGTCATGTTTTCACGATATCCTCAATCAAGTCATGATTCATAGAACTCAGTCAGTTATGTGACTCAGGATAGCTCAGTAATCTAGTAGGCTCAGTACTATTCCATTAGTCAACGAAACTCAGCTAATTCAGTCCAGTTCAGTTCAATAATCCATGTTCAGTATCTATTCAGATGGGAGTTGGAATTAGAACCGAGTGAACCCGAGGATGGGAACACACACTGTCAGATAAGAGTGTGATTCTTAGAAGTCATCCTTGCATTCTAGAACTACGTAGCCAGCATAGGTTTAGACATCAACACTATTTAATGAGGGTTGATGAGATGGATAAACACTGTCATATGAGGGTCCCACTATTCTCTTTTGAGGACACTATCAAATGAGGGTCACCCACAGCTTGTCTTTACCAATGGTACGGTATTGACACCTTTTCAATTGGGGTTACAAATTGGACCCCTACTCAGCCATAATGGCTTATTAGGGGAATGTCGGTTAGATGACTACTTCCCACAGTTTCAGTACAGAATCAGGACTATCAGATATAGTCATTCAGTCTCAGTAATAGAACTCAGATAGTTCTACATAATTTAGTAATATCAGATACAGTTACCTCAGAATAGAACGGAACTCAACTAGTTCCATCAGAAACTAGACTGTCAGATATAATTGCTCAGTATCAGTTTTTTCAGTCATATAGTTATCAGTATCTCATGTTATCAGTACTCAGATTTAGTAATTATGTTATCACGACCCCAGTTACAGTTATTATGTATTCATGCATGTATTGTCACATTTATGTCATCCAGTCAGTTAGTATAGTTCATGCATGTGAACCCTTTGCATTCAGCCCACCTCACATGCATACCAATACATTCAATCGTACTGACGCATTTGCGCTATGGTGTTTTATACCATAGGTTTAGAAGCACGAGTTCTAGAGCATCAGTAGCAGTCAGAGTTAGCAGTGAGTCCTTATACTTCGAGGACATGATCATTACTTTAATATTTCATTACTTAGTTTATTTCAGTAGTTGGAGTTAGTTAGGGACATGTCCCAACAATTCCTTATTCAGACAGTTCAGTCAGTTAGAGGCTTTTCAGACTACAGTATGTTCAGACAGTTTAGTTAAGTTGTTTTGGGTATTTCATACCCCACCCAGATGTTATATTTTATCAGATACTATGTCTCAGTTTTGAACCTTATGGCCTTTCAGCCTTTATTTCCGCATTATATACAATATGTTATGCAGTGTACAAGTACAAATATCATTCATGGGTTAGCTTGTGGTCCTTTGGGGTCATGAGCACCGTGTAGCATTCTAGGTACCATATTTGGGGCGTTACATCAACAACATCCCCCTTTTTGATAATGACAACAAAAGTAAACATCAGTTGACTTCCTTGTTTGTCATCTTGCTCCCCCTGACTTGTGTAAGTATTACCTAACATTTGAGCTTAATTTGCTCCCTCTGACTGGTAGGCTACTATGATTTTTCTGTCCTTCTCCCCCTTTGACATAGTAAAAAAAGAATATGCAAGCAATATGCAGACAGTGAAATGCATAGATAAAAGTCTTCTAAATATCATGAATGCTAATGATACCAAGCCCTTTTCGTAGAAAGAAAAGTCTTTCTTCTAGCAGAGGTTTTGTAAAGATATCCGTTAGTTGATTTTCAGAGTCAACAAAGTTTAGGAAAAAGTCACCATTTTCAACATGATCTCGAATGAAATGATACTTGATATCAGTATGTTGAGCCCTAAAGTGATGCATAGTGTGCTAAGATAGGTTGATGGAAGTACTGTTATCACACATAATAGGAATAGATTCAAAAGCTAAGTCAAAGTCAAAAAGCTAATGCATAATACATAGAATTTTAGTGCCACTGCTTTTGACAGCTATGTACTTAGCTTATGTAGTTGAGAGAGCGACGAAAGTCTGTTTCTTCTTGTGCCAATTCACTTAGACATTTTCACAAACACCTTTTGTGTATACTTATAACAAGGTTATTTTCACGGTAGATATCATCAAGCCTAGGGTTACTCAATACCCTAATGTTAAACAACATACAACAAACATCCACATATTCAATCTACCACCAATAACATGTATCAACACAAGTATAAACAAGAATCATCACTATTCATTGTTAGGTAGTAAAACCCTTTTCATTTGATTCAAAAACAACATGTACATGTACTAATTCAAGTGTAAAATACATGGGTTTATATTTATCTAAAGAGGGGAAGAGATAAATGCCTTAAACAAGATGACACACCAACAATCTTGACTCATTCTTTCCACTAGATGAGCTCCCTCCAAACCCTAGCCTCCAATCTTGGTTCAAGAACCTTTTTGAGTGTTTGGAGTGTTTAAGTCTTGTAAATGAAGACTTTGGAGGCTACCATGACTTAATTAGTGAAAGGGCCTAGGGTTTTAGTCAAGGGAAATGACCAAACCATCCTTAGTAAAAAGCTAGAAATTCCACCTATGCAGGGGTACGACTCTCCCATACGGTTTACTTGGCAATCGTTATCTAGGGTACGAGTGTTACCCTAACTCGTACCCTAGGATTCTCCTTGGTCAACCACACTAATTAGGGTACGACTAGATAGCCTTGAGTCATATCCAAAGGGTACGAATTGTGACCTAACTCATATAGACAACCTGTAACCAAAATAGTCCACTAGGTTTGCAGCCTCTCTCTTCACGGTTGAGTTGCATATGACTCGTATGCATTGGTTATGATTGAGGGAAGGTTAAGTCATATAGAAACTAGAATACTACCTTAGTATTTAGTCTAGTATATGAGAGGGGAGGAGGAGAAGGGTATGAGTCGTGACCAAGGGTACGACTCAAGCCCTTCAACCGTACCCATCCCAAAGACTCCAAAAGTTGTTGTTCTTTCAAGGGTTCAAGTCTAGGTGCTTCAGTTCTCCCCACTTGGACCATGTGTCCTTGAATGAGGGCAGAGGCAAGCATAAACACAAGTTAACACATCAACATACATCAAGTCAGCCCTTACAAATGTTAGAAACAACACGCAACTAGGATACAACACAACACATATCATGATCATCACCAATCGACCAAAAATTTTTGCAAAGCCACATTCCTGGGTGTTTCAGCACATCTTCTAAGAGGAGGTGTAGCTTGGACGTCACCAATGCCAAAGTCAGTAACTGATCTGGATGACCCTCGAAACTGATAGTCAGGGGTTTGAATCATAAATACTTAAAAATAGACAATCTTCTCTAGGGTGTCCCACCAACTACAAATGAAACTATGCCAAGCTCAACTAGAGTACACTTTTCCTGCTGATTAGATATTTAATTTTTTAGGAATGACAGAAAACCAAGATAAATAAATAAAGAAACCATCATCAAGTTTCAACAGGATATCATCCAAACATCAATCCACCATAATCTATCTGAACTGAAAAAGACCTAATAGGTGGGTAATGAGTAGGCTCAGCCAACCTATAAATGGATGCTCAACTAACACAAATTTGGATATCGAGGCTTTACACAAGCTCTACAACTCACAGTTAAAATCTCAACACCAAAATTGAACTACTAGATCTTAACTATCCCAACTAATTTTGTAGACGTGTAAGCGTCCATCCACTAAATTCTAGCACAACTTCCAAGTTGATTCACAAGAGTCAATACCCCAAACTTGAACCGCAAATCTAAACCAACGCCAAACATCCAAATCAACCATACTATAAAAAATTAGGCATATATCCACTGGATCCTAATAGAGCCGTAAAAAAAATATAGTTGAAGAAAAAAATCATAACAGAGGAAAACCAACAAATGAAGACATAAGCAGTTAACTCCACCTCCTATGAAGGGCATAATGCACCAAGGCATACCCAAGAACTCACCAAAGTTATAAATAGTACTAGTGATAACCATAACTCTAGAAACTCTTAAAAATACAACCTTAGCTGGAAATTGGCCAATTCAATACTCCATCTACAACAATGAATAACCATGGGAGCATATCACTATGGAGAAATACTTCACAAAGTGTCACTAGACTGAACAAATGCTGAAGAGAGAATTTTTTTAATCCACCCAATGTAAAACAACCTTAACCTAATTAAACCATGAATCACATCACATAAGAATAGAGTACCAATCCCAACATCAATTCCTAGGCCAAGATCACTATCATAAAATAAACCAAGCATATCAAGATAACGAATTCCCAGTTGGCCAACATAAGGAGCGACTATAAAAAGAATCATCTATTTCCACCACCCTTAACTCAATTGGACCAAGAACTATACCATAGAGAGAATGGAGTATCCAACTCCACATCAATACCAAGACCAAACCTTTCAGACACAAACAAACCCGACAACCAGCAAGACTAACCTAAGACCTTTTGATATCAACATCAAGACCACTACCAGATAATGAACTAGCCAAATCATAAGAATGGATCCCAAACCGTCCAACCTCAGAAATAAGATATAAAAGAATATAGACAATGCAATAAATTCAACAACCATAAGAGTAAGCCTTAGGATCTCAAAAATAAAAAATAGGCATTAAATCCAAACTGCCAACACTTGAATCATAATCGAACCATGGAAAGACAATCTACCTTCACTTTCATAGCCTACACAACAACCAATTTAACCTCACCAATAGACAAAAATGACCAACATCACCTTGATAAAAAAGAGAATATCATCCCACCAAGCTAGACACCTAGGCCAATGGAGAAGGATTGCGAGAAAGAGAATTCTAACTAGATAATGCAAGTCTAGTCATCTATCTAGTAAGAATCAATCAACTCCAAGACAATGACAATAATAACAATAATAATAGTGACATAAGTATAAGGTGTAGGTGGTAGCAAATTTGAAAATCGGTAACAAATACCACTCTAGGGACATAAGAAGGTCAATATGCCAAAGTGAAGGGACTTTAGCTCAAATGATACACCCCAAGGGAAAATATGATACAAAACCACTCCATCCACTACTAAATGAAATCTTCTATGGAGGTAGTCATACTATCATAAACTCTACACCAAGGCATATAACGACCAATATAAAAATATGATGGCATATAATCATTGGTGGGTATGAAAACCCCAAACCAAATCAAATAAAAAGTAAGATATAGGAATCAAAGGTACACCTATCATGATGAAAATCCAAAGCCATAAGCCTGATGTGCTTGAAAGAGTATGAATTTAAGAGAGTGCAAACCTAAACTAAGCATCTGAATCACCAACTGAGGCACTAAGTGCATTACCTATAACTGAAGGTGCCATATCTCTACAAGAATAACCTGTACAATCTAAATAACTAATAATCCCACATCGGGGACACTCTTTAGAATAATGACCGATCTTTCTATAGCCGTAACAAACCACTGAAGCCCTAACCTAGTGAGAAATATGGATTGACTAACGTGACCCAAATTTTGGTCCATATCGTATAGGCTCCTCATGCTCACATGAACCAAAGGTCACCCTAATAACCTAACTCGAACATCAATAATTATCCACAAGGGTCAAATAGATTCTTACCATATGATAAGATAGCGGAAATGTAAGACTAATAGTCAAGTGCTAGACAATATCTACCATTTCATTAATAACAATAGTCTAGCCAATATACTCAAGCCCACAGTCATTCACAATTCCTCTATACAAAACTGCTGTCAATAAAAGTATATGTTGGAATAATCCTCTAACAATAGCCAACCAAGTCTAAATGAGACTAAGTCTAAAGATAAGAGACCAAGAGATGAATGTCTTCCGAAGAAAGAAAGATCACCACTTTAAGTTGTAGCATGAACTACCTCGATCTACAAGTCACTGCACAGGAAAATAAAAAGAAGCTCCGGGACCTACGTCATGTGGGGACATAGCATCCGAGGATGGTTAGTGGTTGGAACGCTAGTATGTAACTCAAGGATAAGGATAAAATAGTACTTTTAATCAATCCATGTCAATCCATCATATGAATTCACATTTACATAAGAATAGGAATATTGAATACAGATATACATATAGTAATACATCAGGTCAAATCATGAAAAAAGTCATAACATGCATTTATGACACATTCATTTATGAGACAAGGGGTGATGAACTACCAACCTTCCACCCTTATTTTCAGACACAATGATTTCCCACCATATATTAAATAAGAACCATAAACCAACCACCTTATATGGTTAGTGGATAGGACCTCGAACCAATGGTAGGTGGAATTGGGGACCTCTAACCAATGGTAAGTGGATTAGGGCCACAAACTGACACATCTTATATGGTAAGTGGATGGGACCTCGAACTAATGGTAGGTTGACTTGGGTACCTCCAACTAATGGTAAGTGGACTAGGGCCATGAACCGGCTCATCTCCTATGGTAAGTGGACGGAACCTCAAATCAATGGTAGGTGGACTTGGGGACCTCCAACCAATAGTAAGTGGACTAGGTATACGAACCGGCACATCTTCTATGATAACTGCACGGGACCTCGAACCAATGGTAGGTAGACTTAGGGACCTCCATCCAATTATAAGTGGACTAGGGACACAAACCAACATGCTCATACACATAAACTAGCACCCATTAAATTTTTCACATAAGGGCTCAATCAACTCGACGCATTCAAGCCATCGAGCCACACATCAATACTTAGACAACTACATAGTTTTTACCGGTCCAGTTAGCCATTGCTCACATGGGTAGGACCAAGGACCTTGTTCACAACACAATTAAAGTTCATTCATAGTCCTATATACTCTTACCAATAACCATTCATCCTTATTAATCTTATATACACCTTTTAATCAAACACAATTCAAATTCATACTTTAAGGACTATGTCCATTTAGTAAATCGATCATTAAGGATATGTATTTAGTCATCATGTGGACAACAAGGCCTTTACCAACCATTTACCAAGCACTCACATGAATTCAATTCCATACATAATGGATTTAACACATTTAACCAAATTCAACACTTTACATGATCGTATGGCCCTCAGAGGGACTTCATTGTTCAATCCCTTTCAATAGGCCAATACCTTAACTTATTTTATCACACATTTTAATTTATGGTCAATATAACCCACAGAACTATTCCCTTTTCATTAGCAAGCTTATACCACCATCTTACCATATTTAGGCCCAACACACACATCAAGTTCATTTTCATGCTCAGGGTTTTAACCCATTATTAGTCATTAACCCAACAATATCATCTATTACACCATACATAGATCACTGTACTCTTACAACATCATTTATCAATCAATCATACTCATTTGGGCCATTTCCCTAACTCAATTTACTATCAACATGTAACTAGTCATTTCATTTAGATATTTTCACAAAAACCTTGTGTGCATACCTTTAACAAGGCCATTTTCATGGTGGAAATCATTAGAACTAGGGTTCTTCAAAACCCTCATGCTAACCAACATACAACAAGCACCCACATATTCAACTACCATCAATAACATGTATCAACACAAATATAAGCAAGATTCATCATTATTCATTGTTAGGTAACAAAACCTTTTTCATTTGATCCAAAACCCCCATGTAAACTTACTAATCTAAGTATGAAATACGTGGGTTCAGAGTTATTTAAAGAGGGGAAGAGATACATTCCTTAAATAAGATAACACTCCAATAATCTTGACTCTCCTTCTTGCCACAAGATGAACACCTCCAAACCCTAGCCTCCATTCTTGCTCCCAAGAGCCTTAAGAGTGTTTAAATATTGCTAATGAAGACTTACTAGGCTACCATGACTTAAATAGGTCAAGTAAAATAACCAAAAGTTCCTTGGTTAAAAGATTAAAAACACACACGTGCAGGGGTACGACTCCCCTTCACGGTTCACATAGCAATCGTAATCTAAGGTATGAGTGGTAACCTAGCTCGTACCCTAGACTTCTCCTAGGTAAAACACACTGTTGTGCGTATGAAAAAGAGACCTTTGAGTCGTAACCAAGGGTACGACTCACCCTCCTATCGTGAGCTTAAGTTGTGAGCAAAATAGTTTTTTCTAGGTTTGAGACTTCACTTCATATAGTTGAGTAGTATACGACTCATAAACTTGGTTACGACCAAGGAATGACCTTATCATAAGGAGAAAGGTATAATAACCTAACATACTCTTTAGGATATGAAAGGGGAGGGCATTGTGGGTAAGCATCAGGACCTAGAGTATGACTCAAGTACCCCCCAACCGTATCCACTCCAGAGACTTCCAAAGTTGATATTTTCTTAGTGGTTCCAAGGTCTAAGTGACTCAATTCTCTCACACACATGGATAGGTGAGTATGGATACAAGTTAACACATTATAATTCACCAAATAATACCTAAAACAAGATCAAAACAACACACAATAAGGATACAACAAAACACACAGCATGATCCTTATCAATCAACCAAGGATTTTTGCAAGGCCACATTCTTGGGTGTTTCATTCTCCCACACTTTGGATCATTCGCCCACGAATGATGGTTAAAACAAGCTCATTCTCAAGTTAACACATTCGCACTCATAAAAACAATCTTTACTCAATTGAGAACAAGGCACATAACAAGGGTTCAATCTAACACATATCATGGTCATTATTAATCGATCGCTTCATTTTAATATCCTTGAAATTCCATCCCACAATTTATCAAAAACACTTGATCAACTCAAAGCTTAAGGGCTTAAACCCTTCTACTTTCAAAGATATAAAGAAACTCAAGAATTGTGAACTCGAATCCCTTGTCTAAGAAAGTCCTGAATGAATCACAAGCATCGGGGGTTTCAATTGCCTATCGAAGACATTGAACATGTCAGGAATACAAACACACATATCAATCATGAGTTCTCTAAATAAAACACAATTGCGGATACTTGGAATTTACATCCCATTCCACCTCCAAAGTAGCTTCCTTAGACTATTGGTTTCTTCATAGAACCTTCACCGAAGCCACCCTTTTCGTTCGCAGATGGCAAACTTGCCAACTCAAGATTCTCACTGGGATTTTCTCATAAGACAAGGTACCCCAAAATACCAACATTCTCTAAGGGAACGACCAACAAAGGATCACCTACGCACTTTATCAATGCGAGGACATAGAACACCAGACAAATGAAGCTCATACTAGAGGGAAAGTTCAATTCAACTTGGACCCTTATTGGGAGAACCATCCCTCTAGCCTCTCAAAGGACCTTCATCCCGTACAATGACAAACTCATTAGGGAAGGTACGACCTTAGGGCCTAACAATCTAAGAAAGCATAGCACGAATGCAATCAATTAACCATCAATTGACATCAAATACAATTATCTCTACCTCTATCAATCAACAAGGCTTTCTTTATCAATGATAGTTATCACACACTCTTGATAGAATCCCTACAATCACTGAGTTTCTTATCAATGAAGAAATAGAGAAAAGAGATCAAATGATGCAAAACCAAATTGAAACCAACATTCACAGATGAGGTCCAATATACCAAGTGAAACATATGCATACATACCATGAAGAAAGAGTATTCAACATACCAATAACAATATTCGGAGAAGCCTCATACTCCTGGTGAGTAAAAAGTGCATATAAGTGACTTTGGCCAACGCTGGTACTAGGAACAAAAATAGAGATAGCACCCTTTGGTGCAGGAGTAGAAGAAGTAGCAACAGAAAGACCTATTAGCCCAAGAAGATGCTTGAGAGGGGCACTCTCAGTGCATGTGCCTGGACTGACCACAATGGTAACATTTTTCTATCCCTATCTAACACTGACGATGATGACTCTGACCACAGAATCTACAAGAAGGGCAAGACGGAGCTGATTGGGCATCATTATTCTGAACTTAGGCACCCCTGGGTGCCAAAGCTATAGAAGTGATAACCGACATCCTTTGTCTTGCCCAAGTGGCAGCACAAATGGAAAACTCCTATTGCTTGTGACCCAATTAACCATATACAAAAAACCAATTCTTTTCTATCTCGCAATAACAACAGTATGATAGACTGCAAAACTAATAAGGAGAATAGCTGAGTACAGATTAGGCCCCACTGACATTTTGGTAGGGATAACTAGTCGTGGAGTGAAAACTAGAACCCACCCAATACCTTCTCCTGGACTACTTTCCACCAACCTGATCCAACCTAGCGAAGAAACCCAGCCTTTCGAGGAAACTTAGGTGAAGTATCACCCCCAATAGAGGAGTTAGTGGGAATAAGTGGAACCCTAATAGTATGGTCATATTTCATGACCCTAGCCCGAGTCTGAAGCCCATAAGATTGATGAACTCCATCCATAGGGACCTCAGTAGGAACCAAAGGGTTTGCTTGGGTCTCAAATATCTTTTGAGGCATGATCTAAAAGTTAGCAGACAGAATCAGAGGAATTCAAAACCTTAGACTCTATAGCTTGAGATTGAAACACAAGAAAGGGAAACATTTCCTAAAATATCTCATAGCCCCTCTTTTATAAGTGGCACGTTTCACACCCATAAAAGAAATTCTACTCGACGCGACAATTTGAACACCCAACTGACCATGAACTTAGGCTCTAATACTAACTTGACATGACTCAAACTTTGGGCCATGTCATATAGGCACCTCAAGCTCACATGAACTGGAGGTTGCCTCAATAACCCTACTTAAACATCAACAATTATTAACAAGGGTCGAATGGATTCCGACCATCTGATAAGATAGCATAAATATAAGACTAATAGTTAAGTGCTAGACAATATCTACCATTTTATTAATAACGACAGTCTAGCCAATATACCCAAGAACACAGTCATTCACAATGCCTCTATACAAAATCGATGTCTATAAAAGTATATGTCGGGACAAGCCCCAGGCAATAGCCAAACCAAGTCCAAAAAAGATTAAGTTTAAAGATAAGATACCAAGAGAGAAATATCTTTCGAAGAAAAAAAGATCACCACAACAAGTCATAGAACGAACTTTCTAGATCTAAAAGTTACTACGTGGGAAAAGAAAAAAAAGCTCCAGGACCTACGTTGCGTGGGGATGTAGCATCCGGGGATGGTTAACGGTTGGAATGCTAGCATATAACTCAAAGATAAGGATAAAATAGTAAGTTTGGTCGATCCATGTCAATCTATCTCATGCAATCACATTAACATAAGAATAGGCATATAGAATACATATATACATATAGTAACACATTAAGTCAAATCATGAAACAAGTCATAATTATCATTTATGACATATTCGTTCATGAGACAAGGGATAAAGAACTACCAACCTTCCATCCTTATATTTTAGACACAATGAGCTCCCACAATATATTTAACAAGAACCTCAAACCAACCACCTTATGTAGTAAGTGGACAGGACCTCAAACCAATGGTAGGTGGACTTGGGGACCTTCTACCAATAGTAAGTAGACTAGGGCCACGAACCAACACATCTTATATGGTAAGTGGATGGGACCTCGAACCAATGGTAGGTGGACCTGGGGTCCTCCAACAAATGTTAAATGGACTAGGTCCACGAACGACACATCTCATATGGTAAATGGATGGGTCCTCGAATCAATGGTAGGTGGACTTGGGGACCTCCAACCAATGGTAAGTGGACTAGGTCCATGAACCAACACACTTCTACACATGCACGATTACCCATTCAATTTGTCACATAAAGGCTTAATTAACTCGAGGCATTCTAGCCATCTAGGCCATACATCAACACATAGACAACCACATGGTCTTTACCGGCCTAGTTGGCCATTGCTCACATGGTTAGGCCAAGCCCTTTGTTCACAACATAATGCAAGTTCATTCATAGTCATCTAGACTCTTACCAATAACCATTCATCCTTATTAATCTTATACACACCTTTTATTCAAACAAAATTCGAGTTCATACTTTAGGGACTATGTCTATTTAATAAACCGATCATCAAGGATATGTATTTAGTCATCATGTATCGAAAAAGGCCTTTACCAACCATTTACCAAGCATTCACGTGCATTCAATTCCACACATAAGGGATTTAACATATTTAAACAAATTCAACATTTTACATGAACATATGGCCCTCATGAGAGCCTTCATTGTTCAACCTCTTTCAATAGGCCAATGCCTTAACTCATTTCATCACACATTTTAAGTTATGGTCATAATGACCCACACAAACTATACCCTTTTCATTATCAAGGCTATACTAACTTCTTACCATATTTAGGCCCAACATACATACACATAAAGTTCATTTCATGCTTAGGGTTATAACCCCTTGTTAGTCATTAACCCACCAATTTCATCTATTACACCATACATGGATCACAGTGCTTTTACAACATCATTTATCTATAAATCATACTCATTTGGTCCATTTACCTAACTCAATATACTAACAACATGTAACTAATCATTTCACTTAGACATTTTCACAAACAGCTTATGTGCATACCTTTAACACGGTCATTTTCATGGTAGAAATCTTTAGAACAAGGATTCTTCAAGATCGTCATGTTAAACAAAATACAAAAATCACCCACATATGAAATATACCATCAATAACATGCATCAACATAAATATAAGCAAGATTCATCATTATTCATTATTAGGTAACAAAACCTTTTTCTTTTGATCCAAAATCACCATGTACACTTACTAATCCAAGTGTGAATAAATGGGTTTTGAGTTATTTAAAGAGTGGAAGACATACATTCCTTAAATAAGACGACACACCAACAATCTTGACTTTTTTTCTTGCCATAAGCTAAACACCTCTAAACCCTAGCCTTCAATCTTGCTTCTAAGAGCCTTTAGAGCGTTTTGAGTATTAAAGTCTTGCCAATGAAGACTTAAGAGGATACCATGACTTATATAGGTCAAGGACTTAGGGTTTTAGGTAAGGGAAATGACCAAAAGGTCTTTGGTTAAATGCTGGAAAACACACACGTGCAGGGGTACGACTCCCCTTCACAGTTCACTTGGCAATCGTAACCTAGGGTACGAGTGATACCCTAACTCATGCCTAGCCTTATCCTAGGTAAAACACACTATTGTGGGTTGGAAAAGGGAACTTTGATTTGTAAACAATGGTATGACTAACCCTCTAATCATGAGCTTAAGTCCTGACAAAAATAGTCCACACTAAGTTTGAGACTTTACTCCATACGGTTGACTAGTATACGACTCATAAGCATGGTTATGACCAAGGAATGACCTTTTCCTAAGGAGAACAGTATAATAACCTAACATACTATCTAGGATATGAAAGGGGAGGTCATGATAGGTACGAGTCATGGCCTTGGGTATGACTCAAGTACCCCCAACCGTATCCACTCCAGAGACATCCAAAGTTGATGTTTTCTCAATGGTTTCAAGGTCTAAGTGTTTCAATTCTCTCTCTCTCTCATGATTAGGTGAGTATAGATACAAGTTAACACCTTATTATGCACCAAATAAGCCCTTAATAAGATCAAAACAACACACAACAAGGATACAACACAACACACATCATGATCCTTACTAATCAACCAAGGATTTTTGCAAGACCACATTCTTGGGTGTTTCCCTTACCCCAAATGGCTGACCAAATACTGTCCGAGACACTACCAACTAAAATGACCATCTTCCCCATAATTATAATATACCTTAGGATCTTAAAGCTGGCGAGGAACACATGTTAACTTTGTTTGAATAAAAAAACTCACGTCTGGGGAACTCCTTAGACCAATGAACAATCTCATCACAACCAAAGTAGGCTTCGAATCCTCTGAGGTACTACACCTACTAATCCAAAATGACCAGTAAAACTTAAAGATCTATGTCAAATACTCCAAAAGTTTTTGTGAGAACTTTGCCTACTGTGACCACTAAGACAAATCTAAGAACCCCTTATAGTATGAGGCACTACTTGTGTGGAATTTACAAGTTGCAAGTAAAGATGATCCTTGCCGAGAGGATCCCTACTCCCAAATACAATACCAATGATATTGTGTTGATAACATGGCCTCTTACCTATACTTTCATATGTCCTAATAAATGCTCTCAGTGAGTCTCTTGCATGGTCAACAACCTAAGAAAAAAAGACTTTATTTCTATCAAATGCTCTGGTGCCAAATGGAGTGTCAAAGCTAATCCTCGAATAAATCAACACACCATCTCATGATCTAAAGGATATATCATAGGAGTATGTTTGACCTTGTCAAGAAACCCAATCTAATACTCTTAAATTGACAAGGAACCCTGTTGAACACCAACAAAACTAACTCTGGCCTGAGAACTGCTCAATGAACTAAATATTATCTCTTGTTGTAAGTAATCTATAAAACGACTCAGAATCCCCAACGTTAAATCTTAAAAGGCTGAAGTAGTCATAAACTCTACCGAAACCTAGTCTGGCCCCAAATCTTCTGGTCAGCGCTGAAGATCTTTAATATTAGTCTTTAACTTCCTAACCCAATGCTGAGCTGAAGCTATAGAAATACTTGAGAAGGTCTTGTCTGCATCCATCAATAAACTCATATCATCCATTTAGAATAGAATAGAGTCAAAAATATACTAGAGGTTCATATAAATACTGACACACGACAAGGAGTCAAGAATAAAATTTCCTAAAGATACATTATATCCTTCTAGAGATAGGATATAGATAGTTTCTTACCGATCAGCAAGACTCTGACATGTAGCTTTCATACGAACACACTGGTAAACCTGGATCTAATACCAATTTATCATGACCCAAATTCATAGGTCATGATAGAACCTACTATAACCCACCAGTAGGTAAGCTGACCCATATTCTGGAACAACTAGTAATGGACTATCAAAAGAAATGAAAAAAATAGTGGAATAAATATATTTTAGTTCTCCCCACTTGGACCATGTGTCCTTGAATAAGGGGTGAGGCAAGCATAAACACAAGTTAACACATCAACATACATCAAAACAACCCTTACACAAGTTAGAAACCACACACAACAAGGATACAACACAACATATATCATGATCATCACCAATTGATGTGTGAGCAGCTGCTAACATATTTGAGGCTTTTAACTGAGAATAATTGTAAAGTCTTAAGAAACTTTTGTCATTTTTGATTGTTTTCTCTTTGATATTGCAGTAAAAGTCAAGATTCAAGAGAACCAGCTATAATGGAACTAAAAGATTTAATTTTTGAGAAAGTAGAGAGGGAAGTATAGCAACAACTTATCTGATAAGTTACCAGCCTTGTGATAATCTATCAAAGTTGCCGTCAACCTTAGAAAGAGAATGAGCTTCAGCTGGAATTCATGAAAATATCTTTGATAGGCTGTCAAAAATGTGATAAGCCATCAGGCTCATTGTTAGGCTTAGACAGGGAATGGGATTTGAAGTTAATAATCGACAACGTCTATGATAAGTCATCAAAGGTCTGATAAGCCATCACGCCTCATCATCAACCTAAGGCAGAGATTGTAAAAAATGAAGAGGAGCTAACGACACTCCTGATAAGTCATCAGACTCCTGATAAGCTATCACCCACGATGTCATCTATCTGAGAAAAAAGGTTGTGATCTGTGATTTTGTTTCCATAATTAGGTTGAAGTATTTAAGGACAAGTTCTAGGGTTTTCATAAAAAGAGGGAGAAATGGCTGGAACTTATTTTAAATGGAGTTCACCTCTCTTTGGGAGCTCTTAACTTAGAATTAAATTTTCAACTCTTTGATTTGGTTGTGGGAATTTTCTCTTGAACTTAGAAGATAATCAACTTCACACTTCATCTTTTGTAAGTTTAATTACTTTGAATGATGAATATAATTATTGCTATCTCTTTCTTTTTCATGTGGCACTAAAAACCACAACTAGGGTTGTGGGATCTATGATTATTCCTCCATGGATTTAATAGTTGGTTAGGTTTTGAGTGATTGTGGAGAGATCTTGATAATTCCTTTATTATGATTGTTATTTATTGGTTGCAAATAATAGATCCCTCCTTATGTTGATTTGCTCAAACTGAGAAATAAACTAAAGGTAGCGAATTATCAATGAGGATTTGGGAAGGTTAAGTTCTCATCTAATGATTAATGTTGTAACAAGATTGGTCAACTCGAGATAAAATCAGTATGAATAGAATGTTTTCCTAAGTTCGAGAGAATTAGGGAGTTAAACATCTAGGTAGGTTGAGAAACACTTAGATGGACTGTCAAAACTGATAATTTGGTGTTTCCCACAAGTCATGAGAATCCAGTACTACAACTATTATTCAATGAGGGGTTAGTAATCATAGTGATCATAACCCTAGTTTCTCTTTATCACTGATTTGAACTATTAAAATTTTAGTTTTGAGCTCTGAAGCAAGTTAAAACTTTAACATTTGTTTGATCATCAAAAACCCCTATTTTATCTTTTTGTATCATTTGTTTGAATTCAACTTATAGCTATAGTTTCAAATTAGTTTAATCTCCACTCACATTGTTCCTCGTGGATTTGACCCCGACTCTAAAGTTGGGTAAATATATTGACGACGACCGCCTTGCACTAAATTGACATGTAAGTTGAGCGTTATCAAAAATGACACCATTGTTAGGGAACAATTTGGCGTATTGAGTTGGTTTGGAATTTTAGCCTACTTGATTGAATTCAAACTTGTAAATATTTGTTTTTAGTTTTTTTTTTATTTCTTGTGTTAGGTAGATTTTTATTTTATTTTACTTATTACTATGACATCATGGAATAAACATGAGCTTGGTGGTTGGAAATCTTATCTTGATGATCCATGTCCATATTATGATGGACCTCACTTTTGACAAGATTGTAGATATGCTCCCCGGAGAGAGATGTGTGCACCATCTCTATCCTACCGAGAGTATGATGGTTCGTTATGTGGTGGTCAAGATGGACATTGGAGTGATTTCCTAAATGCCCCCTACCCCTATTGCACTAACCCAAATTCTAGTTCTTCTTATGAGTTTGATAGGTCTTATGGTTAAGAAAAGGAAGAACGAAGAACCGAAAAGAGTGGCATTGAAGCTATATTTCAATAAATATTGTATCTCTAGAAAGAAACGTATGATATCGTATGTGATATGTTTCAATACATTAAGCCAATCATTCATGAGGAGATAGATATAGAGGTCAATCATTCAAAACATTCTTCTATATTATGTTTAGATGATATCTTGTCTGTAAAATCATTTAAAATAATGGAAGTGTGTGAAGATGAGGAGCAAGAACCCTATATTGATGTTGAGCTTAATGTTGAGCAACCCTCAATGATTTCCCAACCAACCGAACCAACCATGGGATATGATTCCAAGATTGAGGACATGGTGCTAGAGGCAAAAAAAGAAACAAAGAAAATCTCTAATAACGACTCTAGCCTAATTAGAAGTGAAGATGACGAGAAGGTGAATAAAAGTGAGTATGTAGTAGATAGTGTAAATTTTGAAGTAGGATTGATTGGGCCTCATTAAAAGAACTTTTCTACATTATTTTTAGATTATATCTTGTCTGTGGAATCATTTAAAATAGTAGAAGAGTGTGAAGATCAGGAACAATAATCCTATATTCTTGATTTTACATTAGACAAGCAACATAAAAACACACCTCACTTTAAGGCAGAGTGGTTTACCACGCTCAATACATTTCTTGACTTCTTAATTTTTGTACCACCCCCTATGAGCGAGGTAAGAAGATATACTCTAATTTGGGGGTGAAATTCATATCCTCAAGGTGGAGAAAAATGCTGAGTTGGGTTGTGTTGCGACACTAAATTAGGCGCTTCTTGGGAGGCAACCCAAGGTATTTTATTGTTTGTATTCGTATTATGTGATTGACATCAGATCTTCATGCCCATGGTTCCACAGGTATGTTTCTAACTCTCTTGTTTTGGTTTGACGCATTGGGGACATTGCATGATTTTAAGTTGAGGGTGGGACTACTTGTGGGTGTTGATGTCCTCTTGGGGTTTCTGTTGTCGTGCCTCTTTTCCTCAGAGTCTTGTTCCTAGTAGAGCCAGCATGTTTAGGCGTATTGTGATTTGTTGTAAAATATTGTAGTTGACTAGGAGAAATACAAGTACCTTAGGCAGTTAACATGTTTTTATTAATTTTTGAACACCTCTCCAATGGTCTATTTTATAACTGTGTGATATGTATTTATGTGTGACCACTGTGCATCTTGTTATGACATTGGTACTAGTGACATGATAACCATTGCAAAACAATTGCATGAACCGAATGGGTAGTAGCTTTTGATGTACCTTTGTGCCATGTATGTGTGAGATACTACCTAGTTCCCGTTGTGTGTTAAATCCAGAACTTGTCAGGTTGGTCTTGCCTTGGTTATAGGATAGCGGTTAGGAGAGGATCATAGGACGTTGTTGATATTAGTCCATTTTTAGCCTAGATGACCTTCCATGTGTGAATAATATCCCTTGATCCTAATTTTGAGCCTAAATGCCTATTCTTTTTATTATACCTATCACCTTCCCATTTGTATCACAATGAACCTGTTTTGGCCCTTGTCCTTCTTGGATATTGTGCACTTTGACTTAGGCAAATAACCTAAGTTAAGGGTGGCTATCATAGGGGTGCGTGGTGAAAAGTGAGTATGAATAAGGGTAAAAAAAATATGCAAGGCTGGGTGTGGTAGAAAAAGAATAAAAAAAAGAAAAGTTGTGAAAAAAAAATGAATGAATAAAAACTGCACCCAGCTTGAATGTGCTTTAATCAAGAAAGGGAGAAATAAGGTAAAGTTTGATAAGTGATATCCCAAAAATAGTGTTGTTACAAGGAGGCTTAGTTACTTTAAATATCTTTGTGTATCATACAATCCCCAAGCCTACATTACAAGCTGAAGAAAATTCCTATAGTAATCCTAACTTAACTGTCTGAAAACTTTGGTAATGAAAATAAGGGCAAGCTTATGGTATTTGGCATACATTGACTAAAACTTATTTCTAGGAGTGAGTATCTCTTGACCATCCCTACATTGACATGCTTGGTTCACATATGACTAAGGAGGGACCTCTTTGTTGTAAGGGCACACTGGTTATGTTGCTAGTTGCTAACTTGTTTGGATAGTGTAATCTTGGTACATGTATGGTTGTTGTTGCTGAATTGATGTCATATCTTGATCCCTGTGTGTCACATTGTTGTTCTTCAATAATATGCACAATTTTTTTTTTTCAAATTAATTTACCTTGGAGATGGTGAAGATGTTTTGAGCTAAAATTGACGATTGACTGCCGAATGTGCTTTGTATCCTCTTAGTTATGTTTTATTTTCTTGAGGAAAAGAAATTGTTTTAAGTTGAGGATATTGATGTGTGAGCAGATGCTAACATATTTGAGGCTTTTAACTGAGAATAATTGCAAAGTCTTAAGCAACTTTTGTCGTTTTGATTGTTTTCTCTTTGATATTGCAATAAAAGTCAAGATGTAAGCGAACCAACAATAATGGAAATAAAAGAGTTGATTTCTGAGCAAGTAGAGAGAGAAGTATAGCTGACGACTTGTCTGATAAGTCATCAGCCTTGAGATAAGCTATCAGAGTTGCCGTTAGCCTTAGACAGAGAATGAGCTTCAGCTGGAATTCATGACGACATCTGTGATAGGCCTTTAGAAGTGTGATAAGCTATTAGGATCTTCGTTAGTCTTAGGTAGGGAATGTGATTTGAAGTAAATAATCGAAGATGTCTGTGATAAGTCGTCAAAGGTCTGATAAGCCATCATGTCTCAACATCAACCTAAGGCAGAGATTGTTAAAAGTGAAGAAGAGCTGACGACATTCCTGATAAGTTGTCAGACTCCTGATAAGCCATCACCCGCGACGTCATCTGTATGAGAAAAAAAGCTGTGATCTGTGATTTTGTTTCCATAATTAGGATGAAGTATTTAAGGACAAGTTCTAGGGTTTTCATAAAAAGAGGGAGAAATGGCTGGAACTTATTTCAAAAGGAGTTTACCTCTCTTTGGGGGCTCTTAACTTAGAATTCAATTTTCAACTCTTTGATTTGGTTGTGGGAATTTTCTCTTGAACTTGGAAGAGAATCAACTTCAGACTTCGTCTTTTGTAAGTTTAATTACTTTGAATGATGAATATAATTGCTATTTCTTTCTTTTTCATGTGGCACTAAAATCCACAACTAGGGTTGTGGGATCTATGATTATTCCTCCATGCATTTAATAGTTGGTTAGGTTTTGAGTGATTGTGGGGACATCTTCATAATTCCTTTGTTATGATTATTAATTATTGGTTGAAAACAATAAATCCCGCCTTATATTGATTTGCTCAAACTGAGAAATTGTAATACCCCATACTTTTTCCTAGCTAATTTCATCCCAAGAATGCCTAGTATTAGCTTCTAAATTGAATGATGACTATTCCATGAGGAATTTTTAAGATTTTCACTTTTTGTCATGTGGGAAATTCAATAAGATTTCCATCGATATAAGATTCGCCCAAATCCGATAACCGGGTCAGAAGTTATGACTATTTCAAGTTTCCGTCGTAAAATAGTGCCATATTAGTCAGTGGCGCGCCACGTCAAAAGTGGAAATGGCATTTGGCAAATTCCAGCAAGGGGTCCGCTATTATGGCGCATCAGGACAGAGCCCAAATTCAGAATTGTCCATTTACCAGTGTCTCAGCGCGATTTCCCCCGTATCGCGCCAAAGTTCCAGGTCATAAAGGAAGTGGCAACGCGATGGCTCCGCGTTGCGCCATCATTTAGTTTCCCAATTTTCAAATTCCAGTGACACGGCGCGATAGTGCCGAGTCAGGCCAGGGGTTCAGTTAGGGAAAATTTTACTGAAATTAAATGACACATCCAGGGTTAAAAGGGTCAACTTCCCACCCTATTTAAGCCCTTTAACACGTGATTCAGCCATTTTTCACTCAAAATACGCTCTCTTCTCTCAAAAACCTCTCAAGAACAAGCTAGAGTTTTCATAGAAGATCCAATTCCGGGAAAGTTTAACCGTCAATCTTCACGAACCCTAATCTTCCAAAAATTTATCCATAATTCTTCAAGATTTCTTCAAGAATCAAGTTCCTCATAGTGTGGGCTTTGAGAATTATTTATTACAAGTACAGATAGAGTCTCAAGCATTAGAATTCATCCAATTTCAAAGATTAATGTTTGTAGATGTTGATTCTTGGGTCCCTTTCATCCAAGAAGCTCAAGAACCCTTTTCATAACTCAAATATTTTTATATTTATGAGTTTTTAATGATTTGTATGAGTTGAAATTGATGTTCAATGTGTTGTTGAGTTTTGATTTATGTTTGTTTACAAGATTCATGAGCCTTAACCCTAGTAGGTGGAATCCATGTGATATTTGTGATGAATCTTCCTTATGTTGCTTTCTATGTGATGTGTTCATGTCTAATGGGTGTAGAAATGGTTGAATAAGCGAAGCATGTTCCCCCTAGGTTTGATAAAGAGCTTAGGTAAAACATAAGGGACATTGTAGCATGTTGAAGATGAAACCTCAAATTGTGAGGTAGTTTATGCATGCCTAGTGTTTGATAAAATACCCAAGTGAATGAATTATTCCATGATAGTATGAAGTTTCCTCAACCCATGTGATATCCAAACACATGTCAAGATTGATATAGGTATGAAATAGTTGAGGTAAAACCTTATTGAATGGAGTACAATCTAGTAACATGTTTCCCCTATGTTATTATATGATTATGTTTCGTAAATGGTTAAAGTGACCCCTTGGCGACTGTGATGATGAATAAGATATTTGTGATCGTTAAATGCTTGTTGTGATGTCTTGAATGATTATGATGATGAATGAATGATTATGATGATGCACGAATGATTGTGATGATATATGAATGATCGTGATGATAAATGAATGATTATGCTTGACTTTTATGCTATCAAGTCTTGGGGGTATTTATACCCGACAATAGAGCTGTTGTCTAGATCTCATGCCAGTTTCTCAATAATTCCAGTTGAGCCATGATTCTCAGAACTCAGTGATCTATAGAACTCTGTATCCTCAGATAAGTGCAGAACTTAAGAAAGCTCAATAATCTCAGTTATCTCTGTATTCTCTGTACCGTTGGTAATCTAGCCTCAGCCCTGTAATCAGCTCAGATCAAATAGTATTCAAGTGATTCAATTCTAATCTCAGAAGCGATTTGAGTAATCTATTCAAGATCAGTATCATCAGTCAGATACCACGATTCGATACCTTTTTCGTTAGATACAGAACTAAGTAATCTCAGCGTAACTCAGTCAGATCATTTTAGAAATATGATCAGTATCAGATTTAGTTCAGTTATGTTCAGTTCAGAATTTAGTTCAGAGTCTTTCAATAGGGAGTAAAAGCTAGCACCGAGTGAGGGAGGGGATGGCGGCTCTCCCGTCAGAGAGGCCGAGTCGCTAGGAGCAATCCTTGAACTCCAGAACTGTGTAGCCAGTGTAGGATACAGGAGTCCCCGTTAGTAGAGGCTGTCACAGTCAGAGAGGTTTGACTATTATATTGTCTCAGGCCGACTTCCTGCTAGGGTCATCCCGTCAGAGAGGCTTAACCATAGAGGTTTTTACCCGTGGCACGGTATTGACACCCTTCCATCTGGGGTTATAGGTTGGACCCCACCTGTGGTAGGTTGGGGTATGTCAATTAAGTAACTACTTCCCACAGTTGAAGTTTCAGTATCAATCTTCAGAAATCAGGACTGTGTGGTACAGTCGTCTATCTTAGTAAGGAATTCAGATAGTTCCATTGATTCATGGACCATCCCGTCAGATAGGCTTGGTCTCATATACAGATTCTTATTATCATATCTAGAGATCTCTAGTCAGAGAGGCTTGATCTTAGTCTCACTCAATGTTGAGTATTCTTATTAACATATCTAGAGATCTCCTGTCAGCTAGGCTTGATCTCTATCTCAGATTCTATTGAGTATTATTATTGTCAGATTCATACATGATCATACTTCTTATCATTCATAATCACTTCTGGAATAATATGTTAGAAAAGTCAATCTCTAATCCTGTCAGTCGAAAGTAGTAAGCTCAAAATTTAGTCCTTGATGTGAGTACGTCCAGACTCTCAATTATCAGTATCAGTTGAGTCAGTGATTCAGTATCTCAGTGTTAGTAGTGAGTTCAGTCAGCAGTAAAGTGGTATCCGAGTTTCAGTATCTAGAGTTGTGATGATTGTGTTTAGGGTCTGTGCATTCATATATGTGTTCTCATGCAGAATCTTCATGATTATTCAGTTTAGCTATTGTGCATACATGAGCCCTTGCATTAGCCTACCTCATCTACATACTCGGTACATTCCTGTACTGATGCATTTTCGCTATGGTGTTTTATTTGACACCATAGGTTCAGAGGCACAGGATCTAGAGTATCCTCAGCAGTTTAGTCCCAGTCAGCAGCAGTAGCAGTGAGTCCTCTTCTTTTGAGGACGAATCTTAGTTTACTATTATTGCTTCATACTTTGTTTATTTTCAGTTGAGGGAGTTAGTTGGGGACCGGTCCCTTCAACTCTACAGTTCAGAAGTTTAGAGGCTTTTCAGACGGATGTATTAGAATTTAGATTTTCTATATTATGAGTATTAATAGATGTGTTGAACCTTATGGCTAGTTTCTACATTTTCTTTAGATATTATGCAATGTACAGGTACAGATATCAGTAAAGGGTTAACTTATGGTCCTTCGGGGTCATAAGAACCGTGTGACGTCTCGGGATGGGATCTCGGGGCATTACAAACTTGGTATTAGAGGCTAAGGTTCAAGAGTGTCCCAGGGAGTCTGAAAAGACACATCTAGTAGAGTCTTTTGCATGGGTGTGTAGCACACCACATTTATGTACAAGAGGCTACAAGATGTTCTTAAGAGAAATTTCCCTTCTTTCAGTGATCATTTTGTGCGAGTGAGTATGATCTCAAGTTGGTTCTCAGTCTAATCCACTTGTTTCTTCCAATTATAGAGTATGCCTCCTCGCAAAGATTTTGTCTGTAGGGTTGATGATCAGCCCCCACAGCCAGTAGATCCTTAGAATGAGAGTGTGTCACATGCAGAGTTTTGGGCAGCTTTTCAGGCACTAGCCCAAGATGTGACTAGTGTTCAGGGCAATCGTTAGGTTGCAACCCCACCTCAGCAAGATGGGGACTCAACCACAGCCAGAATTAAAAGTTTTAGAATTCTTTGAGTCAGTAGTAGGTGAGGACCCGCAGCTTTATCTAGAGAAGGTAATGAAGATCACCTAGATTATGCATGTTTCTGTGAAAGAGAGTGTTGAGTTAGCATCTTATACATTGAGGGATATTACTCATGATTGGGTAGTAATATGGAAGAAGAGTAGAGGGGAGAATACAGCTCCTGTGACTTGGCTAGAGTTTCAGAGTGCCTTTCTAGATAGGTTTTTCCCGCTAGAGATGAGAGATGCTAAGTTAGAAGAGTTCATGAACCTAAGGCAAGGTTCCATGACCATGAAAGAATATTTTCTTAAGTTTAACCAATTAGCTAAGTATGCTCCTGACTTGATAGTTGACCTTAGAGCGAGTATGAGTAAGTTTGTGACTAGTGTATCTGAGTTAGTGTTGAAAGAGTGTAGGACTGATATGCTTTATAGAGATATGGCCCTTTCTAGACTGATGATGCATGTGCAGCAGATTGAGGTGGATAAGATGAAGGAAAGAGAGAGAGTGAGTAAGAGGGCCAAGATAGGTAGTCGTGGTTTTTCGCAGTCAGGGTCTCGAGGTGATAATAGTTCTCAGTATGGTCGAAGACTTTTAGTCCCAGCTCCATCTTCATCAAGTGTACCCGCACCTGTGTTTGGGCGTGTCAGATCTGAGGGAGCGCCAAGCTCCCTAGCCCAGAGTAGTACTAGTGGTGTTCGTATCCATCCGCGTTGTGGAGAGTGTGGCAGGTGCCACCAAGGTGTGTGTAGATCCGCTAGTAATGTATGTTTTGGTTGTGGTGAGCCATGCCATAGAATGAAAGAATGTAGGGAGCTGACACAATGGGGTAGACCCCATGCGTTTCAGGCTCGCCTTGATCGGGAAAGATCCCCTGAAACAGACCCGGGTATGTTATGAGCCCTTTATATTTATGACATGCATTGATAGATGTTTGCTCCCATTTTGAGCTTATATGTTAGCATGAGTCATGCATGAGTTTTAGATCTTGATTGGTCAATCATGACCCAGTCTGTAGGTGCCCCGCACACCACCCCAGTATTTCAGTGAAGTGTGTTTACAAGGACATAGAGTCCCAAGGGGGAGATACCCCATAGTATTATGATGTTGCATTCCATTAGATTCATCCCGATGCATGTTCAGATTTTCTTTATGAAGTTAGCATTAGTCGTTATTGCATTGTCAAGTCGTGCTTTCGAAAGTCAGCTTAGCTAAATATTCATCATTAGATATGCGCATTTAGTAGAAATGAGTTCAGCTTGTCAGTGTGTGATCAGTCATGCATTCTTGATATCAGCCCAGTTATGAGTCCATGCATCATATATGCATGTATGTTATGAGAATTCAGATATGAGTATCATCAGCCGAGTATTACATGCACCAGATATGAATCATGCCCAGTATGAGAACTCAGTATGTCAGTTATTCCAGTTGCGTAAGCATGCCTTGAAATGTTTTTATTTCTTGAGTAGGTTCTGTTGATCCTTATTTTCAGTCTATCAAGCGACATTCAAGGACAAATGTTCCCAAGGGGGAGATAATGTAATGCCCCGCAAAATTCTCTTCTAGTCTGAGCCTTAGAGGGTATTTGCTAAAGCGAAAAATCCGAGTCTAAATGTTTCAGAAATATCTTCCCAAGTATGAAATAATTTGAATCGTGTGGAAATCTATTTGAGCATGAATTAAGATCATAGAGGCCCCCTAACTCAAGGACGAGTTGAAATCTTTCATATTGTTCAAGTTTTAGTGAGTGTCAAAGTTTGGGTCAACTAAAATCGACTGTAAATCCTTTTATATATTGAATTAGAGGACCTACTATATATGAACTAAAATCTCTTTGAATTATCTTTCCAATGATACCAGTTTCATCTAAAACTGATATCGGAGCATAGAGTTATGCCCATTTTTCTCCAGCATGTCTGGCTGGGAAACTGGTGATGACAATTGTGACAAGCCGTCACGCACGTGATGGCCTCTCACCAATGTCATCAGACCTGGGCAGATTTTTGACCCTGGTGACGATATTTTGTGACAAGCCGTCACGCCCGTGATGGCCTATCACCAATGTCGTCAACCTTAACCAGAAACTCAAAATTTCACCCTTTTGTGATGATAATTCGTGACGGCCTATCACTAACTTGACGGCTTATCATGGACGTCGTCAACTATTTTTTTCCAGCAATTTAAGGACGTTTCTGCAAGGGTATTTTGGTCATTTCTCACCTTTTGGAGGTCTCTATAAATATGAGCATCCACCTCTAAACCCTAATTTCTCCATCTTCTCTCTCAATTTTCTTAAGAAGATATAACTAGGGTTTCATTCAAGAACCCTAATCTTCCAAAAATTCATCCATAATTCTTCAAGATTTCTTCAAGAATCAAGTTCCTCATAGTGTGGGATTCAAGAATTATTTATTACAAGTGAGGATAGAGTCTCAAGCATTAGAATTCATCCAATTTCAAAGATTAAGGTATGTAGATGTTGATTCTTGGGTCCCTTTCATCCAAGAAGCTAAAGATCCCTTTTCAAAACTCAAAGATTTTTATGTTTATGAGTTTTCAATGATTTTTATGAGTTGAAATTGATGTTCAATGTGTTGTTGAATTTTGATTTATGTTTGTTTACAAGATTCATGAGACTTAACCCTAGTAGGTGGAATTCATGTGATATTTGTGATGAATCTTCCTTATGTTGCTTTCTATGTGATGTGTTCATATCAAATGGGTGTAGAAATGGTTGAATAAGTAAATCATGTTCCCCCTAGGTTTGATAAAGAGCTTAGGTGAAGCATAAGGTCCATTGTAGCATGTTGAAGATGAAACCTCAAATTGTAAGTTAGTTTATGTATGCCTAGTGTTTGATAAAATGCCCAAGTGAATGAATTATTCCATGATAGTAAGAAGTTTCCTCAAGCCATATGATATCCAAACTCATGTCAAGATTGATATACGTATGAAATAGTTTAGGTAAAACCTTTTTGAATGGAGTACAATCTAGTAGCATGTTTCCCCTACGTTATTATATGATTATGTTTCCGAAATGCTTAAAGTGACCCCTTGGCGACTGTGATGATGAATAATATGTTTTTGATCATTAAATGCTTGAGGTGAAGTCTTGAAAGATTATGATGATGAATAAATGATTATGATGATGCATGAATGATTGTGATGATATATGAACGATCGTGATGATGAATGGATGATTATGCTTTACTTTTATGCTATTGAGTCTTGGGGGTATTTATACCTGACAATAGAGTTGTTGTCTAGATCCCATATCCATTTCTCAATAATTCCACTTGAGCCATAATTCTCAGAACTCAGTGAACTATAGAAATCTGTATCCTCAAACAAGTGCAGAACTTAAGAAAGCTCAATAATCTCAGTTATCTCTGTAATCTCTGTATCATTGGTAATCTAGCCTCATCCCTGTAATCATCTCAGATCTAATAGTATTCAAGTGATTCAATTCTAATCTCAGAAGTGATTCGAGTAATCTATTCAAGCTCTATATCGTCAGTCAGATACCACAATTCGATACCTTTTCTATCAGATACGAAACTAAGTAATCTCAGTGTAACTCAGTCAGATCTTTTAAGAAACATGATCAATATCAGATTCAGTTCAGTTGAGAATTCAGTTCAGAGTCTTTCAGTTGGGATTAGAAGATAGCACCGAGCGAGGAAAGGGATAGAGGCTCTCCCGTCAGAGAGGGCGAGTCGCTAGGAGCAATCCCTGAACTCCAGAACTGCATAGCCAGCGTAGGATGCAGGAGTCCCCATCAGTAGAGGTTGTCACCGTCAGAGAGGTTTGACTATTATATTGCCTCAGGCCGACTTCGTGCGAGGTTCATCCCGTAAGTAAGGCTTAACCAGAGAGGTCTTTACCCGTGGCACGGTATTGACACCCATCCAGCTGGGGTTACAGGTTGGACCCCACCTGTGGTAGGTTGGTGCATGTCGGTTAAGTAACTACTTCCCATAGTTGCAGTTTCAGTATCAATCTTCAGAAATTAGGAATGTGTGGTACGGTCGTCTATCTCAGTGAGGAATTCAGATAGTTTCATTAATTCGTGGACCATCCCATCAAATAGGCTTGGTCTCATATACAAATTATTCTTATCATATATAGAGATCTCACGTCAGAGAGGCTTGATCTCAGTCTTAGACCATGTTGAGTATTCTTATTATCATATCTAGAGATCTCCCGTCAGATAGGCTTGATCTCCACCTCAGATTCTGTTGAGTATTCTTATTGTCTGATTTGGACATGATCATACTTCTTATCATTGATAATCGCTTTCGAAATAATATGTTAGAAAAGTTAATCTCTAATCCTGTCAGTCAAAAACAGTAAGCTAAGAATTTAGTCCTTGATGTGAGTACGTCCAGACTCTCAGTTATCAGTATCAGCTGAGTCAGTGATTCAGTATCTCAGTGTTTGTAGTGAGTTCAGTCTAGAGTAAAGTGGTATTCGAGTTTCATTATCTAGAGTTGCGATGATTGTGTTCAAGGTCTGTGCATTCATATATGTGTTCTCATGCAGCATCTTCATGATTATTCAGTTTAGATATTGTGCATGCATGAGCCATTGCATTAGCCTACCTCGTCTACATATTCGGTACATTCCTGTACTGATGCATTTGTGCTATAGTGTTTTATTTGACACCATAGGTTCAGAGGCACAGGATCCAGAGTATCCTCTGCAGTTCAGTCCCAGTCAACAGCAGTAGCAGTGAGTTCTCTTCTTTTGAGGACGAATCTCAGTTTACTATTATTTCTTTAGACTTTGTTTATTTTCAGTTGAGGGAGTTAGTTGGGGACCTGTCCCTTTAACTCTGCAGTTCAGAAAGTTTATAGGCTTTTCAGACAGATGTATTAGTATTTAGTTTTTCTATATTATGAGTATTAATAGATATGTTAAACCTTATGACTAGTATTTGCATTTATTTAAGATATTATGCAGTGTACAGGTACATATATCAGTAAAGGGTTAACTTGTGGTCCTTCGGGGTCATAAGTACTGTGTGACGTCTTGGGATGTGATATCGGGGCATTACAGGTATGCATAGGTTCATTCATGGACTCCTTTTGTCCATCAATCCCTTTTCTAAATTCAAGTTTATGGATTTTCTTATGAATTTCATGATTGGGCTGCTCTTGCTCATATGGATAATGGGAAATTGAATTCTACTCCATGTTGGGTGATAAATTCTATGTGGGTTAAATTAATATAGATATAGATTCATGCAAACCTATGACTAAACCCTTGAATGATGAAATTAGAATTGAACCATGATGTTTAATTAGTGTACAATGATATTTACATGTACCATGCCTACAATATGTTTGATTAAATGCCTAGATAAAGAAAAAGTGCCTAACTAGCATGATACCAACAAGGATTTGGGAAGGTTAAATTCTCATCTAATGATTAATGTTGAAACAAGATTGATAACCTCGAGATAAAATCAGTATGAATAGAAAGTTTTCCTAAGTTCGAGAGAATTAGGGAGTTCAACATCTAGGTAGGTTGAGAAACACTTAGATGGACTATCGAAACTGATAATTTGGTGTTTCCCACAAGTCATGAGAATCCAGTACTACAACTATTATTCAATGAGGGGTTAATAATCATAGTGATCATAACCCTAGTTTCTCTTTATCACTGATTTGAACTATTAAAATTTTAGTTTTGAGCTCTGAAGCAAGTTAAAACTTTAACATTTGTTTGATCATCAAAGACACTTATTTTATCTTTTCATCTCATTTGTTTGAATTCAACTTATAGCTATAGTTTCAAATTAGTTTAATCGCCACTCACATTGTTCCTTGTGGATTCGACCCCGACTCCAAAGTTGGGTAAATATATTGAAGATGACCGCCTTGCACTAAATTGACATGTAAGTTGAGCGTTATCACCAATCAACCAAAAATTTTTGCAAGGCCACATTCTTGGGTGTTTCAGCATCATCTTATGAGAGGAGGTGTAGCTTGGACGTCACCAATGTCAAATCCAGTAACTGATCTGGATGACCCTCGAAACTGATAGTCAAAGGTTCGAAGTGCAAATACTCAAATGTAGACAATCTTTTCTAGGGTGTCCCACTAACTACAGATGAAACCATGCCAAGATCAACTAGAGTACACTTTTCTTGCTGAATAGATATTTAAATTTTTTGGCAATAACTGACAACCGAGAGAAAAAGATAAAGAAACCATCATCAAGTGACAACAGGATATCATCATAACATATATCCACCATAATCTATCTGAACTAAAAAAAGACCTAATAGGTGGGTAATGAGTAGGCTCGGCGAGCCTATAAATGGATGCTCAACTAACACAAATTTGTATATCGAGGCTTTACACAAGCTCTAAAACTCACAGTTAATATCTTAACACAGAAATTGAACTACTCAATCTTAACTATCCCTGCCAATTTTGTAGATGAGTATGCGTCCATACTCTAAACTCTAGTACAACTTACATGTTGATTCACAAGAGTCAATACCCCAAACTTGAGCCACAAATCTAAACCAACCAAACATCAAAATTAACCTTACTATCAGAAATCAGGTATATATCCACTAGATCCAAATAGAGTCGTTAACAAAAATATAGTTAAAGGACAAAATCATAAAGGAGGAAAACCAACAACTGAAGACATAAGGAGTCAACTCCACCTCCTATGAAGGGCACAATGCACCAAGGCATACCCAAGAACTCACCAAAATTATAAATAGTACTAGTGATAACCAAAACTCTAGAAACTTTTAGAAATAAACCTTAGCTGGAAACTGGTCAATCCAATACTCCATCTACAACAATGAATAACCATGGGCACGTATCACTAAGGAGAAATACTTCACAAAGTCTCATTAGGCTAAATAAATGCTGAAGAGAGAATATTCTGAATCAACCCAATGTAAAACAACCTTAGCCTAATTAAACCATGAATCACATCACATAAAAATAGAGTACCAATCCTAACATCAACACCAAGGACAAGATCACTATTGTAAAATAAACTAAGCATAGCAAGATAACAAATTCCCAGTTGTCCAACTTAAGGAGAGACTATAGAAGAAAATCATCTATTTCCACTACCCTTAACTCAATTGGACCAAGAGCGCCATAGAGAGAATGGAGTATCCAACTCTACATCAATACCAAAACTAAACCATTCAGAGACAGACAAAGCCAACAACCAGAAACACTAACCTAAGACCTTTTGATATCAACATCAAGACCATTACCGGACAATGAACTACCTAGGTCGTAATAATGGATCCCAAACTGTCCAACCTTAGAAACAAACTATAAAAGAATATAGCCAATGCTATAAATGCAACAACCATAAGAGTAAGCCTTAGAATCTCAAAAATTATAAATAGGCATTAAAGCCAAATTGCCAAACTTGAATCATAATCGAACCATGGAAAGAAAATCTACCTTCGCTTTCATAGCCTGTGAAACAACTAATTTAACCTCACCAATAGATGAAAATGACCAACATCACCTTGATAAAATAGAGAATATCATCCCACCAAGCTAGACACCTAGGCCAATGAAGAAGGATTTTGAGAAAGAGAATTCTAACTAGATAATACTAGTCTAGTCATCTATCAAGTAAGAATCAATAAACGCCAAGACAATGATAATAATAACAACAATAATTGTGACAATAGTATAAGGTATAGGTGGTACCAAAATTAAAAATCAATAACAAGTACCACTCTAGGGCCATCAGAAGGTCAATATGCCTAAGTAAAGGGACTTTGACTCAAATGCTACACCCTAAGGGAAAATATAATACAAAACCACTCCATCCACTACTAAATGAAATCTTCTATAGAGGTATTCATACAATCATGAACTCTACACCAAGGCATATAGCGACCAAAATAAAAATACTAAAGCATATAATCATTGGTGAGTATGAAAACCCCAAACCAAATCAAATAAAAAGTCAATCCCATATCCCCAATCCCACAATCATTCATAATTCCTCTATACAAAACAGATGTCAATAAAAGTATATGTCGGGATAAGAACCTAAAAATAGCCAAATCAAGTATAAATGGGTCTAAGTCTACAGATAAGAGACCAACAGATGAATGTCTTTCAAATAAAGGAAGATCACCACTTTAAGTCATAGCACTAACCACCTCAATCCACAAGTCACTGCATAGGAAAATAAGAAGAATCTCTGAGACCTACGTCACGTAGGGACATAACATTCGGGAAGGGTTAGCGGTTGGAACTCTAGCATATAACTCAATGATAAGGATAAAATAATATGATTAATCAATCCATGTCAATCCTTCATATGAAATAACATTTACATAAGAATAGTAAAATAGAATACTATATATATACAGTAACACATCAAGTTAGATCATGAAAAAAGTTGTAACATGCATTTATGACACATTCATTCATCAGACAAGGGGTGACGAACTACCAACCTTTCACCTTTATAATTTTGACACAATAAGCTCCTACAATACGTTAAACAAGGACCTTCAATCAACCACCTTATATGGTTATTGGACGAGACCTCGAACAAATGGTAGGTGAACTTGGGGAACTCCAACCAATGGTAAATGGACTAGGGCCACGAACCAACACATATCATATGGTTAGTGGATGGGACCTCAAACCAATGGAAGGTGGACTTGGGTACTTCCAACCAATGGTAAATGGACTAGGGCCACGAACTGGCACATCTCATATGGTTAGTGGACAAGACTTCAAACCAAGGGTAGGTGGACTTGGGGACCTCCAACAAATGGTAAGTGAACTAGGGCAACGAACTGGCACATTTTCTATGGTAAGTGGATGGGACCTCGAACCAATGGTAGGTGGACTTAGGGACCTCCAACCAATGGTAAGTGGACTAGGGCCACAAACCAACACGCTTCTACACATACACTAGAACCTATTTAATTTGTCACATAATGTCTCAATCAACTCGAGTCATTCAAGCCATCGAGGCCACACATCAATACATAGATAACTGAATGGTCTTTACCGACCCAATTAACCATTGCTCACATGGGTAGGCCCAAGGCCTTTGTTCACAACACAAAAAAGTTCACTAATAGTCATATAGACTCTTACCAACAACAATTCATCCTTATTAATCTTATACATACCTTTTATTCAAACATAATTTGAGTTCATACTTTAGGGACTATGTCCATTTAGTAAACCGATCTTCAGGATATGTATTTAGTCATCATGTGTCCAACAAGGCCTTTACCAACCATTTACCAAGCATTCACCTGAATTCAATTCCACACATAAGGGATTTAACACATTTAACCAATTTCAACACTTTACATGATCATATGGCCCTCAGGGAGCCTTTATTGTTCAACCACTTTCAATAGGCCAATGTCTTAACTCATTTCATCATACGTTTTAAGTTATGGTTGTCATGACCTACACGAACTATTCCATTTTTATTAGAAAGCTTATACCACCTTCTTACCATATTTTAGCCCAACACACACATCAAGTTCATTTCTATGCTTAGGCTTTTAAACCGTCATTAGTCATTAACCCAACAATATCATCTATTACACCATACATGGCTCACAATAATTTTACAACAATATTTATTAATCAATCATACTCATTTGGTCCATTGCCCTAACTCAATATACTATCAACATGTGACTAGTTATTTTACTTAGACATTTTCACAAAAACCTTATGTACATACCTTTAACAAGGCAATTTTCACTGTAAAAATCATTAGAACTAGGGTTCTTCAAGAACCTCATGTTAAACAACATACCACAAGAACCCACATATGCAATCTACCATCAATAACATGCATCAACACAAATATAAGAAAGATTCATCATTATTCATTTTTAGGTAATAAAACCTTATTCATTTGATCAAAAAACCCCATGTAAACTTACTAATCGTAGTGTGGAATACATGGGTTCAGAGTTATATAAAGAGTGGAAGAGATACTTTCCTTAAAAAAGATAACACACCAACAATCTTGACTCTCCTTCTTACCACGAGATGAACACCTCCTAACCCTAGCCTCCAATCTTGCTTCCAAGAGCATTTCGAGTGTTTAGAGTGTTTAAATATTGTCAATGGAGACTTAAAAGGCTTCCATGACTTATATAGGTCAAGTAAAATAACCAAAAGTTCCTTGGTTAAAATCTAGAAAACACACACATTCAGGGGTATGACTCCCCTTCACGGTTCACTTGGCAATCATAACCTAGGGTACGAATGGTACCCTAACTCATACCCTAGCCTTATGCTAGGTTAAACACACTATTATGGGTACAAATAGGGACCTTTGAGTCATAAACAAGGGTATGACTCACCCTCCAATCGTGAGCTTAAGTTGTGACCAAAATAGTCTTTTCCAGGTTTAAGACTTTACTCCATACGGTCGACTAGTATATGACTCATAAACTTAGTTACGACCAAGGAATGACCTTGTCGTATAGAGGAAAGTATAATAACCTAACATACTCTCTAGGATACAAAAGGGGAGGGCATTATGGGTAAGCATAGTGACCTAGGGTATGACTCAAGTACCCCCCAACCATATGCACTCAAGAGACATCCAAAGTTGATGTTTTCGCAATGGTTCCAAGGTCTAAGTGTTTCAATTCTCTATCACACATGGATAGATGAGTATAGATACAAGTTAACACCTTATTATGCACCAAATAATCCCTTAAACAAGATCACAACAACAAGAAACAAGGATACAACACAACACACATCATGATCCTTACAAATCAACTAAGGATTTTTGCAAGGCCACCTTCTTGGGTGTTTCATTCTCCCACACTTTGGATCATTCGCCTGCGAATGATGGTTAAAACAAACTCATTCTCAATTTAACCCATTAGCACTCATAAAAACAATCTTTACACAATTGAGAACAAGGCCCACAATAAGGATACAATCCAACACATATCATGGTCATTATTAATCAATCACTTCGTTTCAATATCCTTGGAATTCCATCCCATAATTTATCAAAAACAATTGATCAACTCAAATCTTAAGGGCTTAAACCCTCCGACTTTCAAATATATAAAGAAACTTAAGCATTGGGAACAAAATCCCTTGTTTAAGAAAGGCATGAATCAATCACAAGCATCAGGGGTTTCAATTGCCTATCGAAGACAATGACCAGTCAGGAATACAGAGACACATCTCAATCATAAGTTCTTGAAATGAAACACAATTGTGGATACTTGGACTTTACATCCCCTTCCACCTCACAATTGTGAGGACATGGAACACCAGACGAATGGGGATCATGCTAGAGGGAAAGTTCAATTCAACTTGGACCCTTATTGGGAGAACCATCCCTCTAACTGCTCAAGGGACCTTCATCCCGTACAATGACAAACTCATTAGGGAAGGCACGACCTTAGGGATCAACAACCTAAGAAAGCATAGCGCGAATGCAATCTATTCATCCTCAATTGACATAAAACACATTTATGTCTACCTCTATAAATCAACAAGGCTTTCTTTATCAACGATAGTTATTACACACTCTTGATAGACTCCTTACAACTACGGAGTCTCTTTTTGATGAAGAAACAGAGAAAGGATATCAAATAACATAGAACCAAATTAAAACACACATTCACAGATGAGGTCCAACATACCAAATAAAGAATATGCATGCATACCATGAAGAATGAGTATTCAACATACCAATAACAAATTTTGCAGAAGCCTCATACTCCTGGTGAGTACAAAGTGCATACTAGTTACTTTGGCCAGTATCGGTACCAGGAACAGAAGCAGAGATAGCACCCTTCGGTGCAGGAGTAGAGGAAGTAGCAACAGAGGACCTATTGGCCCAAAAAGACGCTTGAGAGGGGCACTCTCATTGCATATGCCCGACCTGACCATGATGGTAATATTTTTCTCTCCCCATCTCATACTAATGACGATTACTCTGACCACAGAATTTGCAAGGAGGGCAAGACGGAGTCGGCTGGGCATCATTATCCTGAACTTGGGCACTCCTGGGTCCCAAAGCTAGAGAAGTGATAACCGACTTCCTTTGTCTTGCCCAAGAAGCAGCCCTAATGGGAAAATCACATTGCATGCGACATAATTAACCACATACAAAACACCAGTTCTTTTTCTGTCTCACAACAAGAACGGTGTGATAGACAACAAAACTAATAAGAAGGATAGGTGAGTATAAATTAGGACCTGCTAATATTTCGATAGGGAGCACTAGTCTTAGAGTGAAAACTAGGACCCACCCAATACCTTCTCTTGGACTACTTTCCACCAACCTGATCCAATTGAGCGAAAAAGCAAAAGAACCTAGCCTTCCGAGGCAACTAAGGAGATGTATCACTCCCAATAGAGGGGTTAGTGGGAACAAGTGGAATCCCATGAGTATGATCACATGTCATGACCCTTGCCCAAGTCTGAAGCCTAGAAGTTGGATGAACTCCATCCATAGGGCTCTCAGTAGGAGCCAAAGTGTTTGCTTGGGTCTCAGATCTCCTTTGAGGCATGATTTAAAAGTTAGCAGATAGAATCAGAGGAATTCAAGACCTTTGACTCTATAACTTGGGATTGAAACACAAGAAAGGGAAACATTTCCTAAAATGTCTCATAGCTCCTCTTCTATAAGTTGCGCGCTTCATACCTATAAAAGAAATTCTACTCGACACTAAATTGTGAACACCCAACTGGCCATGAACCTAGGCTCTGATTCTAACTTGACAAGACTCGAACTTTAGTCCATTTCATTTAGGCACCTTAAGCTCACATGAACCGAAGGTCACTACGATAACCCAACCTGAACATCAACAATTATTAACAAGGATTGAATTATTTCCGACCATAGAATAAGATAACAGAAATGTAAGACAAATAGTCAAGTGCTAGACAATATCTACCATTTCATTAATAACAACAGTCTAGCCAATATGCCCAAGCCCATAGTCATTCACAATCCCTCTATACAAAATCAATTTCTATAAAAGTATATGTTGGGACAAGCTCCCGACAATAGCCAAACCAAAACCAAAAGAGACTAAGTTTAAAGATAAGATACCAAGAGAGAAATGTATTCCGAAGAAAGGAAGCTCACCACTTCAAGTCATAGCACGAACTGCCTTGATCTATAAGTCACTATGCGGGAAAAGAAAAAGAAGCTCCAGGACCTACGTTGCATGAGGACATAGCGTCCAGGGATGGTTAGCGGTTGGAACGCTATCATGTAACTCAAGGATAAGGATAAAATAGTATGTCTAATCAATCCATCTTATGCAATTACATTAACATAAGAATAGGTATGTAGAATATGCATATACATATAGTAACACATCAAGTTAAATCATGAAACAAGTTGTAACATCATTTATGACATATTCGTTCATGAGACAAGGGATGAAGAACTACTAACCTTCCACTCTTATATTTTAGACACAATAAGATCCCACAATTTATTAAATAAGAACCTCAAACCAACTACCTTATGTAGTAAGTAGACGGGACCTCGAACCAATGGTAGGTGGACTTGAGGACCTACAACCAACGGTAAGTTGACTAGGTCCATGAACCAACACATCTCATATGGTAAGTGGACGGGACCTCGAACCAATGGTAGGTGGCCTTCGTATCCTCTAACCAATGGTAAATAGACTAGGTCCACGAACTGACACATCTCATATGGTATGTGGACGGGACCTCAAACCAATGGTAGGTGGACTTGGGGACCTCCAATCAACGGTAAGTGGACTAGGGCCATGAACCAACACACTTCTACACATGCAAGATCACCCATTCAATTTTTCATATAAGGGCTCACTCAACTAGAGACATTCTAGCCATCGAGTCCATACATCAACACATAGACAACCACATGGTCTTTACCGGACCAGTTGGCCATTACTCACATGGGTAGGTCCAAGGCCTTTGTTCACAACACAATGCAAGTTCATTCATAGTCATCTAGACTCTTACCAACAACCATTCATCCTTATTAATCTTATACACACCTTTTATTCAAACATAATTCGAGTTCATACTTTAGGGACTATGTCCATTTAGTAAACCGATTATTAAGGATATATATTTAGTCATCATGTATCCAAAAAGGCCTTTAAAACCTATTTACCAATCATTCACATGCATTCAATTCCACATATAAGGGCTTTAATACATTTAAACAAATTCAACACTTTACATGATCATATGGCCCTCATGAGGGCCTTCATAGTTCAATCTCTTTCAATAGGCTAATGCCTTAACTTATTTCATCACACATTTCAAAGTATGGTCATAATGACCCACCGAACTATTCCCTTTTCATTAGCAAGACAATACTAACTTCTTACCATATTTAGGCCCAACACACACATCAAGTTCATTTCATGCTTAGGGTTTTAACCCCTTGTTAGTCATTAACCCACCAATATCATCTATTACACCATACATGGCTCACAGTACTTTTACAACATCATTTATCAATCAATCGTACTCATTTAGGAAATTTCCCTAACTCAATATACTAACAACATGTAACTAGTCATTTCACTTAGATATTTTCAGAAACAACTTGTGTGCATACCTTTAACAAGGTCATTTTCATGGTAGAAATCTTTAGAACTAGGGTTCTTAAAGATCCTCATGTTAAACAACATACAAATAGAACCCACATATGCAATCTACCATCAATAACATGCATCATCACAAATATAAGCAAGATTCATCATTATTCATTGTTAGGCACCAAAACCATTTTCTTTTGATAAAAAACCACCATGTACACTTACTAATCCAAGTGTGAAATACATGGGTTTAGAGTTATTTAAAGAGCGTAAGAGATACGTACCTTAAAAAAGATGACACACTAACAATCTTTACTCTTCTTCTTTCCATAAGATTAACACCTCAAAACCCTAGCCTCCAATCTTTCTTCCAATAGCCTTTAGAGTCTTTAGAGTGTTTAAGTCTTGCCAATGAATACTTAAGAGGATACCATGACTTATATAGGTCAAGGACTTAGTGTTTTAAGAAAGGTAAATGACCAAAACATCCTTGGTTAAATGCTGGAACACACATACGTGCAGGGGTACAACCCCCCTTCACGGTTCACTTGGCAATCGTAACCTAGGGTAAGAGTGGTACCCTAACTCATCCCTAGCCTTATCCTAGGTAAAACACACTGTTGTGGGTATCAAAAATGACCTTTGAGTCATGATAAATGGTACAAATCACCCTCCAATCGTGAGACCAAGTCGTGAAAAAAATAATCCACTCTAAGTTTGAGACTTTACTCCATACAGTTGACTAGTATACGACTCGTAATCTTGGTTACGACCAAGGAATGACCTTGTACTAAGGAGGAAAGTATAATAACCTAACATACTATCTAGGATCCAAAAGGGGAGGGCATGGTGGGTATGAGTCGTGACCTAAGTTACGACTTAAGTACCCCCAACTGTATCCACTCTAGAGACATCCAAAGTTAATGTTTTCTCAAAGGTTCCAAGGTCTAAGTGTTTCAATTCTCTCTCTCATGGATATGTGAGTATTGACACAAGTTAACAACTTATTATGCACCAAAGAAGCCCTTAAACAAGATCAAAACAACACACAACAAGGATACAACACAACACACATCATGATCCTACCCAATCAACCAAGAATTTTTGCAAGCCCACATTCTTGGGTGTTTCGCTGACCCCAACTGGCTGGCCAAATACTGTTGGGAACACTACCACCTAAATTGACCATCATCCCCACAATTATAATATACCTTGGGAGCTTAAAGCTGGAGAGGAACACATGTTAACTCTATTTGAATAAAAAAATTCATGTCTGGGGCACTCCCTAGACCAATGAACAATCTTGCCACAACCAAAATAGGCTTCAAATACTCTGAGGTACTACACCCACTGATCTAAAATGACCGGTAGAGCTTAAAGATCTATGTCCAATACTCCAAAAGTTTTGGTAAGAACTTTGCCCACTGTGACCACTAAGACAAATCTAAGAGCCACTTATAGTATGAGGCACTACTTGTGTGGAATTTACAGGTTGCAAGTGAAGATGATCCTTGCTGAGAGGATCCCTACTCACAAATAAAATACCAATGATACTGTGTTGATAACATGGCCTCTTACCTCTACTTTCATATGTCCTAATAAACTCTCTTTGTGTCTCTTGCATGGTCAACAACCTAAGAAAAAAAAGACTTTGTTTCTATCAAATGCTCTGATGTCAAATGGAGTGGCAAAGATAATCCTCGAATAAAACAACACAACATCTCATGCTCTGAAGGATATATCATAGGAGTATGTTTGACCCTATCAAGAAACCCATTCTAATACTCATAAACTGACAAGGAACCCTGTTGAACACCAACAAACCTAACTCTAGCCTGAGAACTGCTCAATGAACTGAATATCATCTCTGGCTGTAAGTATTCTTGAGAACTGCTCAATGAACTGAATAACATCTCTGGCTGTAAGTAATCTATAAAAAAGACTCGGAATCCCCAACGCTAAATCCTAAAAAGCTGGAGAAGTCACAAACTTTACTGGAGCCTGGTCTGGCCCCAAATCCTCTGGTCAGCGCTGAAGATCTTTAATATTAGTCTTTAATTCCCTAGCCCAATGCTGAGCTGAAGCTATAGAAATACTTTTGAAGGTCTTGTATGCATCCATCGATAAAATCATATCATCCATTTGGAATAGAATAGAGTCAAAAATATACTAGAGGTTCATATAAATACTGACACACGACAAGGAGTCAGGAATAATATTTCCTAAAAATATACTATATCCTTCCAAAGATAGGTTACAGACATCTTCTTACCGATCAGCAACACTCTGACATGTAGTTTTCGTACCAACACATAGGTTAACCTGGATCTAATACCAATTTATCATGACCCAAATTCTTAGGTCATGATAGAACCTACTATAACCAACCAGTAGCTAAGTCAACCCATATTCTTGAACAACTAGTAATGGACTATCAAAAGAAATAAAAGAAAATAGTGGAATAAATATGCTTCAGTTCTCCCCACTTGGTCCATGTGTCCTCGAATGAGGGATGAGGCAAGCATAAACACAAGTTAACACATCAACATGCATTAAGGCAACCCTTACACAAGTTAGAAACAACACGCAACAAGGATACAACACAACACATATCATGATCATCACCATCGACCAAAAATTTTTACAAGGCCACATTCTTGGGTGTTTCAACATCATCTTCTCAGAGGAGGTGTAGCTTGGACATCACCAATTCCAAATCCATTATTTGATCTGGATGACCCTCAAACTGATAATCAGGGAATCGAAGTGAAAATACTCAAAAGTAGACAATTTTCCCTAGGGTGTCCCACTAATTACAAATGAAACCATGCCAAGTTTAACTAGAGTAAACTTTTCCAGCTAATTAGATATTTAAAATTTTTGGCAAAGAATGAAAACCAAGATAATGAAACCATCATCAAGTCTCAACAGGATATCATCATAACATCTATCCACCATAATCTATCTGAACTAAAAGAGACGTAATAGGTGGGTAATGAGTAGGCTCAGCCAGCCTATAAATGGATGCTCAACTAACACAAATTTAGATATCGAGGTTTTACACAAGCTCTTCAACTCACAGTTAAAATATCAACACCAAAATTGAACTACTCGATCTCAACTATCCCAACCAATTTTGTAGACGAGTAAGCATCCATTCTCTAAATTCTAGCACAACTTCCAAGTTGATTCATAAGAATCAATACCTCAAACTTAAGCCACAAATCTAAACCAACGCCAAACAACCAAATCAACCTTACTATCAGAAATTAGGTATATCTCCACTGGATCCTAATAGAGCCATAAACAAAAATATAGTTGAAGGAAAAAATCATAATAGAGAAAAACCAACAACTGAAGACATAAGCAGTCAACTCCACCTCCTATGAAGGGCATAAAGCACCAAGGCATACCCAAGAACTCACCAAAGTTATAAATAGTAGTAGTGATAACCAAAACTCTAGAAACTATTAGAAATTCAACCTTAGCTGGAAACTGGTCAATCCTGTACTCCATCTACAAAGTCTCATTAGGCTGAATAAATGCTGAAGAGAGAAATTTCTGAATCCACCCAATGTAAAACAACCTTAGCCTAATTAAACCTTGAATCACATCACATAAGAATAGAGTACCAATCCCAACATCAACGCCAAGGCCAAGAACACTATCATAAAATAAACCAAGCATATCAAGATAACAAATTCCCAGTTGGCCAACGTAAGGAGAGATTATAGAAAAGAATCATCCATTTCTACCACCCTTAACTCAATTGGACCAAGAACTGTACCATAGAGAGAAATGAGTATTCAACTCCACATCAATACCAAGAACAAACCTTTCAGAGACAGACAAACCCAACAACCAGAAAGACTAAGCTAAGACATTTTGATATCAACATCAAAAACACTACCGGACAATGAACTAGCCAGATCATATGAATGGATCCCAAACGTCCAACCTCATAAATAAGCTATAAAAGAATATAGCTAATGTTATAAATGCAACAACCATAAGAGTAAGACTTAGGATCTCAAAAATAAAAAATAGGCATTAAAGCTAAATTGCCAACACTTGAATCACAATCGAACCATGGAAAGACAATCTACCTTCTCTTTCATAGCCTACGCAACAACCAATTTAACCTCACTAATAGATGAAAATGACCAACATCAGCTTGATAAAATAGAGAATTTTATCCTACCAAGCTAGACACTTAAGCCAATGGAGAAGGATTACAAGAAAAAGAATTCTAACTAGATAATGCAGAGAATTCTAACTAGATAATGCTAGTCTAGTGATCTATCAAGTAAGAATCAATTAACGCCAAGACAATAACAATAATAGTAATAATCATAGTGATACTAGTATAAGGTGTAGGTGGTACCAAAATTGAAAATCAGTAACAAGTACCACTCTAGGGCCATCAAAAGGTCAATATGCCTAAGTAATGGGACTTTAGGTCAAATGCTACACCCTAATGGAAAATATGATTCAAAACCACTCCATCCACTACTAAATGAAATCTTCTATGGAGATAGTCATACAATCAAGAACTCTACACCAAGGTATATAGAGACCAAAATAAAAATACTAAGGCATATAATCATTGGTGAGTATGAAAACCCTAAACCAAATCAAATAAAAAGTAAGAGATAAGAATCATAGGTACACCTATCACGATGAAAATCCAAATCCATAAGCCATATGTGCTCAAAAGAGTATGAATTTGAGAGGGTTCAAACCTAAACTAAACATCTGAATCACCCACTGAGGTACTAAGTTCATTACCCATAACTGAAGGTGCCAAATCTCTACAAGAATGACTTGTACAAGCTGAATGACTAATAATCCCACATCGGGGACACTCTTTGGAATAATGAACGATCTCTCTATAGTCATAACAAACCACTGAAGACCTAACCTTGAGAGAAATATGGGTTGATTGACATGGCTTGAATTTTGGTCCATGTCGTATGGATACCTCAATCTTATATGCACCAGAGGTCTCCCAGCTAACAAAACCTTAACGTCAATAATTATCCATAAAGGTGAAATAGATTCTGACCATATGATAAGATAACAGAAATGTATGACTAATTGTCAAGTGCTGGATAATATCTACAATTTTATTAATAACAATAGACTAGACAATATGCCAAATCCCACAGTCATTCACAATTCCTCTATAAAAAGTAGATGTCAATAAAAGTATATGTCGGGATAAGCCTCCGACAATTGCCAAACTAAGTCTAAATGAGACTAAGTCTAAAGATAAGGGACCAAGAGATGAATGTCTTCCGAAGAAAGGAAGCTCACCACTTCAAGTCATTGCATGAACCACCTCGATCTATAAGTCACTACGCAGCAAAATAAGATGAAGCTCCAGAACCAATGTCACGTGGGGACATAGCATCTTGGGAGGGTTAGTGGTTGGAATGCTAGCACATAACACAATGATAAGGATAAAATAGTATGTTTAATCAATCCATGTAAATCCATCATATGAAATCACATTTACATATGAATAGGAATATAGAATACACATATACATATAGTAACACATCAAGTCAAATCATGAAATAAGTCATAACATACATTTATGACACATTCATTCATGAGACAAAGGGTGACGAACTACCAAACTTCCACTCTTGTATTTTAGACACAATGAACTCCCACAATACATTAAACAATAACCTTTAACCAACCACATTATATGGTTACTGGACGGGACCTTGAAACTATGATAGGTGGGCTTGGGGACCTCCAATAAATGGTAAGTAGACTAGGGCCGCAAACCGATGCATCTCATATGGTAAGTGAACGGGACCTCAAACCAATGGTAGTTGTACTTGGGTACCTCTAACCAATGGTAAGTGGACTAGGGCCACAAACCGGCACATCTCCAAAGGTAAGTAGACGGGACCTCAAACCAATGGTAGGTGGACTGGGGACCTCCAACCAATGCTAAGTGGACTAGGTCCATGAACGAACATTCTTCTACACATATACTAGCACCTATGTAATTTGTCACATAAGGGCTCAAACAACTCGAGGAATTCAAGCCATCGAGGACACACATCAACACGTAGACAACTAAATGGTCTTTACCAGCCTAGTTAGCCATTGCTCACATGGGTAGGCCCAAGATCTTTGTTCACAACACAATGAAAGTTCATTCATAGTCACATAGACTCTTACCAACAACCATTCATCCATATTAATCTTATACACACCTTTTATTCTAACATAGTTCAAGTTCATACTTTAGGGACTATGTCCATTTAGTAAACCGATCATTAAGGATATGTATTTAGTTATTATGTTCCCAACAAGGCCTTTACCAACCATTTAGCAAGAATCACATGAATTCAATTCCACACATAAGGGCTTTAACATATTTAACAAAATTCAACATTTTACATGATCATATGGCCCTCAGGGGGCCTTCATTGTTCAACCCCTTTCAATAGGCCAATGCCTTAAATCATTTCATCATACCTTTCAAGTTATGGTTGTCATGACATACACGAACTATTCCCTTTTCATGAGTAAGCTTATACCACCTACTTACCATATTTTATCCTAACACACATATCAAGTTTATTTTCATGCTTAGGGTTTTAACCCGTTATTAGTCATTAACCCAACAATATCATTTATTACACCATACATGGCTCACAATACTTTTACAACATCATTAATCAATCAATCATACTCATTTGGGCCATTGCCCTAACTCAATATACTATCAATATGTAACTAGTCATTTCACTTAGACATTTTCACAAACACCTTATGTACATACCTTTAACAAGGTCATTTTCATGGTAAAAATCATTAGAACTAGGGTTATTCAAGACCCTCATGTTAAACAACATACAACAAGCACACACATATGCAATCTACCATCAATCACATGCATCAACACAAATATTAGCAAGATTCATCATTATTCATTGTTAAATAATAGAACCTTTTTCATTTGATCCAAAAAACCCATGTAAACTTACTAATCCAAGTGTGGAATACATGGGTTCAGAGTTATTTAATGAGGGGAAGAGATAGATGCCTTAAACAAGATGTCACACCAACAATATTAAATCTCCTTCTTTCCATATGATGAACACCTCCAAACCCTATCCTCCAATCTTGATTCAAAGAGCCTTTAGAGTGTTTAGAGTGTTTAAATATTGCCAATGAAGACTTACGAGGCTGACATGACTTATATAGGTCAAGTATAATAACCAAAAGGTCCTTGGTTAAAGTCTTGAAAACACACACGTGCAGGGGTACGACTCCTCCTCACAGTTTACTTGGAAATGTACCCTAGGGTATGAGTGGTACCTTAACTCGTACCCTAGCCTTCTCCTAGATCAAATACATTATTATGGGTACAAAAAAGGGACCTTTGAGTCATAACCAAGGGTATGACTCACCCTCCAATCATGACATTAAGTCGTGACAAAAATAGTCCACTCTAGGTTTGAAACTTTACTCCAAACAGTTGACTAGTATACGACTCATAAACTTGATTACGACCAAGGAATAACCTTATCGTAAGAAGGAAAGTATAATAACCTAACATACTATCTAGGATATGAAAGGGTCGGGCATTATGGGTAAGCATCTTGACCTAGGGTATGACTCAAGTACCCCCAACCATATCCACTCAAGAGACATCCAAAGTTAGTGTTTTCTCAGTGGTTCCAAGGTCTAAGTGTTTCAATTCATTCTCTCACAGGGATAGGTGAGTATAGATTACAAGTTAACACCTTATTATGAACCAAATAATCCCTTAAACAATATCAAAAAAACCCACAACAAGGATACAACACAATACACATCATGATCCTTACCAATCAACCAAGGATTTTTGCAAGGCCACATTCTTGGGTGTTTCATTCTCCCACACTTTGGATCATTCACCTGCGAATGATGGTTAAAACAAGATCATTCTCAATTTAACACATTAGCACTCATAAAAATAATCTTTACACGATTGATAACAAGGTCCACAACAAGGGTACAATCCAACACATAGCATGGTCATTATTAATCAATCGCTTCATTTCAATATCCTTGGAATTCCATCCCACAATTTATCAAAAACACTTAATCAACTCAAATCTTAAGCACTTAAACCCTCCGACTTTCAAAGATATAAAGAAACTCAAGCATTGGGAACTCAAATCCCTTGTCTAAGAAAGGCATGAATTAATCACAAGCATCGAGGGTTTCAATTTCTTATCGAAGACATTGACCAAGTTAGGAATACAAACATGCATCTCAATCATGAGTTCTCAAAATGAAACACAATTGTGGATACTTAGACTTTAGTCCCCTTCCACCTCCCATGTAGCTTCCTCAGACTATTAGTTTCTCCATAGAACCTTTACCGAAGCCACCCTTTTTGTTCGCATATGGTGAACTTACCAACTCAAGATTTTCACAGGGGTTTTCACATAAGACAAGGATCCCCAAAATATAAACGTTCTCTAAGGGAACAACCAACAAAGGATCACCTACGCACTTTCTCAATGCGAGGTCATGGAACACTGGACGAATGGGGCTTATGCTAAAGGCAAGTTCAATTCAACTTGGACCCTTATTACGAGAACCATTCCTGTAGCCGCTCAAGGGACCTTCATCCTGTACAATGACAAACACATTAGGGAAGGCACGACCTTAGGGACCAACAATCTAAGGAAGCAAAGCGCGAATGCAATCTATTCACCATCAATTGACATAAAACACAATTATGTCTACCTCTATCAATCAACAAGGCTTTCTTTATCAATGATAGTTATTAAACGCTCTTAATAGACTCCTTACAACCATGGAGTCTCCTATCGATGAAGAAACAGAGAAAAGAGATCAAATAACACAGAACTAAATGAAACACACATTCGCAGATAAGGTCCAACATACCCAGTAAAGCATATGCATACATACCATAGAGAAGGAGTATTCAACGCACCAATAACAAAATTATGAGAAACCTCTGGTGAGTAGAAAGTGCATACAAGTGACTTTGGCTAGCGTTGGTACCAGGAATAGAAGCAGAGATAGCACCCTTTGGTGCAGGAGTAGAGGAAGTAGCAGCAGAGGACCTGTTGTCCCAAGAAACCTGTTAAGAGGGGCACTCTTATTGCATGTGCCCGACCTAACCACAATGGTAACATTTTTCTCTCCCCATCTTACACTGACGACGATGACTCTGTCCACAGAATCTATAAGGAGGGCGAGACGGATCCGACAGGGAATTATTATCCTGAACTTGGGCACCCCTGGGTGCCAAATCTAGAGAAGTGATAATCGGCATCCATTGTTTTACCCAAGAGGAAGCCATAATGGAAAACTCCCATTGCATGTGACCCAGTTGAACACATATAAAACACCAGTTCATTTCTGTCTCGTAATAATAACGGTGTAATAGACTGCAAAACTAATTAGGAGGATAGGTGAGTATGGATTAGGACTCGCTGACATTTTGATAGGGAACACTAGTCGTAGAGTGAAAAATAGGACCCACCTAATACCTTCTTCTAGACCACTTTCCACCAACCAGATCCAACCGAGCGAAGGAACCCAGCCTTTAGAGGCAGCTGAGGAGAAGTATCACCCACAAGTATGGTCAGATGTCATGACCCTAGCCCGAGTTTGAAGCCCAGAAGTTTGATGCACTCCGTCTATAGGGCCCTCAGTAGGAGCAAAAGGGTTTTCTTGGGTCTCAGATCTCCTTTAAGGCATGATCTAAAAGTTAGTAGATGGAATCAGAGAAATTCAAGACCGTAGACTCTATAGCTTGAGATTGAAACTCAAGAAAGGGAAATATTTTCTAAAATGTCTCATAGCCCCTCTTTTATAAGTGGCGTACTTCAGACCCATAAATGAAATTCTACTCGACACGGCATTGTGAACACCCAACTGACCATGAACCTAGGCTATGATACCAACTTGACATGACTGTAACTATGGGCCATGTCATATAGGAACCTCAAGCTCACATGAACTGGAGGTCTCCCTGATAACCCAACCCGAACATCTATAATTATTAACAAGGGTCGAATAGATTCTGATCATATGATAGGATAGCAGAAATGTAAGATTAAAAGTCAAGTGCTAGACACTATCTACCATTTCATTAATAACAACAGTATAGCTAATATGCCCAAGCCCACAGTCATTCACAATGCCTCTATACAAAATTGATATCTATAAAAGTATATGTCAGGACAAGCCCCCGACAATAGACAAAGCAAGTCCAAAAGAGACTAAGTTTAAAGATAAGATACCAAGAGAGGAATGTCTTTCGAAAAAAGAAAGCTCACCACTTCAAGTCACAGAATGAATTTCCTTGATCTACAAGTCACTGCACGGGAAAAGAAAAAGAAACTCCAGGACCTACATCGCATGGAGACGTAGTATCCGAGGATGGTTAGCAGTTGGAACGCTAGCATGTAACTCAAGGATAAATATAAAATAGTACTTTTGATCAATCCTTGTCAATCCATCATATGCAATCACACTAACATAAGAATAGGCATATAAAATACACATATTCATATAGTAACACATCAAGTTAAATCATAAAATAAGTCTAAACATTATTTATGACACATTCATTCATGATACAAGGGATGAAGAACTACTAACCTTCCACCCTTATATTTTAGACATAATGAGCTCCCACAATATATTAAACAAAACCTTCAAACCAACCACCTTCTGAAGTAAGTGGACGGGACCTCAAACCAATATTTAGTGGACTTGGGGACCTAGAACCAATGGTAAGTGGACTAGGGCCACGAACTAACATATCTCTTATGGTAAGTGGTAGGACCTCTAACCAATAGTAGGTGGACCTGGGGACCTCTAACCAATAGTAATTGGACTAGGTCCACAAACCGACATATCTCATATGGTAATTGGACAGGACCTCGAACCAATGGTAGGTGGACTTGGGGACCTCCAACCAATGGTAAGTAGACTAGGTCCATGAACCAACACACTTTCACACATGCACTATCACCTATTCAATTTATCACATAAGGGCTCAATCAACTCGAGGCTTCTATCCATCGAGGCCACACATCAACACATAGACAACCACATGGTCTTTACCAACCCAAATGGCTATTGCTCACATGGGTAGGCCAAGGCCTTTGTTCACAACACAAATCAAGTTCATTCATAGTCATCTAGACTCTTACCAACAACCATTCATCTTTATTTACTTATACACACCTTTTATTTAAACATAATTTGAGTTCATACTTTAGAGACTATGTCCACTTAGTAAATCGATCATCAAGGATAAGTATTTAGTCATCATGTATCCAACAAGGCCTTTACCAACAATTTACCAAGCATTCACATGCATTCAATTCCACAAATAAGGTCTTTAACACATTTAAACAAACTCAACACTTTACATGATCATATGGCCCTCATAAGGGCCTTTATTGTTCGACCCCTTTCAATAGGCCAATGCCTTAACGTATTTCATCACATATTTCAAGTTATGGTCATAATGACCCAAATGAACTATTCCCTTTTAATTAGAAAGTCTATACTAACTTCTTACCACATTTAGGCCCAACACACACATCAAGTTCATTTTTATGCTTAGGGTTTTAACCCCTTGTTTGTCATTAACCCAACAATATCATCTATTACACCATACATGGCACACAATATCTTTACAACATCATTTATCAATAAATCATACTCATTTGGGACTTTGCCCTAACTCAATATACTAACAACATGTAACTAGTCATTTCACTTAGACATTTTCACAAACACCTTATGTGCATACCTTTAACAAGGTCATTTTCATTGTGAAAATCATTAGAACTAGGGTTATTCAAGATCATCATGTTAAACAACATAAAACAATCACCCATATAGGCAATCTACCATAAATAACATGCATCAACACAAATATAAGCAAGATTCATCATTATTCATTGTTAGGTAACAAAACTTTTTTCTTTTGATCCAAAACCACCATGTACACTTACTAATCCAAGTGTGAAATACATGGGTTTAGTGTTATTTAAATAGGAGATGATTTATATTCCTTAAATAAGATGACACACCAATAATCTTGACTCTCCTTCTTGCCATAAGATGAACACCTCCAAACCCTAGCCTCCAATCTTGCTTCCAAGAGCCTTTAAAGTGTTTAGAGTGTTTAAGTGTTGCCCATGAAGAATTAAGATGATACCATGACTTATATAGGTCAAGGACTTAGGGTTTTAGGAAAGGGAAATGACCAAAAGGTCTTTGGTTAAATGCCAGAAAACACACACGTGTAGGGGTATGACTCCCCTTTACGGTTAACTTGGCAATCATAACCTAAGGTAAGAGTGGTACCCTAACCTGTTCCTAGCCTTATCCTAGGTCAAACACACTGTTGTAGGTACGAAAAGGGACCTTTGAGTCATAACCAATGGTATGATTCACCCTTCAATCGTGAGATTAAGTCGTAAAAAAAAGAGTCCACTCTAAGTTTGAGACTTTACTCCATACGGTTGACTAGTATACGACTCGTAAGCTTGGTTACAACCAAGGAATGACCTTGTCCTAAGGAGGACAGTATAATAACCTAACATACTATCTAGTATATGAAAAGAGAGGTCATGGTGGGTACGAGTCGATACCTAGAGTACGACTCGAGTACCCCCAACCGTATCCACTCCAGAGACATCCAAAGTTGATGTTTTCTCAATGGTTCCAAGGTCTAAGTGTTTCAATTCTCTCGCTCTCATGGATAGGTGAGTATATATACAATTTAACACTTTATTATGCACCAAAGAAGCCCTTAAACAAGATCAAAACAACACACAACAAGGATAAAACACAGCATACATCATGATCCTTACCAATCAACCAAGGATTTTTGCAAGGCCACATTCTTAGGGGTTTCGCTGACCCGAACTAGCTGACCAAATATTATCGGTGATACTACCAACTAAAATTATCATCCTCCCCGCAATTATAATATACCTTAGGAGCTTAAAGTTGGCGAGAAACACATGTTAACTCTATTTGAACAAAAAAACTCACGTCTGAGGCACTTTCTAGACCAATGAACAATCTCATCACAACCAAAATAGGCTCTAATACTCTGAGGTACTACACCCACTGATCCAAAATGACCGGTAGAGCTTAAAGATCTATGTCAAATACTCTAAAAGGTTTGGTGAGAACTTTGCCCGCTGTGACCACTAAGACAAATCTAAGAGCCACTTATAGTATGAGGCACTACTTGTGTGGAATTTACAGGTTGCAAGTGAAGATGATCCTTGCTGAGAGGATCCCTACTCCCAAATAGAATACCAATGTTTCTATGTTGATAACATGGCCTCTTACCTCTACTTTCATATGTCCTAATAAATGCTCTTTGTGTGTCTCTTGCATAGTCAACAACCTAAGAGAAAAAAGACTTTATTCCTATCAAATTCTTTGATGCCAAATGGAGTTGCAAAGCTAATCCTTGAATAAATCCATACACTATCTCATGCTCTGAAGGATATATCATATGAGTATGTTTGACCCTATCAAGAAACCCAATCTAATACTCTGAAACAGACAAGGAACCATGTTGAACACCAAAAAACCTAACTCTGGCTCGAGAACTGCTCAATTAACTGAATATCATCTCTAGCTATAAGTAATCTATAAAAAGACTCGGAATCACCAACGCTAAATGTTGAAAGGCTGAAGTAGTCACAAACTCTACCGGAGTCTGGTCAGGCCCCAAATCCTCTTGTTAGCACTGAAGATCTTTAATATTAGTCTTTAACTCCCTAGCCCAATGCTGAGCTGAAGCTATAGAAATACTTGTGAAGGTCTTGTCTGCATCCGTCAATAAACTCATATCATCCATTTGTAATAGAATAGAGTCAAAAATATACTAGAGTTCATATAAATACTGACACACGACACGGAGTCAAGAATAAAATTTCCTAAAAATATACTATATCCTTCCAGAGATAGGATATAGATATCTTCTTTCCGATCAGCAAGACTCTGACATGTATCTTTTATACTAACACACTGGTAAACCTGGATCTAATACCGATTTATCATGTCCGAATTCTTAGGTCATGATAGAACCTACTATAACCCACCAGTAGGTAAGCCAACCCATATTCTGGAACAACTAGTAATGGACTATCAAAAGAAATGAATGAAAATAGTGGAATAAATATGATAAAAAACTAATACATATAAATCAGCCCCAAAATTGGGTGAAATTAGTACAAGAACTTCAAATACAATAAGTGTATAAAGTGAAATACAAAGTAAATATAAGTACAAGTCGTCTTTGAATACAACATAGAGATCAATCTAATCCATGAGAAGGAGAGCAGTAATACTCCAAATGCTAGAAGCTCACCCCCAAATCTTTGATTCATAGCTGCTCCACAAGATGCACACAATAGCTGTGATAACTCATACTATGATCTATAGATTATAAAAGTGCAATATGAGTTCCAAACACATGGTACTCAATAGGCATCGATCAATGCAGCTTCAAAGATAATGCAAGCATAAACAATAGGTAAAGAAGGAATATAATGTATAAGAAGTCATCCAAGAAACTAAAGATAAATAAGCTAGTAGGTCAATAAGCATAAATTATCCTATCATCGTGGTAATCATGATCTAAAGTGACACAACATATATCACTAGTTAATATATAAAGGTGGAGTGAAGAAAAGTTATATAAAATTATACAAGGCAAAGAATGCATAGATGACATGAATAAACAAGGAAGAGAGGGATATACAGTGACACCATATATATATATGTGTGTGTGTGTATGTGTGTGTATATATATATATATAAGGGCTAACTCAAGATAATACCCTAAGTTATCCAACCTAACATCTTAAAACATTCTAACCAAGTATGAAAGCTAGTGCTGGCATAATCGAGGCCCTTAATCATAATGTCTAACATGGACCACATAGTCTGAACAAAGAATACCTAACATGGACCACATAAGCCTGAAAGGTTCAATCAACAGTCATAGCCTATACCTATACAAACCCCCATAAGGACGATAAATATGAGCACTAAACAATATACTGGTGATAGGAAATGCATATGAATGAATGAATGAAAATTAAATCCATAATACCATATCTGATCCAAGTGCCATAACCTACCATATGTATACACCTCCTCTAACTCAATAGCTTGCAATGGAAGGACCTTCGGAAATCTCTCTACTTCAGCATGACGACTCACGAATGAAGGGGCCCCTAGGAGATTCGAGAATATTCATATACACTACCTGGTAATGATTCTAGATTCTAATCATCATCATTAATCTAGTCCATCCAATAATAAAGAGATGTATATATAATTAGTGCGTGAACTCGAACAAAGACTAAAAGAGTATAAGTTTGTAAATCCATTGCTCGAGATCAATTCTGCGATTAAATCAGCATAAAATAGTAGAATGGGTTGGAATCTCTCACGGCCAGTAGTGGTAAAGGAGTGGATAAACCATAGACTAGAATTAATCTCGGTCAAATTTTCAAAATATAATCTTTAGTTTCAAACTCATAAATTCAATAAAAGGGTGGTACGATTCCCACTATAAAATAATCCATTTTAAAAGTAAAAAGTGGGAATAAATCCTTTTTTATAAAATAGCAGGAAATCAAGATTTTGGTTGGAATCATACTACTAAATGAGCATGGATGGTAGAAGAATATGTGTGCCATCACCAGTATCCAAACAACACAAACATAAGTGTCTAAACGTCTATAGACTAAGGCCACGTCCTTTATAAGGATATAATACTCACCTAAAGTCTAACTAGTATCGTAACTACGATCTCGAGCCCAATAGTATGTAACTAGCATAATAATAATACTATAATCCGAGAAAAAATAATCCAATTCACTAAGTCAAATAGCATGTCTTATAATAAAGGATCCTTAACATCAAACTATGGTAAACATGCTTATAATCTAGGGTACGATTCTATAGCCATACAAGTATTTCATATTAAGGGCCGGATCACCTTTATATCCCAACTCCTAAATTAGACTAGCTCATGATATTTTAGTAATAAACATGTCCGATATTACCCCCCTTGTATGCAATCTACACTATAAACCATCTCACGAAGAAAAGTAGACCGAAGCCTACCTAGATGTAAAAATTACAAGTCTTGAATCATTCACAGATCGCTTGTCTTTTCTCCACAATCTTTAAACACCACAACGCTATCAAATTAATAATCTACACATCAATAGGAGTAAAATAAGACCCATATGGCTATATAATAAGTCGGGTCAAGAATAGACCCGTAGGGAAAACAAACGAAATCCAAAATTAAATTCTTCACGAGGTCCCTCAAAGGATAAAGAATGTGTGCTAAAAATTTGAGCACAAAAAGGACACAAATAGGGATTCAAATCAACCCCTATTGTCCAAGAATTTAAAGACCTAATTTCTAAGTATTTAGAATGAATTGGGATAGAATTTGAAGAGAAAATAATAAAAATGACCAAGGAGTGTTAGGCTAACTTACCTTAGCTCCAATGGATAATTTCCCCATGCTACAAGATCTAAAAAATGAGGGGAAATAATTGAGAAATGAATGGGAAATTTGGGTGAAGAAGGGGGAATTTAACACCCCAGGTGCCTCTAAAGCAATCACTTGCTTGCTTAAGCAGCTATCGCTTTAGCGGAACAAGTCCACCAAAGCAGTCAGGCACAGAGATACGAGCATCACTATAGCGGCACCTTGGCCGCTAAAGTAACGTCCACTAAAGCGGAAAAGGATCCGTTAAGTGGTCCTCATCCAAATAACTTAGGCTGTTAAAGCGACCCAATGTCACTAAAGCGACTTTTAGTTAAGCGGTCATTTGGCTGCTTAATTGGTTTCACCAGCAACTTGAGGCATCAGATTTTCTAGGTCCAAAATGGACTCCAACTGAGTTTTTAGAATTCGTTCAGAACCCCGTGCACGCAAACTAACTATGCTACCTTATTAAATTTGATATTTCATATTCAACGGAACCATTAATACTTTCACCTGTGATCATTTCGAATAAATATGACACCACACCTATTGTTTTATTTTTCATAAAATCCACCTAATAGCCCAAAATAAGTCCAAAGGCCTTGCGACCTGAACCAAGGGTTTCCCTAGATTAAAGTTGATGTTCTAAAGCTGATGGTGCTATTGAAATTCTCATCTGAGGTTGTTTACAAGGAGTTTTGGTCCGAGACCAATTTTTTAACAACGATAGCTACAAAATAGAAAAATAAGCCTAAAATCTAAATGAACTATTCGATAATCAAACTGTCAGTTCCAACAAGTCATAAATGACTTGTAGCCATAATTAGAAGACTCAAAACACTAAAAATGTACAAAAATCAAGGAAATCGCCTGGAGGGTCATTAAAAAGTTATGTCTCATGGACAAGAGTTGACACTACCACATTGTGTGTTGATTAATGAGATGCTATATAACTCTTGTCTTAAAGGCAAGTCTTATCCCAAGGACTTTCAAACAACAAGTGATGTTCCATGGTAAGAGTTGACACTACCGCATTGTGTTTTGACTTATGAGATGTTCTACAACTCTTGCCTTAGGGAAAGACCTAGCCTAAGGACTTTCACACAATATGTTATGTCCCATGGGAAAGAGTTTACACTACCACATTGTGTCTTAATTTATGAAGTGCTCTATAACACTTTCTTTAAAGACAAGACTTAGAATAAGGGCTTTCAAATAATAAGTTACGTTCCATGGGCAAAAATTGACAGTACCACATTGTGTTTTTATTTATGAGATTTTCTATAACTCTTTCCTTAGAGGAAAGACTTAGCCCAAGAACTTTTAAAAAATAAATTACACCCCATGGATAAGAGTTGACACGACCACATTGTCTCTTGATTTTGAGATGTTTTATAACTCTTTTCTTCGAGGAAAGACTTAGCTCAATGACTTTCAAACAACAAGTTACCTCCCATGGGCAAGAGTTGACACTACCAATTTGTGTCTTGATTTATGAGATGTTCTATAAATCTTGCTTTAGAGGCAAGACTTGGCCCAAGGATTTTCAAACAACAATTTATGTCCAATGAGCAAGAGTTGATGTTACCACATTGTGTCTTGATTTATGAGATGTTATACAACTCTTGCCTTAGAGGCAAGACTTAGACCAAGGATTTACAAACATCAATTCATGTTACATGGGCAAGAGTTAAAACTACTGCGTCGTGTCTTCATTTATGTATTATTCTATAAAAATAAAAAAAGAAGAAAAAATAAGAAAAACGAAAAAAAAGAGAAGAATAAAAACCAAAACAAAGAAAAATAAAGGTTAAGAAATGATAAAAATAAAATAAAAATAAAGTTTGAGAAAAAAAAAGAAAAAATGAGAAAATAAAAAAATAAAGGTTGAGACAAATAAATTTAAAAATGAAAAATAAATAATGTTTGAGGAAAAAAATAGAAGAAAAAAATAAAAGAAAAATAAAGTTTGAGATAAATGAATTAAAACAAAAAAAAAGGAAAAATGAAAATCAAGGAACGATAAAAAAGTGAAAAAAATAGATAGAAAAAAAATAGAAGTTGAGAGACTATGAGAATGGAAATGGTAAAAATATTTGACATGGAGAGGGGGAAAGTGTACTTAAACTATAAGTAAAAGATAAGGAAATGAAGATTAATCTTTAAAGACTTTTCATAAATAAAAAGATACAAAGCCACACACTATGGGGCATTTCAGGTAATTTCATGACTATTATCTCCTTCCATAAGCCCTATTTTTTTACTACTCGCCTTTTTAGGAAATTATTTGGGATGACCCCATAGTAGGTGACTTTAATTTTTTGTCCCACATAAAAAAAGCCTTTAAAAACTAACTTTCCGTTATTTTGCCAATAGTACAAGTATATTTTTTCTCCTCTACACGTCAAATATTTTTAAATTTTCCATGCACAATTGTCTCTCAACTTCTTTTTTTGTACTTTTTTTATATTTCCATTATTTTTATTTTTTTCTTTATTTTTTTCCTATTTTAATTCATTTGTCTCAACCTTTATTACTCTTTTACTTTTTTTTCTCAAACATTATCTATTTCATCATTTCTCCTTTTTCCCTTTTTTAATTCATCTGTCTCAACCTTTATTTTTCTTTTATTTTTTCTTTTTTATTTTTATTTTTTATCATTTTTTTTCATTTTTATCAAACTTTATTTTTATATTTTCTTCTCATTTTTGTTTTTCTCAATCTTTATTTTTCTAGGTTTTTTATTCTTCGTTTTTCGTAACCATTATTTTTTTCTTCTCATTTTTTTCTGAATCTTATTTTTTTCTTTTCTCTATTTTTTCTTCTCTTTTTTTCCCTCAACATCTATTATATTTTGCTAATAAATAGAAAGTTGGATATTCGACAAAGGGATCTTCTTTCTTTGGCATCAAAATATATTTGAGGGCATGATTAGTTGTTTGAAGTACTTTGGGATAAGTCTTGCCTATAAGGACACAGTTACGGAACATCTCATAAATGAAGACAAAATGTGGTAGTGTCAAGTCTTGCTCGTGGGTCATAACTTGTTGTTTGAAAATTCTTGAGTTAAGTCTTGCCTCTAAGGCAAGAGTTATAGGATATCTCAAAAATCAAGATGCAATGTGGTAGTGTCAACACTTTTCCATTAGGCATAACTTATTTTTTGAGGAGGTTCTTGAGCTAAGTATTGTCTTAGAGGCAAGACTAATAAAGCATATTATAAATCATGACAATGTGGTAGTGTCAACTCTTTCCCAGGAGTGTAACTTATGGGCTAAGTCTTTTCTCTGAGGCAAGATTTATAGAATATTTCATAAATCAAGACACGATGTGGTAGTGTCAACTCTTTCCCATGTGGCGTAACTTATTTTTTGAAAGTCCTTAGACTAAGCCATGCCTCTTAGGCAAGAATTATAGAATATCTCATAATACAAAAAATAATGCGGTAGTTTCAACTCTCACCCATGGGATATAACTTTTTGTTTGAAAGTCCTTGATTTATAAAACATCTCATAAATCAAGACACAATGTGGTGGTGCCAACTTTTGCCCATGAGTAAATTTTTGTTTAAAAGTGACACGACCCGAACCTAGTCTTGTTATAATGGGCAATCTCAAGTCCGGCCGAGATCGGAGACCACCCCCAATACCAAACCTAATCAACCAACCTACACCCTGATTTGGATGAACTCCGAACATATAACAAGACAATATATTAACAATGTGGTGACTTTGGGATAAGCATATATTCGAGGACAACCCAACCAAGTCGATCCACCTAATAACCGAAACTAACCATCCATACCAACTACTAACCATGTCAAAGCCATAAATTGAAACTAAGATAATATCCCAATGTGTGTATATATATATATAAATCATAACCAATTCATACCATACCTAAGTCCACAGTTGTCCATACAAAGCCTCTAAACCAGACCAAAGAGTACCTAATCGGGACATACCTTTGACATATCCATAAATTGAGTCTATGAAAGACAAAAGTACATAAAGGTCCCAGTGCATATAGCTTTGTAGCTCTGCCGGCCTAAACCACTCATGGGCTATATGGGTTTAGCTCTGCCTACTAAAAGGTCCCTAGTGTGTGAGCTGCATGACCAAAGAAGAAAACCTGGGATGACTATGACATCCCCCAAAATATAAAGTGTGGAATTATGCATAAGATAACTAGGAACAAACCTTACATCAACAAATATGAGTTACCAGTTTCGATCCCCCTGGGACCTCCACCTTCCACGACTTTGCTACATATACACACACCCCTCCTTTAAGACAAATTAAAACTATTTTACAATAAAACCATTATTCCATTAATATTAACCAAGTCTATTAGTAGTGGTATCGTCATACCGACTATAACTTGCAAGTATTATCCATAGCTGTAATACCATGATCATTTTGTAAGCCTAAATTCATCTTTTAAGCGAATAAGAAAGACTTCCAAAGTGAGCGATGTTTAAACCGTGATGTATTTCCCTAATTTCTACTTTCTATCATGTGAAAAATTGAATAAGTTTTTCGCCATACCAATTTCGTCAAAATCGGAAATCAAAGCAAGAAGTTATGACTATCTGAAGTCCCAGTCATGAAACATTGATATTTAGACCCTCAATGCATTGCGGAGATGAGTAATATCCCAATTGTCACTTTCCAGTGAGCCTCCATGATATTACTACATTTTTCCAAGTCTCAATATCAGGATTGTCAAATTCCAGTGCACCAACGCGATTCCACCGCATCGCGGTGCCCTTCCAGGTCATAACTAAGGTGGCAACGCGATTTCACTGCATTGCGCCACTGAGCAATTTTCCAGTTGTCCAAAATCCAGTAAAGGACCACGATCATGGCGCGTCGCGCCAGGGTTAAAAAAATTGGGCTCCAATTTTAGAATTTGCTCAAGGACATTTTGGTCTTTCTACCCAGTTTGGACCTCTATATATAGATTCAAGTAGAGGACAGAAATCCATTCTTCTCCATTTCTCTTCCAAGAAATATCTAGAACTAGGGTTTCTCTCTTTCAAATCCAAATCAAATCTTCTCCAAGAAATTCAAGAATTTTTCCATAGATTTCACCAAGTTGTTCAAGAATCAAGTTCTCCAAGTCAAAGGCATCAAGAAACTTATCTCAAAAGTGTGAAGAAGAGTTTCCAATCAAGTCTTTTCATCTTAAATTTATAATCCAAGGTATGTGGGGTTTTGAACAAGAGCAATCCTTTCGTTCTTGTGTCCAAAGCTTTGATTTCTATCATGGATTTATATTATTTTGCAAGTGGGTTTATACCCAAATTATTTCATCATGAGATTATGAGAATATAAATTGTTCAAGATTTATTATACATGATTATTTTACTATTCCCAAGCGATGACTTGATATTTAATATTATGAATTTCATATCTCTACCATGAGTTGATATTTCAAGTGCTTTCAAAATATGTGTCAAGCTTTAAGCTTCCTTATGACAAATTGGATTATTGAGTATATTGATTCATGAGATCGATTTGTTACAATAAGTCTTGATATTTCCTCAAAGTTATTGATGTTGCCATGAATTAATGAATTGATACATTTTGATATTGAGAAAGATTGATTTGATTTGAGTCGAGTCGAGTTAGGAATCCACAAATTGATTATGATTTGATAAATGAGAAAGAGATTTGATTTGGTCTTCATGATAGGCCCTTGTGATGTTTGTGGTGGATTTCCTAACGCGTTCTGAGCTTGTGTCTGGGAGTAGTATTTAGCACTGAGTAGGAAATGTGGTATTTCCCCCAAAACTACGTGCCACCGTAGGATTGATATTTCTAATTGTGGTCCAGAGGCTGAGTATGAGATTGTGATCACTAAATTTAAGTTGTACTCCCTGGCAAGAGTACGACGCTCCCACCAATGTGGGGTTCTCTCCTTAGGAGGGAAAAACGTTGGACTCCATGTAGCTCACATGTCTTATGTCGGTTATAAGAACCTCCCTTGTCTATAAGAGTTGAGTTTCTTGAATTACCGAGTCACTCCGAGTCTTGAGTTGAAGAGTTGAGCTGTTTATGATGATTTATGAGGTTTTTATCATATGATTTATTTACTATGAGATCATGAAAACTATGTTTCAATCTAACTCAAGCCAAGTGAGCCATCATTTTACATATGCATATTTTCATGAAATTGATGATGATTTTACATTGTTGCATGCACCCCCACATACTCAGTACATTCCAAAGTGTTGACCCGCATATTTTCCTATGGGCTACATTTTCTTGTAATGTAGGTTCAGGTACTCAGTCGCAGCCACGTTAGCGATATTCGAGTGCCTCAACTACGTTTCCCTCAGTGGTGAGTCCTCATGGTTTGAGGATCGTGTCTATATTTTTGGTAATATCGTTTTGTTGTTATGGCTTTCAGTACTGTCTGATTCAGTTAGGGGTTTGTCCCAATGGCTCTTTAGTCTTGATTAGTAGAGGCTTTGTCAGACTAGAGTATCAGTATGTACAACATGTCAGTATTTTGATTATACAGGCCAGCATATCTTTGTTTTTGAGTATGTCCATGATATAATATCCTTTTTTATTTTTCCATGACTACCGTCAAAGAGAGTTTAAAAAGGGATGACAGGCTTAGAGGGTTAGCTTGAGGCCACGTATGGCCTTAAATACCGTGTGATGTCTCGGGATAGGTTCTTGGGGCGTTACAATAGTCAACCATTTATATATTAAGAGATTCCCAAGTACCCTTCAATTCACCATATTAAACCACTTGGGGGATTTCAATGTACCCCACGAGTATGATCATTTAGACTCTAACCATTATTCAAACCATTTTCATTCACTTGGGGGATTCTCGTGTACCCCATAACGTTTTCATTTAAACCAACCACAACCATTCCAAACCATGCACACTATTTAAACTATTTTAGACCGTTCCAAAAACTTAAAGAATTTATATCATTCAAACCATTTAAACCATATAAAACCATCCAAATCCATTTAGAGTTCCATGACTAAACCAAACCATGCAAGAGTTCTAATGAAAGTTCAACAATAGAGTAAAAACATTCTTTTAGGAATTTTATCAAACAAGCTGAGGGTATACCTTTACCAAGACCAAGACCAAAATCAAAGCATAAACCATCATAATTAGGGTTATCCATGAACCATTTGTTAAAACATAACCAACTACCACCCACATGTGCAAACCATTACCCAAAACACGTAAAAATATAGTTTAAACCAATACCAAACAATATGCATCAAGACCCTCAACATATATTTCAAAAACCACCATTCATGATTCATAAATCAATGTTTAAAACATAATACACATGCCTTTAGTTAGTACTAACAATGAGGGAAGGAGTACATTCCTTATACAAGAAGATTCCAAAGAGAAACATGACTCTTGGTCCCTTTGAAGAACACATGAAGAAACCCTAGCCTCCAATCTTCAAGAGTAAGTTAGAGAGAGTATTTGGAGTGTTTGCATACTTTATAAAGTGTTATGAGAGGCTACCAAGGGTTATATAACTTGAGGACATAAGGATTTTGAAGGAGGAAATATCCGTACTACCCTTGACTTAAAATTAAAAAAAGCCACGATGTAGGGTATAACTTACCCATGCAATCCACACCCTAGGGTACGAGTGGTACCCCAACTCATACCCAAGATCTTGCCAAGACCCTACATACTAGTTCCTATAGACTCACCAACCTAACTCGTACCTTAGGGTATGAGTAATGCACCAAGTCGTACCCACCTATCATATCTTGGACAGTTTCACAAGGCCAATCATTCAAGCACCATACAACTTAGCCTTACACCTCTCAGATCTTTCTGTACAACTCGTAACTTAATGAGTCATATCTTGGCCTAAACTCAAACTAAATATACTTCCTAGTGTACGAGTAAACCCTCAAGACAACCCCTAACTTGTATCCAAGGATACGAGTAATACCCTTGAGCCGTACCAAGTCCATAAGTTCAAAACCAAGGAAATTTTGCGAAGGTCTAAGTCCTAGGGTGTTTCAGTCTCCCCCACTAGGATCATTCATATTCGACTGACGGGTAAGGGTAGGAATAAGCACGAGGTAACGCATTGATACCCATCAAACTTAGAAGACAAGGACATAAACCAAGTTAAGAAGATCACCACATACCCCAAGCACGAACATCCCAACACCTTTATTTCGACCTCTAACTAAGTTAGAAAACTAAGATGCAAGTAAAAATGTTCCTCACCTTTAACCAAGTTAGAATCCAAGACGTGATAAAGAACACATACCCTATGCATAAGTTTCTAGAATAAAGAACCAATGCGGATACTTAGACTCCATTTCCTCATCCGCATCCCAAATGTCTTTCTCAAACTTTTGGGTTCACCATGAAAACTTTACCAAAGCCACACCTTTCATTTGGAACCGGTGAACTTACCTGTCCAAGCTCTTTGACATTGGGATCCCCTTAAGGAACAAAGAATTCGAGATACCAATACTAACAAGAGGGACCAACCAACCAAGGACCATTTATACCTCACCTCCACTCAACACATAGATTACCGAATAAATGGACTCATGCTAAAGAGAAAGTCCAATTTGATTTAGAATTTACCAAGACACATTAATAAGAGAGCTTGAGTCTAAATATACATGACCAATTCCATGTTCAATCCTATCCAAAGATAAAAGGAGTTAACTTAGGCCACCGGGCTTTACTTCTTACATCTATACCGAAACACTACTCTGCTTCCATTACCATTATAAAATGAACCCACAAGTAAAAGATGTATACAAACCCATGTCCACATATTATAACCAAAACCTTCATCCTATAATTGAACACCCAAAACCATACAATAATAAAACCATGAAAACATCGTATAAAACCATGCCTCTATAATCCCCTTAAGTACCTACACAACTATTGGTATATCTTACAATCACAAGATTCAAGCCCACTGCCTTGTAACACCCCGATTTTTTGAACCAAAATGCTACACGGGGCTTATGACCCCGAAGGACCATAAGCTAACCCATGACTGATATCTGTACCTGTGCACTGCAATATATAATGTAATAATGTGGAAAACATAAACATGTAGGCCATAAGGTTCAACTGAATAAAGAATCTGTAAAATAGTAACATCCATGTGGGTGAAAGATACCCAAAACAACTGAAAACTGAATCAAATCTGAACTAAATCTGAAAACCTCTAAATACTGTCTGAATAAGGAGTTGAAGGAACATGTCTCCAACTAAATCCGTCTAGCAAAACTGAGCTGAAATAATAAATGAAATAAAATAATATTGTATCATCCTCGAATGAAGAGGACTCACTACAACTCTGTATACCGGAATGCAGCTGCTACTGCTGGTATAGAACTCGTGTCTCTGAACCTATGGTGTAACATGAAAAGAAAGAACCTTAGCGCAAATGCGTTAGTACAACTGGAGTACTGAGTATACGAGTGAGGTAGGCTAATGCAAAGGGTTTGCATACATGAATAATGCTAACTAACTGACTGATATGAACGTAAGAGTACAAATATACATACATAGTAACTGAGATCGTGAAGCCATGATAGCTAAATCTGTACTCTAATACATGGTTTACTGATAACTGACATGGCTAAAACTGTAGTTCTGATAGAATGGGTGACTGTGTCTAACAGTCTTGAATCTGATGGAACTTTCTGAGTCCTGTGCTATAACTGAATTTGACTGTTTCTAACAGTCCTGGTATACTGATATCTGAAGAATTGTCTGAGTTCTTTTACTGAGACTGAGTTGAAACTGTGGGAGGTAGTTGTTTAACCGACATGCCCCATGTGTACCATTATGGCTAAGCTGGGGTCCAATATCTGCCCCGACTGGAGGGGTGTCAATACCGCGCCACTGGTAAGGACAGTTGTAAGTGACCCTTAGCTGGCAGGTACTCAAAACAAGAGCAGTGGGAACCCTGAACTGACAGGTTAAGCCACCTCATCAACCCTAATCTGACAGGTTAAGATGTCTCAACCTATGCTGGCTACCTAGTTTTGGAACGCAACGATGATTGCTAAGAATCACACCCTAAACTGGTAGGTGAGTTCCCATCCTTGGGTTCACTCGGTGATAACTTCTACTCCCATCTGAAGAAACTGAACATGATTCAACTGATTGTACATGAACTGATTAACTGACTTCCATTGACTGACGGAATAGTACTACTATCTGAGAGTTAACTGATATCATGAGATTTCTGAGTTCTATAGATTATAGCTTGACTGAGATTATCGGGACAATATGACATGGATCTAGGTACACAACTATATTGTTTGGGTACGAATACCCCCAGGACTCGATAGAAGGAAGCTGACACACATGACATAACTTGATCACAAGATTGGAGTCCACAATTCATAATATCATAAGTAGGGGATCTTATACTTCATGTAGTTATTCAACATCTTAAACATTGTAGGGATTGCATGGATATATTTCGTGTACATATTATACATATCCATTATCATACATGTTTCATACCACAACAATAGCAACACATCAATATGATGGAATTCATATTTAAGTATATAGCTAACACAGACTTGTCATTTAGATATCATGGAACCATGTAAACATAAATTCCTAACATCCCAAGAATTTTATCAAACACCTAGCATGCATTCTTTAAGGCATAAGTTTGTTTCATAACTTGAACCATATTACACCACCTAAAGTTCATAGTTTTCAACTAACAACCATATATATTCCATGAAAACACCTTTAGATGTCATCTTAAAACTTAAACAACAATCATCAACATGTACATTCTCATATCACCACAAAAAGTTCAAAAAATAGTATTTAAAACATGGTTCTTGAGCTCTATGAACGGATTGGATCCATAGATGAACACTACGCATACCTTAGATTAATGATCCGTGAAGATAGTAATGAAATAAGCTTGGAATTTGAAACCCCCAATTGAACCCTAGACTTGTTCTTGGTTGTTCTTGAGAGAATTTTGATAAAAATTAATGTAAAGGCTGATTTGGGGCCTCAATCCCGTGTTTAGGACTTATATAGGGGGGGAAAGATGACCCAAATACCCCTCTAGATGTGTTATTTAATTTCTATGAAAATTACCTGATTTGGGCCACCGGCGCAACGCGAAGACATCGCGTTTCCACCTGTTTGTGACCTGGAAACTCATCGCGATGCGCTGGAATCGCGGAGAGACACTGGAAATTGACTAACGTCATTTTGGCTTACGGCGCGACGCGCCACCGACTGAAATGACGCTGTTGAAACTTTAAATCGCCATAACTTCTTCACTGGGTGTCCGTTTTAGGTGAATTTGGTATCGACGGAAAGCTTATTATATTATCTATAATTTGGAGGGTATAAATATTCCAAAGTACCACCTATAAACTAAGTTATGCTCGTTCAAAGATGAGCTATGTGAAATCACACACAAAAATTTGGTGGATTCAAAAGTTCTTAGCTTGGCTTACTCTAAGTGACTCTTATGAACATGCTTAACACATCATAAGCTCTATTATCACTAGGATACTCATCCTAATTCATGTACTCAAATATGAATCATAGGATAGGAGGTTTCATGTGTAAGAACAACGGTTCATTTTCTAGTTAGAAATATATGGGGTATTACATGCCTATACACTTGTGGTATGATTTATCCTTCCAAGGATCTAGCACCATTTGATATTTGACAAAATATTCCACCACATATTCCTTTCCTAACCATTTATCATGACAACAACTTTACCTCACCCTCCAAAATCTTAGTTCTAGTAGTCACCCTAGACTCCCCCCCACTAAGGGACTTCTACACTTCTTGATTTAAAACATCACCATGCTCTCCAAGCCACTACAACAACAAGAAGAGTTATTTAAGGGACCAAATTACAAGAATTATCCATGCCACCCAAGGCAAGAAAAAAAACCCCAAAATAAGACACGACACCATAGGCACAAAGTACTTTATAGTCACCACCTAGAACATAAATGAAGAAATATCCAGACCAAACCAGACTTTAAAAGAAGTCCTTAGACTGGACACCGAAAGAAACACAACCACACATACCATGAGTAATGCAATGTAAAGTCAAAACTCATATTTAGGGAACAAGATGAATGCAAAATGCAAACCTTAGGCATAAGCGCTGCAAGAATGCGCACAACTCTAGTAGAGTGCTCTCTTAATCAAGATATAAGAGTGTCACTAGTATATGAAACCCGACCTTCCCTTGAAGTCTATCGTAAGAAGGAAACTTAAGATTAACCACCAACCTTCATCCCATGCCACCTATAAGCACAACACTCCTCTCTAATAAGGTATCACCAAGGATGTTCACTAGGTACAATTGGTTCTCCTATACCTAAAATCTCATCTACCCAAAGGCTACATAGAGCCTAGCATAGACATGCAAAAACCATTAGACTAAATTGACTTCAAGGTTTTCAATTAAACCAAAACCATTCAAAATCAAAACATGGCAACCAAAGCCTTTTAAAAATTATTTGAATCCAATCCAAAACCAATTCATGTTCCCTTAACTATTTATGCATTGGAAAGATTCAACAATAGTCAAACCATGTGATAAAATCATATTCAATGGCAATTTTACAAACAGTTTTAAGGAAATAAAATTTCCAAAACCAAAACCAAGTAATTGGGGAATCCATAGTACCCCCAAATCCATTTACCGCTCCCATACATTCCACAATGTTCATAAATATTTGTAAAGCATGAATGGATTTGGGGGTACTATGGATTCCCTAATTACTTGGTTTTTGTCTTGGAAATTTTATGTCCTCAATAATGCATCATAATCCATGTAAAATCACTTAAATCAGTAATCATATCAAAGCACTCAATTGTGCCAAAACCCAAATTCAAAACCATGAATTTAATAATTAATTTCATGCCAACAATAAAATTCAAATATAGGGGAAAAGATACATGCAAGCTCCATGATCTAACCTATCCAATGACTAGAACCCTGACCTACCAAATTACCCCACAATTCCCACATTGCTATTCCCTGGTTAACATACTCTCTTTTATCAAAATCAACATCTAAGGTCCACACTTAGTGTCTATCAACCACCCTGTACTACTAGCAAAGTACCCTATATAAAATAGGATATACATATAAGGTCCTACCCCACTAGAAGGACACTCTAATTTCCTTAGTCATTCATTGACAACCTATATCCAGGGAACCATCCCTCTAATGTATGAAAGCACAGAAGTACCCTATTGAGGAAACACTAAAATAGATGGAACATTTATCTAAAAGATCCCTTAATTCCTTCTTAAGCCCCTTTAACCCAACTGAAACTATTTTGTAAAGAAAGAATAGAATTTGGACAAATGTCTGATATAAAACCAATCCCAAACCAACCTCCCCATTAGAAAGACACCATGAGGGTCATCAGAAAGGACCCCAAGAAATTTATGCACCACCAAAATCAAATGCAAAGAAAGACCTTCCAAGTTAGAATCTTTAACCCGGACCGAATAATAAAGACGTCTCTTTAGAAACCAACCTCTGAGTTCTAAGATATGATACAACTTTTCCTTTAATAGATAGGGAACGAAACCATCCTTCCATCCCATAACCGACTCACCATGGAGCCTAAAGATAATCTTTTTATGGATCCGATATCCTAATGACACATAGCACGAGTGCAACTAATCCATTCTTGAATGACATTAAAATCTACCATATCTGAGTCAAACAATTTCACCAAGATCCCTTTATCACTAGAAGATACCACACACCTAATATAGATGTTTTTGGCAATTGCAGAGTCACCTACCAGGGTAGAAATAGAAGAATAAAAGAGCCTGAAGTAACCTTGTGACCAAAATACACAACCACAAATGGGGACATAAGAAAGAGGGGACCCCAAACCAAGTAAAGCATACACACCACAAGAAAAAGGGTTTTCAACACATAGTGTCGACATCAGAAGATGCCCCAGACTCCTAAGGAATAGTATGGATATCGAGATGATTTCGACCAGCCAATACTCTATTTCCCAAGCGGAAACCCTTATTGAGACACTCCCATTGTGTGTGACCCACTGGACCACAACTAAAAATCAATTCCTTCATTTCTCATAACAACAATGGTGCAACTAATCAAAAAATATACAAAGAGGATAGGATGATATAGATTAGGCCATACTGTCCCGAGACTGGGCACCTTGTGCCCTAGAAGGATGTATCAATCTGAAAACACCTATCTTCCAATGAATCCGGGTAGGGAACACAAGACATAGAATAAGATATAGGACTCACCTAACTTTTTTTTAGACCATTTACCACTATACCATTAGCCTCCCCTTTGGTCCAGGAAACCAAGACCCCTTACCTTGCACATTTACCAACCTTACCTCATTCCTCCTTGTACTAATAAGACTAGACTGTGTGATAGAGTTGTTACTATCTGGGTTAATAGATTAATAGAATGTCAAAACTTAGCATTGGTAACCTCTTCTTAAGGTAACCGAATATAAGTACCACCTTCTAAGATAGGGTTTATGGAGATAAGTAGGACTCCACGGGGAAAATGAAAAGTTGTGATGTTTTATCGGGTATGTGCCCCATGAGTTGGACTAGATCTATCCATGTTGTCCTCGAGTGGGATAGGCAAATTTCCATAAACTTTAGATTGTTTGGAAAACCTGATCCAAAGAGTGAACCAAGGAAGATTTAAAGAAGAGTTCAAGACCTTAGACTCCATAGCCCAAAAGTAGAACAGCCAAGAAAGTGGAACATTTTTAGATGGCTTGTAGCCTCCTGATTATAAGTATGGTGCATAACACACCTATAAGAAAGATTCTGCTCGACACGAATTTGTGGATACCCCATGACACCAAAACCTAAAGCTCTGATACCAACTTGACACAACCCAAATTGGGCCTTGACGTAATAAGCAATCTCAAGTCCAATCGAGACCGGAGACCACCCCCAATACCCAACCCAATCAACCAACCTGCACCCTAATTTGGATAAACTCCAAACATATAACAAGATAATATATTAACAATATGGTGACTTTTGGATAAGCCTATATCCGAGGCCAACCCAACCAAGTCAATCCACCCAATAACCGAAACCAACCATCAAAACCAACCAATAACCAATCTAAAACCATAATTAAAAACCAAGATAATAACCTAATGTATATATATAAGGAATAACCAATTCATTCCATGCCCAAGTCCATAGTTGCCCATACAAAGCCTCTAAACCAGAACAAAGAGTACTTAGTCAGGACATGCCCCCGATATAACCATAACCGAGTCTATGAAAGACAAAAGTACATAAAGTAATCCATGACACAAAATAGATTCCTTCTAGACTATGAAAGCACACCACTTCAATCCAACAGAAGATTCCGAAGTTCGATAGCTAAGCAGGATGAGTAGAATAGTCGGTTCCTGTATCGCGTGAGGATAGAGTCGCCCGAAGAAGGGTTAGTGGGTAAATGCTAGCATGTACTTAGGATAAGGATAAAATAATTCCATTTATAAAACCAAGTAAAACAATCCATATGCACATAAACCATACATATATATCTAACCATGTCGAGAAAGGGAACCATTTTTAGCAAGCCATTTAAACCTTTACCTAGACTGTATAGCTCTATCATCCTAAACCACCCACGAGCTATATGGGTTCATCTCCCCCTACTGAAAGGGGACCAGTGCGTGAAGCCGCACGACCAGGAAAGAAAACCCGGGATGACTAGTACATCCCCCAAAATATAAAGTATGACATCATGCACACGGTCACTAGGACCAAACCTTACATCGGCAAATATGAGTTTCTAGTTTCAATCCCCACAGGACCTCCACTTTCCATGACTTTGCTACACACTTCTCTCCTCTAAGCCCAATTAAAACCATTTTCTAACCAAACCATTAATCCATTATTATTAACCAAGGCTATTTGTAGTGGTATCATCATACCAACTATAACTTGCAAGAATTATCTATAGTCAACCATTTATACATTAAGGGATTCTCATGTAACCTGTAATTCACCATATTAAACCACTTGGGTGATTACCATGTACACCACAAGTATTATGATTCAGACTGTAACCATTATTCAAACCATTTCCATTCACTTGGGGGATTCCCGTGTATCCCACAAGGTTTTCATTTAAATCAACCGTAACTATTCCAAATGATGCATACCATTTAAACCATTTTAGACTATTCCCAACATTTAAAGCATTTATATTATTCAAACCAGTTAAACCATATCAAACCATCCAAATACATTAAGATTTCCATTACCAAACCAAACCATGCAAGAGTTCTAATCAAAGTTCAATAATAGAGTAAAAATATTCTTTTAGGCATTTTATCAAACATGTTGAGGGCATACCTTTACTAAGACCAAAACCAAAGCATAAACCATAATAATTAGGGTTACCTATGACCCATTTGTAAAACCATAACCAACTACCACCCATATGTGAAAACCATTAACAAAAATATGTAAAAACATAGTTTAAACCAATACCAAATAATAAGCATTAAGACCCTCAACATATATTTTGAAAACCACCATTCATGATTCATAAATCAATGTTTAAAACACAATGCACATACCTTTAGTTGGAACTAAAAATGAGGGAATAAGTACATGCCTTATACTAGAATATTTCGAAGAGAAACATGACTCTTGGGCCCTTTGAAGAATACGTTAAGAAACCCTAGCCTCTAATATTTAAGAGTAAGTTTGAGAGATTATTTAGAGTTTTTCAATACTTTATCAAGTATTATGAGAGGACACCAAGGGATATATAATGTGAGGACATAATGGTTTTGAAGTAGGAAATGTCCATACTACCCTTGACTTAAATTTAAAATAAGCCACGATGTATGGTACGACTCACCCATGCCATTTATACCTTAGGGTACGAGTAGTACCCCAACTCGTACCCAAGACCTTGCCAATACCCTACACACTGGTTCCTATACAACTCATCAACCTAACTCGTACCTTAAGGTATAAGTGATGCACCAAGTCGTACCCACCTATTGTATCTCGGACCATTTCATAAAGCCAATCATTCAAGCACCATATGACTTAGCCTTACAACCCTCGTATCTTTCTATATGAATTGTACCTTGATAATTCATATCTTAGGCAGAACTCAAACCAAACATACTACCTAATGTATGAGTGAACCCTTAAGATAACTCCTAACTCGTATCCAAGGGTACGAGTGGTACCCTTCAGCCGTACCAAGTCCATATCTAAAACCAAGGAAATTTTTTAAGGGTCCAAGTCCTGGGGTGTTTCAAAAAGTTCTTGGGCTAAGTATTGGCTCTAAGGCAGGAGTTATAGAGCATCTCATAAGTTAAAAACATTAGTGGTAGTGTCAACTCTTACTCATGGGGAATAACTTGTTGTTTGAAAGTCCTTGGGTTAAGTATTTACTCTAAGGGAATAGTTATAAACATCTCATAAGTCACAACATAATGTGGTAGCATCAACACTTGCCTATTGGGTGTAACTTATTGGTTGAAAGCCCTTGGTCTAAGTCTTGCCTCTAAAAGATGAGTTATAGAGCATCTCATAAATTAATACACAACATAGTAGTGCCAACTCTTGCCCATGGGGCATAACTTATTGTTTGATGGTCCTTGGGCTAAGTCTTGCCTCCAAGCCAAGAGTTATAGAGAATTTCATAAGTAAAAACACAATATGGTAGTTTTGACTCTTGTCCAATGTACATAATTTGTTGTGTGAAAATTCTTGGGATAAGTCATGTCTCTAAGGTAAGAGTTGTAGAATATCTTATAAATCAAGACATAATGTGGTAGTGTCAGCTCTTGCCCATAGGGAATAACTTGTTATTTGAAAGTCCTTAGACTAAGTCTTGCTTCTAAAGTAAGAGTTGCAGAACATCTCACAAATCAAACCACAATGTGGTAGAGTCAACTCGTGCCCATAGAACGTGTTGTTTGAAAGTCCTAACTTACCTCAAAGACAAGATTTAAATAGAAAATATTATATATCAAGATACAACATGGTAGTGTCAGCTCCTGCCCATGGAGCGTAACTTGTTGTTTGGAAGGAATCGGAGAAAAAAAATTGTGAAAAAAGAAAAAAATGAAGAAAAATATAAAAAAGAAGAAATAAAAAAAATATTGAAGTTGAGGGGAGAAAAGAAAAAAATAAAGATTGAAAAAAAAGACAAAACAAAAATAAAGACTGAGAAAATTTTAAAAAGAAAAAAAAAGAGAAAAGAAAAAATAAAAAACCAAAAAGTAAAATAAAAAAGAGAAAAAAATTAATAAAAAATAGAAGTTGAGAGGAGAAACGAAAAAAAAAGTAAGAGTTGAGAAAAATTTAAAGAAAAAAAAAAGAGGAAAAAAATAAAAATCAATGGACAACCAAAAAGAGAAAAAAAATTAAAAAATAAAAGTTGAGAGGAGAAAGGGAAAAAAGGTAGGGCTTGAGAAAAAACAAAAAAACAAAACAAGAAAAAAGAAAAAACAAAAATAAAAGCACAATAAAAAAGAGAAGAAAAATAGAAGTTGGGGCTTTCTCATCACTATCCAAGATGGGATTTTTTTTTTTTTTTAAAATAAGTTCCTATATTTCACATTTATGTGTTCACAATGAAATATTCAATTCTCCTTAAAAGACTAGTTGCGAAACGCCCATATGAAATCAGATATTAAAAATATTTTTAAAACTATAATGTTAATCTGTTAATAGTATTTGTAAATGGAAATAATAGTTTCTTTGTCCCAATTTTTATAGCACCTTTCAAATTTTGTGATTTAATCAAATTTTTCTTCGATCATAATATTTTTATATATCTTTTAAATAGTTTGAATTGTCAATTATTGTGACTTATTATTTTTATTTTTACATAGTTTTTAAATATTTATAATTTATTTTAAAAAATTTAAAGATTTTATGTCCAAATTTCAAGTGAAAATAAAATTGTTTAACATAGAAGTTTGAATTACACCACATAAATTAGAACAAAGAAATCATGTTATTTTTTGTACATTAATTTATGTGACACTAGTGAAATCTTGAGTGACAAACAACTCTTTTTAACTGTAATTTTTTAAATTATTAATTATTGTGATTTAGAGTAAATTATATATTATTTTAAAATATATAAATTATTTAAAAAAAAAATTTGAATATTGAAATACTTTTATGCAAATGAAAATACAAATTATAGAGAGTCCTAATATTTTCAAATAAAGTAAAAGTAAAAAATGCAAAATTTAATGGACACAATTTTCAAAAAAGAAAAAGAAAAAATCAATGACCCATTAATACACAACTAAGTTTAAAAGACCAAAAGAAATTGCTGCAGTTAAGGCTTAATCACACACAAGACATCATGCATGTAATATCAAGCGTTGGACCATCAAGCCAAAGTAACTAATAGATTGAGGAAGCACACACATTGATGCCTAGCTTTGTGCTACTCTCTTTCCCTTTCCCTCTTATTAGTAAGTAATACTTTCTTCGGTTCAAAATAAATAATTTTTTAATATTGTTTGTGATTTTCAATTAACCATTTTTTTTATGTTTTAAAATATGCTTAATTAATTAATTTTTTTTTAAAAAAATTATTCTCATCTTTAATGATTCTTTAACTACCTCTAGTTTTATGAAAATTTTGGGAAGTAGCAAAGGAAATTTGAAAAATTACTTCTTATTTAATGTCATTAACTAATTTTCTTAAGGATTGTATACTATCATAAAAATTTATTTATTTTGAACTGGAGGGAATATTTCCTCATCACAATTTAAGTATTTTATTTTTTATTTTTGGTATGTCTCCAATACATCTTCAAAAGAGTGTATATTTATATATTTAGTATGTTTTTTAATTACTTCTTCTATTTTGTTTTACTGGCCCCTATACTAAAAATAATTATTTCAGAATACACTACTAAAAAAAAGAGAAAAATCGAGCACATGTGGTCGATTTTCCTCAATTTTCGACCACAAACTCGATCAAAGTACGTGGTCGATTTTTTAAAAATATATATATATTTTTAAAATTCATTATTATTTTATTAAAATAGGAAAATATAATTTTAAAAATAAAAAAATTCAAAATATACCGACCACTTGTGGTCGGTTTTTAAAAAAAAAATCCAGAAAAACCGACCACTTGTGGAAATTGTTTCTTAAAAAATAAAAGCAGCAAATGAAACAATACAATACAACAACAACAACAAACCAAATGTATTCCCACTCAACATATAAAATGCCACTACAACACATACAAATTGTCCAACAAAAGTGTAAAAGTGTAACAGCTACAACAATACATACAAAAATGTAAAACCTTGAACAAAGTGTCTAAATCCAAAGTAAAACACATACAAAAGTCAACAAACTAGAACTCATCTTCATCGTCATTGTCATCGTCTTCCGCGTACTCATCTGAGCTGATATCATCCAGTGGGTCTAGACCTTTTGTAGCTCGAACTGCATCACCAGAACATGGAGGAATAACCCCTGCGGACTGAATGAAAGAGCTGAACTGCTGCTACAGCATCCTGACTTGTGTTGTTGTTTCATCCTCCTCTTTTGTGCCCTCTCTCTATGCAACAAGCTCTTCAGTGAGTTTAAAAATCATATTTTATAGTGTTTCAATAGTTTCTCTATCAACTGAAGAGTTATAGTATGTAGGGCCGAACGAAGCTCTAACATTCTCGCTAAAAAAAATTTTGTGGTATCCGTTGTAATGGCCTCTAGCTACAGGACCCACAGTTTTTTCCCATAACTCCTCCTCTACATGTTGGGGTAGTGGGTCACCCTGACTTTCAGGAGGCTGAGTACTACGATACTCACTAACTAGCTGCGTATATTTGTCCTATATTCAAAGTAAAGTTAAAAATTAAAAGTCAAAAAATATTAAAGTACTTATACTTGAATAATATTAACTTTGAGAAAAAGATTCATGAATTAAAAATTTGATTCTTACATGGGCAGCTTTTACACGAGGTTCAACCCGTACATCTTCATCAGTCGGGTTCTTTTTCTTTTTCAGATGCGTCTCTTTGAATAGTTCATCGTATGGTATCTTCCTACTCTTTTCTTTTTCCTGCATATGAAAAAATTATCAATCTTCAAATAATTAAAAATTTAAATAGAAACAAACAATTAAACTGTAAAAGTTACATACCATTTTTTCCTCCACAGCAATTACACTTTTGGCACCCCCAGTATGTAGGGACCCACCCTTGGATGATGCCCGGGCTTTCTTGCATTTATCTCTCAATAATAGGTATCCTTCGTTATTCCAATAGCAAATATAATGTTTCCATAAGGATTCACTTATCAAGTGAGGTCGTACCAAGTTGGTTAGGGTATAATCCAACAAACCGTTAAATCTGGATCTACATCTTCTGAAAAAGTTCCTCTTTATAAGATATGCATTCGTATCATCCCACCAGTAAAAATTTTACAACAAAAATAAAAATATAATATTCAATCTTTTGTTCTAACAATGTGTTAAGTAGTCGATAAGTTAAATCCTTACATGAAATTCTTGAAACATTCTTTCCCTACCAATTTCTGAAAGTTTTTGCCAACTAGTCCAGTAGTCGTTGAAGTTTCAGCAAATGCATTGTCTCGCATTTTGTCCAACTCCAGCATCCGACCTAAACCTACAACACAAGATCAAACAGTAATTTCATAGAGCATAATAATATAGTAATGAAAAATAAATAATGTTATTATATTTAGAAATCTTACCCTGTCCCATATGGAATAAGATAACGCCTCCCATAATTATCACTATCTCCGGGCCACAGAGCAAGGGATGGTGGATAAACTGACATGGACGGATCTGAAGCACTGGATGGAGTGCCACCAAGATGAAGATCCGACAACCCAATAGAGCTAGCAGAATCACAGTGCGAACCTGGGTGACTGCTACAAGAGGGTACTGATAATGAAAGATGTCTGGATATGTCAGTGGTCGTCCAATAGCACTGTGGTAGCAATGGAACGGTGATAGGAGCAGAATGAGTTGGTTTAGACTCATGTAGTAGCTCCACATGCGTAGGATCAGGAACCGAATGCTGAGATGACCTTGAAAATTAGGGTCGTATGTCACATCAGCTAATCGACCCTCAGATACATGAATACATGTCAGTCGTCTATAAAGCGGAGGTTGTTTTTTCTTTTTTATTTTCGTAGGATCAACTTTTCCCTTACCTTTGTCACCTATACCTGACATCTAAATTATGTAAAGTTAACAAGTAGTTAGTTCCTACAAAATGAATATATAAGAAAACATTTCAAGTAACTAATTTCAAGTTACTAATTCACATTTCAAATCGCTCCAACAACACGAGATATACAAGAATATTTTTATTACTATATAAATTATGGGAAAGTGAAAACAACAATCTTAAACAGTATAGTACATATCAATCTTAAATAAGAAACATAAAGGTAAATATATAGTACAAAGCATAAAGACATCAATACATAATAAATACAACCTACACAACTAATCCTCCTCTTCTGAAGACTCTCCACTAAACCATTCACCCTCTTTGGAAGTTTCCTAATCTCCTACCCATTCAGCCTCTTCTTCCACAATATTAACTTCTTCAAATATATTTTCTGGGTGATTCAAACTCTCCACCAAGTCAACGTCCACTAGCTGGTGATCAATCTGTATTTAATTTTGATACGCAGTCTCCAGCATATTCTCAACTTCCACCCATCCTATAGGCTTTATTTTGATTACAGCCCACCAATTAGATATATCACTGCGTAATGAATAAGGAGCATAATACACTTGTTTAGAATTTTGTGCTAGAACAAATGGATCGTAAACAGGATACGACTTGTTGTGATTCACTTCAATGATGTTATTCTACTTATGTACTCTTGTACCTCTTGTGCTTGGATCAAACCATATACATCAAAAGAGGATAATTTTTTTTATTGGAAAACCAGCATACTCTAGTTCTAAGAGCTCGTGTATGATGCCAAAGTAAGTAACATCATTATTACCCTTAACTCAAACACCACTATTGTTTGTTTTCCTTGTTCTAGAGTGTTGTTAGGTGGAAAATTTAATCCCATTTATTGTGTAATAGGACATTGCATGAACTTCAACTGGACCCAAAGAAATATCTCTCAAAAGCTGATCGTATGCGGCTGCATTTAGTGACTGGTGTACCTAAAAATATTATACATATATATACATTATATATATGTTAGTTGAGGAATGTGTAAATGTTTAAAATTTGTAGAAATATTAATACACTTACGAACCTCATATGTAAACCATGTTGCAAAGGATGCATACACTTGATTTTCATGGAATTGAGTCTTAAATGAACTGAAGATCCAACATGCGAAACACAATTAGTTTCTTTAAGCGAATGAGTAAGCAAATAAGATATGTTAAAATTTTAATCTCCTTACTTCAGAAAGGGCTCAACTTCTGGGAAATTCAGCAAGACATACAAAGTTGCTGATTTGTGTTCCGTGGGAATGAGCCAGCGACATATGGTCTCTTTAACCTTACAACTAGATTGATTGAAAATTGATATTAATTGAAAATGAGGCTCATTCACATCGTCCTGATGACGATTCGGTCGGTTTCTTGAACAAGCAACTTCATCACGAAAGTAGTATAAACAAAATTGAGACATTTCTCTTGCAAGATATACCTCAACTATAGAGGCTTCCACCCTATGTTTGTTTTTGGGACCCTTTTTAAATTTTCCAATTGCCCTGCACAATCTTAAGATTAGATGTTTACTATATTAAAAAAAGATACGTATGAATTTAAATATGTTGCAATTGCTTACAGTTCAAATGGATACATCCACCTAGTTTGAACTGGACCGCCTAGCCGAGCTTCGTGCACAAGGTAAATGGGAAGATGTTCCATCACATCGAAGAATGCTGGTGGAAAAATCTTCTCCAACTTGTTGGTGATAACAATAATATTACTTTCCATTCACGCCAGATTTTCTTCTTTTAATATGGCGGCACATATGTATTTGAAGAACAAACTAATCTCTGCTATTGGTTTCCATATATTTTCAGGTAAACCAATAAATGCAATTGGAAGTAATTATTCCATGAAAATATGACAATCATGGCTTTTCATTCCATGCAAGATTCCTTGTGCCATCTCAACCCTCTTTCCAAAATTTGAGGTATATTCATCGGGCATCTTCAAACTTTGGACCCACTCACATATTTGACGCTTTTGGTCCAACTTAAATGTAAAACTAGCCTTGGTTTTAAGAACATTGCCATTGGGGCCCTCCTGTAAGTGTAATTCTCTGCGTTTGCAATATTCTAGTAAGTCAAGTCTGGCCTTAGGATTATCCTTTCTTTTGCCGGTGACATCCATAACTGTGTTGAACAAGTTGTCAAAATAGTTCTTCTCAGTATGCATGACATCAACATTATTTCTAAGTAAATTATCTGGATAATATTCTAACTCCCAAAATATACTTTACTTAGTCCAGTTATACGAAACACCATATCCATCAAGCTTATACAATGGTTCCTCGCTGGCTTTAGGCAAATACTGAACAACTTCCCAGATGTCATGACCAGACAGCCTTGGAGGTGGACCATCATGTTCCCTTCTATTCCTTCTGAATGCATTCTTGAGTCTCCTAAATTCATGATCACGTGGCAAGAAACAACGATGACAATCAAACCATGAATTTTTCCTGCCATGTTCAATGTGAAAGATTTTGTTTTTTCCATGCAGTATGGACAAGCCAGCTTTCCAGTTATCATCCACCCAGACAACATTTCATAAGCAGAAAAATTATTAACAGTCCACATTATATATGCACACAGATTAAAATTCTTTTTAAGTGAGATATCTCAAGTTTCAACCCCCCTTATGCCATAAAATTTAAAGTTCATCGATCAAAGGTTGCAAGTAGATATCTATTCTGCTTTTTGGATTACGCGGGCTAGGAACAACACATTTCAGAAATATATAGGGACTAGTCATCAACATTTCAAGCGAAAGATTATATGGGGTAATAAATACGGGCCAACATGAATATAGCGCATCACTAACTAAAAAAGAAGAGAATCCATTCGCACATAATCCCAAATGAATATTTCGTGGCTCAGCTGCAAAATTTGGGTAAGTTTCATCAAAATGCTTCCAAGACTCTCCATCATATGGATGACACATAAAACCAGTGGGCCTTCTATTTTCACCGTGTCATCTCATATAAGGAGCTGAGATGTTTGAAGCATACAACCTCTTCAACCTTTGTATTAGAAGTAAATAATACATCTCCTTAATAACAATCTGATTTCCACTAGAACCATGCTTATATCGAGGGTGCTAACAAAACTTATAGGACTCTAGGTTAGCATCTTCCTTAAAGTATAACATGCAGCCATTTTAACAACAATCAATTCTAACCGAGGAGACACCTACAGCTGACTCAACTATTGACTAACTAACTAACTACTCCTATCAATATTACACACCAATGGAACAGGTAGTCGTGTATGTTGCCGTGTATGTAGTAGTTCAAAATAGAAATGGTTTAAATTTTCTCTTGAGCATTGTAGGTTATGTAGATTTCATGTTTCTCAACCATTATCCATAGTTCCACATCATTCTAAATCAATCTCCCCTATAACTATTGATTTTCTTCACTTTAAAACACACTATTTGAATAGTATCATTAATTCACAAATACTTCACCCCAACGATATCATATAAAAACACAATTGGTTATTGTATGAATTCTATTGAGAGAATTTTGTAAAAGAAATGAATTTCAGGAAAAGCATTCAACTGATTTTATCTATGTGTTGAGGAGTATTTATACTGGAAGAAACAAAAATATCTAGCATGCAACTAACTCATAACTGACAATGGTCTAGATACCATAAACTACATACAACTATCAGTAACTCCTAACTAACAGAATACAAAGAAACAAACTAACTAATTAATTAATGAATAATTAACTAACTAATTAAATCTTAATACCCCCTCCCCCTCCCCTCAAATTGGAGGTCTGGAGAACACTGTCAACTTGTACAATACAACATAATGTTTGATGTCAGTTAAAGTTTTTGTTAAGACATCTGCTAGTTGATTTTCTAAGCTTATGTGAAGGAGTGATATAAAGCTTGTTTGTGAAAAATTAACCACAAAGTGCCAATCAAATTCAATGTGTTGGTTCTTTCATGAATCATAGAATTCTTTACAATATGAAGAGCTGATTGGCTATCATAATATACATTATTAGAAGTTGGTAAGGTCACTATAAGTAGTCTGTTGAACTAAACCAAGTCACTTGCAACTTTCCTTATTTTTCTCCTTACCTCTGTTGAAGATAGAGATATGATTTCTTACTTGTTTGATTTCTAACTGAGAGTAATATTACCCAACAAAATAATATACCCAGTCACAAATTTCCTATAATCTCGGCAAGCATCCGAATCAAAATCACTGTAGGCTTTGATATTGTATCTCTGATCAAGTGACATGAAGACTCCTAAAGTGGGATCTACCTTGATATATTTCAACAAATAGAATATTTCCTTTAAGGGAGACTCCGTGGCATCTTACATAAATTTTCTAAGATATTGCACACTATAGGATCTATCCATTTTGATGTCAATAAGAAAATTTAACTAGATAATGAATTTCCTGTAATATATGGGAGATGATAGAGGAGTTCCCTCTTAGGCATAAAGATTTTCTGTAGGATCCAGTAGAGAAGTACAGCTACTCAAACTAGAGATGTTGTAGCTTTTAAGTAAGTCAAGGATGAATTTTTTTGAAAAATAATAAACCCATCTTCCTTGTAGAATACCTCCATCCCAAGGAAATAATACAACTTCCCCAAGTATTAAATCTTGAACTTATCATTTTGAAAGATTTTGAATTCTTCAATCTTATACATATTAGTTCCAATTAAGATAATATCATCTACATAGACAACCAAAAAGATAGTAGAACTTATAATCTTTTACTGAAAAAGTGAGTAGTCATTTAATGAGGTATTAACCTCAAGAATACAATGCTTCACGGCTAGCTTGGCATACCATTTCCTGCTAACTTGTTTTGGGCCATAGAAGGATTTGTTCAACTCGTATACCATTCCTAGTTTATTCATCACTAAACATAGTGGTACTCCATATCCACTTCCTCATGCAAATCACCATGGAGGAGTACATCATTCATGTTAATTTAAAAAATGCTTCATCTTTTCTTTTCTTTACTACTGGAATCTTACAGTTGTCATCTATATCACCCGCAAAAAGGTTTCTGTATTATTCAATTCCAACTTGTTAAGTGTATTTTTTTACTATAAGTCTTGCTTTGAACCTCTCAATTGTTTCATAAGACTTTTGTTTCACTTTGTATACAAACTTGCACCCTATTTCCTTTTTGCCACTAGGTATGGACACCAAGTCCTAAGTATGATTTGCATGCAATGCCTTAAATTCTTATATCATGGTTGTTTCCAAGTAGGGTTCATAGTTGCATATTCATATGAACAAATTTTATCATAACTAATAATGTTTCTTACAAGTGACTGACTCTCATATTTCAGGACATCAACTGAGATGTGTTGATGTTTTGAAAAGTCATCATTAAGAGAAATTATCCTATTATGATGTTGGTTGTATAGTTGACCTATAATATGAGGTAGGATGTAATCATGTAGGTATGTAGGTAGCTTATATGATATAGAAGGCCTACTTGGTGCTGAAATTTTCTTACCTATATGAGGGATGACATAGGGTGCTTGGCTAGGATTATATGAGTTCTAGGTTAGGTATGTGAATCAACTGGTTAGTCAGGTAAGGTTTCAACTGGTATGTCACTTGCACCAACTACATTATTCTAAATTTTTGTACAATTTGTGGTCCAACTTCAGCATTGATAGTACCTATGAAGGGTACAAAATGTAGCACGAAAGAAAACGATGGCATATCAGAAGCAACAATAAAAGGAAAAATATTTTCTTTATGATGTAAAATAAGATATACGATAAAGATATAATCAAGAAATATAGGGGAGATAGAGAAGAAAGAAAAAAATAATTCCACAACTTGAATAAATTAGATAAAAATAAATATAGATTTGTAATTTTTTTATTTGATCAAACAATTACATGATTGAAATTAAGAGAGAAGAGAATTGGAATCATACATGAATAAAACTTATCTAAAGCTATTCAAGAGAGATCCAATGTACACACAAAGGGATAAACCCACAAAACTCACAAGGGTCTTCAATCTAAAAATATTATCCTTAAAAACAAGATTAGAGTAAGTAAATAAGTTGATATAAAAACTAGTATCTATCAATTTAATACTACAATCACTTGTGCTTTCCTTATTATTTAAAAGATATTCTTCAATTTTAGAGGACTTTCCAAAATAAGAAGTACTTTTAATAAATAATTTGGAAGTTAACTTGCTAACATCCAAGAAATTAGAACCCTCAAATAATTCAAAAGAATTATTTTCACAATTCATGGACACTTTAAATTTTGGATCATCGTTTTCATCAAGAGCATATGAGTGAATAAGGAATGAATCATTCAATTGGAAATCACAAAAAAGAGGATTGTCAAAAAATTTAAAAATTTAAGCTCAAACAGACTATCATCACACATCTCATACTCCATTTCAAGAGTACTATCACCAAGAATATTCATGTCTTTACAAGATAAAGAATAATTATAATAAAATTAACTTGGAAAGACACAATCATTATCAATCACATTTTAGTATTCCAAGTAGCTAATGAAAAAATATATTCATCTTCATTACAAAAATTTTAGAAAACATCATATATTTTCATATTTGTCATAACACTAGCTTGAAATATTTTAAACTCACAATCAATAATAATTTTAGCTCCACAATTATATTCAACTGGTAAATAATTATTCATTTATTTATTGATGTAAAATAATCATCAACCTCAAAAAAAGATTGTCTAACATTCACACTCAAGTCAACATCAATTTCATTTGAAGTAACTAAATAGTTAGGATTAGACTTTTTACCTTGATGAACACTTAAAGAATCTTCTTTACCTTGATTTTTTCTAAAATTAAGCTCACTTTCTCTCTTGAAGTAGTCCCAACTTGACTTGTTTCTGTTAATTTTTGAATTTCTTTTCATATTGAATCATTCTTTTTGTATTCTTCTTTAAAAAGACCTATAAAAAAGCGAAAACACAAGAAAACTTGGATTCAAAGGGTTAGATATTGAATATTGAGTGTCTATTTTGTAAGCTTAGGATTTGCCCTTTTATCTCTTCACGGGCCTCTTCTTTCAATTCTTGGTAGGAATTCCATGGTATGAGTTTATTTTCTTCTCCGATGGTTTAATCTATTAATTAATGTATATTTAATTATTATATTGACCTTTCTTTCTTCTAATTTTTGTTCTGCCTAATATATTTTTATTCTTTACTTTCTAATCTTTTGAATTCATCTTTATTTTATTTGTTGTGTTAATCTTTGGTGTATCATTTTACATCACTTTAAAAACTACATATCTAGAGATGTGTATTTTCTTTGTGGCCAAATTGTATTCCCTTGATTTGCTTTAAACTAGTCTCTTTGAAACTTGGGAATGGATGGATAGTAAAGACATCTAGATGTTCTTATATGAGAATAGAATGGTTTGGATTTGTGCAACAATTCATATGGGAATTTTCCCATGATGAGAGAAGTATGGAGTCTGTTAATAATGTATGTGTCACATAGCATACATTCTCCCAAATATTGTAGTATTAGTTTAGATTAAAAGAGAAGTTCCCTAGCAGTTTCGCACAAGCATTTATGTCTTCTCATCACCTTACTATTTGTTGTGGTGTGTATGGCAAGTTTTTTCATGAATGATTCCTTTTGATTTCAAGAAAGATGATGTCTTAGTGTTTTTGAGATAAAGTCCATTATCTATTCTTCTGGACTTATTAGTGGTGTCAAACTATTTTTCACCCTTCTAAGGTGTTATTTTTAGAGGTTAGAAGTTGGGTCCATATACATATGTTGTAGTCATCATTAAGGGTGATAAAGTATCTATAGTTGTCATGTGTCACTATATAGAAGGATCCCCAAAGATCAATGTGAGACGATTGTAAGATTTTCATAGAAGTGTTGGTTCTATGGGAAAGTGACAATCTTTATTGCCTTTCCATTGGACAAATGCTATACAAGAAGGGTTGCTTGGTGGAAATGATTTCAATTATGGAATAAATGTCTCTCATTTTCATAATAGGTGCATGCCTAAGTATGTTATACTATAACATGTCATGACCCAAATGGTCGTGAGTGGAACCAACACTAATTTTTTGGTGGAAAAAACATCTAAGTCAAATTATTACCCAATCATTTAGTCAATATTAAAATGAGGTTATCACAAAAACCAACTTAGCAATTATAAATCTAAAACTAACCACTAATAATGTGGAAAATCAAACAAATCACCTATTACAATCCCCAAGACCCAAAAGTCATCTAACAAGAACTTCTAAAATAAAATGTCTAAAAAAAATATCCAAAAATAAAGAAAGATATAGTGTATCATTTTTCAAAAAAGGACCAGAACTAATATGATGATTTATGATAACCTAGAGATGGAGTGCTCACCCTTAGATAGAAATCAACTATCAAATGCTAGATATAAGGTTATGTCTGAGCGTCTAGAACACTTTCTGCACTCAATAAAAGAAGAGTATAGGGTAGTATCAGTACAAGCCACTATGTATTGGTAGGTATCATAGGCCAACTCAATATAATAACATGTATACAACATGTATTAAATAACAAGTAGACAGGAATCAACATATAGCAAGTATTAAATGAATCAACAAATACATCAACATGGGTCATGACTTTTCTATCGGTGTATATTAGCAAGGCTGCTAATGTGCACTGTCTGTAAAATCACCATGATCCGATTGAAAACTCTAGTCGTTACTCCAACAAAGATTGTCACACCACATGATAGTACTAGCTATAATCTCCCATCGATCATTTTTGGAAACTTCTTTCCCAAAAATTCAATTCAATACTGGAGGAGGGTAAGGATAACTCGTCAAGATCTGAATCCCCAAGGTCAATACATCTAAAAGACTACGGGGTTTTGACTGAACCCCCATCGAATAGTAAACTCTAGTTCTCTACAGTGATGACTCTAAAAAACAATACCCCTATAATGCTTAAGGAATTTGGCGAGAATCAAGTAGATTACAAAGGGAAAACAATATCATATATTCCGCTGACTTTGAAGCAAGGTAAGATTTGTGTGAGAATAGTTGAGTAATGGAAACATGCTCTTATAGAGTTTATAATTGGTGATACCCCATACCTGAAATACATTAAGGATTATATTTTGCATGTCTGGAACTATGGTGCAAAACCTCAAGTATTGAGTCATGATGATGGGTATTTTATCTTTAGATTTGAATCTGCTGAAGATTATGATAGAGTGTTAATGGGAGGACCTTACACTTTTCATAATAAATCATTCATTGTACAAGAATGGGACATAGATTTTGAATTCGATTCAGATTTTATCACCACCATTTTATGGGTCACCTTCCCTGGATTACTGTAACACCCAAAATCCAGACCAATATTAGAACCATGATTCAAGATCATAAAAAATCAAAAATAATGTTTTGATAGTTATATAAGTGATTTAGACATATTTTAAGTCCTCAAATAGCCCCTACCTTGTAGATAAGTCAAAATATTCCTTAGCGATTAAATTCTTGTGAAGGAAATAACTATAATTATCTTCAAACAAGCGTAAATTTTTGTATACTAAGTATTTTTTTATATCAAGATCCACTACATATAGATAATTGAATTATCTTTCCAACACCACCGATTTTGCCTTAATTTGATATTAGAGTAAAAAGTTATTTCCATTTTTCCAGAGAGGTGTTTGTCTGCCAAGGAGAGACAGGCAGGGTGATGGATCATCACATCAGTGATGGCCCTTCATGCTGTACCACTTACCTTAAGTAGAAAGATCAAAATCTAGTCTTTTTGTGACAGTTAGAGTGACAGTCAGTCACAGAAGTGATGGTCCATTACCCAAATCGTCACTCGGGATAGTTTTGCACTATAACGACATTCTTAAATGTTTTTTTGGTCTTTTCCCACTCTTTTAACCCCAAAACTAAGTTGTTTCACCCTCTTAACATCAGCTATAAAGCGTAAATACTACCCTAACACATCATAACTCAAAAAGGGATGATTTTTTCTCCCCAAAAACCATGTAGGGTTCATCAAATTCAAGTTCAATACCAAGAATAAATCCAAGGCTTCAACACTCAGGTATGTGTGATGTTCATCCATGGACCCCTTTCACCCATGGAGTCCAAGAATCCTTTTTGTTTTAAATCATGAGTTTACATGTTCAAGTTGAATTATCTCCATGAATCTCTTATTGATTTCAATTACAAGTTATGTTTATAAGTATTTTCAAATGGAAAGAGCCATTACATGTTTTGAATGTTGAAATATTCACGTTAAGTCCCTAATTTATGATTTTATTCTTGTAATCATGTTATTCTCTCATGCTTTACCCAATCCCATACTTAAGTTCATGACTCTCATGCGTTTGATGAAATGCCTAAGTTTGGGGTTTTAAGCAATGATCCCCTACTATTATTTTAGATCTTTTATATGGCATTATTATTATTTTCATTCAGTTCTAGTGGGTTATGAACACCCGATACCTACGTGTTTCACATGTTTTCAGAATTTCAAGTAATGATTTTAATCACATCATAAATGTTACCTGTTAGTTAAGTTCTAGTGTTAGTTCAGTTGGGCGTAGGATTTAGCACCGAGCGAATACAAGGTTGGCGGCTTCCCTGTCAGTTAGGCAAAGTCGTTAGTAGCAGTCCCAGCATTCCGAAACTATGTAGCCAGTGTAGGATATGAGGGGTATCCCATAAGTTTAGGCTTGAATTCCTCTCAGTGGTCACCCATCAATTTAGGCTTGACACCGTGGTCCTTTAGGACATAAGATTAGTGGATTCACACAGCTAGTGTTAGTACCCGTGACATAGTACTGACACCCTTCAAGCTAAGGTTGCAGCTTGGACCCCAATCAGCTCAGATTGGGGCATGTCGGTTAGATGATACCTCCTATAATATCAGTACAGTATTTAATGTATTTTCAGTTCAGGTTTGCTAGACTAAGTGTACAGACTTTCAGATATTTAGTTTTACAGCTTTTAGTCTTTCAGATTACAGATTTATCTTAGTAACATAACAAATATACACTTAGTCTTGCATTCTCAGATTTTACATGTTCATGCATTCATGCACGGTTAACCCATGTATTTCAACCTGTCCTTATCTCATATACCAGTATATTTAAAGTACTGACCGCATACTCATCTTTGCGCTATGATATTTTATATCATAGGTTCGAATGCTCTATTTCTCGACTATAGTTAGACAGCTTAGCGTAATCCAGCAGCAGTATGGTGAGTCCTCATTTATTGAGGGCATGTTATGCATATTCAGTATCTCAGTATTTCTTATTTTCAATTAGTCAGAGTTAGTTGGGGGTCTATCCCATTAACTCCTCAGTTAGTTTAATTTAAAGGCTTTTAGATAGTCAGTTAGACAGTTAGACAGTTTTATCAGTCTTATCAGATGTTTCAAACTTGTGATTTAACCTTCTTTCAATATTCATACTTTATGTCTTTATCAGTTATTTTCACACATGTTCATTATTATTATTTTATTTAGTGCTCACAATAGGTACCAGCTCATGGGTTAGCTTGTGGACCCTTATGAACGTAAGTACCATTATCGCTACTACGTGGTAGCCACGGGTCGTAACAAAACTTGGTATCAGATCCTAAGATTGTACAGTGTCTTAGGGAGTCTAAAAGTCACATTGAGTGGAGTATTGTGCATGGGTGTGAAACGCGCCACACTTATGGACAAGAGGCTACGAGATGTCTTAGGAAAAGTTTTCCTTCTTTTAGTGTTCATGTCATGTGAAAGAGCATGAGATCTATTTAAACTCTCTTTCTAACTCATCCTTTATTCTGATTACAGATAATTCCTCCCAGAAGAAACAACAACAGAAGGAACAAGACCAACCCGCACCACCTCCTATTTAGGAAGATCCCCTGAATGATCATGTTTCTCACGCTGAGTTCGGGGAAGCTTTTATAGCCATGGACCATTTTGCATCTTCTCAGAACAATCAGCAGGCTATTTCTCCATCCAATCTAGTGGAAAATATAGATGTAGCTAGAATTCAGGATTTCACTAGGATAATCCCCCTTTGTTTTTTGGATCCAAGTCTAAGGAGGATCTATAAGAGTTTCTGGATATGGTGTAGAAGGTGACTGATATCATGAGTGTCACTTTGGTTGAGAGTGCAGAGTTGGTTGCATATCAGTTGTAAGATGTGGCTCACACCTAGTATAAGCAGTAGAAGGAGGATAAGGGTGCTGAGGTAGGGCCTATAGAGTGGGAGGAGTTTCCCATGACTTTCTTGGATAGGTTCTTTACTTTAAAGTTGAGGGAATATAAGATGCAAGATTTCATCAATTTGAAGCAAGGTAATATAAGTGTGAAGGAATACTTATTTAAGTTTACTCAGTTGGCGAGGTATGCTCCTTCGATGGTGGCAGACAATAGGTCTAGAATGAGTAAGTTTGTTTTTGGTGTAGCTGATAGTGTGGTTAAGGAGTGTAGGACTGCTATATTGATAAAGGATATGAACCTATCTAAATTTATTATTCATGCTCAGTAGATTGAGGAGGAGAAGTGTAAGGAGAAAAAAAGAGAGAATAAGAGGGTCAGAATAGGTTGTTTTAACTTTTCTTAGCCAAGGTCAGAAGATGGTGACCATTCTTAGTTCCCTTAGAAATTCCCAGCTCTAGCTCTATCTTCAGCTAGTACGCCAGTGCCAATGTTTAGGAACGATAGTAGGGATAGAGCACCAGGCTCTAAATCTGAGGGTAGTATGAACAGTGGTCGTACTAATCCGCTCTACAGGAAGTATGGTAGGAATCATCTGGTCATGTGTAAGGCTGGTAGTAATGTGTGTTTTAGATGTGGAAAGCTAGGCCATATGATCCGAGAGTGTATGCTGGTGGCGCAGAGGGGCAGAAATGATCGCCAACAGGGCCAGAACAATTTTTCAGCAGCACCCACAGGTCACCCGACTCAACAAGGTGACACTTCTAGTGCAACTAGTGGGCAATGCCATAACAGACTGTATGCACTCTAGTCCTGACATGATCAGGAAAGTTCTCCTGATGTGGTTACGGGTATGTTACATGTTTTTCATCTTTATGTGTATGTTTTACTAGACCCCGGAGTTTTATTTTCTTTTGAAACCCCCTATATAACTGTCAATTTTGGTGTCAGTCCAGAAACATTAATAGAGCCTTTCTCAGTATCTACCGTAGTGGGTAAACCTATTACATCCAGATGGGTATACAGAAATTATCCAGTTACAATATCTCAAAAAATTACTTCAGTAGATCTTATAGAGTTAGAGATGACTAATTTTGATGTCATTCTCAGCATGGATTGGCTCTACTCATGTTATGCCTCAGCTGACTGTAGAAATAGATTCATTCATTTTCTGTTTCCCAAAAAAACAATTATTGAATAGAGAGATAGTACTTTAGTGCTTAGGAGTTAAATTATTTCATATCTTAGAGCTAGAAAGATGATATCTAAGGGGTGTGTTACATTATCAGGGTAGACTGTGTGTTCCGTGTGTTGATGTTTTAAGGTAGTGGATTTTAGAAGAAGAACATGGTATGCAGTATTCCATTCATCGAGGAGCCACTAAGATGTACCGTGATTTGCGGGAAATCTATTGGTGGAATGGTATGAAGAAAGATATTGCAGAGTTTATGGATAAGTGTTAAAAATTTTAGCAGGTTAAGGTTGATCACCAAAGGCCTAGTGGTACATTGTAGGAGTTCAACATCCCTACTTTGAAGTGGGAAGTGGTGAATATGGAATTTACGATAGGATTGCCCCGTACGCATCATCAGTATGATTCTATTTGGGTTATTGTTGATGGAGTGACCAAGTCAGCCCATTTCTTACTAGTTCATACTTTGTACTCAGCTAAGGATTATGCCAGTCTTTATATCAGGGAGTTGGTTAAGTTTCACAGGATTCAGCAGATATAGGTACTCAGTTTACCACTCACTTTTGGAAGGCTTTTCACAAGGTTCTTGGTACCCAAGTTTATCTCAGTACAACTTTCCATCCTTAGACAAATGGTCAGGCCGAGAGGAACATTCAGACCTTAGAAGATATATTGAGAGCCTGTGTTATTGACTTTAAAGGTAGTTGGGATGACCACTTACCTTTGATTGAGTTTTCCTATAACAATAGTTATCACTTTAGTATTTAGATAGATCCATTTGAGGCTCTCTATAGAAGGAGATGTAGATCTACTATTGGTTGGTTTGAGGCAGGTGAATCTTCTTTGATAGGACCAGATTCAGTGTTTGATACAATAGAGAAAGTTCAGTTGATTCAGGAGAGGCTCAAGACAGCCCAAAGCTATCAGAAATCTTATAATGACGTGAGGAGAAGGGATCTTGAGTTTGAGGTTGGTGATTTGGTTTATTTGAAGATTTTTTATTTGAAAAGAGTGAAAAGATTTGGCAAGAAAGGGAAACTCAGTCCCCGCTTTATTGTCTATTATAGAATCTTAAGCTGTTTTGGGAAGGTAGTTTATGAGCTAGAGTTTCCTGCAGATTTGGCATCAGTGCATCCGGTGTTTCATGTCTCTTTATTAAATAAATGTATTGGCAACCCAGTTTTAGTCATTCCCTTAGAGAGTGTGGAGATGAAAGATAGTCTTTCCTGTGAAGAAGTCCTAGTTGAGATCCTTGATCGTCAGATTCGTAGACTAAGGAATAAAAAAGTTCCCTTGGTTAAAGTTCTTTGGCAGAATCAGTCAATTGAGGGAGCTACTTGGGAAGCAGAAGTAGATATGCGAACCAAGTACCCTCATCTTTTCTCTACAAACCCAAGTTCAGATTGAGGTAATGATCTTTCTTAGATTGACTCCTTTCCATTCTCAGTTTCATATATTTAACCAATCTCATGTCATTGCATACATTCACAAAATTAGTTCAGTTCATGTATCATGTCTTAGATTCAATTATGTAATCATGTTTTAAGTCATGCATATTTAGTATATGATCCCAACTTTCTCAGTAGTCCCAATCTAACTAGTCATGCATATTCAGTATATGATCCCAGCTTCCTCAGTAGTCCCAGTCTAACCATTCTCATTCGAGGATGCATGTTTCTAAGGAGAAGATATTATAACATCCCAAAAATTAAGAACAATATTAGAACCATGCTTCAAGCTCATGAATAGTAAAAAATCATGTTTTGATAGTTTTATAAGTGATTTGGACATATATTAAGTCCTCAAAAAGCTCCTACCTTGTAGATAAGTCAAAACATTCCTTAGCGATTAAATTCTTGTGAAGAAAATAATAATAATCACCTTCAAACAAGCATAACTTTTGTATACTAAGAATTCAGCAGATCAAGACCCACCAATAAATAGATAATTGAATTATCTTTCCAAAGCCACCGGTTTCGCCTTAATCAAATATTGGGGTAAAAAATTATTCCAATTTACCAAAGAGATGTCTGTCTGCCAAGGCGCGACGGTCAGGGTGACGGCCCATCGCATCAGTGACGGCCCATCATGCTAGACCTTTACCCTTACGCAGAAGGTCAAAATATGGTCTTTTTGTGATGGTTGTATTGACGTTCAATCACGGGAGTGACCGTCCATCACCCGAGATAGTTCTGTACTTTAATGATGTTTTTAAATGGTTTTTTGTTTTTTCCCCACTCTTTTAACCTTAAAACTACGTCGTTTCACGCTCTTAACATCAGCTATAAAGTGTAAATACTACTCTAACGCATCATAACTCAAAAATCATTCTTCACAAAGCAAAAAATGGTGATATCTTCTTCCAAAAAACCAACTAGGGTTCATCAAATTCAAGTTCAATACCAAGAATAAATCCAAGGCTTCAACACTCAGGTATGTGTGATGTTCATCCATGGGCTTCTTTCACCCATGGACTCCAAGAATCCTTTTTGTTTTAAATCATGAGTTTACCCATTCAAGTTGAATTATCTCCATGAAGCTCTTATTAATTTCAATTATAAGTTATGTTTATAAGTGTTTTCACGTGGAAAGATCCATTACATATTTTGAATGTTGAAAACTTCATGTTAAGTCCCTAATTTATGATTTTAGATTTGTAATCATGTTATTCTCGAATGCTTTACCCATTCCCATGCTTAAGTTCATGACTCTCATATGTTTGATGAAATGCCTAAGTTTTGGGTTTTGAGCAATGATCCCCTACTATGGGTTAGAGATTTTATATGGCATTATTATTATTTTTGTTCAAAATTGGTAGATTATGAACATCTGATACCTATGTATTTCACATATTTTTAGAATTTCAAGAAATTATTTCAATCACACCATGAATGTTACCAGTTATTCAGTTATTATGATCATGATGAGCACTATCAGTTAATTAAAAATGATTAGTTAAGCTTAGTTCAGTCCAGTTCTAGTGTTAGTTTAGTTGGGAGTAGGATTTATCACCGAGCGAATATAGGGGTGTCGGCTTCCCCGTCAGTTAGGCAGTGTCGTTAGTAGCAATCCCTGCATTGCAAAACTATGTAGCCAGCAAAGGATATAAGGGCTAACCCATATGTTTAGGATTGACACTGTGGTCCTTAGGGACATCAGATTAGTGGGTTCACACAACCAGTGTTCGTAGCTGTGGCACAGTACTGACATCCTTACAATAGGGGTTACAGATTGGACCCCAATTAACTCAAATTAGGGCATGTCGGTTAGATGATACCTCCTACAGTCTCAGTACAGTATTCAGTGTATTTTTAGTTTAGGTTTTCTTGACCAAGTGTACAGACTTTAATATATTCAGTTTTACAACTTTCAGTCTTTCAGATTACAGATTTATCTCAGTAATATAATAGATATATACTTAGTCTTGCATTTTTAGATTTTATATGGTCATGCATTCATGCACAGTTAGCCCGTGCTTTTTAGCCTATCCTTATTTCATATACCAGTACATTCAAAGTACTGACTGCATACACTTCTTTGCGCTATGAAGTCTTATATCATAGGTTTGGATGCTCAGTTTCCTGACCATAATTACACAGCTCAGCGTAATCCAACAGTAGTAGTGGTGAGTCCTCATCCATTGAAGGTAGTTTATGCTTATTTAGTATCTCAATATTACTTATTTTCAGTCAGTCGGAGTTAGTTAGGAGCCTGTACCATCAACTCCAAAGTTAGTTTAGAGGCTTTTTGACATTTAGACAGTTAGATAGCTTTATCAGTCTTATTAGATATTTTAGACTTGTGATTTAGCCTTCTTTCAGTATTCAGACTTCATGGATTTATTAGTTGTTTCAGCACATGTTCTTTGTCGTTATTTTATTTAGTTCTCCTAGCAGGTACTAACTCATGGGTTAGCTTGTGGTCACTTGTGACCGTAAGCACCATTTTCTCTACTAGGGGGTAGCCTTGGGTCGTGACAATTAAAGGTTGGGTATTGGTATTATGAAGCTTTGAGTAAAGTATCAGTACAAGCCACTATGTATTAGTAGGTATCATAGGCCAATTCAATATAATAACATTTATACAACATATATTAAATAACAAGTAGACAAGCATCAACATATAGCAAGTATTCAATGAATCAACAAATACATCAACATGGGTCATGACTTTTCTCTTGGTGCATACCAACAAGGCTGCTAATGTGCACTGTCTGTAAAATCACCACGATCCAATTGAAAACTCTAGTCATTAATCCGGCAAAGATTATCACACCACATAATGGTACTAGCTATAATCTCCCATCGATCACTTTTTGAAACTTCTTTCCCCAAAAATTCAATTCAATACTGGAGGAGGGTGAGGATAACTCATCAAGATCTGAATCCCCAAGGTCAATACATTTGAAAGCCTATAGGATTTTGACTGACCCCCCATCGAATATGAAACTCTAGTCCTCTGCAGCAATGACTCCGAAAAAAATACCCCTATAATGCTGAAAAAATTTGGCGAGAATCAAGTAGATCACAAAGGGAAAGTACTATCATACATTCCACCAACTTCGAAGCGAGGTAAGATTTGTGTGAGTATAGTTGAGGAGGATATACGAAGTCAATCAGAGTAATGGAAACATGCCCTTATAGGGTTTATAATTGGGGATACCCCATACCTAAAATCTATTAAGGATTATATTTTGCATGACTGGACCTATGCTGCAAAACCTCAAGTATTGAGTCATGATAATGGGTATTTTATCTTTAGATTTGAATCTGCTAAAGATTGTGATAAATTTTTAATGGGAGGACCTTACACTTTTCATAATCAATCATTCATTGTACAAGAATGGGACATAGATTTTGAATTCAATTCAAATTTTATCACCACTATTTTATGGGTCACCTTCCCTGGATTACTGTAACACCCCAAAAATCCACACAAATATTAGAACCATGATAAAAGCTCATAAAAAATAAAAAATAATGTTTTGATGGTTATATAAGTGATTTGGACATATATTAAGTTCTCAAATAGCTCCTACCTTGTAGACAAGTCAAAACATTCCTTAGAGATTAAATTTTTGTAAAGAAAATAACTATAATTATCTTCAAACAAGCATAATTTTTTTGTATACTAAGAATTTTTTAGATGAATATACCCTACATATAGATAATTGAATTATCTTTTCAACACCACCGGTTTTGCCTTAATCTAATATCGGAGTAAAAAGTTATTCCCATTTTACCAGAGAGGTGTCTGTCTGCTAAGGCAAGACAGCCAGGGTGACGGATCATCGCATCAGTGATGGACCGTCGTTCCATACCACCACCCTTAAGTAGAAAGGTCGAAATCTAGTCTTTTTGTGATGGTTAGAGTGACAGTCAGTCACAGGAGTGATGGTCCGTCATCCAAATCGTCACCTGAGATAGTTCTGAACTATAATGACATTCTTAAATGTTTTTTTGGTATTTACTCACTCTTTTAACTCCAAAACTAAGTTGTTTCATCCTCTTAACATCAGCTATCAAGAGTAAATACTACCCTAACACATCATAGCTCAAAAATGGATGATTTTTTCTCCCTAAAACCAAGTAGGGTGTATCAAATTCAAGTTCAATACCAAGAATTAATCCAAGGCTTCAACACTCAAGTATGTGTAATGTTTATCCATGGGCCCCTTTCACCCATGGAGTCCAAGAATCCTTTTTGTTTTAAATCATGAGTTTACATGATCAAGTTGAATTATCTCCATGAAGCTCTTATTGATTTCAATTACAAGTTATGTTTATAAGTATTTTCAAGTGGAAAGAGAAATTACATATTTTGAATGTTGAAATCTTCACATTAAGTCCCTAATTTATGATTTTAGTCTTGTAATCATGTTATTCTCGTATGCTTTACCCATTCCCATGCTTAAGTTCTTGACTCTCATATGTTTGATGAAATGCCTAAGTTTTAGGTTTTAAGCAATGATCCCATACTATGGCTTTAGAGATTTTATATGGTATTATAATTATTTTCATTCAGTTCTAGTGGGTTATGAACACCCGATACCTACGTGTTTCACATGTTTTCAGAATTTCAAGTAATGATTTCAATCACACCTTAAATGTTACCTATCAGTTCAGTTCTAGTGTTAGTTCAGTTGGGAGTAGGATTTAGCACCAAGAAAATACAAGGTTGGCAGCTTCCCGGTCAGTTAGGCAAAGTTGTTAGTAGCAGTCTCAACATTTTAGAACTATGTAGCCAGTTTAGGATATGAGGGGTCTCCTATCAGTTTAGGCTTGAATTGTTCTCAGGGGTCACCCGTCAATTTAGGCTTGACACTATGGTCCTTCAGGACATAAGATTAGTGGATTCACATAGCCAGTGTTACTCCTTGTGGCAGAGTACTGACACCCTTCCAACTAAGGTTATAGGTTGGACCCCAATTAGCTCAGATTGGGGCATGTTGGTTAGATGATACCTCCTACAGTCTCAGTACAGTATTTAATGTATTTTCAATTCAGATTTGCTTGACTAAGTGTATAGACTTTCATATATTCAGTTTTACAGCTTTCAGTCTTTCATATTATAGATTTATCTCAGTAACATAACAAATATACACTTAGTCTTGCATTCTTAGATTTTACATACTTATCCATTCATGCACGGTTAACCCATGTATTTCAGCCTGTCCTTATCTCATATACCAGTATATTGAAAGTACTGACCGCATACTCATCTTTGCGCTATGATGTCTGATATCATAGGTTCAGATGCTCAGTTTCCCAACTATAGTTAGACAGCTCAATGTAATCCAGCAGAAGTAGTGGTGAGTCCTCATATATTGAGGGCATGTTATGCTAATTCAATATCTCAGTATTTCTTATTTTTAATTAGTTAGAGTTAGTTGGGGGTCTATCCCATTAACTCCTCAGTTAGTTTAATTTAGAGGCTTTCAAACAGTCAGTTAGATAGTTAGATAGTTTTATCAGTCTTATCAGATGTTTTAAATTTATAATTTAACCTTCTTTCAGTATTTAGACTTCATGTCTTTATCAATTGTTTTCACATATATTCTTTATTATTATTTTATTTAGTGCTCACAATAGGTACCAGATCATGGGTTAGCTTGTGGTCCCTTAGGACTGTAAGTACCGTTGTTGCTGCTAGGTGGTAGCCTCGGGTTATGACAAAACTTGGTATCAGATCCTAAGATTGTACAGTGTCCTAGGGAGTCTGAAATTCACGTTGAGTAGAGTATTGTAAATGGGTGTGAAGCGTGCCACACTTATGGACAAGAGGCTACGAGACGGCTTAGGAAAAGTTTCCCTTCTTTAAGTGTTCATGTCATGTGAAAGAGCGTGAACTCTATTTAAACTCTCTTTCTAACTGATCCTTTATTTTGATTACAAATAATTCCTCTCAGAAGAAACAATAGAAGAAGGAACAGGGACCAGCTTGCACCACCTCCTATTCAGGAAGATCCCCTAAATGATCATGTTTCTCACGCTGAGTTCGGGGAAGCTTTTATAGCCATGGACCATTTTGCAGCTTCTCAGAACAATCAACAGGCTATTTCTCCATCCAATCTAGTGGAAAATATAGATGTAGCTAGAATTCAGGATTTCACTAGGATAATCCCCCTTTGTTTTTTGGATCCAAGTCTAAGGAGGATCTATAAGAGTTTCTGGATATGGTGCAGAAGGTGACTGATATCAGGAGCGTCACTTCGGTTGAGATTGCAGAGTTGGTTGCATATCAGTTGTAAGATGTGGCTCATACCTAGTATAAGCAGTAGAAGGAGGATAGGGTTGCTGAGGTAGGGCTTGTAGAGTGGGAAGAGTTTTCCATGACTTTCTTAGACAGGTTCTTTCCTTTAGAGTTGGGGGAAGCTAAGATGCAGGAGTTCATCAATTTAAAGTAGTGTAATATAAGTTTGAAGGAATACTCATTTAAGTTCACTCAGTTGGTGAGGTATGCTCCTTTAATTGTGGTAGACAATAGGTCTAGAATGAGTAAGTTTGTTTCTGGTGTAGCTAATAGTATGGTTAAGGAGTGTAGGACTGCTATATTGATTAATAGTATCAGTTCATGTATCATGTCTCAGATTCAGTTATGTAATCATGTTTTAAGTCATGCATATTTAGTATATGATACCAGCTTCCTCAGTAGTCCCAGTCCAACTAGTCATGCATATTCAGTATATGATCCCAGCTTCCTCAGTAGTCCTAGTCTAACCATTCTCATTCAAGGACGAATATTTCTAAGGAGAAGATATTATAACACCCCAAAAATTAAGAACAATATTAGAACCATGCTTCAAGCTCATGAAAAATCAAAAATCATGTTTTGATAGTTTTATAAGTGATTTGTACTTATATTAAGTCCTTAAAAAGCTCCTACCTTGTAGACAAGTCAAAACATTCCTTAGGGATTAAATTCTTGTGAAAAAATAACAATAATCATCAAACAAGCATAACTTTTTGTATACTAAGAATTTTGTAGCTCAAGACCCACCAACAAATAGATAATTTAATTATCTTTCCAAAGCCACCGGTCTCTCCTTAATTCAATATTGGAGTAAAAAATTATTCTATTTTACCAAAGAGGTGTCTATCTGCCAAGGCGCGATGGTCAGGGTGACGGACCATCGCATCAGTGATGGCCCATCGTTCCAGACCATCACCCTTAAGTAAAAAGGTTGAAATATGGTCTTTTCGTGTTGGCTGTATTGACGTTCAATCACGGGAGTGACGGTCCATCATCTGGGATAGTTCTGTACTGTAATGACGTTTTAAAATGGTTTTTGGCCTTTTCCCACTCTTTTAACCTCAAAACTACATCATTTCACCCTCATAACATCAGCTATAAAGTGTAAATACTACTCTAAACCATCATAACTCAAAAATCATTCTGCACAAAGCAAAAAGAGGTGATATCTTCTCCCAAAAAAACAACTAGGGTTCATCAAATTCAAGTTCAATACCAAGAATAAATCCAAGGCATCAACAGTCAAGTATGTGTGATGTTCATCCATGGGCTTGTTTCACCCATGGAATCCAAGAATCCTTTTTTAATAAATCACGAGTTTACATATTCAAGTTGAATTATCTCCATGAAACTCTTATTGATTTCAATTACAAGTTATGTTTATAAGTGTTTTCACGTGGAAAGAGCCATTACATATTTTGAATGTTGAAATCTTCATGTTAAGTCCCTAATTTATGATATTAGTCTTGTAATCATGTTATTCTCTAATGCTTTACCCATTCCCATGCTTTAGTTCATGACTCTCATGTGTTTGATGAAATGCCTAAGTTTTGGGTTTTGAGCAATGATACCCTACTATGAATTTAGAGATTTTATATGGCAATATTATAATTTTTATTCAGTGTTGGTAGGTTATGAACACCCGATTCCTATGTGTTTCACATGTTTTCAGAATTTTGTAATGATTTCAATCACACCATGAATGTTACCAATTATTCAGTTATTATGATCATGATGAGAACTATCAGTTATGTAAAAATGACCAGTTAAGCTTAGTTCAGTTCAGTTCCAGTGTTAGTTCAGTTGGAAGTAGGATTTAGCACCGAGAGAATATAGGGGTGGCGGTTTCCCCGTTAGTGTTATACCCTGATCATTCCTTAAGCCTAAATCCATCTTTTAAAGTGAATATAAATGACTTCCAAGGTGAATGATGTTTAAACCATTTTGTACTTCTCTAATTTCTACTTTATATCACATGGAGATTTGAATAAGCTTTCCATCGATACTAAATTTGCCCAAATCCGATACTCGGGTGAAGAGTTGGAGCCATTTTAGTGAGATAGTGTGCCACCAGGCACTTTAGCGTGTCGTGGAGCCAGCCAAAATGACAATTGTCATTTTCCAGTGAGCCTCCGTGATATTGATGCATCGCGATAAGGCTTAATTTTAGGATTGTCAAATTCCAGTGCACTAACACAATTCCATCGCGTCGCGGTGCCCTTCCAGGTCACGACCAAGGTGGCAAATGCGACTTCACCGTGTTGCGCCACTGAGCAGTTTCCCAATTGTCCAATTCCAATGAAGGACCGAAATCCTAGCACATCGCGCCAAGGCCAAAACTCAGGCTCCAGTTCTAGAATTTGCTCAAGGGTATTTTTGTCATTTCTTACCATTTTGGCCTCTATATATATCTAAGTAGAGAAGAGCAATTCATTTTCTCTCCAATCTCTTCCAAGAAATATCTAGAGCTAGGATTTCTCTCCTTCTATTCCAAATCCAAATCTTCTCCAAGAAAATTCAAGAATCTTTCGTATATTTCACCGAGTTGTTCAAGAATCAAGTTCTTTAAGTTAAAGGTATCAAGAAACTTAGCTCAAAAGTGTGAAGAAGAGTTTTCAATCAAGTCTTTTCATCTTAAAATTATAATCCAAGGTATGTGGGGCTTGAACAAGAATACCCTTTCATTTTTGTACCCAAAGAATTGATTTTTTACTATTGGAATTTCACGATCCTTGCAAGTGGGTTTACACCCAAATTTATTTATTTATGATTTATGAGATTTGAGTTTATTAATTTTGATATTTATGATTATTTTACCATCATATTTCATAAATTGAGAATTTATTCCATGAATTGTATTTTGTTATTTTATATTGATGATTTCTAAGCAATTTAAGACAAGTGTCATGAGTTATGCTATTTCCATGTGAAGTTTGAGTATTGAATATATTTATCGATATTGAGCTTGAGAGTCAAGAATGAGTCCTATGACATTTTCTCGAAGCTTTTGATACTTGATACGATTTGATAAGCAAGTGTACTTGTTGTTTGGAAAGACTGTTTGAGTTTGAGTTGAATTAGAAATCCACAAGTTGTATATGATTTACAGATGAGATATATTTATAATTTGGTCTTCATGATAAACCCTTGAGTTGATTAAGGTAGATTTCCTAAAGCGTTCTAAGCTGAGTCTAGGAGGAGTATTTAGCACCGACTGGGAAGTGTGGGTTTAGCGCATCCTATTTCCCCAGAACTACGTGTCACTGTAGGATTGAGATTTGAGGGCCAAAGAGATGATTTTGTGATCATAGAGATGAGTTTGAGGTTATACTCCCTGGCAAGAGTATGACGCTCCCGCCAATGTGGGGTTCCTTCCTTAGGAGGGCAAAACATTGGACTCCATGCGGCTCACATGGTTTATGTCGGTTATAAGAAACTCCCAAGTCCATAATAGTCTAAGTTTCTTGAGTTACCGAGTCACTCTAAGTCATAAGTTAAAGAGTTTGAGCTGAGTCCAATGATTTATGAGATTTGTGAAGCATGCGCTATTATCCATGATTTATGGAAATTATGTTTCAGGAAATTCAAGCGAAGAGAGTCATTATTGTCAGGATGCATGACTTTATTTTACATTTATGATATTGTTTAAAAGTTTTGCATACACCCCCACATACTCAGTACAATCAAAAGTATTTATTCCCATACTCTTTTATGTTCTACATTTTCTCGTGATGTAGGTTCAGGTGCTCAGTCTCAGCAGCGACAGTGATCTTTGAGTACCTCCATCTACATTCTTACAGTTGGTGAGTCCTTATGGTTCGAGGACCTATGTCCCTAATTTTTTCCTTGATAGTAGATGGTTGTTTCTTTTTAGTTCAGGCGAATCAGTTGGGGATCTATCCCAATGGCTCCTCATTCTTTTGTAGTAGAAACTTTGTCAGACTAGAGTACCAGTATGTACAGAACTTTCAGTATTTTGTTTGTAAAGGACAGTATTTCTTCGTATCACATATGCTCATGACATGATTATTCTTCCCTATTTTAAAATAATTAGTGTTATTATAGTGAGTTCTGAAAGTGATGACGGGTTTAGAGGGTTATCTTGAGTCCACGTGTGGCCTTAGGTATCGTGTGACATCTCGGGATAGGTTCTTAGGGCGTTACAAGCTTGGTATCAGAGCCTAAGGTTTGATGAGTCCTAGGGAGTCTGACAAGCCGCGTTACGTAGAGTCTTGATCATTGTTGTATTGCGCACCACATCTATGAGCAAGAGGCTACGGGATATTTTAGAAAAAGTTATTTCTTTCTTCAAAAGTCTATCGTGCCTACAATTGTTTCTCTCTGCTATTAATTCATGCTCTATTATGATAGAAAATGCCTCACCGTAGAGCTTGCAGAAACAACGAACGACCTCAACCCGTTGATCCTTTAGGTGAGACGGTGTCCCACGCTAAATTTTAGGCAGCTTTTTAAGCGCTAACCCAGGAGGTTACCGCCAATGCTTAGACCCATGTTCAGGCCGCAGTTCCACCTCCGCAGGAACGTAATTCAGTGGCATCTCGAGTTCGTGACTTTATGCGGATGAATCCGCCAGAGTTTTATGGGTCAAAGATAGGCGAGGACCCACAAATATATCTTGATGAGGTGAAAAAGATCACCCAAATTATGCATGTAACGGAGGAAGAAAGTGTGGAGCTAGTTTCCTATCGCTTGAAAGATATTGCTTATGATTAGGTAGAGATGTGGAGAAAGAGTAGAGGGGAGGATGCCGCTCCCATGACTTGGTAGTTGTTCCAGGATACGTTCTTAGATAGATTCTTTCCCTCGAAGCTGAGGGAAGTAAAATTAGAAGAATTTATGAACTTATGATAGGGCCCCATGACAATTAAGGAGTATTGACATAAGTTCAACATGTTATCTAAGCATGCTCCCGGTATGATGGTTGATTCTAGAACTAGTATGAGTAAGTTTTTGGCTGGTGAGTCTGGTTATGTTGTGAAAGAGTGTAGATTCTCTATGCTTAATAGGGACATGGACCTTTCTAGATTAATGATACATGCTCAACAGACTGAAGCGGACAAAGTGAAGGAGAGAGATAGAGTAAGGGCAAATAAGAGAGTTAGATCAGAACAACAGGGGTATGGTCAGACTAGATTTTTTGAAGGGAATTGCCCTCAGTCCCAGAACCATTCACTTGTTCCAGTGCCTTCATCAGCTAGTTCTCCCACATTCGGAATTAGGCAGGAGCTGGGTAATAGGCCTACTATGTCCAGGTCCCAGGATAGTGTGAGTAATAGACCTCATCCTCTCCCATGTTCGAAGTGAGGTAGGGACCATCCTGGTGAGTGCTTAGTCAATCGGAGGGGTTGTTTTGGTTGCGGTAAGTTGGGCCACAAATTTAAGGATTGCCCATACGCTAGATAGGGGAGTTGTGATGTTCATCCCCAGAGTCAGGCTATTAGTGCTCCAGCCCCTTTAGCTCGTCCTACTCCTCCTCAGGGTGCCTCATCTAGTACTGCAAGTGGTCCATTCCAGAATTACTTTTATGCTATACCACCCCTCCAGGAGTAGGAGGATTCACCAGATGTTCTTACTGGTACGCTCAGTGTATTTCATTTCAATGTGTATGTGTTGATGGACCCTAGGTCAAGTCTTTCTTATGTGACTCTATTGGTGGCTGTGAATTTTAAAATCAGTGCTGAAAAGATTCCTGAGCCTTTTTTAGTTTCTACCCTAGTAGGTGAATCTTTTGTTGTTAAGCAAGTGTATAAGAAGTTTTCTATCACTGTCCTGAACAGAATCATGTTTGCAGACTTAATCGATCTAGACATGGTTGATTTTGACATTATTTTGGGTATGGATTGGCTTCACTTTTGTTATACGTCTATAGACTGTCGTACCCGTGTAGTCAAGTTTCAGTTTCCCAATGAGCCAGTCTTTAAGTGGTCCAGAAATTCTGTAGCTCCCAAGAGTCATTTTATATCCTACCTTAAAGCCAGGAAATTGATATCCAAGGGTTGTATCTATCATTTAGTTTGAGTTAAAGACACTAAGTACAAGATTCTGACTATTCAGTCCATTAGTGTTGTCAATGAGTTTCTTGATGTTTTCTTGAAAGATCTCCCAGGGGTACTTCTCGATAGAGAGATAGAATTTGGGATTGATCGCATGGCCCCCGCAGAACTTAAGGATTTGAAAGAGCAACTCAAAGATCTTCTTGATAAGGGTTTCATAAGGCCTAGTGTGTCTCCTTGGGGCGCACCTGTTCTATTCGTGCGAAAGAAAGATAGTTCATTGCGTATGTACATTGATTATCATTAGCTAACAAGGTCACAATCAAGAATAAGTACCCTCTTCCTAGAATTGATGACCTATTTGATCAGCTGCAAGGCTCCGGTTATTTTTCGAAAATAGATTTGAGATTCGGTTATCACCAACTTAAAGTCAGAGAGTGTGATATTCCAAAGACATCTTTTCGCACCCATTATGGTCATTTTGAATTCCTAGTCATGTCCTTCGGGCTAACTAACGCCCCAGCAGCTTTTATGGACCTCGTGAATCAGGGGTGTTTAGACAATACTTGGATATGTTTGTTATTGTGTTCATAGATGACATCCTTGTATACTCCCAAAATGAAAATGACCATGCAGATGATCTTCGAATTGTCTTGCAAACCCTTAGAGATCATCAGTTGTTTGCCAAATTTAGCAAGTGTGAATTTTGGTTAAGGTCAGTTGCCTTTTTGGGTCATATTGTTTCTTTTGAAGGTATTTGAGTTGATTCTCAAAAGGTAGAAGCTGTGTAAAATTGGCCTGGACCCATTTCCCCGTCTAACATTAGGAGTTTCTTAGGTTTAGCGGGTTACTATCGTCGTTTTGTTGAGGGTTTCTCCTCCATTGCTGCTCCTTTGACCCGGTTAACCCAAAAGAAAGTTAAATTTCAGTGGTCAAATTCTTGCGACAAGAGTTTTCAGGAGTTGAAGACTTGACTCACTTCATCCCCTGTGATGACCCTGCCTAATGGTGTAGATGATTTTATGGTGTATTATGATGCCTCAAGAGTTGGTTTGGGTTGCGTATTGATGTAGAAAGGTAAGATTATAGCCTATGCCTCCAGGCAATTGAAACCGCATGAGAAGAATTACCCGACCCATGATCTTGAGCTAGCTGCGGTAGTTTTTGCCTTAAAAATTTGGAGACATTACTTGTACAGCGTTCATGTTGATGTCTTTATGGATCACAAGAGTTTCCAATATGTGTTCACTCAGAGAGAGTTGAACCTGCGGTAGAGAAGATCATTAGAATTGCTGAAGGACTATGATATGAGCGTGTTGTATCACCCGGGCAAGGCCAATGTAGTGGCAGATGTCGTTAGCAGATCGTCCATGGGCAGTGTTGTGCATATAGTGGAAGATAAGAAGGAGTTAGCCCACGAAGTGAATCGTTTGTCTAGGTTGGGTGTTAGATTGCTTGATTCAGCTGGGGGTAATGTTTGGGTTCAAAGTAATTCCAAATGTTCTCTAGTCTCGGAAGTGAAGGAAAAACAGGATATGGATTCTCGTTTGGTCAAACTGAAAGGGTCAGTTAAAGATCAAAAGGTGGGGGTTTTCTCCCAAGGGGGAGATGGTGTATTGAGGATTCAGAATAGATTGTGTGTGCCTGATGTTGATGGTCTGAGGCAGAGAATTATAGCTGAAATACATGGCGCACAGTATTCTATTCATCCCGGTGCTACCAAGAATTACCGTAATTTGTGGGAAATTTATGTGTGGAATGGTACGAAGAGGGATATAGTAAAGTTTGTAGAGAAGTGTGCAACTTGCCAACAGGTAAAGATAGAGCACTAAAGACCCGGTGGTATGATGCAAGAATTTAGCATTCCTACTTGGAAGTGGGAAGTGGTGAACATGGATTTTGTGATCGGTTTAACTCTCTCTCATAGTCATTATAATTTTATTTGGGTCGTTGTAGACAGGTTGACTACGTTAGCACATTTCCTGCCAGTACATACATCTTTTACCACTGAGGACTATGCTAAGCTGTATATCCGGGAGTTAGTCAGGTTGCATGGAGTTTTGTTGGCTATCATCTCCGATAGAGGTACTCAATTTAGTTCTCAGTTTTGGAGAGCTTTTCAGAAGGGTCTTGGTACCCAAGTTCATCTTCGCTCCGTTTTTCATCCGTAGACAGATGATCAGGCTAAGAGGACTATCCAAACTTTAGAGGATATGTTGAGGGCATGTGTTCTTGATTTCAAAAAAAGTTAGGATGAGCATTTTCCATTGGTTGAATTTGCTTATAACAACAATTTTCATGCTAGCATTGGAATGGCTCAATTTGAGGCTTTATATGGAAGGCGATGTAGATCACCCATAGGTTGGTTTGAAGTGGGTAAAGTTGCTGCGATTGGACCTGATGTTGTGTTCGAGGCTATGGAGAAATTTAAGTTGATTCGGGAGAGGTTGAAGGCAGCCCAGAGTCGTCAAAAGTTGTATGCAAATGTGAGAAGAAGAGCTCTTGAATTTGAGGCTGATGATTTGGTGTAATTGAAGATTTCTCCCATGAAAGAGGTGAAAATATTTGGAAAGAAAGGGAAGCTTAGTCCCTGATATGTTGGCCCTTATAGAGTTTAGAATCATGTTGGGAAAGCAGCTTATGAGATTGAGTTGCCTGCAGAGTTGTCGGTTGTACATCCTGTCTTTCACGTTTCTATGCTCAAGAAGCACATTGGTGATTTTGTTATGGTTGATCCATCAGAGATCTTAAAGGTTCGGGATAGTCTTTCTTATGATAAAGTTCCGGTCGAGATCCTAGATTATCAAGTCCGTAGACTAAGGAACAAGGAGGTTCCCTTGGTTAAAGTTTTGTGGCGAAATCAATCAATAGAGGGTGCTACTTGGGAAGCAGAAGCAGATATGCGAGTTAAGTATCCTCATCTCTTCTCCGCGAGTTCAAATCAAGACGAAGGTATCATTCTTCCTTAATTCAGTTTCCTTCTAATCTAGTGTATTCAGTTATATAAATATCCATTCTATGATTCGTGCATTCTATAGAGTACTCAAAAATCTAGAGTGAAGTAAGTCGGTTGAACAAATTGTTCCTATAAAGTATTTCCTGTTCCTCTTTGATCTTGAGCCAAACTAGCAACATTCGAGGACAAATGTTTCCAGGGAGGAGATATTGTAATACCCTGATCGTTCCTTAAGCCTGAATCCATCTTTTAAAGTGAATATGGACGACTTCCAAGGTGAATTATGTTTAAACCATGTTGTATATCTCTAATTTCTACTTTCTATCAAGTGGAGATTTGAATAAGCTTTCCATCGATACGAAATTCACCAAAATCTGACACTCAGGTGAAGAGTTAAAGCCATTTCAGTGAGACAGTATGCCACCTGGTACTTTAGCGCGTCGCGGAGCCAGCCAAAATGGAAATTGTCATTTTCCAGTGAGCCTCCGTGATATTGATGCATCGTGCCAAGTTTTAATTTTAGGATTGTCAAATTCCAGTGCACAAATGCAATTCCACCGCGTCGCGGTGCCCTTCCAGGTCACGACCAAGGTTCCAAATGCGACTTCACCACGTCGCGCCACTGAGCAGTTTCCCAATTGTCCAATTCCAGTGAAGGACCACGATCGTGGTGCATCTCACCAAGGACAAAACTCGGGCTCCAATTCTAGAATTTGCTCAAGGGTATTTTGGTCATTTCTGCCCATTTTGGCCTCTATATATATATCCAAGTAGAGAAGATCAATTCATTTTCTCTCTAATCTCTTCCAAGAAATATCTAGAGCTAGAGTTTCTCTCCTTCAATTCCAAATCCAAATCTTCTCCAAGAAAATTCAAGAATCAAGTTCTCTAAGTCAAAGGTATCAAAAAACTTAGCTCAAAAGTGTGAAGAAGAGTTTCCAATCAAGTCTTTTCATCTTAAAATTATAATCCAAGGTATGTGGGGCTTGAACAAGAATATCATTTCATTCTTGTGCCCAAAGAATTGATTTTTTTACTATTGGAATTTCATGATCCTTGCATGTGGGTTTACACCCAAATTTCTTTATTTATGATTTATGAGATTTGAGTTGATTAAGTTTTATATTTATGATTATACCAGTAGAATGTGAATGGAGACCAAAATCTTGTGGTAACTTCTTGAAGTTTTGTCATTTCCTAGAAAACTGTAGGATCAAAAAGGAAGAAAATAAAGGAGAAGTTAAAGAAGTGACAATGAGAAAGAGGATAAATAAAAGGAGGAAGAGGTCCTAAAAGACACAATGCTTGCAGAAAGATGATGTCCAAAGGAAGGTTAAATCAAACAATCCCCCTGTGTCTAGTTCAAAAGACCTTTACAAATATAAGATAGTACAACAAGGTTCAGTGAAGATCTAGACAAATGGGATAGGTAATACAGAACAAAACAGTACTAGCAAAAGCAGCACAAATACTTTTGCCCCTCTAATGCAAATCCCAGCAGATGATAGACCTCCAGGTTTACCTAGAGAGGCACCCGATTTATGATCCTCTCTACATGGAACATCAGGGGTTTAAACCACCCCCTGAAACAAAAAAAGGTAAGACTCTTTCTGAAAAAGTCTAAAGTAGATTTGTTTAGATGCTTTGAAATAAGAGTAAAGGAGAACAAAGTTGGAAACTTCCTTAAGAAGATGGTAGGAGTATGAAACATATGTTGTAACTACCCTATTGACCCAAATGGAAGAATCTATATAGTGTGGCAGCCTACAGTAAATATGTCTATAATCCAGAACAAGGAACAATTCATTCATTTCTATGTAACTGAGGCTTATGGTAGCTTCTTAGCTTATGTCACTGTGGTTTATGCAAAAAACAGTTTGCATGAAAGGATACAGCTATGGAATGAACTTAAAGCACTGGGGGTCAATACAGGAAGAATGATACTTAGTGGAGATTTTAATGTTGTGTTATTATGTAAAGATAAAATTGGTTATCTTGTAATCTATAAAGAACTTCAGGACTTTAGGGAGTGTGTTGATCATCTATATTTAACTTCACTAAGAGCAAAAGATTGTTTCTACACCTTTTGTAATAAACAATAGCCGGATCATAAAGTGTATTCCAAGATTGAATGGGTCCTTGGGAATTATCATTAGTTGCAGAATCATGGGAGTGTTGAGGCTGATTCCCTTCCATCAGGGATATCTGATCATTCTCCAATCCTTATCCAACACAATATCCAACAAAAAACAAGGCCAAAGCATTTTAGGCTTTACAGTACTGTATTGGAACATTAGAAGTTCCCTAAGATTGTGGAAAATACATGGAAGAAATAATTTTCTGGCACCTATATGTATAAGTTGAATAAGAAACTTAAAGCTATTAAATGTGATTTGCAGGGGTTGAACACTTACATGGAATCTTACACTCAGAAAATTCAACAAACTAGAGCTCAGCTAGACATTACACATAGTAGTCTTACTTTAGAGCCAATGAACCAGGTGTTGATTCAAGAGGAAATATAGCTTCTTAAGGTGTTTCAGCATTGGAATTTGGTTGAGGAGAAGGTTCTAAGGAAAATTTTTGGAGCAACATGTATCAAATGTGGAGATGTCAATACCAAGTACTTCCATGTACAATGCCAGATCAGAGCCAACAAATGCTCCATAACCTTTATTTATGACTGTATAAGTAACAAAATTACTGATCCTAGCCTTCTTGAGTAGGAGTTAATTTATTTCTTTATAGGGCTAATGGGTGTTTCTACCCTTGAGATACCTTACCAGAATTCTAAGGTGATCAAATATAGACCCAGTCTCTCACACCATCAGAAACTTGAACTCAAACAAGATGTCACTGATTAGGATATTCTAAATGTCTTGAAGAGTATGCCAGTAGATAAATCACCTGGGGTAGATGGTTTCTCTTCTGAATTTTATACAAGCCAATGGAACACTATCAAGGATGACGTCTTACTAGTTGTGAGGGAGTTTTTTAGAACTGGAAAATTGTTGAAATCTTATAGTTGTACTGTAGTGACCTTGATTCCTAAATGTTCCCATCCTTCCATGGTCAAAGACCTTAGACCAATAGCCTGTTTTACTACTTTTTACAAGCTACTCACAAAAATCCTGACCAATAAGATAAAAAAGTTTATAGGCACTCTCATAGGTCCTTCATAATCTACTTTTATTCAGGGGAGAAGCATCATAGATAACATCTAATTCAGTCATGAGTTGTTTAAATAGTACTCAAGGAAAGGACTTTCTGCAAGGTGTGTACTAAGAGTTGACCTTAGGAAGGCATATGACTCCATAAAATGGTGTTTTCTTAGGAGTATGTTATCTGAGTTGGGTTTCCCTTTGAAGTTCATAACTTGGGTGATGTAATATATCTGTTTTGTATCTTGTTCTCTGGTTTTGAATGGGGGGCTCACTAAACCTTTCCAGGGAAAGAGAGGTATAAGTCAAGGTGACCCTATGTCACCTTAATTGTTTGTAATTGTTATGGAGTACTTGAATAGAGAATTACAATGTCTTGATCAAGATAGATTTTTCAATATCATTCTAGATGTAAGAAGCTTAGAGTTAAACATATATGTTTTGTGGATGACTTACTGTTGTTTTACAAAGTAGATATCAGACCAGTAACTCTGCTCCAACAAGCTTTCATGAGGTATTATAGAGTCAAAGGACTACAAGAAAACATAAAAAGAGTTCAATCTATGTTTATAGAACTCAACCATAGGTGAAATAGAGAATTCCTAAATATTTGGGCTACGTTGAAGGTGGATTACCTTTTAAATACTTAGGAGTGCCCCTCTCTTCAAAAAACTAACTATTGGATAATGTACGTCACTGGTTGATAAAATAGAAGAGAGAATGAATTACTAGAGTTCCAAAGTACTTTCTGATAACGCTCAAACTACAGCTCTCGTAAGAGTGTAAGCGGTCGTCGTCAAAAATAGAACCCAACTGGGTTGGGTGTCGAATCCCACAGGGAATACTCGGTCACTAAGTATGCAACGATTAGTAGACTTTTGATGAAAGTTCTGCGGATAAAGAGGGGGATTTTATGCGTCAATTAAGAGTATCAAAATAGCAAAGTAAAAATGGAATGCTTGGTAGGTTTTAATCAATGAGTATTGTAAGTTAGGGTTATGTCCACCTTATGAGTTCTACGTATCTATTGGGTCTGAGTTATACGAAATTCAGACATGCATGCATGCGCTTATAGAGATTCGTATTCTATGGTAAATCCTAGCGTCTTTCGACCATCAAGGATTATATCACTTTAACTCTTTCGAGCTTAAAGCGTATACTAACGGTACGAATTCTCCAAGAGGTTAATCCAGTTACAGCACTAACTTTTAAACAGGGTTTAGTAGCCCTATTTCCTTGTCATTCTCTCTTTTCCAGACATGTAACTTTTCTTTCGAACAAGTTAATGCTATACTGGCGTATTCTATATGTTTGCAACCACAAGAATTCAATTAAGATGAAGAGAGTAATGATATAAGCAGCATACGTATCAAGAATTCACATTCTCATAGAAACAGATAGTATCTCATAAGGCTTCCAGAACCCTAACAGAGAAGTTTAGCTACTCATGAGCACAACAGAGATCACAATAAACATCATCATCATATCAAAACTAGAATGATATCACGTTGGAGAGGAGTGTGGCGTCACAACAAGGTTGACGTTTTTCCTCTTGGTGTTTCCCACGAGTTAGCGTTTTTCTCTGTTAACAATTGTAACGTGAATTAGGAGCGGAAGTTGAATGAAAAAAGAATTGAATTAATGAATGAGTGAATAATAAAAAGCTTCAGAAAAATAGGGTATTTATAACACCCATATCCTATTCCTACTAGGCTACTGCGTACTTATCCTAATCCTACTAGGTTACTGCATCCTTATCCTAATCCTACTAAGTTACTGCTAATCCCCAAAGTCTTTAGAAATGTTGTTTTTTCCCGGGAAAAGTTATCCATGCATCACTTTCAGTCCATAGGCGTCCAAACGCTGCTTTCCTTCTTTCGTGAAGCTTCCTTTGGCGTCAAGTTATCAATAAAGTGCTGGAATCTTCATCATTTATACCTGAAAACTTGCTAATCATGTTTGTTAGCTCACTTACAGGAAAAAGGACTAAAAGTGCATGAATTATATATTTTGTCCTCAAAACTTAACTAAAATATGGGTACATTAAGGTGCTTTAGGCGTGTAAATACGCCTATCATCAACACCCCACACTTAAAGCTTTGTTCATCCTCGAACAATATATCATGTCCATATAAACATCTACTTAGGGTTTCACAGTAACAACACAAAATGTTCAACAAGACAGGCACAACAATTATTAACCAAGAGTAGTTTTCTAATCACTTCTAGAAACAATTCAACCTCCAACATAGACTCATGATGATGGTTAATTCGTATTCAAAATTCAAGGCACAAATAATCATACAAGACTACTCAAAACTCATCAACCATGTGGGTCTCACATAAGATATTACCCATAATCACTCATAAGTATTGCGTTTTTCAGAACATGGGTATAAGATTATCCTTACTCTCACTCTCACAAAGATTTCATATGTTGCAACTGATGACCATAGGCTTTCCCTTAGTATAATGCTCTACTAATATCAGAATGCTAAGCTTAGGATCAAATTGGTCTTTACAGGTTGTAATGTAGGCTAAGGGACGGGTAGGACTATTTTGGCCAGAAATATTGACTATGTTCCTAAGCGCTTTAATACATCACATTATGACATTAACACTCTCTTTTAATCAACCCTGCTACCTTTCTTTTATCTACCACCCCTTCTCACCTCTTTTGTTATTCAATAGAATCAACTTTGTATTTTTCTTTTTTTCATTTCATTTTTCATTCATCATTTTTTATTTTTTTTATAACACACCTCTATAATAGCCATTCTTTTTCATAACAAATTCAATTACCAATTCACTTTAAGGCATCACTCTCACCCAATTTCCTTTTATTTTGTCACATGACTTTACAATTTAAAGCGCTTAGGAATTTGGATCAAATTATGGTCTTGAAAAAATGGATAGGCTTACATATGAGGTTGTCAAAGAAAATGGCTAAAGGCTCAAAGTGGGTTAACTAAGATAATGTCCACGGGTAGGTAAAACGAGGGTAAACAATCACAGGTTGCCAAAGAAATGCCTAAATCATCTCCTAAACTCACATTCTTTATTTTGCTTCACACACACACCAGGCAAGTTCTAGCATCAGCCACAAACACAGAATGTACTATAACCTCACACACACAAGGCACATGGTCAACTTTATTTGGAGTAGTATAGACTCTTGACCCAACAGATGAAGGAATTAAACCACTCTTATCACACAGTGAGTCACACTTAGAGCCTAAACGTCTCAACAGTAATGATTTTAGCACAAACTCTTGTCATAATACCATGCCGCCTATCAGAACAATTTCATGCAAAATAAAAAAATTCTACTAACTACTAACTAAATCAAACAACCAAACATAAATAAATGCAAATGCAGATAAAGAAGTATAGCATGCAAATACCAGCACCCCACACTTAGACGGGACACACTGCCCTCAGTGGAAAATAAATAAGAAGAACCTGATTAGTCGGACTCCTCTTCTATGTCTGGGGTCATACCCCCTGCGTCGGAATCATCATCAGAGTCGTCATCCTCAGAGCTTCTTCAAATTGTACCCCACTTGATCCAAAAGTGCGTTGAGGTATTTGTAGCGAGGAGGATTCAGCTTGCTCTTTTCTTCCGCTTTCCTAACCTTTCTGTGAGGTGGATACTTTTTGTTTTTCTTGTCGTCCTTTTGAGGCCATTCTACCTGAGATCCTAATAGAGTCATGTTAGCTTCATCTCAGAAGATTCAATTGATAAACAAACAGTAATGGCACCACCCCACACTTAAGTTGTTGGCACAGACTAATTAAGTGAGTGATGTCGACTACTCAGACTTCATCGTCATACATTTGGGCGATATGTTCCAACAATATGTTCAGCACAGTCATACTTTCATGTCATCTTACTATCCTTTCCAACTCTATGTAATCTTGACTATACTTTCATGTGTGGATTGTTGTACCTTTTGAACAAGACTACTACATAGAGATTGTATCAAGTTATGACATAGAAATAATCACAACATTATGTGCTTGTATTCAATCTCGATGGACGAGTTGTTCAAGCTTCCAAGCATTCAATTTTTGACGTTTATGCAATCACTTCACCATGTCGATTTCACAAAAGTATGATAGTGTATCAAAATCAACTACAAGTTGGAACAAAGTCTAGAACATCCTTACGTATTCTTTCACTCACTTAGTTGTATCACAACAAATCAACCATATTCAAATCACCAATACCACTTCAAGATTTAACAATTTATTATAGGCGTAGTAGTGTAGTACTTACGGAATATAAAAGAAGAACAAAGAAGTACTTACTTGGTTGATGGCCTCGGAAGATGTTCTTGCAAAGTAAAAGAGCAAAAGGAAATTTTTTGAGAGATTTTGGAGAGGTAGGAGGTGCCTAGGTTGAAGTTGCAATGCATTTTTGTTCTAAGACTAAGGTTCTATTTACAGGACAAGCTTGGGTCGGGTTTTGACCCATTTGGAATCGGATTTGGAGACCAAAAGTGACCATAGGCGGCGCCTAATACTTTGCCTATGCTTGGCATAGGCGGCTCCTTTTGCAAAGCCTTGTTGAGCATAGGCGGCGCCTATGCTATGGCATTGTTAGGCATAGGCGGCGCCTATGCCATGGCATACTAGATTCAGAGACAAAAGGCTTTTGCATAGGCGGCACCTATGCTATGGCATTGTTGAGCATAGGCGGCGCCTATGCTATGGCACTCTAGAATCCGAGAGCTTAGGCCATAGCATAGGCCTTGCCTTGTTCGTGGCCTAGATTTACATAGGCCTTGCCTTGTTCTTTGCCTATATTTTCATAGGCAATGCCTAACCCATAGCCTTTTTCTTCTTCATTCCTAACTTACCACCTTCAACATGCAATACTTCCAAATCAAAATTTGAAACCAATCTCCTCTTTTACACCCCTTGCACCTACATTTACTCAAAAACAACAAAAATGATTAGAACGATGGGTTGCCTCCCATCAAGCGCCTTAGTTTTGGTCGTGGCTCGACAAAATCTTAAGAAAACAAAACAATTAAAAATGATGGGTTGCCTCTCACCAAGCGCTTGATTTATTGTCGTGGCACGACATAGCTATCTCGATTACTTAGACTTCATCGAGATAGATGGGGCATCGTTTTCTGAATGGATTCAGACGACGCTGATGCTTACTTGTAGGCATGCAATCTTCTTCGATATCACTCTTGTGCATACATATCCCAGGAGGGATACCAATTATATCATCAATAGTCCAACCCATAGCTCTCTTGTATCTCTTTAGATCAGAGATGAGAGACTCTACGTGTTGTTCACTTAAATCATCCGCCACACTCACCGAAAGTGTATTTCCACTTCCCAAGAATGCATACCTTAGATAATTGGGGAGCTCTTTCGATTCTAGCACTGGGGGCTCTTCAATGGAAGTCTTCGCTGTTGGTGACGGTTGATTCTTAAGATCAAGGTCCGGCTGCTTAGGAGTATAAGAATAGGGCCCTATTTCTGTTAGAGCACACATAGTTTCTTTATAATCTTCATCATCCTTATGCTCAACATTCAGCAGTGCAGCAGACAATGGCTCAACAGTAAGTTGTTTCTCTACAGATAATGCTTTCTTATCCTCATAATGAACATCAGCTACAGAGAACACATTCATATCGCTGGGCTGCTTCATTGCTTTGCATATATCAAAGCGGACCACTTCGTCATTCAACCGAAATAAAAGCTCATTAGCTCTCATGTCAATGAGCACACTTCCTGTTGCAAAGAAAGGACGTCCCAAGATTATGGGAACTTCAGAATCCACCTCGCAATCCAAAATCACAAAGTCTGCAGGAAAAATGAAGGTAGACACCTTCACCAACACATCATTCAAGATACCCACAGGTCATTTTACCGACCTATCTTCCATCACGAGCCGCATATTGGTTGGTGTAGGGTTGCCCAATCCTAACTTTCTGTAGATGGATAGTGGCATCAAATTGATGTTAGCTCCCAAATCGCACAATGCTTTGGCAAAATTCATAGATCCAACCGTGCAAGGAATAGTGAAAGCACCAGGGTCTGCCTTCTTTTGTACTAAGGACCTTGTGGCAATTGCACTGCAATGATGAATATTATCTGTCGGCTCATAGCTTACTGCCCACTTCTTTGTTAAAATATCCTTCATAAATTTTGCGTACCCAGGCATTTGCTCTAGCGCCTCCACCAAAGGGACATTAATAGTGAGCTGCTTCAACATAGTCATAAACTTATTAAACCTGGTATCGTCAGCTTTCTTCTTCAATATCTGAGGAAAAGGTGGTGGTGGAAGGGGAATAGTTTTCTCCATGACTTTCTTTTCCTCTTGCTTCCGATTGGTGATCTTTTCCAGCCGTGGACGTTGAGGGGTGACGTCACTAACAACCTCATCAGCTGCTTCGGCATCTTTTGGTTCTACAATGATCTCATTATTAGCCATATCATCAACTACCTGCTTGCTTTGGAATGAGTTTTCTAGCACCTTACCACTCCTAGTAGTAATAGCCATGCATGATCCGTCGTTCCTTGGGATTTGCACCGTATCACTGGGTAGTGTTCCAGCCTTTCTTTGGTTGAATGCCGCAGATAATTGACTCAATTGTTGCTCCAGCTATTTTATTGAAGTGGAATACGAGTCAACCAATAGCTTCATTGAGGACAGATCATTTATTACCTCAGTTACTCCTGTGCTGGTTACCTCTACTCCTTTCAGAAGCTTAGCCATCATATCTTCCATGGACATATTTCCAGAACCAGATGCAGCGGCGTCACGTCTTCCAGGAGGAACATACAAACCACTCCTGTTGGTATTGTTTTTCCAACTACCTTGATCGCGGTCCTTGTATCCAGATTTATCATAATAGATCCGACCTTGGTTTCCTTGGGCATTGCCTCGGAAACCCCCCTGATTATTCAAGTAGTTGGCTTCTTCCTCTGAATCGGATTCGTCTCTTCCTTTTGATGCAACTGCTTTGTCTTTTTTGGTTTTCCCTGATAATAAATTCTTGGTAAGAAGATCCATCTGTGTTTTCATGTGCGCCATATTTTGATCACGTTCCTCTTGTCTACGCCTCTGCTCTGCAGTCAAGCCAATAGATACTGTAGAGCTTGCTACCTCAGAATCCCTGGTATGCCAAGCTCTACTCTGCTTTTTCATACGATCTAGCATATGACTTTCCTCAAGAAAAGTAAGGTCCATGAATGACCCACTTGCAGCGTTATCAACCACTGGCTTTGTCACTGAGTTCAAAGCCCTGTATAATATCTCCATCAAGTGGATATTCATCATCTGATGGTTTGGGCACCACATAAGCTTCTTCTTGAACCTCTCCCATGTTTCGTGGAGAGCTTCAGTTGGAAGCTGTCGAAAATTGCTGATCTCATCCCGTAATTGGGCTCTCTTGGATGGCGGAAAGAATCTTTCTAGGAAAGCGTCTTTTAGTTGCCTCCAATTAGTAATAGAATCAGGAGTTAGCCCGTTCAACCATAGAGTTGCCTCCCCAGACAGAGACAATGGAAATAAGCGCAGCCGAATTGCATTCTGTCCAACTCCTAGATTGTCAAACGACTTGCATGTTGAAATAAAGTTGATCAGATGTATATTTGGATCATCTCCTGCGAGTCCACCAAATAACCCCTTGAGCTGCAATAACTGAATCATGGTGCTAGTGATATTGAACTTAGCTCCGGGTGCCAAGGGTGGAGGAATAATAACCCCTGTGGCACCAGCTCCATCGAGATCGTCATCATCATCATCAAAAGGAGCCTGCACAGCTTGGCGGTCAGGTCTCATTCAAGCTTGATGATCTCTCCTGTTCACAGGTGCTGCCACCTCATCTTCACGTCGTGGATTAAGTAACTCATCATCACCCAGGTCCTCATCATCAGGATTTGTTGCCCGACCTGGGTTATCAATATTCTGTTGATGCACTTGAGCAGCTGCCAGTGCAGCTAGTCTAGCCTGCTCCTGTTGAGCCGCCCTTCTGTCAATGTCACGTTGTGCATCCATTCTGCCAATAAGTTGAGGTTCAGGATTGATAGGTAATAACGGTTGACCTAAACTTCGAGTGTTTGGCATGCACTAAACAAAACCTGCAGAAAACAAAAACAACAACTAAAAGTAAAGTACGAGAATCTTTGACCAAAGGGTCTAGTAACTATCACAAACTTAGTTGACAACCGTATTCCCCGGCAACGGCGCCAAAATTTGATAACACTCAAACTACAGCTATCGTAAGAGTGTAAGCGGTCGTCGTCAAATATAGAACCCAACTGGGTTGGGTGTCAAATCCCACAGGGAATACTCGGTCACTAAGTATGCAACGATTAGTAGACTATTGATGAAAGTTCTGCGGATAAAGGGGGGGATTTTATGCGTGAATTAAGAGTATCAAAATAGAAAAGTAAAAACGGAATGCTTGGTAGGTTTTAATCAATGAGTATTGTAAGTTAGGGTTATGTCCACCTTATGAGTTCTACGTATCTATTGGCTCTGAGTTATACGGAATTCAGACATGCATGCGCTTATAGAGATTCGTATTCTATGGTAAATCCTAGCGTCTTTCGACCATCAAGGATTATATCACTTTAACTCTTTTGAGCTTAAAGAGTATACTAACGGTACAAATTCTCCAAGAGGTTAATCCAGTTACGGCACTAACTTTTAAACAAGGTTTAGTAGCCCTATTTCCTTGTCATTCTCTCTTTTCCAGACATGTAACTTTTCTTTCGAACAAGTTAATGCTATACTGGCGTATTCTATATGTTTGCAACCACAAGAATTCAATTAAGATGAAGAGAGTAATGATATAAGCAGCATATGTATCAAGAATTCACAAACTCATAGCAACGGATAGTATCTCATAAGGCTTCCATAACCCTAACAGAGAAGTTTAGCTACTCATGAGCGCAACAGAGATCACAATAAACATCATCATCATATCAAAACTAGAATGATCTCACGTTGGAGAGGAGTGTGGCGTCACAACAAGGTTGACTTTTTTCCTCTTGGTGTTTCCCACGAGTTAGCGTTTTTCTCTGTTAACAATTGTAACGTGAATTAAGAGCGGAAGTTGAATGAAAAAAGAATTGAATTAATGAATGAGTGAATAGTAAAAAGCTTCAGCAAAATAGGGTATTTATAACACCCATATCCTATTCCTACTAGGCTACAGCGTACTTATCCTAATCCTACTAGGTTACTGCATCCTTATCCTAATCCTACTAAGTTACTGCTGATCCTCAAAGTCTTTAGAAATGCTGTTTTTGCCCAGGACAAGTTATCCATGCATCACTTTCAGTCCATAGGCGTCCAAATGCTACTTTCCTTCTTTCGTGAAGCTTCCTTTGGCGTCAAGTTATCCATAAAGTGCTGGAATCTTCATCATTTATACCTGAAAACTTGCTAATCACGTTTGTTAGCTCACTTACAGGAAAAAGGACTAAAAGTGCATGAATTATATATTTTTTCCTCAAAACTTAGCTAAAATATGGGTACATTAAGGTGCTTTAGCCGTGTAAATATGCCTATCATCACTTTCCTATACAGAAAGAATACAGTTGATAAAGTCTGTTGACTTTGGCATCCAAACCTAATGGGCACAGATTTTTCTGATGCCAAAGAGGATCATGAAATTGATATCTAGACTATGCAGAGTGTTCTTATGGATGGGTGCTACCTTGACATCTAAAAAGGCTCTTGTAGCTTGGGAAAGGATTTGAATCTCAAAATCTGAAGGTGGTTTAAATGTTTTGAACATCCTTTTGTGGAATAAAGCTGCAATCTCTAAACAACTCTAGGCATTGACTGAGAAAAAGATAACTTATGGATAAAGTGGGTTCATGACTACTACTTGAAGTTTGACATTCTTAGATCCTGTGAGTGTCCAAAAAATTCCTCTTGGGCAATCAGGAAGATCATCTACACAAGACAGCATATTATAACAGCCCCGGAATTACAAGGTGACTTGAAGGCTAGGTTGAAGCCATGTGTTACTGGAGGAACATTCACTATCAAAAAGATATATAATTCCTGTACTCCCTAGTTTCAAAAGATCCCTTGGAACGGTATCATCCTAAATCATTCAGTACACCCAAGACACAAATTTATACTATGGCTCACCCTGTTGCATAGATTATCCACCGTTGAGAGGCTAGCTAAGTTTGGAATTCAGGTGCCTAGAATTTGTGTATGTTGTGGAAATACTGATGAAACACACGATCATTTATTTTTAGAATATCATATCACCAAACACTTGTGTATGAGACTACTGAATTAGCTAGGGATGCAAAGAAATGTAGGCTGCTGGAACCAGGAAACAGAATGGGTAGCATAACAAACTGGAGGGAAATCTGCCAGAGGTGCTATTCTTTGTAGTGTATTTGCAGTTATGGTCAACATCATATGGAGGAGCAGGGATAACATTATATTTCAGAAAGGTAGATATGAAGAACCCAAGTCATGCAGGGAAATAGCAATCCATATCCACATTCAAGGACAAATGCATAGGAAATGGGAGTTGGTACTTCAACAAATTGTTACAGCACCATGATGAAATATATTGATGTATTTAGAGGATCAAAGTGAATGTAATTATTCTAGTCTTTTATTCTCATTACTAGTTTAACACCCCTGTATGTTAGGAGGTACTTAGAACTAGTATAGTTTGGTTTGTTTACATTGAGAAAAGAGGGGGTTTGTCCCTGGTATGTTTTGTAAATACTAGGTGAAATAAAATTTAATATTTACCAAAAAAATACATCAATAATGAGCCAAACAATACTTACAAACAAACCATATAGCCATCAAAAGTATCAACCATATCATATACAACCACGAACACAACAATAATACCAGAAGTAACAACTATGTCCTTCTTAACGTCATAATAAGAACACCATTAGCTTGTTATCAGCTTATTAAACCACATGGCCTATCAAAATCAATACTAATTTGTACACACATGCTAACGGACGTATTTCTGTCAAACTAGTCATGACCTACAGGGGACAATCCAAGTCCATGTACCATACTAGCATAGTACCCTATCCTCCATAACCATATTTTATGAATTTCATCAAATTCACATTATCTATCGAGATACAACACGAGTACTAAATTTATAAGTACACTTATAATCATAAGGCAATTTGATCAAGTTCAATTTTCAATAATTATTTATATTAGTTTCCACAATCTAAATATCATCAAATTCAAGTATGTCAAAAGACCAATCAACATGCATTCAATCTAGGAGCATACACACAATTAAATTGAGTCTAAACTTCAATTATACTATAACCTACCTTAATTGAAGAATACGAATGAAAGCTAATTTGCAATGGCCTCACCCTTCCAAACAACTTTTGAATACTTGTTTTATTTGACTTTGATGTATTAATCCATACTCTTATGGGGATTATATATTTGAACTAACAAATTAAATTTCAACTAAAACAAGTCATTATTCGACCCCTAAATTAAGAATTCTTGTTCTCAAAGTCCTAGGCCTAAAACCTAAATTTATAGAAAAAAATAGACTGCGACCGACCTCGGATCTGGAACTAAGCAATGAAAATAGTAATTTTGATATTTTTAATTACAAAGAACACCCACTTTATCATCATTGTCCAGTCATTGTCTCATTATACCATTCTTGCCAATGATTAGCTATTATTGCGTAATATTACTTATGAACATTATTTTAAGGAGAATGAAGATAATTCGATACCTCCCTCATTTAAAAAAGTATGACCTACTTTGACTTGGCACAAAGTTTAAGAAAATAAAGAAGACTTTTGAATCTTGTGGCCTTAAATTAAAGTTGTGTCAAGTGCACAAAAATTCCCTTTAATCTTGTGGTTCTAAACATGCCATGTGAAAAGTTGAAATTAAAGTATTGCCAAAAAATAAAAAAGGTCATTCTTCTTTAAACAGGCTAAAAAGGAAAGTAGGTCATACATCTCGCCTTCACTGCCAATAACCATTGTCCATTACAAAACCATCACGCATCACTGTGAATGAATTCCCATATCATCATTATGGCCAATGATTGGCAATTGTAATCTTATCATTATAAATGATATTAATAACTAACTACTTCACATCTTACTCAAGTGGATAAAGATCAAATCATCCATAATATTTTCTTACTATGTGAATTAAATTCCCCCTCCCCTTATTATTGATGAAATAGTAAGAATAGGTCCACAACTAGTAGTTAACATAGAAATTACTCAAGAATTCTCCTCTCCTTTGATGTTAGGGTGTGAATGTCGTAAAACTCTCGTAAGTGTTTAGCTGCTTCTAGTTGAAACTTATGATGTTATTGTTATTGTATATGGTAAATCCTATCCACTTAAATCATTATTGTATTGGACATATAAAGAAACAATTTGTTTTTGACCCATTAAATCACTAATTGATTGATCATCTAAAATATTTGCAACTTCTAATAAATCCTCAAAATATTTCCAGGACCCCACAAAAACAAATCAAATACATAAATTGACTAAACAGTATATTCCAGGCCTATTGGAAACATTAACATACCAATTTGAGGTCGTCTTGATGAAGGTTGACCATGATTAAGCTCAACTTTATTTAAACTCAAGAATTCAACTAATGAATTAAATCACTTTTGAACACCTTGAGAAGTGATACTACCCATCCCTGTAAGTCATAATCACATATACAAACTATGGGGAGGGCTAAAATGGGAGAGTTCACAAAATAAATAAGAGGGTCATTACATCATATACCAATTAAACAATCGTTCATCCCCAAATAGGCAAACAAGAAACAAGAAGGGAAAATAAGAAATTACCTAAATCAACTTAAAGATATGGATACTTGCCATGCATATTGACTTCAGTCTCCCAAGTGGCCTCCTCAATAGGACAATTCTCTTAGCAGACCTTCACAGATGTAATCTCTTTAGTCCTCAATTTATGGACATTTCTATCAAAAATATCAATAGGTTACTCTTTATCAGAGAGGTTTTCATTTAACTAGACTGAATCCCAATGAATTAGATAGTTACTATCACCATGAACCATCTTTAACATAGTGTCACGACCCGAAACTGGGTCTAATCGTGATGAGTATCTCAAGCCCACCGAGGGCCAGAGACCACCCCCTTAGCCTACATCCAGAGCACAATAAATGAATACATCGGATGTCAACCAAAAATAATGAATAAGATAAATGAATCAAATGAAATACAAGAGTCAAAACAGAATGACCAATCATCCCAACACTTGTCCATAAAAACCTCTAAAACCAAAATACCAAACTAAGTTGGGACATGCCCCCGACTATGACTAAAAAAAATCCAACATGAAATACTAAACAATAATAAAAATAATGAAATGACCAGGCCTTTCGAAAGATAGAGGCATATCACTCCACAGCAGATCCACAGACGTACCAAACCACCTAATGCAGCATAGGAGCAACAGAAAAGCCTTTAGACCCTACATCATAAAATGATGCAGCATTTAGAGACAACCAGTAGGGTGAGCACTGGCATGTAACTCAGAGAAAAGGGATAAAATAATGTCATTGCCAAAATTAAAAACCACATGCACAATATTTAAATATACATACATATAAGATGTTAGGATAGGGACAAGGGTCATGAACATGATATTTATAACCATTAGCCTAAATTGTGTAGCTCGCTCCTTTATAAAGGGACCCATGGGATATATGGGTCAGACTCCCCTGCCAGAAGATCCCAGTGTGTGTTAGCCGCACGTACCGAGGAAATCGAGGAAAGGCTAAGGACACCAAGGCAATAGCCATACAAAATATAAAGTGGTCACAAAAAATATGGTCACATAGACTCCCACATCGAAAAATGTGGTTTTTAGTATTGGTCCGCCTAGGACCACACCTTTACGCTACATAATTCCTTTTAAGCACAAATTAAAATAGTTTAAACATAAACCTAAACGTTAACCAAGGAGTCTTTATTAAGGAATTTTCCAACATAGTATTGTCATACCAATATGCTTGCAATCTAATTGAATCATGCCAAACCACCAATTAATTTCGTTTCATAAAAATCAAAATCCATGACCACCAAGGGTATCTCAAAACCATTTTTATCTTCTGTTATCCTTTAATGCAATGTAATGTTCCAAAGTAAGTTAAATAATGCAAATTCCATATTCAAAACCAAAGTTTTAAAGGTGGGTTGAGATTAATGCCATTACCTAGCCAAATTTTCATCAATTTTGGGAAACCCATGTTTCTTATTCCAATCCTCATAAAAATGCATCCATTCAGCCCCAAAAACATCAATCAAAGTATAAACAACACATTTAAATCATGGAAAATACAATTCAACTAACAACTATCAAAAGCCCTGAACCCAATTTCAAACCCATAATTAAAATCCTATGAATAATGATTAAATATATGCCATAATGTAAAATTCAAGTTAGGGAGAGACATACATGCCTGAAATACCAACGAATTTGAAAAGAAATCGAAGTTTTGAGCTTGAATAGTGAATTCTCTGTGGAACCCTTAAAATTTCTTGGTTGGAGAGTTAAAGAAGAGAATAATAATGTTTGATCCTTGAAAACTGAAGGAAAGGGATTTATTTAGTATTTAAAGGTCGTGCAAGGGGTAAAAGGACCAAAAAACCCTCACCCCAAGTAAAAAAACTGGGCAAAAATTACAAAGCAGTGTGGAACGCCTCTATTGTGGAGATTAGCCTCCATGTCACGCCCGTATCGCGGAGGCTAAGTGGTGTGGCACACCATTATTGCGGAGTCTTACTGCCTCTTAGTTTCAAAGTGGTCCCAAACCCCTTTCAAAAATTCCAAAAATTTCCCAAAACATCCTTTTAACATTCCTTAACATAACTCAAGTCAAAAATTGACATTATGCATGCAGAAGGGTCAAAAATATTTTTTTTGAAATTTTGGGGGGTGTTATATTATCCCTCCTCCCCTTTAGATCACTCGTCCCCCAATGAGGAGTTAAGACATTTTTAGCATGATAACAAAAATAACACAGAAATCTTAGGAAAAATTTATAATGCGACAAGAGGGCAAATGAAAATCATACCTTAAGCTTTTTCCTCCAACACGGGGAACAAGAATGGGTGCTTTGCCCTCATATCTTCCGCAGCTTTCCATGTAACTTCTTCCATCTTTTTCTTCCTCCAAAGGACTTTTACCGAAGCTACATCCTTTGTCCTCAATCGATGAACTTGCCTATCCAGTATCTCAATAGGAACTTCCTCATAAGACAAAGAATCTATCACACTAACATCCTCAACAAGCACTATCAATGAAACATCACCCATAACACTTTTTAAGCATAGGCATTTAGAGAACATGATGAATAGAAGCCAAACTTGCTGGAAAATCTAACTCACATGCAACATTCCCAAATTTTCCTCACAATCTTATATGGACTAATTTAACGAGGACTAAGCTTTCCCTTTTTTCCAAACCTCATGACTCCTTTCATAGGAAAAATATTTAAGAATACCCAATCACTTACTTCAAACTCCAACTCCCTTCGTATTACATCGCATAAGACTTCTGGCAACTTTGAGTAGTCTTAAGTCTTTCTTTAATCACCTTCACCTTCTCATGGTTTAGTGAACCAAGTTAGGTCCAAACAACCTAGTCTCACCTACCTCATACCATCCAATAGGGGACCTAGACCTCCTACCATAAAAAGCCTCGAAAGGAGCCATTTGAATACTAGAATTGTAACTAATTTTATAAGAAAACTTGATAAGAGGAAATAGTCAACCCAACTACCCTTAAAGTCAATCACATAGGCCCTTAGCATATTCATTAAATTCTAAATAATATACTCTACTTTCCTATCCATTTGAGGTAGGAAAGCGGTGCTAAGGTTTATCTGAGTACCCAAACCTTTCTGAAACAAATTCCAGAAGTGAGGCATGAATTGCATACCTCGATCTAAAATGATGGACACCAGTGTTCCATTCAATTTGACTATCTCCGAATGAACAACTAAGCATAATCCTCACCTGAGCAGTTAGTCCTCACAGGCAATAAGTAAGAAAACTTAGTCATTCTATCCATAATGACCCAAATAGAATCATAATGGTTGTGAGACCGCGGAAGAACAGTGATTAAATCTACATTAATCATATCTCACTTCAATATGGGCAACTCTATCTCTTGAGACAGGACACCAGGCCTCAAATGCTCAACGTTGACTTACTGACAAACCATACACTTAGCCACAAAGTTTGCCACATCTCTCTTGATATTCTTCCGCCAGTAAATTTCTTTCAAGTCATGGCACATTTTAGTTGAACCCAGATGAATTATATATCTGGACCTTTGAGCCTCAGCCAAAATCCTTTCCCACAACCCATCAACACAGGAATACATAACCTTCCTTGATACCACAAGATGACTTCTCCCATAATCTCGAAATCCATAAACTTTTGCTGACCCACATCATCATTAATTTGCATAAGTAGGGAATCCAAAACCTTCTTCTTCTTCACCTCAGCACCAGGAGATAATTTAATAACTTCTTGAATAATCACTCTCTCATCCTCAACATCTAAGAGATGAACTCCTAAATTAGCCAACCTATAATATCCTTCACCACCCCAATTTTCTCCTTATTAATGTGAGATAAGCTCTACATAGACAACCTATTAAGAGTATTAACAACAATATTAGCTTTACCTGGAAGGTAGTAAAGGCTCATGTCGTAATCCTTAAGAAATTCAAGCCACCTCTTTTTCTTTAGACTCAATTCCTTCTACGTAAAAACATATTGCAAGCTCTTATGGTCTAAAAATACATATCCATATGTACCCCATACTAATAATGGCACCAAACCTTTAAACTAAAGACCACAACTTCTAACTCTAGATCGTGAGTGGGGTAATTTCTCTCATAAATTTTAAGTTGTATGGAAGCATAGGCTATAACCTTACCATGCTACATCAACACACAAACCCTCACAATACACAAAAAACCCATCAGTACCCTCAAAAAAGGTCAAAACTGGCATAGAAGTCAATTTATCCTTCAATTTCTCACAACTACCCTCACAAGCATCAGACCATAAAAACTTAACCTTTTTTTAGTTAACTTTGTCAGTGGAGTAGCAATAGATATAAAACTCTCCATAAACCTCCTATAATACCTCGCTAAGCCTAAGAAGCTCCTAAAGACAGTTGTAGTCGTGGGTCTAGGCCTCTTCTTAACTTCTTTAACTTTCTGTGAATCCAGCTTGATCCCCTCACTAGAAATAACATGCCTAAGAAAGGCCACAACACTTAGCTAAAATTCACACTTAGAAAATGTAGCATATAATTTCTGGTCCTTAAGAGTCTACAACACAATTTGGAGGTGATTGTCATGATCCTCCTCACTCTACGAGTATACTAAAATGTCATCAATGAAGACTACAATTAACTAATTCAAAAACTATTTATTACCCAGTTCATAAGATCCGTGAAAGCACTCAAAGAATTTGTTAATCCAAATGACATAACTAAAAACTCATAATGGTCATATCAGGTTTAAAAAATAGTCTTGGGAATACCAACCTCCCTATTTTTCAACTGATGGTATCCCGAAGGAAGATTAATCTTAGAGAAACACCGAGCACCCTGAAGTTGGTCAAAAAAATCATTAATCCTAGGAAGAGGATACTTATTCTTTACTATAACCTTATTTAGCTGACGATAGTCTATACACTTCCGAAAAGGCTTACCTTTCTTTTGCATAAAAAGTACAGGAGCACCTCACGAAGAAATAGTATGATGGATGAAACCCTTATTAAGAAGATCCTTTAACTACTCCTTCAGTTCCTTTAGTTTAGTCAGAGCCATCCTATAAAGAGAAATGGAAATAGGAAGGGTATTTGATAGAAGATCAATCCCAAAATCTATCTCCCTATCGAAAGGAATTCTAGGAAGATTATCGGGAAAAACTTCAAAAAATTCATTAACGATAGGGAAAAATTACAAAGAAGTAATTTCAGAATTAGAATCCTTAACCCAAACTAGATGATATAGACACCCTTTGGATATCATTTTGTGAGATCTAAGATAATAAATAAAATTCCCTTTGGGCACTAAGGAACTCCCCTCCCATTCAATCACTAGTTTATTAGGAAAATAGAAACTAAACTTTCGTGTCCTACTCCAGAGAAGCATAGCACTAATAAAGTCAATCCATCCCTAAGATTACATCAAAATCCACCATATCAATTTCTATCAAATCCACTAACATCCCCTAATGAAAGATGGACACCACACAACTCCTATAGACTTTCCTAGTAATAATAGAATCACCGACTAGAGTAGACACAAAAAAAGGGTCAAAAATATTTTCAGTACTAGAACCAAAGTGCACAACCACATAAGGGGTCACATAAGATAGGGCAGAACCTAGAGTAAGAAAATGATAAACATCATGAGAGAAAAGTTGTAACAGATCGGTGATAATGTCTAGGGATGCCTCAGATTCCTGATGAGTAGAAAGAGCATAGAGATAATTCTGGATAGTGTCGATACCAGTCGAAGAAATGGCGACTGGAAATTTATTAGCTCCAGTGGAAACTTCAGCTATGGGACCGAAAATTTTAGAGAAGTAGCAAACTTAGCCTTGAACCAGATACCTTGACCAACAGAACCTTTAAGGTATCTGACCACCCTAGTAGCTGCTTCTCAGTAGGATTTCTTGGGGTGTTGCATGAATTACTGAGAGTTTGCATATCAAAATTAATGTCTGGCCTTGTAATGGTGGCATACATAAGTTTCCCAACAAGTCTTTAGTAAGATGAAATATCAGATAGCAACTCATCATCTTGTGCACCTGTGGCATGATCATACTTAATAGATATTAACTTGGCATTAGATTCTAGAGAGGTGATAGCTGGTTTAGAACAACTAAGCCCCGTGTCAGCAATCAACTCAAGAATGAACTTTCTTTGGTTCAATATGATCCCCGATGCTGATCTTAAAACTTCAATACCCAAAAAATACTTGAGATCACCCAAGTATTTCATTTTGAATTGCTAATGCAACTTGATTTTGGTGGCATTGATCAATGATGCACTGCTCCCATTAATTAGCAAATCATCAACATATACAAGCACTATAACAGTGTTATTACCTTGATGCAGAGTGAATAGGGAATAATCGTGTACACTTTGGGTAAAACCAGTATTAAGTAAGGCATGAGTGAGCTTTAGATTCCACAGCCTGGAGGCCTGCTTAGGGCAATACAAGGATTTGATCAATTTACACACCTTGTGCTCCTCTGTCTTCTAAATCCTTCTGGAATATCCATGTAGACTTTCTCCTCAAGATCCCCCTGGAGGAATACATTATATACATCTATTTTATGAAGATTCCAAGCTTTAGATACAACTACTGCAATCACACATCTGACTGTAACCATCTTAGCCACTAGTGAGAATGTTTCATGATAATCTAACGCCTCTTATTGACTATATCCTTTGTCCACTAACCTTTTCTTGAACCTTTCCACTTCACTATTTATAAGATATTTGTTTTTGTATATCCACTTAGAACCAATAGTATTCTTACTGTGAATTTATCACCTCTTGGTAAGATAGTTACATAGCACAAACATCCAAATACCCTGAAATGAGACAACGTGGGATCCTTGGAAAACATCAATTGAAATGGGCTCTTACTACTCAGAATAGAAGATGGCAACCTGTTCATTATATATACTGCAGTTTTTACATATAGTCCCCAATATTTAATGGGCAAGTGAGACTGAAACTTAAGGGCTCTGGCTATGTTTAATATGTGTCTATGCTTCCTCTCTACAACTCCATTCTATTGAGGAGTGTAAGGATAGATGGTCTGATACAGAATGCCTAGGGAATGGAATAATGTCTTACATTTAGAGTTGATAAATTTAGTTCCATTATCAGATCTGATAGTTTTCACAACTATTCCAAACTGAGTCTTAATCATGGAAATGAATGTTTTAATAGCCATTATGGCCTCAGACATTAACTAATAGGTGCACCCAAGTGTATCTACTATGGTCATCTACCATAGTCAAGAAATAGTATTTGTTTTCAAAAGTAGAAGTTTTATATAGACCCTATAAATCTATGTGTACAAGTTCAAAACAAGTGGAACATCTAGTAGTACTTGTAGGAAACAAAAGTCTTGTCTGTTTAGCTAGTGGACATACAGTACATTTATTCAATATATTTACATCACTAGGATTATTCAGAAAGTCTGAATATTTGAGAACCTGAGAAGTAGGGTATCCAAGTCTTTGGTGCCATAAACTGCAACTGGAAGTTGAGACTTTTGCAATGAATTTGCAGGTTTTTGATCCTGACTGATTAGTGTTTCCTGTCCAACTACCTTTAAGAACATACAGTCCACCCTCTTGTCTACCAATCCCCTTTACCTTGCCATTGAAGAGGTCCTGAAAGATACAAAAATCAGGATAAAAGGACACAAAGCATAGAAGTTCCTTGGTTATCTTAGCAACAAACAACAAATTAAGTTTGAAGTATGGAAAAAGTAGGACCTCTTTGATCACATCATCTGCAAAAATATAGGGTTCTCCTGTGTGTAAGATTGCCACTTCATCACTTGTTGGGAGGTGCAGCTTGTCCAAATATTTAGTGTCTAATCTAGTACTACTTTTTAATAAGTGTCTATGTGCAGATATATGATGTGTATCACCTGAGTCTACAATCCAACTGTCAGGCAGGCTTTGGATAAGAAACAAGTAGTAATACCTATCATATTTACTTATTTCATATCTTTGGTATATTTGCTCAACATGGTCACAATATGAGTGTACTTCTCCTCAGTGAATATGTGAGGCTTGTCCAGTTGTGCATGAGTCCCTTAATGACTAGAACTAGTAGCATTAACCTGACCAGCTACCATAGTTGGAGCCTGAGAAAATTTGTTACCAGTGTTGACAAAATGGAAGAATTTCAGCTTGATAGCTTGCAATCAAGGAGAAGAAGAACATAGTCAGAAATTGAATTTTCATTATTCTCCCTGAAGATTACAGTTATGAGTCTATTTATAGACTTGAGTTAAGATGAGCTAAGAATGAGCTTAGAAGTGAATCACGTATCCATCTCATTGATAACTCATTGTAACTAACTAATCATTGTATAACAACCTCTAACAATATTAAACAACCTTCAACAACCTCTACAGCTGACTCAGCTATTGACTAACTAACTAACTACTCCTATCAATATTACACATCAATGGAACAGGTAGTCGTGTATGTTGCCGTGTATGTAGTAGTTCAAAATAGAAATGGTTTAAAATTTCTCTTGAGCATTGCAGGTTATGTAGATTTCATGTTTCTCAACCATTATCCATAGTTCCACATCATTCTAAATCAATCTCCCCTATAACTATTGATTTTCTTCACTTTAAAACACACTATTTGAATAGTATCATTAATTCACAAATACTTCACCCCAACAATATCATATAAAAACACAATTGGTTATTGTATGAATTCTATTGAGAGAATTTTGTAAAAGAAATGAATTTCAGGAAAAGCATTCAACTGATTTTCTCTCTGTGTTGAGGAGTATTTATACTGGAAGAAACAAAAATATCTAGCATGCAACTAACTCACAACTGACAATGGTCTAGATACCATAAACTACATACAACTATCAGTAACTCCTAACTAACAGAATACAAAGAAACAAACTAACTAATTAATTAATGAATAATTAACTAACTAATTAAATCTTAATACCCCCCCCCCCCTCCCCTCAAATTGGAGGTCTGGAGAACACTGCTAACTTGTACAATACAACATAATGTTTGATGTTAGTTACAGTTTTTGCTAAGAAATCTTCTAGTTAATTGTCTAAGCTTATGTGAAGGAGTGATATAAAGCTTGTTTGTGAAAAATTAACCACAAAGTGCCAATCAAATTCAATGTGTTGGTTCTTTCATGAATCATAGAATTCTTTGCAATATGAAGAGCTGATTGGCTATCATAATATACCTTAGTAGAAGTTGGTAAAGGCACTATAAGTAGTCTGTTGAACCAAACCAAGTCACTTGCAACTTTCCTTATTTTTCTCCTTACCTCTGTTGAAGATAGAGATATGATTTCTTATTTTTTTGATTTCTAACTGAGAGTAATATTACCCAACAAAATAATATACCCAGTCACAAATTTCCTATAATCTCGGCAAGCATCCGAATCAAAATCACTGTAGGCTTTGATATTGTATCTCCGATCATGTGACATGAAGATGCCTAGAGTGGGATCTACCTTGATAGATCTCAACAAATAGAATATTTCCTTTAAGGGAGACTCTGTGGCATCTTACATAAATTGTCTAAGATATTGCACACTATAGGATCTATCCATTTTGATGTCAATTAAAAAATTTAACTAGCTAATGAATTTCCTGTAATATATGGGAGATGATAGAGGAGTTCCCTCTTAGGCATAAAGATTTTCTGTAGGATCCAGTAGAGAAGTACAGCTACTCAAACTAGAGATGTTGTAGCTTTTAAGTAAGTCAAGGATGAATTTTTTTGAAAAATAATAAACCCATCTTCCTTGTAGAATACCTCCATCCCAAGGAAATAATACAACTTTCCCAAGTATTAAATCTTGAACTTATCATTTTGAATGATTTTGAATTCTTCAATCTTATACATATTAGTTCTAATTAAGATAATATCATCTACATAGACAACCAAAAAGATAGTAGAACTTATAATCATTTACTGAAAAAGTGAGTAGTCATTTAATGAGGTATTAACCTCAAGAATACAATGCTTCACAGCTAGCTTGGCATACCATTGCCTGCTAACTTGTTTTGGACCATAGAAGGATTTGTTCAACTCGTATACCATTTCTAGTTTATTCATCACTAAACTTAGTGGTACTCCATATCCACTTCCTCATGCAAATCACCATGGAGGAGTAAATCATTCATGTTAATTTAAAAAATGCTTCATCTTTTCTTTTCTTTACTACTGGACTCTTACAGTTGTCATCTATATCACCTGCAAAAAGGTTTCTGTATTATTCAATTCCAGCTTGTTAAATGTATTCTTTTACTATAAGTCTTGTTTTGAACCTCTCAATTGTTTCATAAGACTTTTGTTTTACTTTGTATACAAACTTGCACCCTATTGCCTTTTTGCCACTAGGTATGGCCACCAAGTCCTAAGTATGATTTGCATGCAATGCCGTAAATTCTTATATCATGGTTGTTTCCAAGTAGGGTTCATAGTTGCATGTTCATATGAACAAATTTTATCATCACTAATAATGTTTCTTACAAGTGACTGACTCTCATGTTTCAGGACATCAACTGAGATGTGTTGATGTTTTGAAAAGTCATCATTAAGAGAAATTATCCTATTATGATGTTGGTTGTATAGTTGACCTATAATATGAGGTAGGATGTAATCATGTAGGTATGTAGGTAGCTTATATGATATAGAAGGCCTACTTGGTGCTGAAATTTCCTTACCTTTATGAGGGATGACATAGGGTGCTTGGCTAGGATTATATGAGTTCTAGGTTAGGTATGTGAATCAACTAGTTAGTCAGGTAAGGTTTCAGCTAGTATGTCACTTGCACCAACTACATTATTCTAAATTTTTGTACAATTTGTGGTCCAACTTCAGCATTGATAGTATCTATGAAGGGTACAAAATGTAGCACAAAAGGAAACGATGGCATATCAGAAGCAACAATAAAAGGAAAAATATTTTCTTTATGATGTAAAATGAGATACATGATAAAGATATAATCAAGAAATATAGGGGAGATAGAGAAGAAATAAAAAAATAATTCCACAACTTGAATAAATTAGATAAAAATAAATATAGATTTGTAATTTTTTTATTTGATCAAACAATTACATGATTGAAATTAAGGGAGAAGAGAATTGGAATCATACATGAATAAAACTTATCTAAAGATATTCAAGAGAGATCCAATGTACACACAAAGGGATAAACCCACAAAACTCACAAGGGTCTTCAATCTAAAAATATTATCCTTAAAAACAAGATTAGAGTAAGTAAATAAGTTGATATAAAAACTAGTATGTATCAATTTAATACTACAATCACTTGTGCTTTCCTTATTATTTAAAAGATATTCTTCAATTTTAGAGGACTTTCCAAAATAAGAAGTACTTTTAACAAATAATTTGGAAGTTAGCATGCTAACATCCAAGAAATTAGAACCCTCAAATAATTCACAAGAATTATTTTCACAATTCATGGACACTTTAAATTTTGGATCATCGTTTTCATCAAGAGCATATGAGTGAATAAGGAATGAATCATTCAATTGGAAATCACAAAAAAGAGGATTGTCAAAAAATTTAAAAATTTAAGCTCAAACAGACTATCATCACACATCTCATACTCCATTTCAAGAGTACTATCACCAAGAATATTCATGTCTTTACAAGATAAAGAATAATTATAATAAAATTAACTTGCAAAGACACAATCATTATCAATCACATTTTAGTATTCCAAGTAGCTAATGAAAAAATATATTCATCTTCATTACAAAATTTTTAGAAAACATCATATATTTTCATTTTTGTCATAACACTAGCTTGAAATATTTTAAACTCACAATCAATAATAATTTTAGCTCCACAATTATATTCAACTGGTAAATAATTATTCATTTATTTATTGATGTAAAATAAATAATCATCAACCTCAAAAAAAGATCGTCTAACATTCACACTCAAGTCAACATCAATTTCATTTGAAGTAAATAAATAGTTAGGATTAGACTGTTTACCTTGATGAACACTTAAAGAATCTTCTTTACCTTGATTTTTTCTAAAATTAAGCTCACTTTCTCTCTTGAAGTAGTCCCAACTTGACTTGTTTCTGTTAATTTTTGAATTTCTTTTCATATTGAATCATTCTTTTTTGTATTCTTCTTTAAAAAGACCTATTAAAAGGCGGAAACACAAGAAAACTTGGATTCAAAGGGTTAGATATTGAATATTGAGTGTCGATTTTGTAAGCTTAGGATTTGCCCTTTTATCTCTTCACGGACCTCTTCTTTCAATTCTTGGTAGGAATTCCATGGTATGAGTTTATTTTCTTCTCCGATGGTTTAATCTATTAATTAATGTATATTTAATTATTATATTGACCTTTCTTTCTTCTAATTTTTGTTCAGCCTAATATATTTTTATTCTTTACTTTCTAATCTTTTGAATTCATCTTTATTTTTTTTGTTGTGTTAATCTTTGGTGTATCATTTTACATCACTTTAAAAACTACATCTCTAGAGATGTGTATTTTCTTTGTGGCCAAATTGTATTCCCTTGATTTGCTTTAAACTAGTCTCTTTGAAACTTGGGAATGGATGGATAGTAAAGACATCTAGATGTTCTTATATGAGAATAGAATGGTTTGAATTTGTGCAACAATTCATATGGTAATTTTCCCATGATGAGAGAAGTATGGAGTCTGTTAATAATGTATGTGTCACATAGCATACATTCTCCCAAATATTGTAGTATTAGTTTAGATTGAAAGAGAAGTTCCCTAGCAGTTTCGCACAAGCATTTATGTCTTCTCTTCACCTTACTATTTGTTGTGGTGTGTATGGCAAGTTTTTTCATGAATGATTCCTTTTGATTTCAAGAAGGATGATGTCTTAGTGTTTTTGATATAAAGTCCATTATCTATTCTTCTGGACTTATTAGTGGTGTCAAACTATTTTTAACCCTTGGTTATGAATGTCTTAATGACTTCTAAGGTGTTATTTTTAGAGGTTAGAAGTTGGGTCCATATACATATGTTGTAGTCATCATTAAGGGTGATAAAGTATCTATGGTTTTCATGTGTCACTATATATAAGGATCCCCAAAGATCAATGTGCAACGATTGTAAGATTTTCATAGAAGTGTTGGTTCTATGGGAAAGTGACAATCTTTATTGCCTTTCCATTAGACAAATGCTATATAAGAAGGGTTGCTTGGTGGAAATGATTTCAATTATGGAATAAATGTCTCTCATTTTCATAATAGGTGCATGCCTAAGTATGTTATACTATAACATGTCATGACCCAAATGGTCGTGAGTGGAACCAACACTAATTTTTCAGTGGAAAAATCATCTAAAGTCAAATTATTACCCAATCATTTAGTCAATATTAAAATGAGGTTATCACAAAAACCAACTTAGCAATAATAAATCTAAAACTAACCACTAATAATGTGGAAAATCAAAAAAATCACCTATTACAATCCCCAAGACCCAAAAGTCATCTAACAAGAACTTCTAAAATAAAATGTCTAAAAAAAATATCCAAAAATAAAGAAAGATATAGTGTATCATTTTTCAAAAAAGGACCAGAACTAATATGATGATTTATGATAACCTAGAGATGGAGTGCTCACTCTTAGATAGAAATCAACTATCAAATGCTAGAGATAAGGTTATGTCTGAGCGTCTAGAACACTTTTTGCACTCAATAAAAGAAGAGTATAGGGTAGTATCAGTACAAGACACTATGTACTGGTAGGTATCATAGGCCAACTCAATATAATAACATGTATACACCATGTATTAAATAACAAGTAGATAGACATCAACATATAGCAAGTATTCAATGAATCAACAAATACATCAACATGGGTCATGACTTTTCTATTGGTGTATATTAGCAAGGCTGCTAATGTGCACTGTCTGTAAAATCACCATGATCCAATTGAAAACTCTAGTCGTTACTCCAGCAAATATTGTCACACCACATGATGGTAATATCTATAATCTCCCATCGATCATTTTTGGAAACTTTTTTCCCAAAAATTCAATTCAATACTGGAGGAGGGTAAGGATAACTCGTCAAACTCTGAATCCCCAAGGTCAATACATCTGAAAGACTACGGGGTTTTGACTGAACCCCCATTGAATAGTAAACTCTATTTCTCTACAGTGATGAATCTAAAAAACAATACCCCTATAATGCTTAAGGAATTTGGTGAGAATCAAGTAGATTACAAAGGGAAAGCAATATCATCTATTCCGCTGACTTTGAAGCAAGGTAAGATTTGTGTGAGTATAGTTGAGGAGGATATATGAATTCAATCAGAGTAATGGAAACATGCTCTTATAGAGTTTATAATTGGTGATAATCCATACCTGAAATACATTAAGGATTATATTTTGCATGTCTGGAACTATGCTGCAAAACCTCAAGTATTGAGTCATGATGATGGGTATTTTATCTTTAGATTTGAATCTGCTAATTATGATAGATTGTTAATGGGAGGACCTTACACTTTTCATAATAAACCATTCATTGTACAAGAATGGGACATAGATTTTGAATTCGATTCGGATTTTATCACCACCATTTTATGGGTTACCTTTCCTGGATTACTGTAACACCCCAAAAATCCAGACCAATATTAGAACCATGATTCAAGCTCATGAAAAAACAAAAATAATGTTTTGATAGTTATATAAGTGATTTAGACATATTTTAAGTCCTCAAATAGCTCCTACCTTGTAGATAAGTCAAAACATTCCTTAGCGATTAAATTCTTGTGAAGGAAATAACTATAATTATCTTCAAAAAAGAATAATTTTTTGTATACTAAGTATTTTTTATCTCAAGATCCAGTACATATAGATAATTGAATTATCTTTCCAACACCACCGATTTTGCCTTAATTTGATATCAGAGTAAAAAGTTATTTCCATTTTGCTAGAGAGGTGTTTGTCTGCCAAGGAGAGACAGCCAGGGTGATGGATCATCACATCAGTGATGGCCCTTCATGCTGTACCACTAACCTTAAGCAAAAAGGTCAAAATATATTCTTTTTGTGACAGTTAGAGTGATAGTAAGTCACAGAAGTGATGGTCCATTACCCAAATCGTCACTCGGGATAGTTTTGCACTATAACGACATTCTTAAATGTTTTTTTTGGTTTTTTTCAACTCTTTTAACCCCAAAAATAAGTCATTTCACCCTCTTAACATCAGCTATAAAGCGTAAATACTACCCTAACACATCATAACTCAAAAAGGGATGATTTTTTCTCCCCAAAAACCAAGTAAGGTTCATCAAATTCAAGTTCAATACCAAGAATAAATCCAAGGCTTCAACACTTAGGTATGTGTGATGTTCACACATGGGCCCCTTTCACCCATGGAGTCCAAGAATCCATTTTGTTTTAAATCATGAGTTTACATGTTCAAGTTGAATTATCTCCATGAATCTCTTATTGATTTCAATTGCAAGTTATGTTTATAAGTATTTTCAAATGGAAAGAACCATTACATGTTTTGAATGTTGAAATATTCACATTAAGTCCCTAATTTATGATTTTAGTCTTGTAATCATGTTATTCTCGCATGCTTTACCCAATCCCATACTTAAGTTCATGACTCTCATGTGTTTGATGAAATGCCTAAGTTTGGGGTTTTAAGAAATGACACCCGATACCTACGTGTTTCACATGTTTTCAGAATTTCAAGTAATGATTTCAATCACATCATAAATGTTACCTATTAGTTTAGTTCTAGTGTCAGTTCAATTGGGAGTAGGATTTAGCACTGAACGAATACAAGGTTGGCGGCTTCCCTGTCAGTTAGGCAAAGTCGTTAGTAGTAGTCCCAGCATTTCGAAACTATGTAGCCAGTGTAGGATATGAGGGGTATCCTATCAGTTTAGACTTGAATTCCTCTCAGTGGTCACCCATCAATTTAGGCTTGACACCGTGGTCCTTCAAGACATAAGATTAGTGGATTCACACAACTAGTGTTAGTACCCGTGGCATGGTAATGACACCCTTCCATCTAAGGTTACAGGTTGGACCCCAATCAGCTCAGATTGGGGCATGTCGGTTAGATGATACCTCCTACAATCTCAATATAATATTTAATGTATTTTCAATTTAGGTTTGCTAGACTAAGTGTACTGACTTTCAGATATTTAGTTTTACAGCTTTTAGTCTTTCAGATTACAGATTTATCTTAGTAACATAACAAATATGCACTTAGTCTTGCATTCTCAGATTTTACATGTTCATGCATTCATGCATGGTTAACCTATGTATTTCAACCTGTCCTTATCTCATATACTAGTATATTTAAAGTACTAACCGCATACTCATCTTTGTGCTATGATGTCTTATATCATAGGTTTGAATGCTCAGTTTCTCGACTATAGTTAGACAGCTTAGCGTAATCCAGCAACAGTATGGTGAGTCCTCATATATTGAGGGCATGTTATGCATATTCAGTATCTCAGTATTTCTTATTTTCAATTAGTCAGAGTTAGTTGGGGGTCTGTCCCATTAACTCCTCAATTAGTTTAATTTAAAGGCTTTTAGATAGTCAGTCAGACAGTTAGACAGTTTTATCAGTCTTATCAGATGTTTCAAACTTGTGATTTAACCTTCTTTCAATATTCATACTTTATGTCTTTATCAGTTATTTTCACACATGTTCTTTATTATTATTTTATTTAGTGCTCACAATAGGTACCAGCTCATGGGTTAGCTTGTGGACCCTTATTACTGTAAGTACCGTTGTCGCTACTACGTGGTAGCCTCGGGTCATAACAAAACTTGGTATCAGATACTAACATTGTACAGTATCTTAGGGAGTCTGAAAGTCATATAGAGTAGAGTATTGTGCATGGGTGTGAAGCACACCACACTTATGGACAAGAGGCTACGAGACGTCTTAGAAAAAGTTTTCCTTCTTTTAGTGTTCATGTCATGTGAAAGAGCATGAGATCTATTAAACTCTCTTTCTAACTCATCATTTATTCTGATTACAGATAATTCCTCCCAGAAGAAATAACAACAGAAGGAACAAGGACCAACCCGCACCACCTCCTATTCAGGAAGATCCCCTGGATGATCATGTTTCTCACGCTGAGTTCAGGGCAGCTTTTATAGCCATGGCCCATTTTGCAGCTTCTCGGAACAATCAGCAGGCTATTTCTCCATCTAATCTAGTGGAAAATATAGATGTAGCTAGAATTCAGGATTTCACTAGGATAATCCCCCTTTGTTTTTGGGATCCAAGTCTAAGGAGGATCTATAAGAGTTTCTAGATATGGTGTAGAAGGTGACTGATATCATGAGCGTCACTTTGGTTGAGAGTTCAAAGTTGGTTGCATATAAGTTGTAAGATGTGGCTCACACCTAGTATAAGCAGTAGAAGGAGGATAGGGGTGCTGAGGTGGGGCTTATAGAGTGGGAGGAGTTTGCCATAACTTTGTTGGATATGTTCTTTACTTTATAGTTGAGGGAATCTAAGATGCAAGAGTTCATCAATTTGAAGATAATATAAGTGTGAAGGAATACTTATTTAAGTTTACTCAGTTGGCGAGGTATGCTCTTTCGATGGTGGCAGACAATAGGTCTAGAATGAGTAAGTTTGTTTATGGTGTAGCTGATAGTGTGGGTAAGGAGTGTAGTAATGCTATATTGATAAAGTATATGGACCTATCTAGATTTATTGTTCATGCTCAGCAGATTGAGGAGGAGAAGTGTAAGGAGAAAAAGAGAGAGAATAAGAGGGCCAGAACATGTTGTTTTAACTTTTCTTAGCCAAGGTCAGAAGATGGTGACCATTCTTAGTTCCCTTAGAAATTCCCATCTCTAGCTCTATCTTCAGCTAGTACACCAGTGCCAATGTTTAGGAACGACAGTAGGGATAAAGCACCAGGCTCTAAATCTGAGGGTAGTATGAACAGTGGTCGTACTAATCCGCTCTACAGGAAGTATGGTAGGAATTATTAGGTCATATGTAAGGCTGGTAGTAATGTGTGTTTTGGATATGGAAAGCTAGGTCATAGGATCCGAGAGTGTATGTTGGTGGCGCAGAGGGGCAGAAATGATCGCCAACTGGGCCATAACAATTTTTCAGCAGCACCCACAGGTCACCCGACTCAACAAGGCGCCACTTCTAGTGTAACTAGTGGGAAATGCCATAACAGACTGTATGCACTCTAGTCCTGACATGATCAGGAAAGTTCTCCTGATGTGGTTACGGGTACGTTACATGTTTTTCATCTTTATGTGTATGTTTTACTAGACCCCAGAGTTTTATTTTCTTTTGAAACCCCCTATATAACTGTCAATTTTGGTGTCAATCCAGAAACATTAGCAGAGCCTTTCTCAGTATCTACCGTAGTGGGTAAACCTATTACATCCAGATGGGTATACAGAAATTTTCCAGTTACAATATCTCAGAAAATCACTTCAGTAGATCTTGTAGAGTTAGAGATGACTAATTTTGATGTCATTCTCAGTATGGATTGGCTCTACTCATGTTATGCCTCAGTTGACTGTAGAAATAGAGTCATTCATTTTCTGTTTCCCAAGAAACCAATTATTGAATGGAGAGATAGTACTTTAGTGCTTAGGAGTTAAATTATTTCATATCTTAGAGCTAAAAAGATGATATCTAAGGGGTGTGTTACATTATCAGGGTAGACTGTGTGTTCCGTGTATTGATGTTTTAAGGTAGTGGATTTTAGAAGAAGAACATGGTGTGCGGTATTTCATTCATCCAGGAGCCACTAAGATGTACCGTGATTTGCGGGAAATCTATTGGTGGAATGGTATGAAGAAAGATATTGCAGAGTTTATGGATGAGTGTTCAAATTTTTAGCAGGTTAAGGTTGATCACCAAAGGCCTAGTGGTACATTGTAGGAGTTCATCATCCCCACTTTGAAGTGGGAAGTGGTGAATATGGAATTTGCGATAGGATTGCCCCGTACGCATCATCAGTATGATTCTATTTGGGTTATTGTTGATAGAGTGACCAAGTCAGCCCATTTTTTACTAGTTCATACTTCATTCTCAGCTAAGGATTATGCCAGTCTTTATATCAGGGAGTTGGTTAAGTTTCACAGGATTCAGCAGATATAGGTACTCAGTTTACCGCTCACTTTTGGAAGGCTTTTCAGAAGGTTCTTGGTACCCAAGTTTATCTCAGTTCAACTTTCCATCCTTAGACAAATGGTCAGGCAGAGAGGAACATTCAGACCTTAGAGGCTATGTTGAGAGCCTGTGTTATTGACTTTAAAGGTAGTTGGGATGACCACTTACCTTTGATTGAGTTTGCCTATAACAATAGTTATCACTCCATTATTTAGATAGCTCCATTTGTGGCTCTCTATAGAAGGAGATGTAGATCTACTATTGGTTAGTTTGAGGCAGGTGAATCTGCTTTGATAGGACCAGATTCAGTGTTTGATACAATAGAGAAAGTTCAGTTGATTCAGGAGATGCTGAAGACAGACCAAAGCCATCAGAAATCTTATAATGATGTGAGGAGAAGGGATATTGAGTTTGAGGTTGGCGATTTGGTTTATTTGAAGATTTTTCATTTGAAAAGATGAAAAGATTTGACAAGATAGGGAAACTCAGTCCCCGCTTTGTTGTCTCTTATAGAATCTTGAGCTATTTTGGGAAGGTAGTTTATGAGCTAGAGTTGCCTGCAGATTTGGCATCAGTGCATCCGGTGTTTCATGTCTCTTTATTAAATAAATGTATTGGCAACCCAGTTTCAATCGTGCCCTTAGAGAGTGTGGAGATAAAAGATAGTCTTTCCTGTGAAGAAGTCCCAGTTGAAATCCTTGATCGTCAGATTCGTAGACTAAGAAATAAAGAAGTTCCCTTTCTTAAAGTTCTTTGGCGGAATCAGTCAATTGAGGGAGATACTTGGGAAGAAGAAGTAGATATGCGAACCAAGTACCCTCATCTTTTCTCTGCAAATCCAAGTTAAGCTTGAGGTAATGATCTTTCTTAGATTTACTCCTTTCCATTCTCAGTTTTATATATTTAACCAATCTCATGTCATTGCATGCATTCACAAAATTAGTTCAGTTCATGTATCATGTCTTAGATTCAGTTATGTAATCATGTTTTAAGTCATGCATATTTAGTAGATGATCCCAGCTTCCTCAGTAGTCCCAATCTAACTAGTCATGCATATTCAGTATATGATCCCAGCTTCCTCAGTAGTCCGAGTCTAACCATTCTCATTCGAGAATGCATGTTTCTAAGGAGAAGATATTATAACATCCCAAAAATTAAGAACAAAATTAGAACCATGCTTCAAGCTCATGAAAAGTAAAAAATCATGTTTTGATAGTTTTATAAGTGATTTGGACATATATTAAGTCCTCAAAAAGCTCCTACCTTGTAGATAAGTCAAAACATTCCTTAGCGATTAAATTCTTGTGAAGAAAATAACAATAATCACCTTCAAACAAGCATAACTTTTGTATACTAAGAATTCAGCAGCTCAAGACCCACCAATAAATAGATAATTGAATTATCTTTCCAAAGCCACTGGTTTCGCCTTAATCAAATATTGGAGTAAAAAATTATTCCAATTTACCAAAGAGGTGTTTGTCTGCCAAGGCGCGACGGTCAGGGTGACGGACCATCGCATCAGTGATGGCCCATCGTGATAGACCTTTACCCTTAAGAAGAAGGTCAAAATATGGTCTTTTTGTGATAGTTGTATTGACGTTCAATCACGGGAGTGATGGTCCATCACCCGAGATAGTTCTGTACTTTAATGATGTTTTTAAATGGTTTTTTGTTTTTTCCCGCCTCTTTTAACCTCAAAACTACGTCGTTTCACACTCTTAACATCAGCTATAAAGTGTAAATACTACTCTGACCCATCATGACTCAAAAATCATTCGTCACAAAGCAAAAAGGGGTGATATCTTCTCCTAAAAAAACAACTAGGGTTCATCAAATTCAAGTTCAATACCAAGAATAAATCCAAGGCTTCAATACTCAGGTATGTGTGATGTTCATCCATGGGCTTCTTTCACCCATGGACTCCAAGAATCCTTTTTGTTTTAAATCACAAGTTTACCCATTCAAGTTTAATTATCTCCATGAAGCTCTTATTAATTTCAATTATAAGTTATGTTTATAAGTGTTTTCACGTGGAAAGATCCATTACATATTTTGAATGTTTAAAACTTCATGTTAAGTCCCTAATTTATGATTTTAGTCTTGTAATCATGTTATTCTCGAATGCTTTACCCATTCCCATGCTTAAGTTAACGACTCTCATATGTTTGATGAAATACCTAAGTTTTGGGTTTTGAGCAATGATCCCCTACTATGGGTTAGAGATTTTATATGGCATTATTATTATTTTTGTTCAAAATTGGTGGGTTATGAACATCCGATACCTATGTATTTCACATATTTTTAGAATTTCAAGAAATTATTTCAATCACACCATGAATGTTACCAGTTATTCAGTTATTATGATCATGATGAGCACTATCAGTTAATTAAAAATGATTAGTTAAGCTTAGTTCAGTTCAGTTATAGTGTTAGTTTAGGTTGGAGTAGGATTTAGCACCGAGCGAATATAGGGGTGTCGGTTTCCCCGTCAGTTAGGTAGTATCGTTAGTAGCAATCCCTGCATTGCACTATGTAGCCAGCAAAGTATATAAGGGATAACCCATCTGTTTAGGATTGACACTGTGGTCCTTAGGGACATCAGATTAGTGAGTTCACACAACCAGTGTTCGTAGCTGTGGCACAGTACTGACATCCATCCAACAGGGGTTACAGATTGGACCCCAATTAACTCAGATTAGGGCTGTCGGTTAGATGATACCTCCCACAGTCTCAGTACAGTATTCAATATATTTTTAGTTTAGGTTTGCTTGACTAAGTGTACAGACTTTAAGATATTTAGTTTTACATCTTTCAGACTTTCAGATTACAGATTTATCTCAGTAATATAACAGATATAGACTTAGTCTTGCAATTTTCAGATTTTATATGGTCATGCATTCATGCACAGTTAACCCGTGTTTTTTAGCCTATCCTTATTTCATATACCAGTACATTCAAAGTACTGACTGCATACACTTCTTTGCGCTATGAAGTCTTATATCATAGGTTTGGATGCTCAGTTTGCTGACCACAATTAGACAGCTCAGCATAATCCAATAGTAGTAGTGGTGAGTCCTCATCCATTGAAGGTAGTTTATGCTTATTTAGTATCTCAATATTTCTTATTTTCAATCAGTCGGAGTTAGTTAGGAGCCTGTACCATCAACTCCAAAGTTAGTTTAGAGGTTTTTTGACATTTAGACAGTTAGACAGCTTTATCAGTCTTATTAGATATTTTAGAATTGTGATTTAGCCTTCTTTCAGTATTCAGACTTCATGGATTTATTAGTTGTTTCAGCACATGTTCTTTGTCATTATTTTATTTAGTGCTCCTAGCAGGTACTAACTCATGGGTTAGTTTGTGGTCACTTGTGATCATAAGCACCATTGTCTCTACTAGGGGGTAGCCTTGGGTCGTGACAATTACCGGTTGGGTATTGGTATTATAAAGCTTTGAGAAAAGTATCAAGTGCCATAGGCAAACCTAATCACACATACCAGTTCACTAATAATATGGAGAGAATATCATATTCAAAGGTTCTAGTGGAAACTGATAAAGCACAAGCCCTAATCAATTCAATAGAGATAGTCACTCCCACTGGTATTTTCCAACAACCAGTAGAATATGAATGAAGACCAAAATATTATGGTAACTTCTTGAAGTTTGGTCATTTCTTAGAAAACTGTTGGATCAAGAAGGAAGAAAATAAAAGAGAAGCTAAAGAAGTACCAATGAGAAAGAGGAGAAATAGAAGGAGGAAGAGGTCCTAAAAGACAATGCTTGTAGAAAGATGATATCCAAAGGAAGGTTAAATCAAACGATCCCCCTGTGTCTAGCTCAAAAGACCTTTACAAAGATAGGATGGTGCAACAGGGTTCAGTGAAGATCTAGACAAATGGGATAGGTACAACAGGGTTCAGTGAAGATCTAGACAAATGGGATAGGTAATACAGAACAAAACAGTACTAGCAAAAGTAGCACAAAATCTTTTGCCCCTCTAATGAAAATCCCAACAGATGATGGACCTCCGGGTTTACCTAGAAAGGCACCCGATATATGATCCTCTCTACATGGTACATCAGTGGTTTAAACCAACCCCTAAAAAAGAAAAAGGTAAAACTCTTTCTAAAAAAGTCTAAAGTAGATTTGTTTGGATGCTTGGAAACAAGAGTAAAGGAGAACAAAGATGGTAACATCCTTAATAAAATGGTGGGAGTATGGAACATATGTTGTAACTACCCTATGGACCCAAATGGAAGAATCTAGATAGTGTGGAAACCTATAGTAAATGTGTCTATAATCCAGATCAAGAATTAATTCATTCATTTATATGTAACTGATGCTTCTAGTAACTTCTTAGCTTATGTCACTGTGGTTTATGCAAAAAATAGTTTGCAGTAAAGGATAGAGGTGTGGAATAAACTTATAGCACTGGTGGTCAATACAGGAAGCATGATACTTAGTGGAGATTTTAATGTTGTGTTACTATGTAAAGAAACAACAAGGCCAAAGCGTTTTAGGCTTTACAGTACTGTATTGGAACATCAGAAGTTCCCTAAGATTGTGGCAAATACATGGATGAAATAATTTTTGGGCACTTATATGTATAAGTTGAATAAAAAACTTAAAGATCTTAAATGTGATTTGCAGGGGTTGAACACTTATATGGCAGCTTACACTCAGAAAATTCAACAAACTAAACCTCAGCTAGACATTACACAGAGTAGGCTTACTTCAGAGCCAATGAACCAGGTGTTGATACAAGAGGAAATGAAGCTTCTTAAGGTGTTTCAGCACTGGAATTTGGTTGAGGAGAAGGTTCTAAGGAAAAAGTTTGGAGCAACATGGATCAAATGTGGAGATTCCAATTCCAAGTACTTCCATGTACAATACAAGATCAGAGCCAACAAAAGCTCCATAACCTTTATTTATGACCGTACAAGTAAAACAATTATTGATCCTAGACTTATTAAGAATGATTTAATTGATTTCTTTACTGGGATAATGGGTGTTTCTACCCCTGAGATACCTTACCCAAATTCTGAGGTGAACAATTACGGACCCAGTCTCTCACACTATCAAAAACTTGAACTCATACAAGATGTCACTGATTAGGATATTCTAAATGTCTTGAAGAGTATGCCAGTAGATAAATCACCTAGGGTAGATGGTTTTCCTGTTGAATTTTATATAAGCCAATGGAACACTATCAAGGATGACGTCTTACTAATTGTGAGGGAGTTTTTTAGAACTGGAAAACTGTTGAAATCTTATAGTTGTACTGTAGTGACCTTGATTCCTAAATGTTCCAATCCTTCCATGGTCAAAGACCTTAGACCAATAGCCTGTTTTACCACTTTCTACAAGCTACTCACAAAAATCCTGACCGGTAAGATAAAAAATTTTATAGGCACTCTCATAGGTCCTTCACAATATGCTTTCATTCAGGGGAGAAGCATCATAGATAAAATCTTATTCAGCTATGAGTTGTTTAAATGGTACTCAAGGAAAGGACTGTCCCTAAGGTGTGTACTAAGAGTTGACCTCAAGAAGGCATATGATTCTATAGAATGGTGTTTTCTTAGGAGTATGTTAGCTGAGTTGGGTTTCCCTTTGAAGTTCATAACTTGGGTAATGGAATATATCTGCTTTGTATCTTGTTCTCTAGTTTTAAATGGGGGGCTCACAAAACCTTTCCAGGGGAAGAGGGGTATAAGGCAAGGTGACCTTATGTCACCTTACTTGTTTGTAATTGTTATGGAGTACTTGAATAGAGAATTACAATGTCTTGATCAGGATAGATTTTTCAATGTCATTCTAGATGTAAGAAGCTTGGAGTTAAACATATATGTTTTGCGGGTGACTTATTGTTGTTTTACAAATCTAGTATCAAATCAGTAACTCTGCTCCAACAAGACTTCATGAGGTTTTCTAGTGTTACAGGGATACAGGAAAACATAGATAAGAGTTCAATCTATGTTTATAGAACTCAACCATAGGTGAAATAGAGAATTCCTGAATTTTTGGGCTATGTTGAAGGTGGATTACCTTTTAAATACTTAGGAGTGCCCCTATCTTTAAAAAAATAACTATTGTCTAATGTATGTCACTAGTTGATAAAATAGCAGAGAGAATGAATTACTGGAGTGCCAAACTACTTTCCTATATAGGAAGACTACAGTTGATAAAGTCTGTTGTCTTTGGCATCCAAACCTAATGGGCACAGATTTTTCTGATGCCAAAGAGGATCATGAAATTGATAATTGGACTATGCAGAGTGTTTTTGTGGAGTGGTGCTACCTTGACATCTAAAAAGGTTCTTGTTTGTTGGGAAAGGATTTGCCTCTCCAAATCTGTAGGTGGTTTAACTATTTTGAACATCCTTTTGTTGAATAAAGCTGCAATCTCTAAACAACTCTGGGCATTGACTGTGAAAAAGATTACTTATGGATGAAGTGGGTTCATGACTACTACTTGAAGTTTGACAATCTTGAATGCTGTGAATTTCCAAAAAATGCCTCTTGGGCAATCAGGAAGATCATCTACACAAGACAACATGTTATAACAGCCCTAGAATTAAAAGGTGACTTGAAGGCTAGGTTGAAGGCATGTGTTACTAGAGGAACATTCACTATCAAAAAGATATATAATTCCCGTACTCCCTAGCTTCCAAAGATCCCTTGGAAAGGTATCATCCTAAATAATTCGGTGCACCCAAGATACAAATTCATACTATGGCTCACCTTGCTGCATAGATTATCCACTATTTAGAGGCTAGCTAAGTTTGGAATTCAGGTGCCTAGAACTTGTGTATGTTGTTGAAATGTTGATGAAACACACAATCATTTATTTTTAAAATGAAGTATCCCCAAACACTTGTGTATGAGACTACTGAATTAGCTAGGGCTGCAAAAAAGTGTAGGCTGCTGGAACCAGGAGACAGAATGGGTAACATAACAAACTAAAGGGAAATCTGCCAGAGATGCCGTTCTTTGCAGTGTATTTGTAGTTATGGTCAACATCATATGGAGGAGCAGGAAGAACATCATATTTCATAAATGTAGATATGAAGAAGCCAAGGCATGCAGGGAAATAGTAATCCATATCCACATTCAAGGACAAATGCATAGAAAAGGGGAGCTGGTACTTCAACAAATTGTTGCAGCACCATGATGAAATAGATTGATGAATTTAGAGGATCAAAGTGAATGTAATTATTCTAGTCCTTTATTCTCATTACAAGTTTTACACCCATATATGTTAGGAGGGACTTAGAACTAGTATAGTTTGGTTTGTTTACATTGAGAAAAGAGGGGTTTTGTCACTAATATGTTTTGTAAATACTTACTTGGTGAAATAAAATTTAATATTTACCAAAAAAATACATTAATAATGGGCCAAACAATACTTACAAACAAACTATGTAGCCATAAAGAGTATCAACCACATCATAAACAACCACGAACACAACAATAATACCATAAGTAACAACTATGACCTTCTCAACGTTACAATTAGAATACAATTAGCTTGTTATCAGCTTATTGAACCACATGACTTCTCAAAATCAATTCTAGTTTGTACACACATACTAAGGGACTTATTTCTGTCAAACTAGCCATGACCTACAGGGGACAATCTAAGTCCATGTACCATACCAGCATGACCAATATGCTTGCAAGCTAATTCAATCATGTTGAACCACTCAATTTAACCAATTGATTCCGTTTCATAAAAATCAAAATCCATGACCACCAAGGGTATTTCAAAACCATTTTTATCTTCCGTTATCCTTTAATGCAATGTAATATTCCAAAGTAAGTTAAATAATGCAAATTCCATATTCAAAACCAAAGTTTTAATGGTGGGTTGAGGTTAATGCCATTACCTAGTCAAATTTTCATCAATTTGGGGAAACCTATGTTTTTTATTCCAATCCTCATAAAAATGCATCCATTCAGACCAAAAAACATCAATCAAAGTATAAACAACATATTTAAATCACGGAAAATATAAATCAACTAACAACTATCAAAAGACCTAAACCCAATTTCAAACCCATAATTAAAATCATATGAATAATGATTAAATATATGTCATAATGTAAAATTCAAGTTAGGGAGAGAAATACATGCCTGCAATACCAACGAATTTGAAAAGAAATCAAAGTTTTGAGCTTGAATGGTGAATTCTCTATGGAACCCTTAAAATTTCTTGGTTGAAGAGTTAAAGAAGAGAATAATAATGTTTGATCTTTGAAAACTGAAGAAAAGGGATTTATTTAGTATTTAAAGGTCGTGCAAGGGGTAAAAGGACCAAAAGACCCACACCCCAAGTAAAAAACATGGGCAAAAATTACATAGCGATGTGGCACACCTCTATTATGGAGCTTAGCCTCCATGTCATGCCCTTATCGTGGAGGATAAGTGGTGTAGTAAACCACCATCGTGAAGGCTTACTGCCTCTTAGTTTCAAAATGGTCCTAAACCCCTTTCAAAAATTCCAAAACTTTTCCAAAACATCATTTTAACATTCCTAAACATAACTCAAGTCAAAAATTGACATTACTCATGCGGAAGGGTCAAAAATAAATTTGTTAAAATTTTGGGGGGTATTAGATTATCCCTCCTCCCCTTTAGATGATTCGTCCCCCAATGAGGAGTTAAGACATTTTTAGCAAGATAACGAAAATAACATAAAAATCTTACGACAAAATTATAATGCGATAAGAGGGAAAATTAAAATCATTCCTTATGATTTTTCCTCCAACACGGGGAACAAGAATGGGTACTTGTCCCTCATATCTTCTGCAGCTTTCCATGTAGCTTCTTTCAGCTTTTGATTCCTCCAAAGGACTTTTACCGAAGCTACATCCTTTGTCCTCAATCGATGAACTTGACTATCCAGTATTTCAATAGGATCTTCCTCATAAGACAAAGAATCTGTCACACTAACATCCTCAACAGGAACTATCAATAAAAGGTCACCCATACACTTTTTAAACATAGGCATTTGGAGAACAGGATGAATAGAAGCCAAACTAGCTGGTAAATCTAACTCGCATGAAACATTCCCAAATTTTCCTTACAATCTTATATGGACTAATTTAACGAGGACTGAGCTTTCCCTTCGTTCCAAACCTCATGACTCCTTTTATAGGAAAAATATTCAAGAATACACAATCACTTACTTCAAACTCCAACTTCCTCTTTATAACATCGCATAAGACTTCTTGCAACTTTGAGTAGTCTTAAGTCTTTGTTTAATCACCTTCACCTTCTCATGGCTTAGTGAACCAAGTCAGGGCCAAACAACCTTGTCTCACCTACCTCATACCATCCAATAGGGGACCTAGATCTCCTACCATAAAAAGCCTCGAAAGGAGCCATTTGAATGCTAAATGGTAACTATTTTTGTAAGAAAACTTGATAAAAGGAAATGGTCAACCCAACTACCCTTAAAGTCAATCACATAGGCCCTTAGCATATTCATTAAATTTTGAATAGCATACTCCTCTTTCCTATCCATTTGAGGCTGGAAAGCGGTGCTAAGGTTTATCTGAGTACCCAAACCTTTTTAAAACAAATTCCAGAAGTAAGGCATGAATTGTATACCTCGATCTAAAATTATGGGCATCGGTGCTCCATTCAATTTGACTATCTCTGAATAAACAACTTAGCATAATCCTCACCCGAGCAGTTAGTCCTCATAGGCAATAAGTAAGCAAACTTAGTCATTCTATCCACAATGACACAAATAGAATCATATTGGTTGTGAGGCCGTGGATGGCCAGTGATTAAATCCATATTAATCATCTCTCACTTCAACATGGGTAACTCTATCTCTTGAGATAGGCCACCAGGCCTCAAATGCTCAACCTTGACTTACTGAAAAACCATACACTTAGCCACAAAGTTTGTCACATCTCTCTTTATATTATTCCAATAGTAAATTTCCTTCAAGTCATGGCACATTTTGGTTGAACCCAGATGAATTGTATTTCTGGACCTTTGAGCCTCATCCAAAATCCTCTCCCCCAACCCATCAACACAGGAATACACAACCTTCCTTGATACCACAAGATGAAATTTCCCATAATCTCAAAATCCATAAACTTTTGTTGACACACATCATCATTAATCTGCATAAGTATGGAATCGAAAACCTTCTTCTTCTTCACCTCAGCACCAGGAGATGATTTAACAGCTTCTTGAACAATCACTCTCTCATCCTCAACATCCAAGAGATGAAATCTTAAATTAGTCAAACTATAATATACTTCACCACCCCAATTTTCTCCTTATTAATGTGAGATAAGCTCTACATTGACAACCTATTAATAGTATCAACAACAATATTAGCTTTACCTAGAAGGTAGTAAAGGCTCATGCCATAATCCTTAAGAAATTCAAGCCACCTCATTTTCTTTAGATTCAATTCCTTCTGCGTAAACACATACTGCAAGGTCCTATGGTCTAAAGATAAATATCCAAATGTACCCCATACTGATAATGGCACCAAATCTTCAAAGCAAAGACCACAACCGCTAACTCTAGATCGTGAGTGGGGTAATTCCACTCATAAATTTTAAGTTGTATGGAAGCATAGGCTACAAACTTACTATGCTACATCAACACACAAACCCTTACAATACATAACAAACCCATCAGTACCCTCAAGAAGGGTCAAAACTGGCATAGAAGTCAACTTATCCTTCAACTTCTCACAACTACCCTCACAAGCATCGAACCATAAAAACTTAACCTTTTTTGAGTTAAATTTGTCAGTGGAGAAGCAATAGATACAAAACTCTCCATAAACCTCCTATAATATCTCGCCAAGCCCAAGAAGCTCCTAAAGTCAGTTGTAGTCATGGTTCTAGGCCAATTCTTAACTTCCTTAACTTTCTGTGAATCCGTCTTGATCCCCTCACTAGAAATAACATGCCCAAGAAAGGTCACAACACTTAGCTAAAATTCAAACTTAGAAAATTTAGCATACAATTTTTGGTCCTTAAGAGTCTACTACACAATTTGGAGATGATTGTCATAATCCTCCTCACTCTAAGAGTTTACTAAAATGTCATCAATGAAGACTACAATAAACTATTCCAAAAACTACTTAACACCCAGTTCATAAGATCTGTGAAAGCACTCAGAGCATTTGTCAATCCAAATAACATAACTAAAAACTCATAATGGCCATATCGGGTTCAAAAAATAGCTTTAGGAATATCAACCTCCCTATTTTTCAACTGATGGTTTCCCGAAGAAAGATTAATCTTAGAGAAACACCTATCACCCTAAAGTTGGTTGAAAAAATCATCAATCCTAGGAACAGGATACTTATTCTTCACTATAACCTTATTCAACTGACAATAGTCTATACACTTTTCGAAAAGGCTTATCTTTCTTTCGCACAAAAAATATAGGAGCATATCACGAAGAAATAGTATGATGGATGAAACTCTTATTAAGAAGATCCTTTAACTACTCCTTGAGTTCCTTTAGTTTAGTCAGAGCCATCCTATAAGGAGGAATGGAAATAGGAAGGGTATTCGATGCAAGATCAATCCCAAAATCTATCACCCTATTGGGAGGAATTCTAGGAAAATCATCAAGAAAAACATCAGAAAATTCATTAATGATTGGGACAAATTACAAAGAAGGAATTTTAGAATTAGAATCCTTAACCCAAACTAGATGATATAGACACCTTTTGGATATCATTTTGTGAGATCTAAGATAAGAAATAAACTTCTCTTTGGGCACTAAGGAACTCCCCTCCCATTCAATCACCGGTTTATTAGGGAAATAGAAACTAAACTTTTGATTCCTACTCCAGATAAGCATAGCACAAATAAAGTCAATCTATCCCCAAGATTACATCAAAATCCACCATACCAAGTTCTATCAAATCCACCAACGTCCCTCTGTGAAAGATGGACACCACACAACTCCTATAGACTTTTCTAGCAATAATAAAATCACCCACTAGAGTAGACATAAAAAAAGGGTCAAAAATATTTTCAGGACTAAAACCAAAGTGAACAACCACATAAGGGGTCACATAAGATAGGGTAGAACCCAGAGCAAGCAAACGATAAACATCACGAGAGAAGAGTTGTAACATATCAGTGACAATGTCTAGGGATGCCTCAGATTCCTGAGAGTAGCAAGAGCATAGAGACAATTTTGGTTAGTATCGATACCAAGAGTGGTGCCCTTAGGAGTAGGAGCCGAGAAGTGGCGATCAGAAATTTATTATCTCCAGTGGAAACTTCAGCTATGGTATAATTTAATTGTAGATGACCAGGTTGATCACAATTGAAAAACAAATTCCTTCCCTCGTGATAATAGCCATGGTGAAGTTTGCCACAAAATTGACAAAGAGGATAAGATGGGGCCGACTGAACTCCACTAACCTAAGACTAGGCACCTTGTTCCTTAGGACCACTGCTAGCCTTAAAACGATGATCACCAGAAGGCATAAGAAAGAGAGCATTAGCTATCAAAATGAATTTCCCTAATTCTTCTTTTTCGTCCACTTTCTACCATCTTTTCCACTGTTCTGCTAACTTGTACCCTGCTTTAACTATCTAAACTTCTTGTTTTTCCTCTCTCCAATATCTACTTTCTTATTTTTCTCATCTTTCACCTGTTGCATATAAACCACTAGCCTGGATATATATATTATTTAACATATCATTATTTAACATAACAGCCTTACATTCTAACACCAAATCAAGGGACAAACCATAAGCAAACTTTCTTATTCTGGATTTCATATTAGACACTAACTTCAGAGCATAACACGACAACTGGTGGAACTTTAGGGCATACTCCTTAATACTCATCTTACCCTGCTTCAAGTTTACAAAATCTTTGGCCTTAGCCTCCCTCAACCCCTGAGAAAAAAAGTGATCAGAAAAGGTACCTAAAAACTCATCCCACATCGCTTCCTTAACAGGATCACCCCACACTGCTTCCCATTTTTCATACCACTAGTAAGCCATATTTTTCAACTGATAGGCAGCAATCTCCATACCCTTTGAATCCGTTGCATGCATTACCTTAAAAATTTCCTCTATTTTATTATATAAACCCCTGAGGATCCTCCTCAACCTTAGAGCCTGTAAACATTGGAGATTCAACCTTATAAACTGGCCAAAATGAGTGACCTTAGAAAAACTAACAACAGAACAAACATGATCAGAGTAATGTGACTGTGATTCAACCAATTGAAAAGGGCATATTAATATACTGACAGAACTCCATATTAGAGATATCTCCCTAAGGTGTATGGGTGTGAGTATCACTAGCTCAAAAAGTCCGAGGAGAACTAGTACAGACTGGTGGAACCCTACATGGAGTAGTATAGTCAGGAACAGAAACCCTAGATCAGATCTGCACGCCAAATATAGGGCGAGTTCTCTCCATATCTCCCCTAGGTGTGATAGAGGTTCCAATAGAGTATCTACGATCGTTAAATTTTTGGGGAGGCATGATCTGAAATGCGAGTAAGTTAGGAGTTAAAGAAGTTTTAAGATAACTAGACTGTATAGGTAGAAATAGAACACAAGAAAGGGAAACATATGCCTTATAACCTCCCCCTTATAAGTATGGCACGCTACATATCTATAAAAAGGAATCTACTCAACATGGCTTTGTGTACACTAAAAAACCCTAAATCTGGCTCTGATACCAAGCTTTTCACGACCTAAACTAGGGCCTAGTCATGACGGGTATCTCAAGCCCATCGTGGGTCAGAAACCACCCCCTTAGCCAACCCCCAAAGCACAATAAATGAATATAGCAGAAGTCAACCAAAAATAGTGAATAAGATAGATGAATCAAATGAAATCAAAGAGTCAAAACAAAATAACTATTTATCCCAAGACTTATCAACAAAAGTCTCTAAAACCAAAATACCAAACGAAGTCAGGACATGCCCCTGACTTAGACCAAAAAGAATCCAACATGAAATACTAAATAATACTGGAAATAATGAAATGATCGGTCCTTCTAAAATATGGAGGCTTACCACTTTACAGCAGATCAACAGACATACCAAACCACATAATGCTAAATATGAGAAACAAAAAATCTCTCAAACCCTACATCATGAAATAATGCAGCATCCAGGGATGGTCAATGGGGCGAGCACTAATATATAACTAAGAGAAAAGGGATAAAATAATGTCATTGCCAAAAACTAATAAAAAACCACATGCACAATATTTAAATATACATATATTTATATATATATATATAGAGAGAGAGAGAGAGGGAGGGATAAGATGACAATATAGGGACAAGGGTCATGAATATGAGAATTTAAAACCATTAACCTAAAATATGTAGCTTCTCCATCCTAAAGTTACCCACAGGCTATATAGTTCTGACTCCCCCGGTAGATGCTCCATCCTAAAGGCACCCACGGGCAAGATGGGTCCGACTCCCTCTGCCAAAAAGGCCCTAGTTCATATTAGTCGCATGTACCAAAGAAATCGAGAAAAGTCTAAAGACATCAAGGCAATAACTATCCAAAATATAATGTATGCACCAATCACATGGTCACATAGAACCCTACATCGGTAAATGCAGTTTCCAGTATTGGTCCCGCCCCCAGATTATACCTTCACGGTGAGCTACATAATTCCCTTTAAGCCCAAATTAATAGAGTTTACACATAAACCCAACTATTAACCAAGGAGTCTTTTTTAAGGCATTTTCTAACATGGTATTATCATACCAATATGCTTGCAAGTTAATTTAATCATGTCAAACCAGTCCATTTAACCAATTGACTCCCAATTTCCATAAAAATCCAAATCCATGGCCACCAAGGGCATTTCAAAACCACTTTTATTATCCTTTATCCTTTCATGCAATGCAATGTTCCAAAGTAAGTTAAATTATGCAAATACCATAGTCAAAACAAAAGTTTTAAAGGTGGGTTGAGGTTAATTCCATTACCAAGCCAACATTTCATCAATTTGGGGAAACCCATGTTCCCCATTCCAATCCTTATAACAATGCACCCATTCAGCCTAAAAAACCATCAATTAAAGTATAAACAATATATTTAAATCATGAGAAATATAATTCAAGTAAAGACCATCAATAGCCCTTAAACCAATTTTAAACCTGCAATTAAAATCACATGAATAATGATTAAATATATGTGATAATATAAAATTTAAGTTAGAGAGAGAGATACATGCCTGAAATACTAATGAATTTGAAAAGAAATGAAAGTTTGGATCTTGAATGGTGAATTCTCTGTGAAACCCTTGAAATTTCTTGGTTGGAGAGTTAAAGAAGTTAATAATAGTGTTTAATCTTTGAAAACTGAAGAAAAAGGCTTCATTTAGTGTTTAAAGGTCATGCAAGGGTAAAAGGACCAAAAGCCCCTCACTCCAAGTGAAAAAATTCTATAGCAGCATGGCACGCTAATTTCGCAGAGATTAGCTTCCGTGTCATGCCCTTATCGTAGAAGATAAGTGGTGTGAACTGCCACTATCGCGGAGGCTTATTGCCTCGGTGTTCCAAAATAGTCCTAAATCTCTTCCAAAAATTCTATAACTTTCCAAAAACACCCTTTTCATATCCCTTAACATAATTCAAGTCAAAAATTGACATTATGCACGTAGGAGGGTCAAAGATAAATTTGTTGAAATTTTGTGAGGTCTTACACATAGATACATAAAACACGAGATGAACTCCCAAAAAACTCAAAGTCAATGACAATCTATAGACCACTAGCCTCACACGCTGAAGAATCTTAAATGACTCAAATATCTAGGACTAAGTATACCTTACATCCAAAAATACATGACACCCTTCATAGGTGAACCTTGAGCAACACTTGCCTCTCTCTATATGTATATATCTCTTACTTTTTTATCTTCATACTCCTTTTACCTTATTTGAGATGCTATAAATTTCTCCTAGATAAACCTAACCTTTTCTAATGAGTCTCTTAATAGATCAGTACCCCACGGCCTCACTACAAAGATATCAAACTGCCTAGTGGAAGATTTATACCTCCTTCCATATAAAGCCTCAAAAAGCTCTATATCAATACATGAATAATAACTGTTATTATATGCAAACTCGTCCAAAGACAGGAACTGATCCCAATGACCACTAAAATCCATCACGCATTCACAAAACATATCCTTCAACTCCTGAATCATTCACTAGGACAACCCATCAGTCTAAGTGAAAAGATGTGCTAAGGTCCAACCTAGTAGCCAAATACTCATACAACTTCTCTCGAAAGTTAGAGATGATTTGAGTACATCTATCCAAGGTAATAGAAATTGGGACCCTATGTAATCGACCAATTTTATAAGGATAAATCTTGACTAATTTTGCTATATTATAAGTCACCTAAATTAGAATGAAATATACAGTACTTAGTTATATTATGCCTAAAAAACAATAGAGATTAGTACTTCCCCAAAGTCTTGGAATACTAACAAAAAATACATAGCTATTCTCTCCCATTTCCATCCAAGAATAGGCATCCTCTGAAGAGTATTACAAGGATTTTAATACTTGTACTTTATCTGTTGTCAACTCTAGCATTTAGAAACAAAATAAACTATATCACACTTCATTTGAGCCCACCAATAATACTTTCTCATGTCACAGTATATCTTGGTCGCAGTAGGATGTATACAGTACTTTGAACAATGAGCTTCATCTAGAATAGTATGAATCAAATCATCAACACAGGGCATAAAATCTTGATCCTTAATCTACAACACACCCTCACCATCAAGAATGGCCCCCTTGGCCTCACCCTACAAAATTTTAGCATGAATATTTCTCAACTTAGCATTCTTGAATTGTTTAGCCTTGACTTGATCAAGAAATGTGGACCTTGCCTCTATACAATCTAGAAATACTCCTATTTTGGTTAACTTAAATTGTATGAACTTGTTAGATAGATTTTGAATCTCTATAGATAACAAACGTCTGGTATCATATTTAGCCGTATTTGCTGACTTTCTGCTTAATGCATTGGTGACCACATTAGCCTTTCCTAGATGGTATAGAATGATGATATCATAATCTTTAAGCATCTCCATCTATTTATGCTATCTCAAATTCAAATCCCTTTGCATGAACATATGCTATAAACTATGGTGATCAGTGAACACTTCAAAACAAACCCATACAAGTATCACAACAAGCAATTCCAAGTCATGTGTTTGATAATTTCTCTCATTAGGATTTAATTGCCTTAAATCATATGCAATCACATTCCTTTCTTATATCAGAACAACACCTAAACCAAAATGTGAGGTATCATTAATAAATAATAAAATCCTTACCCCTCTACAGGAAAGACAAGAATAGAAGCGGTAGTCAACAAGATATTGAGCTTTTAAATGCCCTCCTTACACTCATCGGACCAAAAAATATACATCCTTCTAATTCAACCATGTTATATGAGTAGAAATAAAATTAAAAATTTTCATGAACCTGCGATAATAATAGGATAACCCCACAAAACTATGAATCTTTGTACTGAAGTAGGCCTAGCTTAATTCTTAACCAATTCAATCTTTTGTGGATCTACCATTACTCCCTCCTTCAAAACCACATGCACTAGAAAGGATAAAGAATCCACGCAGAATTAACCCTTAGAAAACTTTATGTAAAGATTTTCTCTTTTAACAAACCCAAAACAATCCTTAAGTAATTCTCATGCTCTTTTTTACTCTTAGAATATAGCATATTATCAATAGAAAATACAATTACAAAAGAATCTTAGTAGAGCTTAAATATTTTATTCATCAAACTCATAAAAGAAAATGAAGCATTAGTCAGCTAAAAATACATCACAAGAAACTTATAGTAACCATATTAAGTCCAAAATGCAGACTTTGGAACATCTTCAACTTGAATCTTAAGTTGATGATATCCAAACCTCTAATTAATCTAGAAAAGGTGGATGCACCTTATAACTAGTCAAACAAATCATTGATATAGGGTAAATGATACTGTTATGAATCATAACCTTATTAAAATACCTATAGTCTATATATATATGAAGGCTTCCATCCTTATTTTTCACTAACAAGATAGGAGAAACCCAAGGAGAGGCGCTCGTAAGGATAAATCCCTTACCTAATAAACCCTATAATTAGGCCTTTAGTTGTAACACCTCAAAAATCCAAGCTAAGATAAAACCATACTTCAAGTACATATACCATTAAATACCTTCTTTTGTTAGTGTGATAAGTTATCTAGACATGATTAAGGTCACAAGTAACTCCTAGCTCATAGCCAAGTTAAAACCTTTCTTATCAGTGGTTTTCTTGCAAAGAATCTCCTTATAATCAACTTCAAATGAGCATAACTCCCATATTTTGGAGTATTTTTGAGCTAAAAATCCACTAAATTATAGTTATTTAAATTATATTTCTAATCCATCCAGTTTCACCCTAATCCAATATTAGAGTAAAAAGTTATTGCCATTTTACTAAAGCACTATCAAAGCTATCAATGATGATGACTCATACATGATGAGTCATCAGGACACCCGATGAGTCGTTAAGAGACTCGATGAGTCATCACGAGGGTCTTCAACACTGATTCCGAAAAAAATTTAGACAATTTTAAAAGGATTTTTTGATATTTTCCATTCTTTTAACACCAAACTACGTTGTTTAAGCTACACAAGGGCTAAAAAATAATTCTAAAATAACTCATGTCCCCTATTCCTCAAAATTTACTCAACACTTGGAAAATTTAGAGAGAAGGGGAAATTTTACACCTTCAAGCAAGGACTAGGGTTCTAAAACTTCAGGCTCCAAATTTAAAGGTGTCATCAAGGTTTTCAACCTCTGGTATGTGATATTTCATTTTTGGATTTTTTTCACCCATTGAATCCCAAAGTTAGCCTAGATTCTTTAGTTTAATTCGTTCTTCAGAACCTAGGGTTCATGAGTATTATAGATTTCTTTATATTTTAGTTTCTTATTATAATTAAGCCATGGACCCATGTTATCCCATGAAATTCAGTATCGCCACATGCTTAAAATTATGAACCCTAAGTGTAATGTACAATTCATGACATTAGACTTGAGTTATGAAATTTTGTATTTCATTTAGTTTTTATAGTTATCATTAGTAGTTGCATTCTTCTGAGATGAAGGGTTGTGAATACCCGATGACCTAGGATATTATGCATTTCAGTTGTATACTTAGTCATTTAGGTTTTTAATGATTTAAAATACTTTCAGATAAAGCACTTATCTTTTAATTTTAGAACATCATTATTGTTGAGCATTTTATTATATCAATTATATTAAATTAAGAGTAGTACTTATCATCTAGAGTAAAAGGGTTCAGATAACCCATATCCCGAACTATATGCCACCATAGGAAAAGGGTTCTCGCTAGTTGAGAATGTCTATATTACCTTTATATAATGACCCTCCAGGTCATTTTCTGCATTTCCATCTATTTTTGTTATTTATATCTTCCATATAGTTTCCCCAAGTCATTTGTGACTTGCTGCAGCTGACAGTTTAGTTACTGGGTAATTCATTTGGTTTTTAGAGCCAATTCTATGTTTTAAAGTCTTCACTGATAAGAATTGGCTACCGGGAAAAACTTTAGTCAAGTAATATTTTATATAAATTTTGACAGTTCCAATTGCTTTAAAATAATAATTTTAGGGTAGGTGGACTCTTGGTTTGGGTCCCAAGGCATCTGAACTCATTCCAAGCTATTGGCCAAAAGTTAATAGAAAAAACACTTGGGTATGGAAAACAGTTTTCATCAAAACAACCCCGGAGAGAGATTTTGACTATGGCACTGAGTCTAGAATATTAAATTTAATAGGGTAGCATAATTTATTTTTGTATACAGTATTTTGAATGAATCTCAAGGGGGCGGTGGAGACTTAGAAAAATTTCAAGTCTAGAGCTGGTGCATTTGTTAAAGCGTCCCTTTGGGCAGTTTAGCATAGACTTCTTGGCCTTTCAAGCTCTTTAGTGGAAATTTGGACACTAAAGTGCAAGATACTTTAGCGGTATGCCAAGTAAGCACGAGTATTTCTTTAGCAATACTTGGGCTCTTTAGTGTGGCGTTAAAGCGACCCAGTGCCCGCTTTAGCCGTACCTAAAGTCAATAAATGCTCCACTTGGTTCAATTTTTTACCATTTTCAAACAAGTTCAATTGTGGGAAAACCTAGAACGTGTTAAAACTTAGGAGAAACATTGATAGGAGTTTTTAGGGTGTTCGTAATTTTGGATTACTCATTTTTTTCTCCGAATTCTTGGTAAGTTCTCTCTAATTTCATGGTTAATTTCTCAATTATTTTCCAAAATCCCTAGAATAATGATAGGTGAATTGTAGCATTATTTGAGCTCAAAAGTTGCCCTCTTTTGAGGGTAAATGATCCTTGAGCATAGACGGATGCAATACAGTTTCAAAGTGTTATTCTATAAGCAAACCCAATATGAGATTTTTACATAATTTTGACCTAAAACATTAAAATACAATATGGGTACCTTTTTTCTTATTTTGATGAGTAGATTATCATTTTGATAAAGTAGCATCTTATGAAAGCTCCTCGGAAGGGAGTTCATTGATTTAGCGAATTTCAACAGGCTTTCTTTGGTGTCCAAGTAGGCTAGATTTACCTTTCTCATAGATTGAGCTAGATTGTAGTATATTTATGATGATGTGCTAGATATAGGGTGGAATTAGGGTTTGGAGACATAATTAGTATAATTTAGGACTTTTAGTATAATTATGTGAGTTTCAATTCAAGTCCATCATTGAGAGGTTGCTTGTGATGGTTACTAAATTGGTTCTAATCTGATGTTTCTGGCATGGAAGAATTCTTGGTTATCGCTTTAGATGTGGTTATTTGGTATAACTCCAATTACATATTATTTTATTGCACCTTCTGGGCTTATGGGGGCCCACATTGGGTTATTTACTTTTTCACACCTACTGGCTTATGGGGGCCAATTTTGTAGTGTTAGTTATGCATTCTTTTGTTTTATTATAATTTTGTATTATTTATTTACTTATTTATAGTTCATGGAGCATTGTTTCAATTTTTCCCTTTTATCTGGACTTGACTTATTTATCTTGTATTTTATTATACTTATATTATGGTTTAGCTAAATAGGCCAATGATGTCTACTGAGTACCTGTGGCTTTGTTACTAATATTACACTTATGTACCTTTTTGTGAAGATTTGATTACTAGTATTTCTTAGAGTTCGGAGATAGGGTGAGCTCTCGAAACTGGAGTTGACCTTTTCTTCTTCTTCTTCTTCTTCTTCTTCTTCTACTACTACTACTACTTTTTCTTGGTATTTTATTATTCAAGACTGATGTATATTTGACTATTATAGTACTCATATTACTTTTGTTAGGAGATCTTTTACCGACACTACTACGTCGTGGGATATTGTCTTCATCTTATTTATCCTTTGTATTATTGTTGTTATTACTATTTCTTGAATTATTATTGTAAGTCTTTTACTTGCAATATCCGGGTATTATACCATTTTTCACCAAATAAGCCCATTGCTTATAACTCCAGACTGCGGTTTGGTTTACCTACTTGTGGGATGAATTAGGTGCCATCATGACTCAAAAATTGAGTTGTAACAAATTTGTATCGGACCCAGGTTCACCGATATTATTGGTACAAATTTGTATTAGATTTTTGTGATTGACTCAAGGATGCTTATGAGTTCTCAATTGCTTGAGAGGATAGGATCCATAATTTGTGCCTAATTGAGACTTGTGGTATGGATTACACTACTTTTCACTTGGATTTGGCGGCTTGATTTGTGCCTAATTTGTGCTTAGTTCTCCAAGATCTTTTGGGAGAAGTATATGCCTTGTCGCCTTAGGGATTGTTTGATAGATTAATTTTTGATTTTGGAGCAGGGCTTTATGACTGTTATGAAGTATAAGGCTTAATTTCATGAGCTGGATAAGCAAGCTACTTCTATTTTACCTACCGAGTATGAGTGGGTTTAATATTTTATTGAAGGATTAAAAATTTCTCTCTGCATGTTTACATTGAGCTTGTTGTTGATGGTAGATCTTTTACTAAGGTTTTTTATTATGAGTAGGTTATGAAGGATATGTATCACGAGGCCAAAGGGGGAAGCAAAAAGAGGCCACGATACTAGGGCAGTTTTAACGGGAGTCGTAGTGGCTCACAGTTTAGTGATAGTAGTTCTCAAGGTAGGTACCTTTAGCATCAACCATATTAGCATCAATACCAGTCCAACAGGCTCATTAATTCTTCTCTTTAGATCACTAATGGATGTCAATCTAGTTATCATGTTTATTCTAAAAATAGTGATGGTCACCCTCTGAGAGGTTCATTTTTTAGGTCAGCTGGATCTTTTTGGTTTACTATAATGCCAGGGGTATGTTATAGTTATGGGGACTTTTCCCATATATCGAGAGAATGCCCTAGTCATGGAGTAATGGTTTCTTTAGCTTAGAGTATTCTACCAATTAAGGAAATACCTTCCCTAGTTAGAGGTGGTATGCATGGTCATTGGGGTGGTCCCTAGGTTGCTTGTAGAGTTCCTTAGGTAGGTAGGACAGAGGATCGATCAGGAGCCCAACCAGGTACAAACGTAGTTAGTTTTATATCATACCTGCTAGGCTTGAGGTAGAGTCTTTAGATGATGTTATTACAAGTACAATTTTAATGTGCCATAAATCAACTTTTTTTATTTGATATAGGATCCACGTATTCTTATATATCTGCTTATTATGCCCCATGGTTAGAGTTATCTTAGGATTCCTTATCTGTGCCATTATGTGTATCTAATCTTATGAGTGATTCTTCATTAGTTGATTGAGCTTACAGCTTATATATTGTAACTGTTTAAGGGTTTAATACTCAGGATAATCTTATTGTGTTAGATGTGGTGGATTTTGATGTGATTTAAGGCATGCACTAGTTAACCCCAGATCATGTGGTCTTGGATAGTTTTTTTAAGACCGTTACCTTAGCCATGACCTACATACCCTCAATTGTGTGGTAGGGATCTATTTTCTATGATCCAATGGGGATTATCTCTTATGTTTGGTCTAGGAGACTTATTTTGAGGGGTTGTGAGTCCTTCCTCTCTTATATTCATGATGTTAGTATGGAGAGACCCTCGCTTGACTTTGTTCCTATACTTTATTCTTGATGTTTTCCCTATCGATCTATGTGGTCTTCCTCCTAAGCACTATATTAAGTTTATTATAGAACTCGTGCTGGGAACCCAACCTACTTTTATGTTACCTTATTGTATGGCTCCTACCGAGCTTAAGGAGCTAAATTCTCATCTTCAAGATCTTTTGGGTAAGGGTTTTATTAGATCAAGTGTGACTCCTTGTGGTGCTCCTATCTTGTTCATGGGGAATAAGGATGGTTCCCTACGTATGTGCATTGACTACAGATAGCTTAATAAGGTGGCAATGAAGAATTAGTATCCTATGCCTCACATTGATGATTTATTTAACTAGCGTAAGGGAGAAGCGATGTTCTCTAAGATTGACTTGAAGGTCAGTTAACACCAGCTGAGGATTTGGGTTGAGGACATCCCAAAGATAGCCTTTAAGACTCATTATGATCATTGTGAGTTCCTAATTATTTCTTTTAGGTTGACTAATGCCCCTACAACATCTATGGATTTGATAAATCGTGTATTTAAACCCTATTTAGATTCCTTCACGATTGTGTTCATCAATGATATTCTTATGTATTCGAGGAGTAGAGAAGAGCTTATGTATCATTTAAGGATTTATGCTCCAAACTTTGAGAGATCATAGGCTTTTTGTCAAATTATCTAAGAGTGAGTTTTGACTCAAGTCAATGAATTTTCTAGGACTTGTGGTGTCTAAGTATAGGATTATGGTGGACCCAAAAAATATTGAGGTTGTTCGTGATTGGGCTAGACCTATATCTTGTTCTAAAATTTGCAACTTTATTGGCTTGGTCGGTTACTATAGGTGGTTTGTTGGGGGGTTTTCTATAAGTGCAACGTCAATGACAATATTGACTCAGAATAAGGTTCCTTTATAGTGGTCCAAGGAGTGTGAGTTGAGATTTTGGAAGATTAAGGATTTCTCACTTCAACACCTATATTGGCTTTTCCTAATGAAGGTAAGGGATTCATCGTATATTGTGATGCTTTTGGTTTTTGTTTGGGTTGTGTTTTGATGTAGTAGATTTGAGTTATTGTTTATCCATCGAGGAAGCTAAAGGTGTACGAGCATAACTACCCTACTCATGACTTAGAGTTGGTGATGGTAGTCTTCGCACTTAAGATTTGGAGGCATTATCTTTATGGCGTGCATTTTGAGATCTACATGAATTATCATAATCTTCAACATCTTAAGACCCAGAAGGAGCTTAATTCTAGGCAGCATAGATAAATAGAGTTACTTAAGGATTATGACATCTCTATGTTATATCATCTGGTCAAGGCGAACATAGTAGCAGACGCCTTGAGCCATAAGGCAGTGAGTATGGGTAGATTGGCTTCTCTCTCATTTCTCAGAGGTCGTTGGTGTGGAAAATCCAATCCTTATCTAACTTGATGGTGCAACTTGATATTTCTGACCCAGAAGGATCCTTGCTTACGTTAAGGCGAGGTCTACCTTATTTGAGTATATATAGAGTCGTTAGTTTGAGGATATGAGATTTTACATCATCTGTGATCAGGTGTTGGGTGGTGAATCCAAGAATGCAACCATAGATTCTAAGGGTATTTTGAGATTTAATGGTCGTATTTGTGTTCCAAGGGTTTGAGATTTAATTCAGTCAATTTTGAGTAAGGCTAATCGCTCCATATATTCTATTCACACAGGTATGTATAAAATTTGAGTCAACATTATCGATGGAGTGGCATGAAGAGAGATGTAGTAGACTTTATAGTCATTTCCTAAGTTGTCAGTTGCTGAAGGTCGAGCATCAAAGACCTGGTGGCTTGATTCAGAGATTGTCCATCCCCGAGTAGAAATAGGAGTGGATTACCATAGACTTTGTTAGTGGTTTTCCTTCCACTTCCTATGGTTTCGATGGTATTTCGGTCATTGTAGACTGTTTGACCAAATTAGAATATTTCATTCCTATTCGTATGTGCTTTAGTGTCGAGAGGTTAGCCCATATCTATGTCCATGAAATAGTCTATTTGCACAGGGTGCCTATATCTATCATTTTAGATCGAGGTTCAATGTTCACTTCTAGATTTTGGAGAGCTTTTTAGAAGTAGTTGGGGACTCAGGTGGATCTCAACACAGCCTTTCACCCTTAGACTGAAGGGCAGTCGGGTTTGACTATTCAAGTTCCTGAGGATATGCTTCGAGCCTGTGTTATGGATTTATGAGGTTAGTGGGTGCATCTCCTAGCTTTGGAGGAGTTCACATATAGTAATAGATACCATTCAAGTATTAAAATGGCACCATTTGAGGCTTTATATGGTAGATGATTTCATTTTTTGATTGGGTGGTTTGAGACATTCAAAATTAGACCAAGTTTTATTAACTTGCTTCAGGAGTCGTTAGATAGAGTCAGGGTGATACATGATAGGTTGCTAGTAACTCAGAGAGAGTAGATAAAAGGCTTATGAAGATCGTAGACTTCATGCCTTGAGATTTGGAGTTAATTACCTGGTATTCCTTCAAGTATCACCCATGAAGGGTGTAATGAGGTTTTGAAGGAAATACAAGCTCAGTCCCAGATATATTAGACCTTTTGAGATCCTTCTCACGATTGGAGAAGTGGCTTATGAGTTAGCATTAACATCGTTCATCTAGTTTTCCATGTTTCTACATTGCAGTGGTATATTCCAGATGCTTCTCATGTGCTCTACTTGGACTCAGTTCAGTAGGACGAGAGATTCACATTTATAGAGGAGCCTTTGCTCATATTAGCTATGGATGTTAGGTGATTTTTCTCTAGAGAGATTCCAGTGGTTAAGATTTAGTGGAGACTCCACCCAGTAGAGGAGGATACTTGGGATATCGAGAGCAAGATGTGGGCCTAGTATCTTCACTTGTTCAAGGGTTCAGGTATATCCAACCTTTTACTTTTATGGATGAAAGTTCTTTTAGTAGTGGATATTGTAATGACCCTCTAGTTCACTTTCTGCATCCACTTACTTTTATCATTTAGAGCTTTCTAGAGATGACAGTTCAGTTACCGGGCAATTCATTTGGTTTTTGGAGCCAATTTCCTATTTTGAAGTCTTCGCTGGTAAAAACTAGTTGCCAAGCAAAAACTGTAGTCAAATGATATCATATGCCAATTCTTATAGTTCCAATAGCTTTGAAACATTGATTTTAGGCTAGGTAGACCCTTGGTTTGGGTCCCAAGGCATCCAAACATATTCCAACTGTTTGGATAAAAGTTAAGATAAATAGCACTTGGGTGTGGGACCTAGTTTTTATTAAGACAACCTCGGATGGATATTTTTACTGCGTCATTGAGTTTGAAACGTTGAATTTGATAAGATAGCATAATTTATTTGCATATATGGGATTCCGAATAAATGCCGAGGGGTAGGTGGAGAGTCGAAAAAATTCCAAGTCTCAATTGGTGCACTCAGCTGGTGCATCCACTAAAGTGTCCCTTTGGGTGCTTTAGCAGCCTTCCAGGTGCTTTAATGGCCTGGCCCATCCCCAACATCCACTTTAGCGGCAATTTGGCCACTAAAGCATAAGTCGATTTAGCACTAGCTTGTCTGTTTTAGCAATATGCCAGGTAAGTGCGGGTACCGCTTTAGCAGAACCTGGGCACTTTAGCGCTAATCGCTAAAGTGGCCCAATGACCACTTTAACAGCACCTAGAAGTCAATAAATGCTCCACTTAGTCTAATTTTCTCTCATTTTTCACACAAGTTCAAGAGTGGTAAACTTTAGATTGTGTGGAAACTTGGGAGAAACATTTATAGAAGGTTTTAGGGTGTTTGTAAGCTTTGATTACTCATTTGTTCTCTGAATTCTTGGTAAGATCTCTTTAATTTCATGGTTAATTTCACAATTAGTTCCCAAAATCCGTAGAGTATTGATAGGTGAATTATAGCACCATTTGAAATTTGCCCACTTTTAAGGTTAAATCATCCTTGATCATAGAGGGATGCATTGACGGTTATGAATGTATGATTCCACAAGCAAACCCTACATAGGATTTTTATGTAATTTTGGACCTAAAGCATAAAATTGCAATATGGGTAACAACCGTTGTTCTCGTTTTTATGAGTAGATTATCGTTTTGACAGCATGGTATCATGTGGAAGCTCCTCAAAAGGAAATTCATCGATTTAGCATATTTAATCGGGATTTCTTTTGCGTCAAGGTAGTCTAGGTTGACCTTTCTAGTATATTGAGCTATATAGTAGTATATTTATGATGATTTTCTAGATATGGGGTGGAAATTAGGGTTTGTCGACGTAATTAATATAATTTAGACTTTTAGCCTATTAAGTAACCATAAACTTGGCGCAATTGACTTAGTTACTCATGCTTAGTGTAGAACTTCTATCTTAGGACTAAATGTGTCTTATTTAATACCTTGCAGTGATTTTAGATACCTTTTCCTATTTTGAGGTAGAATTTGCCTTAGAATAGATTTTGAGGATTAGAAGTGGGCCCCTTTGGCCTACCTTAGGCAAAGACTATTATTAGTTTCTTATAGACTTTCTAGGTGTATTTTATCCTTTAAATTGTGTAATTAGGTGCTTGAAGAGGTTGGATTCATGATTCTTATGCTAGATTGGTACTTGAGAGTTGACTTTAGTTCTGGTTCAAGTTTGATAATTTATGATATTAAGACCGTTTAAGGACTCATGTTGACAATTTATGTTAAGTGTTCTAATTCAAGTTCGGCAAATGATTATATGAGTTCCAATTCAAGTCGTCAAATGATTATACGAGTTTTGGTTCATATCCAGAAAATGATTATGTGAGTTCTGATTCAAGTATGGCATTGAGGGGTTGCTTTTGATTGTTACAAAATTGGTTTTACTCTGATGTTTATAGAATGGAAAGATTCTTGGTTATGTCTTGAGATGTTGCTATTTAGTATAATTTTGGTTACTTATTATTTGATTACACCCTCCGGGCTTATAGGGGTCAGCGTTGGGTTATTTACTTTTTCATACCTGCTGGCTTATGGGGCTCAGTTTTATAGTGATAATTATGTATTCTTTTGTGTTATTATCATTTCATATTGGTTATTTACTTATTTACAGTACAAGGAGCATTGTTCCAAGTTTGTCTTTTTACCTTGACTTGGCTTATTTAGCTTGCATTTTATTATATTTATATTATGATTTAGCTTAGACGACCAATGATGCCTACTGAGTACTCGTGGCTTTAGTACTCATAGTACACTTTTGTACCTTTATGGTGAAGATCTAAGTACTAGTGGCCTCCAATGATATTATGATTGTGCTACTTAGAGTTTGGAGACAGAGTAAGCTTTCATAGCCAGAGTTGCCCTTTTCTCCTTCTACTTTTGCTTAGTCTTTCATTATTCAAGACTGGTGTATATTTTACTATTACAATACTCATATTCCTTTTGTTAGTTGCTCTTTTACAGACACTACTAGGTCGTGGGATGTTGTCTTCATCTTATTTATCCTCTGTATTATTATTGCTATTATTATTTCTTGACTTGTTGCTGTAAATCTTTTAAATGCAATATCCTAACATTTATGTCATTTTCCCACCAAATTATCACATTGCTTATAAGCTCGAATACAATTTGGCTTACTTACTGGTGGGATGAAGTAGGTGCCATCATGACTCAAAAATTGGGTTATGGCACCTAATTAGCTCATAAGTGAATTCACACAAATCATGGTTCATACCCTTGAAAAACCCCAAGCCAGCACATGCAAAACCTTACCTATTGGGATAATTTCCGATTATTATATCATCTACTTCCGATGTGATCAACCCACCGGAGGAACTAGTAACTCACAGAGGAGATAATAAGAAGAAAGAAGAAGTGAAAGAGAGATCTTATGCAGACTTACTTAAACCTAAGGAGTACGTGCATGAAAATATTAAGGTGCAATCAAAACCAGTCATCATGATGCATTGTGAACCAAGCATTACGTGGAAATCTTTGGAGGTGAAAAACATGATATTGCAAGAAATCTATAATATATAATTATTGGTAAGTTCTCTTATGGAAAACCTGATATTAATGAGTTGAGAATGGCTATACCGGCGCAATATGGAATAAAAAGAGAATGTATAATAGTGTGCTCGATGCAAGACATATACTTATTCGTTTTAATGGATTAGACAATTATGTACAATTATTATCAACTGCACTTTTTATATTAAGGCGAAGGATATGTACTAGAAGATGAGAACTCTTAAATGGGATCCATGGTTTGAACTAGACATTAAAACCACTGTAGGAGTAGCATGGATCTCATTGTCAGATCTACCACCAAATGTTTTTGCAAAAAAGGTGATTTTTTCTATTGCTTCAGCAGTAGGAAAACCTTTTACTATAGATATGGCCACAAGGAATCAAACCAGGCTTAGTTGTGCAAGGGTAAAGGTTGAAGTTGATTTGATAGCTAAGCAACCTCAGAGAGTGAAGATTAATGAAGATAATGAAATCACAGGTGATATAAGGTCAAAATGGATCGGTATACAGTATGACTATATACCTAAAATGGCAAAGAGTGCTCATTGCAAGGGTATAATAAAGCAAACTTCTGGAATATTCATCCGAAATTACATGATAAAGTGCAAAATGAGAAAGAAAAGATGAATAAGCAAAGAATGCAAGGACACGATAGTAGGCAAAGGGAACTGAAAGAGCAATTATAGATAACAAACAACAATGGTTGCAAAGGAGAAGTAAATATAGAATATACAAGTATGGGCATATAGTGGGTGATATAGAAAAAGAATTACAAAAGAAAATGCCTACTTTGATTACTTTTGAAGGATTGGATGAAGTAGATAAGATCAAAGATACTGATAGAAGTGAAGACAGTAATAAGGAATCAACAAAGGATTGGGTTAACAAAAGTTTTGGTAACACTGAGTCACGGCAGGAGAATACAAATAGGGACAATCAGTACCTAAGAAAAATCAAAGAAAACAAGATGATACAGGTACAGGCCAATTAGTCTTGTGGGAATCCTTGGGAGACTTATCTGATTTAATTAAAGATCCTTGGCTAGTAGGAGGATTTTAATGTCAATAGTGATGAAGAAGAAAAATTGGGTGGATTGCCAGTTACTGTGGCAGAAAAAATTGATTTTAATAATTGTGTACATGTTTGCTACTTGGTGGAGAGTGTTTTTAAAGGTAGAAAATATACCTGGTGGAATGGGAGGACAGATGGAGATTGTATATTCAAAAGTTTAGACAAGGTTTTGTATAATGAAATGATGATGGATGTGTTTCCAATATTAGAAGTGGAGCATTAGTAAGAAGTGGATCTGATCATGCCCCTTTGCTATTGAATTTCACTAGCACTAAGGAGAATATTGTTAGGTCTTTTGGGTTTTTAAATTTCTGGTTGAAAGAGAAGTCTTTTATGGATGTGGTAAGAGAGAGTTGGCAAGAAGAAGTAGGAGGAAATCCTTTTATAGTATTTCAACAGAAGCTTAAAAAATCTAAAGTTGCCTTAACTGAATAGAGTAAGAAGAAGTTTGGTAATATATTTCAGTAAATTACTACATTAGAGAAGATCTTAAAGGTAAAAGAGAATCAGTTTGAGGAGGAGACTTCACCAATTAACAGAACTAGCTTGGAAAAGACTCATGTTGAACTTAGCATATAACTTACAAGGGGAGAGGAATTTTGTAGACAAAAAGCTAGTTTTGAATGGTTCAAAGATGGTAAGAAAAATACAAAGTTCTTTCATACTATAGTAAAATACATAAGGGCGAGATTGAATGTTTCAAAAATTCAAAATAATGAAGGAGTATGGTTGGAAGAACAAGCTAAAACTGCAGAAACTGCAACAGAGTTTTTCCAAAAATAGTTTAATAAGAAAGAGGATGAAGTTTATTTCTCAAAGTTAGAGGTACTACTATCAATAGTTTCTCAGGAGAAGAACAACCAATTAAAAAACCACCAGAGATGGAGGAAGTGAAAAATGTTGTAATGGGACTAAATAAGGATAGTGCAGGGGGACTAGATGGTATGATAGGAGCATTCTATCAAGATACATGGGAGATAATAGGTAAGGATATTCATCTGATAATAACAACATTCTTTTGTCGCTTTGAGTTTCCAAGGATCATTACACATACTAATTTGGTACTTCTACCAAAGAAGTTGGTAGTGAACACCATTTCTAATATGAGACCTATTTCCCTTAGTAATTTTGTGAATAAGGTCTTTTTAAGAATAATTCATGAAATAATTAAGGGATTTTTGCGTAATATAATCTTTGAAGAGCAAGTTGGATTTGTTCAAGGTAGAAGTACTATAGAAAATATATTGGTGGTTCAGGAGATAGTGTCAGAAATAAGGAAAAGGGAAAGCCTCCAAACATGGTTATGAAGCTGGATATGGTGAAAGCATTTGATAGGGTGGAGTGGTTGTTTCTCACAAAATTCCTAAGAAAGATAGGTTTTTGTGAAGAAATAATTGACATGGTGTATAGATTGGTTGCCAATAATTGGTATTCTATCTTATTGAATGGTCAGCCTAAAGGAATTTTTAAATCCTCAAGAGGGTTGAAACAAAGGTATCTATTATCTCCCACATTGTTTATATTAGAAGCTAAGGTATTGACTAGAAACTTGAAATCTTTGCTTAACCAGAAGAAGTTTAAGATGTTTGGGATGCCAAGAGGAAGTCCAAAAATTAATCATCTTTCTTTTACAGATGATATGATAATATTGTGCAAAGCTAAAGTGGGAATATTGAAGATGGTCACAGACACTCTGGAGAATTATGAATAGGTGTTTGGTCAGAAAATAAATAGAGATAAAAGTGTTATTTATTTACATAAGGGAGTATCTAATGGCACAATTATTATGGCTGAGGTAGCAAGAGGAATCCTGAGGTAAGATTTTCCCTTTACCTACTTGGGTTGCTCAATATTTTACATGAAAAAAAAGAAAGACTACTATTAGTCCTTAATGAATAGGATAACTAGCAAGTTGCAAAGCTGGAAAGGCAAGTAATTTCCTTATAGAGGAAGAGTTGTCCTAATCGAACATGTCCTCCAAAGCATTCCTTTTGATTGACTCTCTATTATGAATCCTCCCCTAAATGTTATGAACACAATTCATAGAGTTTTTTCTCAGATTTTTTTGGAGTAACACAATAGTGGAAAAGGTAGACATTGGGTGAAATGGAAGAGCTTGTGTCTACTTGAGGATGAAGGAGGTTTAGGTTTCAAAATGGTGCATGATGTTTCCAATGACTTATTAAGTAAACTATGGTGGAAATTTAGAATAATAGAGTCAATTTGGAGTAAGTACATGCATAATAAGGACTATAAAAAGAGTATCCCAAAGAGATAATGTAGAAAGTTGGTGGAGGTGGGTCTCAAGTATGGAAGAAAATGACGATTGCTAGAGACCTTATTGACCATAATATCTTGTGGCAGATTAAAAAGGGGGAAACAAACATCTGGTTTGATAATTGGACTGGACTAGGAGATTTGTACACTTTGAAAATGTGGATAAGGATGACAGATAGCAAAAAATGAAGGAATTAACTAGGGATGGAGAGTGGAATGAGGAATTGTTGCATTCTTTGTTTCCAAAAGAAATTGTCCATCACATTCTTTATAAGATACTTCCACCTGACAAAGGAAATAAAAAAGATAAAGCAATTTGGAGCATTGAGCGTAAAGGTTTTTTTACTATTAAAATAGCTTGGAAGTATGTTAGGCAAAAGAAAGAGGTTAATGCTACTTATAAAGATATTTGGGTGAAAGGTTTACCTTTTAAAATATCTTTTATTATGTGGAGATTATGGAATGGGGAGATTCCAGTGGATGATAACATCAGGAGGTAGGTTGTTGAAGGTCCATCAAGGTGTTGATGTTGTATTAATCCAGCATAAGAGACATTGTCTCATGTGTTCCGGAGATCAAATTTTGCTGACAGGACTTGGTCCTACTTTGCTAATTTTGCAGGTATTCATATTTAGGGATTGAGCTTAAGAGAAATAATTCTGAAATGGTGGACAACTGAAGTAAAACTCAGGGAGAAAGTATATTTTAAAGATTTACCAAGGTTCATTAGTTGGGAGGTGTGGAAGAGGAGAAATGGGAAGAAACATGAAGAAAGGGAAGTAAGTGTTCAAAGAATGATTTTGACTATTACAAACATGAAGAGTTGTTAAGGGTAAGGAAACCCAAGATGGTGTTCTCACTAGATTGTCCATGGATGTTAAGAGATTTTGCATTGCTAAAACCTACAATAAGAGTTACAACATTGTTGTGGGAACTACCTAGAATGGATAGGTGAAATACAATACTGATAGAGCTTCAAGAGGAAATCCTGGAAGAAGTTCATATGCCTTCTGTCTGAGGGATGAAAGAGGATATTTAACTTATGCTAAGGGGTTTGTGATTGAGGACACTAATAATATGAAAGTAGAAGTAGTTGCTATTCTAAATGCAGCAAAACATTGCAATCATATGAGGTATGACAAGGTGATAATGTAGATAGATTCATTGGCAATGCAAAGGATGCTAAAAAGGATTTGGGACTGTCTATGGAGCATAGTAGAGCATACACAACAAATATGGCAACTGATTTCAGGCAAACAAATTCAATTTAAGCATATTCACAGGGAAGGAAATCAGTTAACCAACTTCTTTGCAAATTGGGCTCTGGATAATTGCAATTCCATAGTCACAGCAGTCCAACAGATACATACAGAAGAAAAGAGAATAGTTGACAGTGATAAACATCAATGTCATTACCTGAGATTGTCACCAACAAAGGGATGAAGGGGGCTGGGAAGGCTTAAGCTAATTTTTCACATGAAGTTATATTTACATATCAATAGAAGAAAGAAAAATAGTGAAGCAACTAATTAGCCTACTCTACAACAACCAACAAAAAAGGACTCTCAGTAAAGGTGGGGATCTGATGGTCAGATACAGCTTCAAGAACCTGAGGAACAATTCACTTTCCAAATAAGTATAGTTTCGAGCATCCAATTATCTCCCTACCAACCATGTCTACAAAGTAGAAAGGAGTTCAATACATCAAATTTCTGGGTATTACAAAGAAGATTGGAGAATGTTACTTACTTGGAAGAGGTAGCATTGTTCTTCTGACTAGATCCCTAGATCCATTTAAAAAATTATGGAAACATCCCATCCCCTGGAGAACACAGCTAAACGATAAGAATGCCATGAAGTTAGAGCTATTCCAAGGAGCATCAACAGCTAGTAGAGAGAAAAATGGAAATTAACATTGAAGCTTACTTGTGCAAACCGCAATAGCACTAATGCAAAGGAAGCCATGAAACTTCATTAATCATCCAAAGTTGAAAAAAAATGAATTGATGGTGGACAAACGGATACAGATCTACAAAGGAAGATGTGGCAGAAATAACAAAGGGAAAATAATAGCTCAATTTAGAAACTCTGCTAGGATTATATATGGTCCATTTTATTTCCATTTTGTCTTATTTTTTAAAGTGGACTGGGTAGGAAATTTACATTTTGGGCTATTATCGAATGGGTTGTTCCATTCTTGTACAAGACTTTAATTACTTTTGATTAATAAAATCTCAAAAATTTGTCCAAAAAAAGGTTCATACCCTTGGCAAGGTATAGAACACCCTCCCAACTTGAGTTACAAGTTGGATTCCATGGTATGTCTATTACAGAAAGCTCCCATAGTTTAGTATCAGCCTCGCTTGACCTTACATTTAGTTTTTTCAGCACCTTAAAGTGTTATACGTCCATTACTTGGTCATAGCATCAATTTACAGATTTTAGTCCCATGTTCAAGTTATCATGTCACATTTGGTATGTTCATCTCACATAGGGTAATGCATATCTCACATGCTCAGTACATTTAAAATAATAATCACATACTTTCCTTTGCACTATATTTTCTTATAATATAGGTTAGGATGTTCAACATCCTGGTCGCATTTGCTTGATCCATTATTACTTCAACAATGGTGTTTGATGAGTTCTTATCATACGAGGACTAGTATCAGTATTTTTAGTTTATTTTTATTTTATTTCTTGACAGTTAGAGTTAGATAGGGGCTTTTCCCAGCAACTCATCTTAGTAGAGGCTTTTAGACGGACAAACTAGTGTGACGGATTTGTAGTTTATTAGATGTTTTCCATTTGATTTATGTATTGAAAAAGTTTTAAATATTACTATATTATTCAAATTTCACATTTCAATTAGTGAATTTCATTTTATACAATATTATTAGTGTTATGATAGATCATGGGTTATTTAATGTCATTTGTGACTCTAAGCACCGTGTTATGACTAGGGGTAGTCTCGAATCATGAAAAACTTTGTATTAGAGAGCACTAGGTTCATAGTGTTCTGGAGCATCTAAAAAAAACATTAAGTAGACTTTTTCATGGGTGTGAAGTGCACCACACTTATGAGTGAGAGGTTATGAAACATTTGAGGTAAGGTTTGACTTTTTTCATAATCATATCTGGCGATAGAGTCTACACTCTATTGAAACCTGTTCCTAACTTATACTCTACATGTTTACAGAAAATTCCTCCCAAGAGAGCTAATGCAAGAAGAAATTGAAATGACAACAGTAATAGGAATTAACAAGCACCACCACTAGCACCAACAAACCCTTTGAATGGATAAGTCTCCCAAACTTAATTTAGGGTTGCTTTCACGACATTAGCCTATTCCATGACCACCCAAAAAATAACCAATAAGGTGTTGCACCAGCCAACCCAGTAGCGAATAACACAATAGCTAGAGTTTGAGAATTGACTCAGATAAACCCTTTGATATTTTTGGGTCTAAGTTAGAAGAGGATCCACAGGAGTTCTTGGATAGTATTTAGAAATTTACAAGGAACATGGGTGTCACTCTAATAGAAAGTGATAACTTGGATGCTTATTAGTTGCAAGGAGTGGCTAACACTTGGTACAAGTAATGGAAAGATGATAGAGGTGTAGATGTAGGAACGGTAGAGTAGGATAAGTTTATCGCTGTATTTCTAGACAGTTTCTTCCTACTTGAGATAAGAGAAGACAAGGTTAAAAAAATTATTAATCTGAAATAGCGTAACATGAGTGTGAAGGAGTATTCTCTTAAGTTTACTGAACTTTAAAAATATGCTTCAACTATGGTTGCTAACTCTAGGGCTCAAATGAGTTTGTATCAGGTGTTCTAAGGATGTGGTCAAGGAGTGTAGGACTGTGATGCTGATCGGGGAGATGGATATCTCCAAGTTAATGGTTTGTGCCTAATATATTGAGGAGGAGAAGATTAAGGAAAAGTAAAGAAAAAATATGAATAAGAGATCTAGAACTTGGAATTTTGATTATTCTCAACAAAAGTCAAGTGGTTGTAATTGATCTCAGTTTCAGTAGAGGCCTTCAATCCTAGAACCATCATATGCCAATATTCCATCACCCAAGCCTAGACAAGATTAAAAAAGTAGATCGTCAGGCTCCAAGTCTTATTTTAGTGCTTCTAGAGGTCGTACTTTCCCAACTTGTAATAAGTGTGGGAAAAACCATTTCGAAGAGGGCTTGATAGGTAAGGATGGGTGTTTTGGATATAGGAAACTAGACCACAAGCTTTTAGATTGACCAGTAACCAAAAGAGTCAATAATGGTGGATATACTTAGGCTACCTCTGCAGTAGCTCCAGGAGGTCACCCGATCTAGCAAGATGCCTCATCAAGTGTAGCTGGTGGACAGAGCCACAACAAGTTTTATGCCCTTCAGATTCGGAGGATCAGGAGTGTTTTCCTAATATGGTCACTGATAGGTTACAAGTCTTTCATATTTATGTCTATGCATTGTTAGATCCTGGAGCCATACTTTCCTTTATGAGTCCCTATATATGTCATGATCCAATTTTACAAGTGATGAAGGCACCTACTATAACCCACTAGTAGGTAAGCCAAATCTTAGCCTGGAATGCTAGTAATAGGCTAATTGGTGGAATTTATAAGAAATACCATAAATGAAGCATACAATTGTATAGTAAATAGATAAATATGAGTGTCAGATACTAAATAAAAGTAGGGAAAGAGAGTAGTCTATGAAAGAGTATCTCATAACCTAGTAAGGTCGGTACAAGATCCATTAAAAATCAAATATGAGAATTGAATGTTGTCAATATATTAGGTAGTCTTAAAAGTAAAGACTGCCCAAAAATAGTAGAAGGAGATAAGACCAGCTCCAGCTCTGAAAACTCGCCCTATTATTGAGTCTAAAAAGAAACCTGAATGTATTGTCAATGATAGTGATTAGTACTCGACTTTGCATCAAATAGAGATACAGAGGTGTAGTATGATTACCAAAACAATCGGTACTCAGTAGGCATTGTCGGTCAACTAAGCGAATTCATAACAAAAATATAATAAGATGCAAGAATATAAACTAAAGTCAAGGATAAAGGGGGAAACTTAAAATAATACTCCGGCTAACAAATATAAATAATGAGGTAAATAAAGTCGAGGAATACAAGCTAACTATAGTCTAACTATGCCCCCATAATCCCAAAAGGCACAAACAATAGAAAGATAATCCAACTAATCCCCTACAAGGCCAATGGATACAATCAAGAGAGAATCCCCGATCATAATAATAATTATAAAGTAATAGACAACTGAAACCATAACTATGATTCCTTTTGAACCATAACCACCAAACTCAAACCAGATCCTAAACTTTATAAGTGAACAATAAATATCAAACTCAAATCAAACTCTAATGTCATATAAACAAGACTCAAACCGGGAATTTAGTATCATAAGTTAATAGTAATTATTGGACTCGAATCGGTCTTTATGGTAAGTACAAGGTAAAAATTCTATTCAACAGTTGGAAAGATGTCTAAATCATCCTAAGGCTTGAAAGAATATATATATATATATGGTGAAAAATGGTCTCCTAGCTCTACAAAGAGCAATTTAGGATATCAGGCCCAAAAAAGGGTCGGCAGGGGCCGCTACTAAACTCTGAATGTTCGTACTAAGGTAATTTCAACACAAAAATAGACTAAGACTTCCAAGTTCTAATACTAGGTGTTAAATGAGTCTAAATAAGTCCTAAGTAAACAATTTATCTCAAGGAAAAGGAAAACGGGTCAATTCTACCTTAAAACGCCTCTCTAACCGTCTAAATAGTCAAAATTTCACTAAACGTGAAACCAAGCCATAAATTACAACCTAGATATAGAAAAATACCATACTAGTTCAATAATAAAGTTCAATATAAGAGAAAAGTAAGCCTATCCTACCTAGACCCTGACAAAGCCCGAGAAAGCCCTCTAAATCGGAGCTTTTCCCTTTCGAGAAGCCTCGTCATCATGACATACTATCAAAATCATGATCTACACATTAATATGAGAGTAATAATACTTATGTTGCATATAAATTCTTTAAGTCCAAAATCAAGCTCAAAATCTCATGAGGGATCTTCTTGTGGAATCACAACTTTTAAACTGTCAAAGCATCCCTCAAGGATTATTTACCTTCAAAAATAAGTGAAATTCAAGCACAATACTCCCTCAAATCAGCCCACAAAGAACCTAGGATTTAATTTTTAATCAGAACTAAACAAGAAATTAGAGAAAATTTATGGAAATTTTGACGAGAAAATGATCCCAACAAACTCTCAAAACACCCAAGGATCGTTATCTACAATCTCTTAGCTCACTAGGTGTTTTAATGGGTTTTGGGACTTGAAAATGACAAAAATCAAGAAGGCCAAGTCTTGAATACACCAGCGCTGAGTGTTTTAGAGTCCAACTGACTGCTTAAGCGGTCGTCGCTAAAAAAACAAGCTGTCACTTAAGCGGCCAGCTAAATGGTTGACCTCTGCTAAAGCGGATGAGAGTAGCTAAAGGGACACTCTGCTATAGAAGCGATGCCTTCACTAAAGTGACTAGGCAGGAACTAAGACTGGTCGCTAAAGTGACACCTTGGTCTCTAAAGTGACCTCTACTTAAGTGACCAAAGTTCTACTTAAGTGGATGCACCAGTACTTAGCAATATTTATAAAGTTTTATTTGGACCCTTGGGATTCATTCGGAATTCTATAAACGAAAATGAAGTATGATACCCTACCAATTCAACATTCTAGACAAAAAAGTGCAATTGAAATTTACGTATGGGATCATTTCAATGAAATGTGGGTCCCACACCAAAATGATTGCTTTAACCAAAATCCACCCTATATCCCAAAGCAAGTCTAGAAGCCTCGATACTCAAAATAAGGTCTCCCATAGCCTAAAATCAATATTCTAGATCTAACAGAACTGATAGAATTGGCATACGAGGTCGCTAACCATAAGTTTAAGCCTAATACCTAATTCTTAACAGCAAAAACTTTAAAATATGAAATTGGCTCTAAAACCAAACAAATTGCCTGATAATCAAACTGTCAACTCCAGCAAGTCATAAATGACTTGGGGCGGCTGTGTGAAAACTCTAGATGTCTAAATAGTGTGGAAATATAGAAAATGATATAGAGGGTCATTACAATATCCATTACTAAAAGACTTTCATCCTCAAAGTAAAGAATCAAGGTGTAACTTAATGCTCAAATGGGTGGGGATATTAGGCCTATATCTCACACTCGATATCCCAGATACCCTCCTAAACTGAGCAGTATCTCTACTGGAATCTCTCTAGGGATCAACCGCCTAACATCCCTGGCTAATATGAGAATTGGCTCTTCTACAAAGGTCAACCTCTCATCCAAAAAAATTGAGTCCCACTGAAGCACGTGAGACTCATCTAGGAAATAATGCTACAATAAAAAGACATGGAAAACTGGATGAATAGTGGCAAAGTATGGGGGTAAAGCCAACCTATAAGATACCTATCTAATTGTTCATAGTATCTCAAATGACCCAATATACCTAGGATTGAGCTTTCCCCTCTTCTCGAACCTCATTATTCCCTTCATGGGATATACTCAAAGGAAACCCCATTACTCACTCCTAACTTCATGGCACAAGGTCTATGATCAACATAACTTTTTTCCTACTTTAAGCTACCCTCAACCCATCCTAAATTAGCTGGACCCTGTCCAATGACTCGTGAATCAAGTCAGAACCATAGGGCTAACCTCAGAGGTCTTAAACTAACCTTTCAGAGATCTATAATGCCTTAAATGGTGCCAACTCAATACTTGAATAGTAGCAATTTTACTATAGGCAAACTCTGCTAAGGCTAAGTGTTGCTTCCACTGACCTTCAAATTCCATAACACATGCGTGGAGCATATCATTAAGAACATGAATAGTCCTCTCTGACTGCCTATCGATCTGAGGGTGAAAAGCGATGTTGGGGTCAACCTGAGTTCCTAACTCCTTCTAAAAAGTCCTCCAAAAGCTAGAAATAAACATTGAGCCTCTGTCTAAAGTAATAGATATGGGTACCCCATATAGGAAATCTATCTCATTAACATAGATATGACCAAATATCTCAGTATTGAAAGACATTTGAATATGGATAAAATGATACGATTTTGTCAACTAATCCATAATGAACCAAATATCATCAGAACCATAAGAAGTGCAAGGCAAACCCCTAACAAAGTCTATACTGATCTGCTCTCACTTCCACTCGAGAATAGGTAAGCTCAGACTCAGGTGACCAAGTATCTAATGCTCGAGCATTACCTGCTAACAACATCAATAGATACAAATCCCACTACATCTCTTTTCATGCCACTCGACCAATAATGTTGCCTTAAATCTCTATACATCTTAGTAGTACCAGGGTGAATAGAATATCTAAAGATATGAGCTTCTCGTAAAATCAACTAAATCAAGCCTCTAAACCTCACAACACAAATGTGGCCATTATATCTCAAAACACCCTCTGAATTCAAAGTAGCCCTCTTTGACTCACCCTTCAAAACCTAATCATAAATTCCACAAAGTCTACTATCCTCAAATTAACAACTCAAAATCTGCTCAAATAAGGTAGACCTAGATTCAAAACTCACAAGAATCCTCTTAGAGTGTTAAATTTCAAGTCAAACCATCAAGTTTACTAAGTATTGAACATCCAATGCCAATGGTTGCTTTGAAACTTAAATAAAGGACAAGCTACCCATACTCATCGCCTTTCAGTTCAAGGTATCTGCTACTATATTCGCCTTACCCAAATGGTATAAAATGGAGATATTATAGTCCTTTAGCAACTGAATCCAACTGTGTTGTCTTGAATTAGGATCCCAATTGGTCATAGTGTACTAAATACTATTATGGTTGGAATATATCTCACATTGAACACCATACAAGTAGTACCTCTAAATCTTGAGCACAAACACTACCACCGCTAATTGTAAATCATGAGTAGGGTAGTTACACTCGTGGTCCTTCAGTTGCCTTGTTGGATAATCAATAACTCAACCCTACTGCATTAAAACAAAATATAAACCAACACTAGAAGCATCACAATATATGGTAAATCCTTGGACCACAATAGAAAGAGTCTAAATATGAGTTGAAGTGAGAAAGCCCTTGATCTTTAAAAACATGACTAATACTCCTTGTACTAATGAAAAGGAAACTTCTTTCTAGTCAACCTAGTCATCGGTTCTGCAATAGTAGAAAAACCTTCAACAAAATACCTGCAGTAATACCAAATTAGTAAAGCAACAAATCTCAGTTGGGGATGTAGGTCTGGAGCAATTATGAATAGCCTCAGTCTTTGTTGGATATACCATAAGACCATTCTTAGACACTACGTGTCCTAGGAATATCACAAACTCGAGTCAAAACTTGCACTTTGAGAATTTGTCATAAAGCTTATGATCTCTCAAAGTATGGAGCATAATCCTTAAATCTTACTCGTGTTCCTTTCTACTCCTCGAATACACAAGACTATAATCAATGAAAATAATCACAAAGGAGTCCAAATAGAGCCTGAACACTCAGTTCATCAAATCCATGAAGCGGTTGGGGCATTGGTCAACCCAAAATACATCACCAGGAACTCATAATGGCCATAGCGAGTCTTGACGGCTATTTAGGGATGTCCTCAGCCCGAATCCTTAACTGATCATAATCAAATCAATTCAATATTAGAGAACACTGAGTACCATCTTTCTTCTTCACGAATAAGATAGGAGCACCCCAAAGTAATACATTGGTCCTAATAAAACCCTTACCTAACAATCCTAAAACTGAGAATTTAGTTCCTTGAGCTTGGTAGGATCCATACGATAAACTTCTAGAGAAGTAGGTTGGGTACCTAGGTCAAGATCAATAACAAATTCAATATTATGTTTAGGATGAAGGCCAGGTAGATCAATATCAAAAATATTATAGACTATAGAAACAAAATCAGTTGGAGGACTCTACACACTAATATCAAAAATAGAAGTAAGATAAGACTTGCAACCCCTCGATATTAGCCTCTTAGCCCAAACATAATAAATAATAACTGCCACACAATTTGGGGTATGCCAAGCATAGCTAAGGTAACAGTTTTGGGAAAACAATCCAAGGACGCATAATAAGGGGATAATTTGTCCATGCCTAGAATCACATAAAAATCCACCATATGTAACAAGATAAGATCAATCGGAGTATCAAACTCTTGAAGGTCACAACATATAATCAATAAACTCGATCCGCTACTGAAGAATCACCTATAGAAGTATATATATATATATATATATATATATAATAGCACAGATAAAGACTCCTAAGACAGTTCTACTCATAGTGCGTAATAAGAAGACATATATGAATAAGGAGATCCTATAACAAATAAAGTGATACCGGGATGATGGCATACTGATATCGTACTTTTAATAAAAATGTTTGAAGATTCTGCCTTGGTTCTACCAGGTATAATATTGAAATGACCTTGCCCACTACCTGACTGGGTAACTAACCGACCACTTATCCTACCTGCCTCAGTATCTCTTCAAGAATCCTAGGGACCACCCCTGTGACCCTGCATACCATATCTAGCTAGGAATGGAACTGACCTAATTGGTTGAACACTATGCATTGCAGTCACAACTACCTCACATTGGGGACACTTATTAGAATAATGGTTGACGACCCCACAATTATAGCATTCCTCAAGCACACCACTCTAACCAGAAGATTTGACTAACCTAAAATAGCCACCTTATCTAGAAAACCCAGAATATGCATCTCTCAAAGACTAGTGGTTGCTTGGCCCATTGTATTTACTATAACTGGATTGAACGATATTTGTAATCTGAAGTGCAGCATGAATAAAACAACTTGGCTGACACTTATGCTAATAATATAGAGGGTACCTACTTTGTGAACCTCTGCCTATAAATATGAGCCACTCTGCCTCCTACTGAAACAACCTTGGAGGCATGGACTCTTATAACTTCCCCCTTGGGCCTCTTAATACAACTTGTCCATAGTCTGTATATAGTTAGAAACCTCAGTAAAAGACCTTCTAGCTACAACCGAACTCTGAGTACCCATACTATGAAAAAGTCTCAACCCCCTAAAGAATCACCAAACACGCTCATACTTGATTGGTGAGATAGTAGTAGCATGTCTGGACAACTCATGAAATTGTACCTCATACTCACTCTAGAACAATCATAGAACCCCACTCCAATCTCAATAACTAATCTCTCAAATTCTCTTGAAGGTTGGGAGTCATATTCTCCTTTAAGAAAACTAGGTCCACATCAAAAGAAGAGATCCATCTAAAATGGAATTAAGATAATGTCTCCACCAATGTCTATCTACCAAGTACAACAAAAAATAGTATAGTCAACCCCACGAGACTCAACTAGGATCAAATCATAGAGCTTATCCTCATAAAAAAATAAGAACGCAAATGCATACTCACCCAAATCCCCAACAAACCTATGTGGAGTCAATCTCAGAAATTTGCCCAATATATTTTGCTCCTCAATGATATAGCTAATTGGGAGGATACCAGTTGAGAAACTACCAGCACTACAGGAGCCTCAACTCTAGGAGACACATCTACAAGTTGTTATCCTACATTTGTACCACTCTAATTTATTGATTGAGCACCATCAGATGGTACACCATCAACCTAAACCAACAACTGAACTAAGGCATCTCCAAGTAATGAAGAAGAAATAAACCCAGTAGAGCCTAGCTGCCCATTGTCCTACTAATGGCTACGGTGGTAGAATCCTTAGCTCAGGAGTAATAGAAGGATTTGGTGAAGGCTTCCTATCCTAACCCATATTTGGGGCTACATCTTTTTTCTGACCTTGGCACCTGGGTTGGCCACGACCTCTAATAGGAGCTTTAGCCATAGACTTAAGGTCCTCATCTCCAGTTGTCGTAGCTCGTATCTTGATGGTCTACGATAGAGTAAAACAATGTAAATTCTAGAAACCAACATAGATTCTACTCATAAAATAAATGAAAAAAGTAAAGTTCTCCTAAGAATATCTTATAGCCTCCTGAAGATAAGAAATGGATGTCATTATACCAATCTGCGAGACTCTACTAGACACTTGCTCTTGTACCAAAAATACCAGTGAACCTATCTCCCATACCAATTTTTAATAACCCTATTTTGCGAGTAATGATAGAACCTACCATAACCTACTAGTAGCTATGCCAAACCATAGCTCAAAACACTAGTAATAGGCTAATTAGTGGAAGGTGCAAAACATATAAAAATAAAGCATATAATTAGATAGTAAATAGATAAATATGAGCGCTAGATACTAAATAAATCCAAGAAATAAGAATAATATACAAAAGAGTATCATATGACCTAGTAAGGTCAGCACAAGAGCCACTAAATACAAAAGATGTGTACTGAATGAAGTCAATAGAAAGGAAGTCTCTAAAGTAAAGACTTTTCAAAAACAGTAGATAGGGAGAAGATCAACTTTAGCTCTAAAAGCTTACCTCATCTTTGAGCCCCTAAAGATAGTTGGATATATCATCAATAACGATGACTAGTACTTGAATCTACATAAAAAATGCAGAGGTGTAGAATGTGTATCAAAATAATGGGTACTGAGTAGGCATCATCAATAGATTGAGCTAATTCATAATAAAAAAACATAATAATATGTGAGAATATAAGCTAAAGTTAGGGATAAAGTGGAAAATCTGAAATAATACTCCGACTAATAGATAATAAATAATGAGGTAAATAGGGTCAAAGGAATACAAACTAACTATAGCCTAATAGGCCTCCATAAGCCATAAGGCACAAATAAGAGAAACATAATCTAACCAAGCCCCCATAAGACCGATGGATACAATCAAGAAAGAATCACTAAGAATATTAATAATTATAAAGTAAAAATCAACCAAAACCATATCCATGAACATTTTTTATACCATAACCACCTGACTTCGGATCCTAAACATCATAAGTAAATATAACTATTGGACTCGAAGCAATCTTTAAAGTAAGTCCAAATTAATAAGTTTATTCAAGAGTTAGAAAGATTTATAAATCATCCTAAGGCTTAAAAGTATATATAGGGTGATGAAAGAAAGTCTACTAGGCCTACAAGGAGCTATTTAGGATATTTGACCTAAAAGAGGGCCAGTAGGGCCACTACTAAACCCCAAAAGTCCAGACTAAGATATTTCTATCCAAAACTAGAATAAGGCTTCAAAGTTATACTACTAGCTATTAAATGAGTATAAATAAGTCCTAAGGCAATAATCTAACTCAAGTAAAAGGGGAATGGGTCAATTCTACCTAAAAACAACTCTCTAATCGGCTAATATTCTAAATTTCACTAAACATGCAACCAAGCCATAAATTCCAACCAAGATCTTGCATAATACTATACTAGTACCATAATAAATCTCAATCTATAAGGAAAGTACCCTAGCATTCCTAGATATTGATGAATCTTGAGAAAGTCCACTAAATTGTAGTTGTTTTCTTTTGAGAAGACTTCTCAAAATGCCATGATATAAAAACCATGATCTACACATTAATATGAGAATAAGAATATCCAGATTGCATGTAAATGTTTCGAGTCCAAAATCAAGCTAAAAATCTCATGTGGTGTTTGCTTGTGGAATAACAACTTTTAAACTGTCAAAGCATCTGTCATGGATCATTTCCCTCAAAATGGGTGAAATCTTACCAAAAATACTCCCTCAAATCAGCCCACAAAAAATCAAGGGATTTAAGTTTGAATCGGAGAATTAACTAAGAAATTAGAGAAAAATTACAAAAATTTACATGAAAAAATGATCCCAACGAACTCTCCAACTCACCCCAAACATTCAAGTATCGCTCTCCATAATCTCTTAGGTCTATAGGGTTTTTAATGGGGTTTTGGTATTTGAAAATAACCAAAAACCCGAGAATACCAAGTCTTAAATTCACTAGCAATAACCTTTTTAGTAGCCAATTGACCATTTAAGCGGTCGTCACTAAAGTGACAAACTGTAGCTTAAGAGGCAAGCCCAATGGCCGACCTCCACTAAAGTGGATGAGTGTTGCTAAAGTATCTTGAAGGGAACCAAGGTTGGTCGCTAATGCAACCTCCGCTTAAGTAACATAGGGTCCTCTTAAGAGGCTGCACCAGCTACCGCCTGCACCAGCACTTAGCAAAATTTTCCAAGTTTTGATCGAACCTTTGAGATTCAGTAGGAATCTCGTGAACAAAAACAAACTATTCTACCCTTCCTAATTCGATATTGCAAAATCAATGACACTATTGAAATTTCCATTTGGAGTTATTTAAATAAAATGTGGATCCCAAAACTAAATGGTCATTTTAACAAAAATCTATCCAATAGCCCGAATGAGTTTTGGAAGCCTTGTGACCCAAACCAAGGGTCCCCTTAGCCTAAAATTGATGTTTTGGATCTAATGGAACTATCAAAATTGGTATATGAGGCCATTAACCTAAATTTTAAGCCCAATACCTAATTTTTAACAATGAAAATGTTAATATAGAGAATTGACTCTAAAAAACAAATGAACTATTCGATAACTGAATTGTCAACTCCAATAAGTCATAAACTACTTGGGGCATCTATGGGAAGATCTAAATAGTGAAATAGTGTAGGAATAGAAATTGATGTGGAGGGTCATTATAATATAGTAGTAGACTTTTTTGTGAGTAACAAAATCCTCTTAGAACCCTCCTCAATCTCTACTCCAGTTAATAATTCAATCATATCCAGAAGAGTACACAAAAATTACCCATACATAGTTTTTCGAAAAGACACATCAGTTGATCTGATAGAGTTAGACATGACAGATTTTGATGTTATTCTTGACATAGATTGGATCCACTCTTGTTATGCATTAGTTGACTGTAGAAATAGAGTAGTCTAGTTTTAATTCCCAAAAAAAAATCAGTCATAGAATGGAAAGTTAGTACCTCAGTGCCTATAGGTTGATTTTTCTCTTACCTTAAGGTAAGAAATATAATTTCTAAAGGGTGCCTCTATTATCTTGTTCGGGTTAAGGATTCAAATTTTGAGACCCCAACTCTTGACTCAGTTCCTATGGTAAATTAATTTCTAGAAATATTTCCTAAAGATCTGCTCAGAGTTCCTCTTGTGCGGGAAATTTACTTTAAAATAGATCTCTTTTCTAATACCTAACCTATTTAAATTCCACCCTACAGAATGGCTTCAGCCGAGCTTAAAGAGTTGAATAAATAGTTAAAGGACCTCATAGACAAGGGTGTTATCAAGCCAACATCTCTCTGTATGGTGCTCCAATTCTTTTATGCACAAGAAAGATGGTTCTCTCAAAATGTTCATCGACTACTGTCACTTGAACAAAGTCATAGTCAAGAATAAGTATCCTATTCCCAAGATTAATGACTTGTTTGACCAACTTCAGGGTGCCAAGTGCTTATTTACGGTATAATTCAGATCTAACTATCATCAGCTTAGAGTCAGAGAATGTGACATTCTGAAGACAGCCTTCAAAACTTTGTATGGTTACTTCAACTTTGTTGTTATGTCTTTTGGACTAACGAATGCTCCTTCAGCTTTTATGGACATGATGAATAGGTTGTTCAAGTAGAACTTGATTATATTTGTCATTATCTTTATTAATGATATCCTTGTTTATTCTTGAAGTGAGGATGAATATGCAGACCATTTGAGGATTGTATTGCAGACTCAAAATCACAGTTATTTGTTAAGTTCAGCAATGTGAGTTTTGGTTGATATCAATAGTATTTAATGGTCATATCATCTTTGGGAAATTTGGGTTGATCCTCAAAATAGTGAAACAGTTAGAAATTGGCCTAGACCCATCTCTCTATCAAACATCAGGATTTTTTTGAGTTTAGCAGGTTACTACAGGCTTTGCTAAAGGGTTTTCCTCTATTTATTCTCCTATGTACAGACTAACTCAGATGAAATTCAAATTTAAGTGGTCAAATTCTTGCAAGAAAAGTTTTTAAGAGTTGAATACTTGACTCATCTCTGCTACAATTTTTACTCTACAGAGGGTTCAGATGGTTTTGTGGTTAACTGTTATTCTTTTAAAGTTGTACTTGGTTATGTATTGATACAGCATGGTAAAGTTATAGCATATGCCTCTAGGCAACTTAAGCCTCATGAAAAAAACTACCAAACTCATGATCTTGAGTTGACAATAATTATTTTTGCCTTTAAAATAGAGAGGTCTAACCTCTATGGGGTTTATATTAATGTGTTCACTGATCAAAAGAGCCTTCAGTAAATATTCAACTAGAAATATCTAACTATTCATCAGAGGAGGTGGCTAGAGTTATTAAAGGATTATGATATGAGTGACTTATATAATTTGGGTATGTCCAACATGGTGGATGACATTCTTAGTAGGTTGTCTATGGGAAGTGTTGTTCATACAGAAGATGAGAAGAAAGAGTTAGATCGTGAGGTTCACCAGCTTGCTAGATTGGGAGTTTGATTGGATGATTCAACCAAAGGTAAAACTTGATTTAGAATGGTTTAAAATCCTCTTTGATAGATAAGGTGAAATAAAAGAAAGATAGTAATCCTATTTTTCTTTGGTTGAAAGAAACGGTCTAGAGTCAAAAGGTTGAGGCTTTCTCCTAAAGGGGAGATGGTGTTCTTTGTTGTTAGGGAATACTATGTATTCCAGATGTAGATGACTTAAGATAGCAGATGCTAGTAGAAGCTCGTAGTTATTAATATTCTATTTACCTAGGAGCCACTATAATATACCATGATATACAGAAGTCTATTGGTGAAATGGCATAAAAAGGATATCGTGGAATTTATACAAAGTGTTTGAATTATCAGGAGGTTAAGGTTGAGTACCATAGACCTAGTGTTAAGCTTCAGAATATTAGTATTACTAATTAGAAGTAGGAAGCAGTGAATATAGACTTCATTACAGAGTTGCCTTGTACTCATCGATAATATGATTCTATTTGGGTTATTGTAGACTAACTGACTAAGTCTGCCTATTTTTTGTGACTTAACATTTAAAATTTAGCCAATGATTATACTAGACTGTATCTTAGGAAGTTAGTGAAGTTATTTGGATTCCTTTTGACTGTCATTTCAGATAGAGATACTCATTTCACTACTCAATTTTGAATGACTTTTTAGAAAGGTCTTGGTACCCAAGTTCATCATAGCATGATGTTTCACCTGTAGACATATGATCTGGTAGAGTGGACCATTCAAACTTTAGAGGACATATTAAGAGAGTGTGTGATTAATTTCAAGGGTAATTGGGATGATCATTTGCCTTTGATTGAGTTTGCTTATAATAATAACTATCACTCTAGTATTCAAGAAACACCCTAGTTTCTGCACCTTAGAAAATTTCCTATAATCCTGATCTCTGGACCCAATACATCTCATGTGTATGAGCCGTATGTTGGGGTATAGATGGTATGGTCCAATTGTACACTGACCAGTATTGGCTAGTGGGATGGATTTTGGTTACTTGAAAGGATACGACTTAAGGGTATGAGTTGTATTGGTGGTTATGGATCGTTTGGTTCCTTAAATAAATATTAGACCTTGTTACTTAGGTTTGATCTGAGTACGAGTGGCTCACCATGATTCATAAGCTAGGGTATGAATTGTACCAAGGACTTGTGTGGTAGACAGTGTCCAATCCTCTAGGTATTGTATTCTGCCTTCGATACGGGTCATGGATATAGATCGTATCTTATGGTTACGACTTGGTTAGGTGAATCATATGCTGGACAATGTTTAATCCTAGGGTGGAGGTTTAGGATACGAGTGGCAGATACTGATCATATAGAAGGGAATGACTCATGTGGGTCAGTCGTATCCCTGTGATGAGATTTTGGTGCAACTTAAGTGGAGGTATTTTGGACATTTTCCCACCTATCCTAATAGGATCCCACAACTTCTAACCTACTTGGAAGGTTATTTACCTTATTATTCTATTCATTAACACTTAGAAACTCTTTCTAAACACTCCATAATTCTCTCAAGAGCTTTTAGGAAAGGAGAGTTGGGGTTCCACTAAGGGATCAATTTGGGGCTTGTCTTGGTGATTTTTTTCTGTCATCATCTTTGTTTAAGGCATGTTCTCTTCCCTCATTGTTAATTTTACTTGAAGGTATGAATTATATGAATTTTTTCATGGTTTTACTATTACATAATTTTGGTTTTCATATATGATTTAGGGTTTTTGATATTATATGGTTGGTTATGGTTTCCTATAGTTTTAATTATGCTTTTATATGTATTAATGGTGGTTTTGGATAATTGGATTGCATGGAAATAATTTATTGGTAATTGGAATTGGTTTTGGTCATATTATGCCCCCAATTGGAATTAAAGGATAAGTTAACTTCGACTCTAATTTTTGGCTTTGCCAAAAAGCAATAACGGGTTCATAGTTTACTGCAATGCATCTTGGGTAGGTCTTGGTTTCATGTTGATTCAACATGGGAAAGTGATTTCCTATGCTTCCAGGCAGTTGAAGGTATATAAGAGAAATTATCCTACTCATGATTTGGATCTGTTGGCGGTTGTGTTTTCTTTAAAAATATGGCGGCATTATTTGTATGGAGTTCATGTGAATATCTTTTCTGATCATAAGACTCTACAGTATGTTTTCATGAAGAGAGAGTTTAATCTCAGACAGACGAGATAGCTTGAGCTTCTGAAGAATTATAATATGAGTCTTCAATATCACTCATGTAAGGCTAATATGGTTGTTGATCCTTTTAGCAGGGTATCCATAGGGAGTTTGGCTCGTGTGGAAGAAGAAAAGCGGGAATTGATGAAGGATATTCACCGCTTGGCTAATCTTGAAGTTCGCCTCTTAGACTCCAAGGATGGTGGTGTGGTGGTGCCAGAAATGGTTTGATCATATCTTGGTGCAGATATTAAGGAGAAGAAAGTGTTGGATCCTATCTTGATGAAAATTAAGAGTGACGTTGGTGGGCAAAAGGTAGTGGTATTTTAGATCATTGGCGATGGTACTTTACGGCATCAAGAAAGGTTGTGTGTTTCTGATGTTGGCGGGTTGTGACAAAGGGTTTTGGCTGAGGTGCATGAGTTGCTCTATGTTTTTCATCCCAGCTTGACTAAGATATATCATGATCTCAAGGAGATCTATTGGTGGAATGGCATAAAGAGGGATGTGGTTGATTTTGTGGCCAAATACATAGTGTGTCAACAGGTTAAGGTTGAGCACATGAGACGAGTGGGGTTTTATCAAGAAATTAATTTGACTGGGTGGAAGTGAGAAGTGATCAATATGGACTTTTTTACCGATCTTCCTCAGTTTTGGAGTCAATATAATTCAAATAGGGTCATCATGGAAAGGATGACTAAGTCTGTGCACTTTTTGCCAGTATGGACTACCTTCTCGACAGAGGATTATTCGAAGTTTTATCTTCAAGAGATTGTGAATATACATGGTGTGCCTGTTTTGATTATTTCTGATCGTGGTACACAGTTTACATCCCACTTTGAGTGATCTTTTTAGAGAGGGTTAGGGACCAAGGTGAGTCTGAGTACTGCTTTTCATCTGCAGATAGATGGTCAAGTAAAGAGAACTATTTAGACAGTAGAGGATATGCTCCGTGCCTGTGTGATTGATTAAGGTGGCAATTGGGTTGAGCATCTACCTTCTGTGGAGTTTGCTTACAACAATAGCTATCATTCTAGTATTGGTGTGAGCCCTTTTGAGGCATTGTATGGTAGGAGGTGTAGATATCCTATTGGTTGGTTTGAGCTTGGTAAGGCGGACATGTTTGGTCCCAACTTAGTTTACCAGGCTATGGAAAAGGTGAAGGTGATTCAGGATAGGCTTAAGGATGCCCAAAGTCATCAAAAGTCCTATGCGAATGTTAGTCATAGAGACTTGGAGTTTGAGGTTGGGGATAAGGTTTTTATCAAGGTATGTCCTATAAAAGGAGTAGTGCAGTTTGGAAAGAATGGGAATCTCAGTCCCTGATATGTGGGTCCTTATGAGATTTTATGGAAAGTTGGTAATATTGCTTATGAGTTGGAGTTGCCTTCTAGCTTGAGTTTGGTTCATCCGGTCTTTCATGTTTCCATGTTGAGGAAGTGCATTGATAATCCTTCTTCGGTTGTTCCTTTGGAAAGATTAGGTATCTCGGATTCTTTGTCTTATGAAGAAGTCCCGATTGAGATCTTGGATAGGTAGGTTCGTTAGTTGTGAACCAAGGATATGTCTTCGATTAAGATTCTTTGGAGGAACCATAAGGTGGAAGAAGCTACTTGGGAAACTAAATAGGACATAAAGTCCAAATATCCGCATTTGTTTTTTGTTTTTGGGATTCGTGCAGAAGGCATGTGTCTTCAACATGTCTTTATTTTTAGATTTTGTTAAAGGAAAGATTTATATATTTACCTTTTTTTCTTTTGGACTTTGTTAATGATTGGGAATATGTTTGATAACATAATGGAAATGACTCTTGCATGTGGTTACCCCTACCTTGTCCGTTATTCGGGGACGAATTCCTAGTGGGGGATACCAAAACACCCTAGTTTCTGGACCTTAGAAAATTTCCTGGAATCCTGATCTCTAGACCCAATACGACTCACCGATACGAACCTACGTTGGGGTACCGATGGAATGGTCCTGTCGTATACTTAACAGTGTTAGTTGGTGGGATGGATTTTAGTTACTGGAATGGATACGACTTAGTGGTACGAGTCGTATCGGTGGTTCCGAATAGTTTGGTTCCTTAACTTAATCTTAGACTTGGCTACTTAGGTTTGATCTAAGTATGAGTGGCTCACCATGAGCCGTAAGCCAGAGTATGAATCGTAACAAGGACTTATATGGTAGGCAGTGTCTAATTCTTTAGGTATTTTATTCTACCAGGGGTACTGGTCATGGATACGTATCGTATGTTCTGGTTACGACTTGGTTGGGTGGGTCGTATACTGGACAGTGTTTGATCCTAGGGTGGAGGTTTAGTATACTAGTGGTGGATACCGATCGTATCGAAGGGTACAACTCATGTGGGTCAGTCGTATCCTTGCAACGAGATTTTTGTGCAACTTAAGAGGGTATTCTGGATATTTCCCCACTTATCCTAATAGGGTCCTACGACTTCTAACCTAATTGGAAGGTTATTTACCCTATTATTCTATTCATTAACACTTAGAAACTCTTCCTAAACACTCTATAATTCTCTCAAGAGATTTTGGAATAGGGGAGCTAGGGTTTCAACTAAGGGATCAATTTGGGGCTTTTCTTGGTGATTTTTTTCCATCATCATCTTGGTTTAAGGCATGTTCTCTTTCCTCATTGTTAATTTTACTTTAAGTCATGGTTTATATGAATGTTTTTGTGGTTTTACTATTACATGATTTTGATTTTCAAATATGATTTGGGGGTTTTGATGTTAAATGGTTGGTTATAGTTTCCAATAGTTTAATTATGCTTGTATATGCGTTAATGGTGGTTTTGGATAATTGGATTGCATGGAAATGGTTTATTGGTAATTGGAATTTGTTTTCATCGTAGTATGCCCCCAATATGTTTGAAAAAATGCTTATAAAGATACGTTTATTTCATTGACTTCTTTTAATGGAACTCTTGCATTATTTAAACTTGGTAAGGGAATTATGCAAGGTTTAAAAGGTTTGGAAAGGCTAAAGGCGAATTGATTATGCTTGAGGGGAAAATAAAAGTCTCTTAAGTGGTTTAATATGGTAAATAGAAGGGCACTTGAAAGTCCCCTTAAACCTATAAATGGTTGGCTATGGATGATACTTGCAAGTAAGGGTTGGTATGACGATACCAATATCAATGGCCTTGGTTAATAAATGGATAATGGGGTGGTTATTTTGAAATTGATTTTAATTGGGCAATAATGGCAAGAGGTGTAGATAAGCTATGAAAGGTGGAGGTCCCGGGGGGGACCAAAACTGGAAACTCATATTTGTCGATATGAGATGGGTCTTGGTGACCGTGTGCATGATTTCATACATTATTTTGAGGATGTACTAGTCATCCCATGGTATACTTCCCTAGTTGTGCGGCTACACGCACTGGGCCTTTTCATCAGAAGGAGCTGGACCCATATAGCCCACGGGTGGTTTAGGATGACAAAACTAGACAGCCCAGGTAATGGTTTTAAAGGCATGCTAAACAGGTCCCTTTTCCTAGCATGGCTATATATATGTTTGGTTGTGTTCATATGGATGGTTTTACTTGGTTTTATAAATGGCACTATTTTATCCTTACCCTGAGATCATGCTAGCGGTCACTCGCTGACCCCGTCTACTAGCGGTTGTGTACCCACGCTATGCAAAAATCAGCCGTTCTACTCCTCCTACATAGTGATTGACTCAGGGATAGCATTTGGATTGAAGTAGTGAGCTTCTATCCTTTAGGAAGGAATTATTTCATATTATGGATATTTCTAGACATTTTAGTTTTATTTTGGATATTGGTTTTGGCTATGGTTGGAGGCATGTCCCAATCGGGTTTTATTACTCTTTTGGTTAGAGGCTTTGTGGTACTTCTATAGGTTAGAATGGGTGGGATCGATGTTTTATCATATTTCATTTTGGGATTAGTTATATTATGTTTTGGAACGTCTTTGGTTGTGTCCTGGTTTATGGCCCTTGTTTTGTATAGTTTTTTATGGTTGGATTATTGGTATGGGGTGGTTGGACTCAGTTTGGTTGGTCATGGTTGTGATTTATTCCCAAAGTCTCTATGTTAGCTGTTACACTATTTGGTTACAAGCTCGAAATTGAGCCAACTTAGAGCAGGCAGCTGGAGGTTGGGATGCACATTACAACAAGGCCCCATAGTGGGTCGTGTCAATTCAGATGGCCTTATTTGAAGCACTTTATGGTAGGTATTATAGATATCCTATTAGTTGGTTTAGGGTTGGTGATGCTACTTTTATAGGTCCTAATTCAATTCCTAAGGCTATGGGTAATTTTTAGCTAATTAGAGAAAGGTTGAAAATAGCTCAGAGCCTTCAAAAGTCCTATACAGATATGAGAAGAAGGTGACTTTAGTTTGCTTTAGTGATTTTATCTACTTAAAAGTTTCACCCATAAAAGGGGTGAAGAGACTAGGTAATAAAGGGAAGCTCAGTCCCTGTTATGTTGATCCTTATAAGATTTCGGGTCGTTATGGCAAGGTAGCCTATGAGTTGAAATTGGCTATAGATTTAACATCAATGTATCCCATTTTTCATATGTCCTTGTTAAAGAAATACAATTATGATCCATCATTGGTTGTGCCTTTAGACAATGTGGGTGTGAATGATAGCCTCTCATATGAGAAGGTCCTATATTAGATTCTTGACCATCAGGTTCGCAAGATGGGGAATAATGAGGTCGCTTCAATAAAGGTTCTTTAGCAAAGTCAGTTAGTTGAGGGAGCTACTTGGGAAGTAGAGGCAGATATGATGACCAAGCACCCAATCCTTTCTCTTCAAACTCTGTTCCAGCTTGAGGTAACAGTTTCCTCTTAACTAATTCTTTCCATATAATGTCACCTTGTTATTCTCATGTCATAGCACGCATTTATGATTTCGGTTCCGTCAATGTTTCATATAATGACTCAATTACCATGTCAGTATTCAGCTCTTATAAATTCAATGTTGGAATTATATCTCTTTCCTTAACATTTCAGCTTAGTTAGTTTCTATTCGGGGATGAATGACCCCAAGGGGGAGATATTATAACACCCTAGAAATTTAGGCTAAGATTAGAACCATGCTTCAAGTACATATAGAATCAAACACCTTTTTTTGGTAGTATGATAAGTGACAAATACATGTATTAAGGTAACAAGTAACTCTTAGCTCATAGCCAAGTTGAAACCTTCCTTACCAGTGGTTTTCTTTTGAAGAATCTCCCTATAGTCAACTTCAAACGAGCATAACTCCTAGATTGTAGAGTATTTTTGAGCTCAAAACCCACTAAATGATAGATATTTGAATTATCTTTCAAAAAATCCTAGTTTTCCTTATCTGATATCGGAGTAAAAAGTTATGTCCATTTTAGTGAAGCACTGTCAAAGTTGTCAATGACGATGACTCAGACATAATAAGTTGTCAGGAGACCCGATGAGTTGTCAAGTGACTCGTGGTCAAGATAGTGGAAGCCACAATCAAGTCTCGGACAACAACTCATACCTTGACTCATACCTAGACACGATGAGTCATCACGAAGGTCATCAGCATTGATTTCAAAAAAAATTTAGATGATTTTAAAAGGGTTTTTTGGTGTTTTCCCACTCTTTTAACACCAAAACTATATTGTTTAAGCTATACAAGGACTGAATAGTAATCCTAAAACACCCCCAGGTCCACCATTCCTCAAAATTCACTCGGCACTTAGAAAATTTAGAGAGGGGGAGATTTTACTCCTTCAAGCAAGGACTAGGGTTCTCAAACTTTAGGCTTCAAATTCGACGGTGTCATCAAGGTTTTCATCCTTAGATATGTGGGATTTCATCTTTTGGTTTTCTTTCACCCATTGATTCTCAAATTCATCCTAAATTCTTCAATTTAATTCCATCTTCGAAACCTAGGGTTCATAAGTATTATGCATTCTTTTATATTTCAGTTCCTTGTTATAATTGAGCCACGGACCCATGTTACCCCATGAAATTCAGTATCATCGTATGCTTATAATTATGAACGCTCGATGCAATGTATAATTCGTGACTGCGGACTGGAGCTACAAAATTCCATATTTTATTCCATTTATAGAATTGTCATTAGTAATTGCATTCTGCTGAGATGGCACATTATGCATTTTAATTATATACTCGGTCATTCAATTTTTCAAGATTTAAAATATTTTTAGATAAAGCACTTATCTTTCTGTTTCAAAATATCATTATTGTTGAGCATTTCAGTATATTAGTTACTTTTGACTAGGAGTAGTACTTAGAATCGAGAGGACAAAGGTTCAGATAACCCAAGTTCCAAACTACATTCCACCGTAGGAAAAAAGGGTCTTCGCTAGTTGAGAGTCTCTCCCTTTCCCTTAATTGGATTATGAGTGAATTCATGTCAATCATAGTTCATACCCTTAGCTAAGTATAGAACACCCTCCCTACTTGGGTTACTATTTGGATTTCATGTTGCTCCTATGGTCTATGTCGGTTACATAAACCTCCCAAAGTTTAGTCCTAGACCTCGCTTGACCTTGAATTAAGTTTATTCAGAACCTTATAGTGTTATATGTCTATTACTTGGTCATAACATCAATTTAGAGATTTCATTCCTATGTTCAGGTTATCATGTCAGTTTCAGTATGTTCATCTCACATAGGGTAATGCATATCTCACATTCTCAGTACATTCAAAGTACTAACCATATACTTTTTTTTTCAATATATTGTTTTATACTATAGGTTTAGACATTTAGTATCCCGGTCATGTTTAACTTGATCCCGCATCACTTTAGCAACAGTTTTTGGTGCGTCCTCATCATTCGAGGACTAGTATTGGTATTTTTAGTTTATCTTTATTTTAGTTTCATAGTTAGAATTAGCTGGGGGCTTGTCCCAACAACTCATCTTAGAAGACACTTTCAGATGGACAAACTAGTGTGTTTCGCGTTATAGTTTATTAGATGTTTTCAATATTGAAGATGTTTTATACACTACTATATTATTCAGATTTTAGCTTCAACTTAGTGAATCCCATTTTATACAATATTCTTAGTGTCGTGCCATGTAATAAGTTAGCTTGGGGTCACTTGTGACTCTAAGAACCATGTTACGACTAGGGGTAGTCTCGGGTCATGACATTAGCTCTCTCAATTTAGCTAGAGCCATCATATACGGGTTAGTAGAAATAGGACGGGTACCAAACTCTAGATCAATACAGAAATCAATAGCACGATTTGGCAGCATGCTATATCTTAAGGAAACACATATTGAAACTTACATACAATAGGAACTAACTCAATAGATGGGACCTCTACAATAGTGTCCCAAAGATTCGCTGGGAAGGTCAACAACCCCTCCCAATTAACCTCCCAACAGGAATAATGAAAATAAGTTTAGTAAAGCAGGACTATAATCACCCTCCCACTCAAGTTTACCCATCTTCGATATAGCTAAAGTCACTCTCTTAGCATGACACTCTAATATAGCTTATATGAACACAACTAACTCATTCCCAAAATTATGTCAAAGTCTACCATGTCAAGAATCACCAAACCTGTCCAAGTTTGATACCTCATAAACATAACAAAACAAGATTGATAAACCCTATCAACAACAATGAAATCACCAACAGGGGTAGACACATGAATAAAAATGTCAAGTAGATCTCACACCAAGTCCAACCCCACAATAAAATCGACAAATACATATGAGAAAGTAAAACCAAGATCAAATAATATAGTGGTCATTCGGTCATAAAAAAGAATAGTACATGTAATAACAATATTTAATGCCTCTATCTCGAGCCTACCTGGAAAATCATAGAAATATTCCCTATCACCAGTTTGAATGCCACCCCTATCTATTGGTAACTACCATACCCACTCTGTGTATGACCTCTACAATTACTAGCACCTCTCTTACTTGCAAAAGATGGATCTCAAGGAACTTGCTGCTGGCTCAACTGACCATACTACCTGAGATTAGGGCAAAACCTCTGGATGTAACCAACCCTACCGCACTCATAACATATATGATCCAAGGTGGGTTGTTGAGCTAAAGAAGACGGAGTGAAGTAACCACCAATGTCTGAACACGGCTAGCTAGCCCCTGATGTCTCCCAACAAATCTTGGCAGCACTAATTGAATAGGGCAGGCAAGGTCTCCCTGTGAGATGTGACCCCTAGAATAAGAACCACTAAAATTGACCCCCTTTGTAGGCCTTCTTTTCTATCATCTTGGCATAGCCTTTTTTTCCTTACACCCTTCACCTTCTTAATAAAATCAACCATCTCCTCCTGAAAAGACTTACCTAAAGATATCATCTGAAGAACAGAAACCTAGAGACATCTACTTTAACCCTTCATAAAGAGATGAATCCTCTCATCCTCAATTTTTAACAACTGAGATGAATATAGAGATAATGAATGAAATTTGGCCTCATAAACCACAACTGACATACTCCCCTACTCAAGATTAGTGAACTCATCCCTCTTTCTATCCCTCAATGTATGAGGTGTATACTTCTCAAGAAAAATTGAGTAAAATTAAGTCAAAGTCAACAAGGTCAAACCTGCAGCCTTACACCTCACATAATATCTCTACCATATCTTGGCATCTCCCTAAAACTGAAAAGTGATCGATTCCACACCATACCTCTCAACCACTCCTATCTTGTTAAGTCTCTTATGGAAATCAATAATAAACTCATAGGCATCCTCAAGCATGGTGCCTCAAAAAATAAGAGGCTTAATATTGGTAAACTTGTAATATTGATCATGCTCATCTCCAATCATCACTTGATCCACTATCTACCTCAAAAAAACACTTGACCCTGATGTCTTTTATATTTAAGGAGCCAAGGTAGTAGCATGTTGTGCCTCTAGACTTAAACTCTGGGTACTACCGATAAAGTCTCAATTCTTGTGAACTCAATCAAGAAGCTCAAAACTTGATGAATCACATCAAATCACAGTTGCACCTCCCTGGATTGGTGCTACCCCATCATAAATCGATATCCCCTCATTTTACACTAGTTTGGCTCCATTCTTTTCTATCTCATGTATATCCTCTTATCAAGAAGGAGATGTTGACCTTTCTTGATATGATATTATGTCCCAACCCTTTCCTTTGGAGTGCATTGCTCTCCTTTTACTACCTCGTCCCTTCTTTGATTGTCCTCTACCATGAATATATCCCCAACAGTCGATTCGAGCACCTCTACTCTAGCTCCATTTGCTCATGCCCTCACTATTTATGAGAATAAAATTCAAAGAATTTAGAAACCAATTTGTATCACCAAATACAAATTGAAATCAAAGTAATAGCACGAACGAAAGAAGAATCTAAATTTTCCTAGTGTCATGTAGCCTCTCAACAAAAGTATAGACGTCTCCATATAGTTTTGCCAGACTCTATTAGACATGTTCTTGTACGATAATATCGATGAACCTGGCTCTAATACCAACTTTTTCATAGCTTAAATGATCGTGAGTGGAACCCATATTAATTTTTCGGAAGGAGAACCATATAAGACAAATAAATACCAAATCATTTAGTAAATATTAATACAAGGGTATCACAAAACCCAACTTAGTAATTATAAATTCAAAACTAACCATTAATAGTATGGAAAATCAAATAAACCACCTATTACAATCCCAAAGATCCAAAAGTCACTGTAAAAGAACTTTTAAAACAAAAACCATGTCTAAAAGAATTATCCAAAACTAAAGAAAGATAAAGTGTCTCATTGTCTATTAAACGCTAAAGATAAGATCATGCCTGAGCCTTTGGAACACTTTTGCACTAAACAAAAGAAAAGTACAGGATAGTATCATTACAAGCCACTATATATTGGTAGGTATCATAGGCCAACTCGGTTTAATAGCATGTATATAACATAAATCAAACAACAAGTAGATAGCAATCAACACATAAAAATTATTTAATGAATCAGCAAATATATCAATGACGGGCCAAACAATACTTACAAAGAAGCCACGTTACCATCAAGAGTATCAAACACACCATAAACAACCACAAATGCAACAATAATACCATAACTAACAATGATGTCCTTCTCAACCTCTCAGTTAGAGAACCATTAGCTTGTTATAAGCTTATTAAATGACATGACCTCTCAAAATCAATAGTAGTTTGTACACAGATGCTAAGGGACTTATTTGTACCCGGCTAATCATGACCTTCAGGGGATAATCTAAGTCCATCTATCATACTGATGTGGTATCCAATCCACCATAAATAAGTAATATCAATATCAATATCTGAATCAGCGTAGTACCTAATTCTCCATAACCATATTATATGCATTTTATCAAATGCACGCTATCTCTCGGGATACAACATGACTACTAAATTTATAAGTACACTTATAATTATAAGGCAATTTGATCAAGTTCAGTTTTCAATAATTATTCATACAAGTATCCACAATCTAAATATCATCAAATTCAACTATGTTCAAATACCAAGCATCAAGAATTCACTTTAAGAGCATACATACAATCAAATTGAGTCAAAACTCCAATTAAATCAAAACCTACCTCAATAGAAGAATCTGAATGCAAGCTAATTTATAATGGTCTTACCCTTTTGTAAAGCTTTCGAATGGTCAAAATTTGTTCAACTATATAATTTCTATAATAGTATGAAATAGTACATCAAATTTTAACTAAAATAAGTCATTATTCGATCCCCAAATTAAGAATACTTATTCTAAAATCCTAGCCCTAAAATCTAAATTTATAGAACAAAATAGACCGTGATTGACATTAGATATGGAACTAAGCAAGGAAAATAGTAATTCTAATATTTTTAATTACAAAGGAACACCTAGTTTATCATTATTGCCCAGTCATTGTCTCATCATACTATTCTTGCCAGTTATTAGCTATTATTGCCTAATAATTGCTTATGAACACTATTTTGAGGAGAATATTAGATGATTTGAAAAAATATTTCTTGTCTTCACTGCTAGTAACCATTGTCCATTAAAAACCCAGTATGCCTCACTGAAAAAAAATTCCCATAGTATCATTATGGCCAATGATTGGAAATCATCATCTTATAATTATGAGATAATAATAATAATAATAATAACTAACTACTTCTTATCTAACACAAGTGGATAAATATCAAATCACCCATAATATTTTCTTACTATGTGAATTCAACTCACCTTCCCCTTATTATTGATGAAATAGTAGGAACGGGTCCCCACTAGTAGCTAACCTGGTAATTACTCGAGAATTCTCTTCTCCTTCGACGCTAAGGTGTGAATGTCGTAACTCCCACAAGTGTTCGGCTGCTTTTTGTTGAAACTTCTGATGTTATTGTTATTGTATATGATGAATCCTACCCTCTTAAAATCATTCTTGTATTAGCCACATAACAAAATAAATTATGATTTTCACCTGTTAAATCACTAATTAAATTAATCATCAAAAATACCCAAAATTTCTAAAAAAATCTTGAAATTTATTCAAAACTTCGTAGAAGAAAATCAAATACATAAATTGACTAAAAAGTATATTCCGAACCTGTTGAAAATATTAACATACCAAATTGAGGTCATCTTGATCGAAGGTTGACTGTGATGTCACCCAAAACTAACCTCCTTAGAAGTATGTTGCGGTCAATGTCAAATATAGTAACCCAACTAGGTTGGGGTCGAATCCATAGGGAAGATGTTGAACAGTTTCTTGGTTTAATGTAATTCACGAGCACTGTAGAAAGGTAAAAGGGGGGATTATGGAAGTAATCAGTAAGTAGTAATAGATCTTGAATGCTTTGGGTTGTAAATAACTGAAGACGAACACTAGGATTGTGTTCCCCCTGACTTCTTAACTCTGTAAGTTTCTCATGTTCAACCCATCTATTCTGTTGCTCTGCATGTAAAGTCGAAAAGCTTTGTATTATCAACAGTTTTATGAACGTGTTGATAAATCTCACCCTTTACCTTATGAGTCTCAGGGCATCACCTTATTGCTCCTTGTCTATGAATTCAGTTCAACTCTCACCTTTTGAGTCTCGGGTTAATTAGATGAGATGGCAGAATACTAATGGTGGAAGTGAATCTCAAATTACTGTCTTAATCTTCTTTTCCCAATCACAAACTCCCTTGTGAGGATGTTTATGAATACAGGCTATCCCCAAGATTCTACAGTAGCTTTGAGGTCAATTTATGTGAAAAAGATTAAGATACATGCATTTTACTTTAGAATTGATGAATTTCTTACTTCCCTTACATAGTTAATCCACCAGGGTTCCTACAACCCTAGTCAAGGAAGTTAGCCTCTCATGCTTGCACAATAATTTATGATAATCAATAAAGAAAGCATGTAATCAATTGCACAATCATGAAATGAATAAAATCCAAAGTTTTCAATTGAATAAAAACCCAAAATCTCAAGAACAAAGAATCAATAATGTAAAGTAATGCTAAAGTATGTAAAAATGTGTAAAAGTGCATAAAAGTACATAACCAAAAAAGTAAAAACCCTAAGGTATTTATAGTATCTCACAAATACTCAGAAATCCTAATAAAAATGAAAAAGGAAAAGTTAAGTCAGTGCATGGTATGACTCGTTCGTCTACTCGTATTCTCATCATACGAGTCGTACCATGGCTTCTCGTATCCATTCTAGTGACTGGTCTCCTAGAGCTTCAATGTTTTGTTCTTCATACGACTTCAACTTACGAGTAGTATCTTGATCATACCACTCATTTTCTACTGTCGTATCCACTTGGGACTTGTTTCTTTACAAGCATGGACACTGGTCTGCTTATGATTTGAACATACTAGTTGTACTCAAAATTTTGACTCGTATAATTCTAAGACTTAAACTTTGGATTATATCTTTAGACACTATTATGCTTATGACTCCCAGTCATGACCCGTACCTTTAGCTTACAACTTGTATAACTAAGTCGTATCTTTTTTTCACTTAGTATTTTGTTTGGGTCTTTGGTTCTGTTGTGCTTATGAGTCATCCTACGAGTTGTAAGATGTTTTGAAGACTCGTAAGGTGACTCATATCTTGATCAGACTTGATCTTTTCAGATCTTTTTCTTCTATTTTCATCCCAACACTATTGTAGACCTGTTTTACCTACAACAAACACAAAAGTGCATCATATCTACTACAATGACCTAAGTACGCGCATAAATTCAAGGTTTTAAGCATCGAAAGTATCGTGCTTCCACGACACATCAACACCCTCAACTTAGACGTTTGTGTGTCCTCAAGCAAATAGAAATCAAATTCAAACACAACAACAATGGTTAAATAAGATCATAAGCTACCCATACCAGTGATTTTGAATTTAATTTTCTCATACATTATTTCCTTCTCCAAATCATATTTTTCAAAAAAATAAATCAAATTGTGTATAATTATTTAGAACACGAACAAACACAAAGGAATCCTATGATGGCATTACATTACTTACAGGCAACCAGGTATCAATACAAGCTACCTTAACCAAACAGATTAGCAACCTAACAACACAACCCCCGTGTACTCACAGTCATAGAAATCTCATTCACTTATCTAAGATTAATCAATTAATTCTGGGATATAAAAAAAATGCTCTCGCTCACAAAGAAATATCACTGGTATATACAGAATACCATTGGCTTTCCCATATGCTTTATTCCTAAATTTTCGGATAGTCAAAGTAGGATCACTCAAGGACTTTGTTCGGCTTGTAACGTAGGTTAGGGGATGGTATGGTATCCTTTTTAAATTATTTAGTAACTATGCCTCCTTGACACTATGCTTTATTGAGGGTCCACTTATTTTCACTTTCTCTTCAACTTTATTTCTGTCATTATGTCTCCCTTTTTACTTTTAAAGCACATTTTGACTTAGCCGGGTATGGTTTTTTCATTTTATTTTTATTTTCTTTCTCTTTTGTTTCAGTTCTTTTCTCTTTTTCTTTTGTTTCATACCTATTTTCCAGTTATGCAACTGTTTACCTAATTGTTCTACCCTAATCCTAATGCAATTATCATATTCACAAAAGTCTCACACATACACATCGCACAAAGTTAACAAAAAATTAGGAGGGATCTCATATTTTCAACACCATTTTATTAAACACAAATGCTTTCAGAATAATCATTTCAAATCCACAATTTATGTTTCCAGAATCACAAATCAATTCAAACACCACAATTCATTACGAATCAATTTGAAGATCACAATTCATTAACATTCAGAGTTAAAAATCCTTACAAATAAATACAAAATCAAAAAAATATCAATCTTCTACCATAGGTGCCGATTTTATCCCTATTTCAGTATTTTGTCAACACCGAACCTGCAAGCCATAACAGACTTTCAGCTACTTAAATTTTTCAGTGATTTCCAAATATTCACATTCAGATATACCTTCGCCCCCAACTAAAAATTCTTACACTGTCCCTAATGCTAAAAAATAATATAAAGAAAGGATGAAAAGTCATACCTAGATTATCAAGGCTCCAGATCAACAACATCAATATGTGGGCCCTCGGATCGGGTCCAACTCTTATCAGCAATTGTCCTATCATCCAGCACTAAATCAGCAACAGCAGTTGGGGGAATAACATTGTCCCCCTCAGTATCAATAATTGGTGGTCTCAAACCACTGGCTCCAGCAGCTATCTTATGGACCCGTGTCTATCGGTCCAGCTCATCCTATATATTGTTGGCCTTTTTCTTCTTCTCAGCTTCCTTCTTCTTATGTCTTTTCTTTTTTCTCACTCTGTTATCTTCTCGGGTCTCCTCATCTACCGATTTTAGAATAGCCCAAATATTAGGAACATAGACCGTGGGCACCACCATCTCAATCACGAGCTCCGGGATCATAGATCTATCATCATCTCTAATACCATCTTCTTAATTTTAGCAACTTTGGACTTAGTATCTTTAATTTATGGGGTCTATCCTCTATCCAGCTGTCAAGTAATCTTTGACTCAAAAGCATCAATCCGCCATTGGACCCGTCTGTCCTGGTTCTCAAACTGAGCATCAAACTAGGGTTTCATACCCTCTTTCATATTTTAGAGTTGGGACTCTAATGTGGCCAGTCCTGTCATAACCTCAGTCCACATGGACTGTGAAATCATAAGATAAATTAAAGGAATACCCCTCATCCTGGGTGGTATAGACTGCACCGGGGGTGGGTAACTAGAGGTACCTGTTGTATTTGTATGTGTAGTCTCTGCCTGTCTACCCTTCTCTGTAGCATCATTAGTCTCAGCCTGACCATTCTACCATAATATCTCATCTACTATATCTTCTACTCTCTTTGCCTCTCTGGCCATCGGGTTTGCTGCATCTCGGATCATCCCAAAGTCAGTAGTGTTGGTAGACTCAAGCATCTTATCAAGACTTGGGATCTCCTGTACACCCATAACTAAAAAAATCTATATAATCACGCAGAGGTAACCCAACAATGACTTTTCACCCCATATATCTTGGTCTCTCATCTCCCAAGCTAGAAACTCCCTGATATCGAACTCGTATTTGACTCTGAGGCCTGATATCATAGCATCCCAAATTGAGCTCAGCATATTATCTCCTGTGGTGGGACAAAGCCTGTATCGAGCCTGTGTCCACCATGCCTTAGCCTCGAACATCAGTGTATTCTTTTTAATTTTCTGATAGACCACCCCGGGGCCTCCAACAACCTATACGACATTCTCTCTATTACATGTTATTCTCTTTGCAATACACCTAAAGGTGTCCATCTTCTCCTCCGAACCTATTTGTTTTCTAGTCACTTTTCTTATCTCCTCCAATCAGTAGTCCATCTTCCTAGGGTTGATCAGAGGTTGATAATCTGGTTTGTACAGCAATCAGACAATGGTATAGGGTGAAATATCTACTCGCACACCCTGAATTGTCAGTGAAGTAACAGGATCTCCACCTTTCCACAGCTGACCCTGTAGATACTACCTCTTTAACTCGCCCTTGTACGCAATATAAAATTCTCGTACTAGCACATCACTATATTTTTTGGGCACTCTCGTCATCCATTCAAGGCCATATTATTTAAAGCACTCCTCGAACCTAGGTAACTATCATTCTAGTGGTCATCAACCTCCTCTCCAAATACAAGATGATATTTCTAGTTGAAAGTTTGCACAATGCATTATTGAAAGCCTCCAGTATTCTAGGGTACCCTCATCATTCAACAATGGTCATTGAAGCAATGGTAAGTCCAAATGGGGGGGGTCCTGTTTATCTATTGGTGTAGCATCGACCTTTTCTATAGTGGGAGCATTCTTATAACTCATATCTTCAAAACTAAACTCCGCATTATCTAATGGTGGAGGTGTATAAGGAGAGGAAATAGTTGGGTTATTTCTCCTAGAACCCCATGGAGGTGTGTCCTCCAAAGATGCTATTTTCTTGCCCTTGACACCCTTTTGTGCCCTTGGGTCAACCTTGCCATTTTTTGTGTTGTCGTATAATTCACCACTATTGGTGGAAGATTATAATTCCCCAAGGGCACACCCTAAATGTCACACGGTGCCTATATCCCCAAAGGACCACAAGCTAACCCATGTTGGAACCTGCTGTGAGCACTGAACAAAATAACAAAAAACATGTGCGGAATTTAACTGAAAATGCCATAAGGTTGTAAAATATTAAAACTATCTCTGAAATGATAAGCCTGAAAACAACTATCTGAAAACAATACTGAAAAGACTGTCAATAACAACTGATAACTGACTAACTACTTGAAAATGACTGAGAGCCTCTAACTAAATTACTATGGAGTTGATAGAAAAAGTCCCCAACTAACTCTGACTGATTGCTAAACCTGAGATACTGAAATCAGTATAATCAATCCCAAAAATATGAGGATTCACCACTGCTACTATTGTAGATACGCAGAAGTGTCTAAGAGCAGCCAGGAACTTGAGCACCCAAACCTATGATATGAGATATCATAGCACAAAAAACGAGTATGCAATCAGTGCTTTGAATGTACTGGTATGCTAAATAAGGTTAGGTTAATATACATGGCTCATATGTATGAACAATAACTAATTGAATAAATAGCATGGGATACTGATGTATAGTATGCAAAAAAGCTGTAAAATCTGAGAATGCATGACCAAGCATATAACATGAAACTGGGATTATTTGTAAACTAAAGTACTGAAATATTGATACTGTATAACTAACAATTGCATGCCCTGGTCAAGCAAGCCTGAAAACTGACCTCTGAACTGAATAAGGGACTGAGACTGTGGGAACCATCATCTAACCGACATGCCCCAATATATGCTAATTGAGGTCCAACCTGTGACCCCAGTTAGAAAGGTGTCAATATCGTGCTACGGGTACTAACACTGTCTATTTAGGTCCACTAATGTGTTGTCTCGAAAGACTAAGAGTCACCCTCTACTGGCAGGTGCTCTAGTGAGATAAATGTCAACCCTCAACTGGCAGGTTAACACTCAACCTACGATGGTTATGTAGTTCTGGAACGCAGGGATTGTTGCTAAGGATCACACCCACAACTAGTAGGTAAACCCCCATCCCTAGGTTCACTCAGTGCTAAATCCTACTCCCAACTGAACTGACTCTAATTATTGGACTGAACTGAGCTTACTAACATGAGGTACTAACTAAACTAATAATACTCTAATATATCCAAAACCATTTTGAAGAATACTGAAGAAAAAGTAAACAGCTAAGTTTTCGGATATTCATAACCCCCAAGACTCGGTAACATTTACAGTAAAAACATACCAAAACTTTAAAAGCATAATAGAAAGTACTTGCTCAAAATTCATCTCTTAGGCATTTCATCAAACACTTCCAATTCATGTTTTAAGCATGGGAATAGTTTTAACATGTAATGATAGCATGATTTCAATATTAAGATCACCAATTAAGGCTTAAATCAGCGAACAAGCACCATTCAAAACATGTAGGGTTTAATAACAACAATAATTGCATGGAAACATGATATAAACTCAAGATTCATGAAAATACATAGGCAAAATTCATGGGAACATGTAAAAATCATAACTTTAAAACTTAAAATTAGGTTCTTGGACTGCATGGGTGAAAAGGACCCATGAATGAACATTTAACATACCTTAATTAAAGAATTCTTGGATGTTCTTGGTGGATTTCTTGAGAATTGATCTTGACGCTTGAAGGGGCTAGTGTTTGTTTTCTTCAAAGAGGATGATTTCAATTTGAGGGAATTATGAACAAAGAGGCAAAAATACTCTTTTGGAACCTAAATCCCGTGTTAAAGTCAGGGGAAAAGACTGAAATACCCCTCTGGACCCAAATTTATTAAGCTAAAAACATGCCTAGTGACACGAATGGCGATGCACCGCGTCTCTCAATCCGACGCGATAAGTGATGTGTCGCATTATTGCTGCCAATGCGGTACCCAATGTAACATGGCCATATCGCATTGGTCCACTATTTTGGCCACCCAAACATAATTCAAACATCGTTCAAAAATTTTAAAACTCACTCAAATAAACTATAGATAACCATGATCATTAATTAACTTAGAAACCAACTTTTCAGGGTTGGGAAGGTCGAGAATAAAATCATCAAAGTTTAGAGGACAAAAATAAGACTAAGTCTTCAACACATGCATACATTAAGAGCTGAATTGCACTAAGAAGAGTATGATGCATTACAATATATCCCCCTTGGGAACATTCGTCCTTGAATGAGACTGGTTAAGCTAAGATTTCTGAGGAACTGAGGTTACATGTTGGATGTGCATAACTTAAGACATGATTACATGACTGATTCTGAAACATGGTGACTGACTGAACTGATTTATAAATGCATGCAATGACATAAAAATAACTACATGGCTGGAACTGAAAATGGAAAAGAGATAATCTAAGGAAAAACTATTACCTTAAGCTGAGCCTGAGTTTGCAAAGAAAAGGTGAGGGTACTTGGTACGCATGTCTGCTTCTTCTTCCCAAGTGTCTCCCTTAACGGACTAATTCTGCTAAAGAACTTTGACCAAAGGAACCTCTTTGTTCCTCAGTCTATGAGTCTGACGATCAAGGATCTCAACTGGGATTTCTTCATAAGAAAGACTACCCTGAACATCTGTACCTTCTAAAGGAACAACCATAGTTGGGTCACCAGACACTTTTTTAACAAGGACACATGGAACACTGGATGGACTGATGCCAATTCTGCAGGCAACTCAAGCTCGTAAGCTACCTTTCCAAAATGACTCAAGATCCTGTAAGGTCCTACATATCGGGGATTGAGTTTCACCTTTTGCCAAGTCTCTTCACTCCCTTCATGGGAGAGATTCTCAAATAAACTAAGTCACCAACCTCAAACTCAAGATCTCTCCTTCTCACATCTGCATAGGATTTCTGTCGTCTTGGGGATGTCTTAAGCCTCTATTTGATTAGCTTAACTTTCTCCAATGTATCAAATATTGAATCTGGCCTTATCAACGTGGTCTCCCCTACCTCAAACCAACTGATAGGAGATCTATACCTCCTTCTATAAAGAGCTTCAAATAGAGCCATATGAATACTGGAATGATAACTGTTATTATAAGCAAACTCAATCAATAGAAAGTGATCATCCCAACTACCCTAAAGTTGATAACACAAGATCTCAACATGTCCTCTAAGGTCTAAATGGTCCTCTTTGCCTGACCATCTGTCTGTGGGTGAAAGGTTGTACTGAGACGAACGAACTTAGGTACAAAGTTCCTTCTGGAAAACTCTCCAAAAGTGAGAGGTAAATAGATTACCCCTATCTGAAATAATGGACAACGAAACTCCATGCAACCTAACCAACTCCCTAGTATAGAACTTGGCATAGTCCTTGGATGAATAAGAGGTATGGACTGGCGAGAAATGGGAAAATTTGGTCATTATGTATACAATAACCCAAATTGAATTATGTTGGCGGCGTGAATGAGGCAACCCTGTCACAAAATCCATGTTCACCTCTTCCCACTTCCAAGTGGGAATACTGAACTCCTGCATAGAACCACTAGGCTTTTGGTGCTCAACCTTGACCTGCTGATAATTAGAGAACTTAGCTACAAACTCTGCAACATCTCTCTTCATCTCGCTTCACCAATAGATTTCCTACAAATTACGGTGCATCTTAGTGGCCCCTGGATGAATAGAGTAACATGCACCATGTGATTCTTCAAGAATCAGCTGCCTCAGGTTATCTACACATGGCACATATTGTATACCCTTGCAACGCAACACACCATCTCCCCCTTGGGATAAAACCTCTACTTTATGATCTCTGACTGACTTTTTTAACTTAACTAGACTGGGATCCCTATTTTGTTTTTCTTTCACTTCAACGACCAAGGAAAATTTCAAATGCCCCTTTAGAGATAGGGGCGACTTTCTTGTGGTAGTAATTGCGAATAAGCAAGTAGGGGGCGGCTATTCTATACACACACACTACCCTTAGCTGAGTCAACCAAACGAATACCTAATCTGGCCAACTGATGAACCTCCTAAACCAACTTTTTTTTATCATTCTCAACATGTGAGACACTGCCCATAGACAATCTACGAAGGTTATCTACCACTACATTGTCCTTGATCGGATGATACAAAATACTCATATCATAATCTTTCAATAATTCTAACCACCTTCTCTGATGAAGATTTAACTCTCTTTGTGAAAATACATATTGTAAACTCTTGTGATTCATGAACACATTAATATGCACCCCATATAGATAATGCCTCTAAATTTTCAAGGTAAACACCACGACTGCTAACTCAAGTTCATGGGTAGAATAATTCTTCTCATGGGGCTTAAGATGTCTAGAGGCATAGGCTATGAACTTACCTCTCTGCATCAATACACAACCCAAACCAACTCTGGAAGCATCGCGGTAAACCACAAAACCATCTGAACCATTGGGCAATGCCAAAACTAGGGTTGAGGTAAGTTGAGTCTTCAACTCCTGAAAACTCTTCTCACAAGAATCTAACCACTACAACTTGACTTTCTTCTGAGTCAATCTGGACATGGGGGATACAATAGATGAAAACCCTTCAATAAATCATTTGTAATAGCTAGCCAAACCTAAGAAACTTCTAATATCCGATGGAATAATGGGTCTAGGATAGCTCCTTACTACTTTGGTCTTTTGAGGGTCAACTCTAATACCATCATCAAAAATAATATGGCCAAGGAAAGCTACTAATCTTAGCCAAAATTTGCACTTACTGAATTTGGAGAGCAACTGATTGGTTATAAGAGTCTACAATACTACTCTGAGGTGGTCTGCATGATCATTTTTATTACGGTAATAGACAAGAATATCGTCAATAAAGACTATGATGAACATGTCCAAGTACTGTTTGAACATTCTGTTCATCAAGTCCATGAAAGTTGTTGGGGTATTTGTAAGACCGAAAGACATGACTAGGAATTCAAAGTGACCATATCGAGTTTTAAAAATTGTTTTCAGAATGTCACATTCTCTGACTCTGAGATGATGATAGTTGGATCTGAGGTTTATCTTAGAGAAGTAGCTGGCACCATGAAGTTGGTCGAACAAGTCATCAATTTTGGGGAGTAGGTACTTATTCTTGATTGTGAGCTTGTTCAACTGACGGTAATTGATGCATATACGAAGAGAACCGTCTTTCTTTTGCATAAAAAGGATTGGAGATCCCTATAAGGAAACATTGGGCCTAATGAACCCCTTATCTAGAAGGTCTCTTAATTTTTCTTTTAACTCTTTAAGTTCTACTAGAGCCATTTTATATGCCATAATAGAGGTAGGCTAGGTATCAGTAAGTAGGTTTATTCCGAAGTCAATTTCCCTTTCGGGAGGAATTCCAGGAAGATCTTTAGGGAACACATCTAGAAATTCCCTTACTACTGAAACTGACTTGAGATTTGGATTCTCTGAACTAGAGTCTTTAAATCAAACAAGATGGTAGACACACCCCTTGGATATCATTTTTCTCGCTCTAAGGTACTAAACAAGCTGACCCCTAAATGCTGAAGTACTACCCTTCCATTTGAGGACTGGTTCATTCAAAAACTAAAAAAGAACAACTCTATTTCTACAATCAACTAAAACATAACATAAGTGGAACCAATCCATGCTGAGAATGACATCAAAATCAGTCATCTCTAACTCCACAAGATCAACTGAAGTGACTTTCTGGGATATTATGACCGGACAGTCCCTGTATACCTTCTTGGATATAATAAAGACACCTACTGGGGTAGACACTAAGAAGGTTTCTGCTAAAGTCTCAGGACTGACACCAAAATCAATAGCTATGTAAGGGGTTACAAAAGAAAGAGAAGCTTCGGGATCTAACAAAGCATAAATATGTAAATAAAAGACCTATAACTTACCAGTAACCATATTAGGAGAATTTTACTAATCCTACCGAGACAAAAGTGCATGCAATCTATTTAGGTGCTGACCACTGGTGGTATTGGAAGCAGCACCCTGCTGAGTCGAGCGACCGAATGGAACTGGCGGACGACTGGACTGACCCTACTGGCCACTATATGATCAATCCATGATCTTGTGTCTTGGATTGCTACACCCAAAGCATACATCACTGCCAGCTCTACAAATACCCTGATGGTTTCTACCATATTTCTAACAAAAAGGATTTGTACGACCATTGTTCACACTTCCCTAGGGCTTAGGGCTTAGGGCTTGGTTCCTTATCCCGATTATCATTTTTGGGCTTCAGTTCTAGTTCACTAGATGAAGATAGAACTAGGGATGAAGATTTCTTACGGAATTGAGAACGGTTACCACTCTCTGACCTCGGCTGAGCAAAACTAAAGCTACTTGTTCTGGCCCTTTTATTCTCCCTTTCTTTTTCCTTACACTTACGCTCCTCAATCTGTTAAGAATGGATCATTAACCTAGGTAAGTCCATCTCCTTAATCAACATCGTGGTCCTACACTTCTTGACCACACTATCAGCCATACCCGAGATGAACTTATTCATCCTAGACCTGTCATCAGACACAATATTAGGAGCATACCTGTCTAGCTGATTAAACTTAAGAGAATACTCTTTCACACTCATATTTCCCAGCGTCAGATTAATAAACTCATGCACCTTAGATTCCCTTAAATCCAAGGGAAAGAACCTATCTAGAAAAGTTATAGCAAACTCCTCACATTCAACAGGCCCTGAATCTTCCTCTTTATCTCCCTTCCACTGCTTGTACCAGGTGTGAGCAATATCCTACAACTAGTAAGCACCCAACTATACACTCTCACTATAATTCATGCCCATAATATCAATTACCTTCTGAACTATGTTGAGGAATACCTGTGGATCCTTATTAGACTTAGATCCTAAAAATAGATTAGGGTTCATTCAGTTAAGTCCTGAATCCTAGTTATGGCAGTATTAGCTACCAAAACAGATAGAACTGCAAATGGATGATTATTCTGAGCTACTACTGAGTGATCTAAGGGAGTAAATGCCACTTTGGATTCGGCATGAGAGACAGGCTCATTCAGGGGATCATCCTAAACAGGTGGAGGTGTAGGTTGATTCTCGTTTCTCCTTCCGTTAGTCTTTCTGGGAGGCATGTTCTGTAAATGAAAAGGAAATTGGATTAGAAAGAGTGTTTAAATTGATCTCATGCTCAATTGCATGACATGAACACTGAAAGAAGGGAAACTTTTCCTAAAACGTCTTGTAGCCTCTTGTCTATAAGAGTGAAAGGTTTCACACCCATGCACAAGACTCTACTTAATACAACTTTCATACTCCCTAGGATACTTTAAAACCTTAGGCTTTGATACCAAGTTTGTAATACCCCAGGGGTATACCCTGGATGCCACACGGTGTCTACAGCCTCGAAGGACCATAAGCTAACCAATATTGGTACCTACTATGAGCACTGAATAAAAAAACAAAGAACATGTTTGAAATTTTACTGAAAATGCCATAAGGCTTTAAAATACTAAAACCATATCTGAGATAATAAGCCTGAAAATAACTTTCTGAAAATTACTGAAAACTGTCGATAATAACTGATAATGGACTAACTACCTAGAAGTGTCTAAAAGCCTCTAACTGAACGACTATAGATCTGATGGGATAAGTCCCCAACTAACTCTGACTGACAGCAAAAATTGAGATACTGAAATTACCATAATCAGTCCCTTAAATATGAGGACTCACCACTGCTACTGCTGCGAATGCGCTGGAGTGTCAAATTCTGGTCAGGAACCTGAGCGTCCGAACCTATGATATAAGAATCATAGCACAAGAAATAAGTATGCGGTCAGTACTTTGAATGTACTGGTATACAAAATAAGGTTAGGCTAATATAGATTGCTCATACACATGAACAATAACTGACTAAATAAATAGCATAAGATACTAATGTATAGTATGCAAGGAAGCTGTAAAATCTGAGAATGCATGACCAAGCATATAACATGATACTTGGATTTTCTGTAAACTGAAGTACTGAAATACTAACACTGCAGAACTAATAACTGTATGCCCTGATCAAGCAAGCCTAAAAACTGACCTCTAAATTGAATAAGGGACTGAGACTATGGGAGCCATCATCTAACAGACATGCCCCAATATGTGCTAATTGGGGTCCAACATGTGACCCCAGTTGGAAGGGGGTCAGTACAATGCCATGGGTACTAACACTGGATGTGTGGATCCACTAAAGTATTATCCTGAATGACTAAGAGTCACCCTGTATTGGCAGGTGTTGTAGTGAGATAAACGTTAACCCTCAACTGGTAGGTTAACATCTCAACCCACGCTAGCTATGTATTTCTGGAATGAAAGGATTGCTACTAAGGATCAAACCCTCAACTGGAAGGTGAGCCCCCATCCCTAGGTTCGCTCGGTGCTAAATCCTACTCCCAACTGAACTGACTCTAATTACTGAACTGAATTGAGCTTACTGACATGAGGTACTGACTAAACTGATAATACTCTAATATATCCAAAACCATTCTAAAGAATACTGAAGACTAAGTAAACAGCTAAGTTTTTGGGTATTAATAACCCCAAGGACTCGATAACATTTACAGTAAAAGCATACCAAAACTTTAAAAGCATAATAGATAGTCCTTGCTCAAAATTCATCTCTTAGGCATTTCATCAAACACCTGTAATTCAAGGTTTAAGCATGGGAATAGTTTTAACATGTAAAGATAGCATGATATCAAAACTAAGATCACCAATTAAGGCTTAAATCAACGAACAAGCACCGTTCAAAACATGTAGGGTTTAATAACAACAAAAATTGCATGGAAACATGACATAAACTTGAGATTGATGAAAATACATAGGTAAAATTCATGGGAACATGTAAAAATCATAACTTTAAAACTTGAAATTGGGTTCTTGGACTCCATGGATGAAAAGAACCCGTGAATGAACATTTAACATACCTTAATTGAAGAATTCTTGGAAGTTCTTATTGAATTTCTTGAGAATTGATCTTGAATCTTGATGGGGCTAGGGTTTATGTTCTTCAGAGAGGATGATTGCAATTTGAGGGAATTATGAAAAATAAGGAGAAAATGCTCTTTTGGGACCTAAATCCCATGTTAAAGTAAGGGGAAAAGACTAAAATACACCTGTGGACCTGGATTTATTAAGATGAAAACACATACAGTGACATGATTGGTTAAGCACCGCTTCGCTTAACTCAAAGAAATAAGTGACGCGCCGCATTATTGCTGCCACCATGGTACCTAATGTGACACGGCCATATCGCGTTGGTCCACTATTTTGTCCACCCAAACATTATTCAAACGTCGTTCCAAAAATCCAAAACTCATCTGAAATGAACAATAGACAACCCTGATCATGAATTAACTTAGAAACCAACTTTTTAGATTCAGGAAGGTCGAGAATAAAATCATTAAAGTTTAGAGGCCAAAAATGAGACTAAGTCTTCAACACTTGGCTAAATTTTGAGATCTTATGCCTCTTAAACATACATTAAGAGTTAAATTTCACTAGGAAGAGTACGGGGAATTATAAAGATTCAGTGGCCTAAGATCTTGACGATTGTGCTTTCTTATTTCCCTTTTCGGCCACTTGTTTGGACAAAGATGCATTTTCTATAGGAATTGTACCTAAAAGTACACCTTCATTAGTAAGTAAATAAATAAAACAAAGTAAAAGAATAAACAAAAGTTTAGTGTGCATCTACTATTTCGGCTACGAGTAGAGGGTACCAGTCGGATGGATTGGGTACGACTTGTATGACCAAATCATATGATACTCAGTGTACACATGGTTGTTCACTGGCTTGCTTACGAGTCCTCCTAATGAGTCATAAGTTAAGATATGACTCATTACCAACACCTGTAAGCACGTCAGAAACAAAAGTCTAAGATATCACATTTACCCAGGTGAGTACGACTTAAGTGTATGAGTCATATGGTTTGGGTACGACTTGTTTAGGCCAGTCGTACCCATACAAGAACTCAAACTTAGTTAAACTTTTATGTTATCAGTGGGTACGAGTCATGTTATGACTCATTACTTATGGGTACGAGTCTTAAGATATTTCGTATCCACTGCAACATAAAGGTTCAACCTTAGTGTTGACTCCATATCAAATTTCCCAATCTACCCTTAACTTTTTGTAGTAATATCAGATAATTTTAACTATAAGAATATAAAAAATATCAATATCGAAAACCACATTCACCCAAAATCCCATTTTCAACCTAAACCCATAAACTTAGGTACCAAATTTTAACCCACAACTTAATTCAGCTTCAAGCAAGTCTTCAGTGTCCTGCATTTTTAGTTTCAACTTAAGAATTGATGAAATTAAGTTTGAAAAGCTTAATTAGTTCAGTGAAATCATAGTTGTGCATGAACTCGACTGTTTTCCCTTAAATTTGTGCATAATCTTGAGAAATGTGAGGAATCCAAGCACGTTGGTAGCTAATTCTAACTATTTTTGAAAGATTTTTATGCGTTGGAAGCTTTCAAATCAAGTAACAATAGTGGAGGGTGCATTTCAGATATCGGGTACTCGAAGGGTACCCTATTATTTTAAACTCAACTATTGGGTTGAGTTGACTCGCGACCCTGACCTGGTAAGCTTGGGTATGAGTTGTGTGTACGACTCATACCCAGACTTACGGGTCGTATCTTCAACTCGTATAGGCCTAGAACTTTACCTGAGTTCTGGAGTGGGTATGACTCATTGTGACGAGTCATACACAAGTCGTACCTTAAGGGTACAACTCATTATGAGAACTGTATCCATTCTAGAAACTTTTACTTGATTCTAATTTTTCTTCCAGGTCCATACGAATCCTACTCATAAGTCGTACCATCTAGATCCGACTCATAAAGAGTCTATATGACCAAACTTCTTGAAATTTTTTGGATATTTTTTGCAATCTTTAGTCCTGCACACTGAACAAACATATTATCCTATAAATAAATAAATACAAAAATATGGTTTGCCTCTAATGTAGTACTTGATTTAACCTTGCAGCACGACATAGCGACCTGGGTTACTCAAACTTCACCAAGGTCCATTTCAAAAATCACCTTTATTTCCTTAGTGTTACCCATATAGTGCTTTACTATTTGACCATTTACCTTAAATGGGGTTTCACCATCCCGTTTCAATTTTAAAGCACTATATGGAAACACTCTTAGCACAGTGAAAGGACCATACCATCTATACTTCAACTTACCTGGAAACAAGTAAAGCCTTTAATGGTAGAGCAATACCTAGTCACGTTTTTCAAAGATTTTTTCTCCATTTTTCTATTATGATGCATCTTCATCTTCTCTTTGTAAAGTGTAGAACTTTCATATGCCTGGAGTTCGAATTCATCCAACTCATTCATCTGATTCAACCTTGCATTAGTTGCAACCTGCCACTCAAAGTTCATCTTTTTCAATGCCTAAAGTGATTTATGTTCAAGCTCAATAAGCAAGTGACATGCCTTTCCATACACTTGTCAATAAGGTGAAGAACCAATGGGGGTTTTAAAAGTTGTGTGGTAAGCCCATAATGCATCATCTAGCCTTCTCGACCAATCTGTCTTATTGGCATTTATTGTCTTTGCCAAGATGGACTTAATCTCCTTGTTGGACACCTCAACTTGTCCACTAGTCTATGGGTAATAAGGTGTCTCCACCTTGTGTTTCACTCCATACTTCTCAATAAGACTTTTGAATAGATGGTTATAAGAATGTGACTCTTCGTCATTAATAATAGCATGAGAGGTGCACCAAATTGAGAAAAGATGTGTTTTTTATAGAATACAGTGACACTTTGTGTTTTATTGTTAGGAAGAGCAACTACTTTCACCCATTTAGAAATATAATCCACAACCATAAGTATATAGTTCATACCAAACAAACTCACAAAAGGTCCCCTGAAATCCACACCCCATACATCAAACAATTCCAATTCCAAGATAGGAGTCATAGAAAGTTCATGGCATCTAGAGATATTACATTACCATTGACATTTATCACAAGACGAAGCAAAATCATGTGTATATTTATAAATTATTGGCCAATAATACCCACATTGCAGGATCTTGTGGGCTGTGCGGGTTGCTCCATGATGAACCCCAACTGGTGAAGAGTGACAAGACTCTAGTATACTCATCATCTCCACCTCAAGTATGCATCTATGAATAATTCCATCTACACAAATTCTTAATAAATAAGACTCATCCCATAAAAATTTGCTTACCTCATGCATAAACTTCTTTCTCTATTGAATGGAAAGATCTTTGAAGAATAGATCACTTGCAAGATAATTTGCCAGTTTGTAAACCATGGAATTAGATCTTGGGAAGTTGCTAATATCTACTCATCTGGAAAACTACCATCAATCTCTATCCTATTTTCAACATTCTACATATACTCCTCCTCAAGCCTAGATAAATGACCTGCAACTTGATTCTCAATACATTTTCTGTCCTTGACCTCGAAATCAAATTATTGTAACAATAGCACCCCACCTAATCAGTCTAGGTTTTGCATCTTTTTTTTCCATTAAGTACTGCAATGCTGCATGATCAGTGTGCACAATCACCTTTGTCCCAATCAAATATGACCTAAACTTCTCAAAGGCAAAAACCACTGCCAACAACTCTTGTTCCATCATGGTGTAGTTCTTCTGAGCAGGATTTAGTGCCTTTCTAGTGTAGTATACGGGATAAAGGATCTTGTCTTTTAGTTGGACTAGTACGCCCCTAAGGCCAAACAACTTGTGTCACATATAATCTTAAAAGGCAAGGGAAAGTCTGGAGATACAATAATAGGAGCAGTCATCAACTTGTCTTTCAGACATTCAAAAACTTTCAAGCATACTTCAGCAAATTCAAATTTCACCTCTTTGTAAAGAAGCCTACAAAGAGGATTTTCTATCTTGGAGAAGTCCTTGATGAAACGCCTATAAAATCCGGCATTCCCAAAAAGCTATGAACACCCTTTACAGAAATTGGTGGAGGTAATTTCTCGATCACTTCAATATTCTCTCTATCTACCTCAATACCCCTTTTGAAATTTTATGTCCCAATACTATACCTTCTTTGACCATAAAATGGCATTTTTCCTAGTTAAGTACCAAGTTACATTCTTCACACCTTTGTAAAGCATTGGCCAAATGAAGCAGGCAGTCATTAAGAGAATCACCAATGACTTAAAAATCATCCATAAACACTTCAATAGTGTCTTCTACCATGTCAGAGAAGATTGACATCATACATCTCTGAAATGTAGCTGGAGCATTGCATAACAGAAATGGCATACGTCTGAATGCAAAGGTCTCATAAGGGTAAGTGAAGGTCATTTTCTCTTAGTCCTCAATCGTATTAGTGATTTGTTTGTAACCTTAGTACCCATATAGAAAATAATACCATCCTTTATCCATAAGTCTATCCAACATTTGGTCCATAAAGGGCATGGGAAAGTGATCTGCTTGAGTCCGTGCATTTAATTTCCTGTAGTCTATGCATACTCTCCATCCAGTGACTCGGCACATTAGCACTAACTCATTCTTCTCATTAGTCATAATAGTAATACAGTCTTTCTTTGGAACACATTGTACCGGACTGGCCCATTTACTATCATCAATAAGATACACCATACTAGTATCCAACTACTTAATTCTTTCTTTCTTCACCACCTCCTGCATAGGAGGATTAAGTCGATGTTGATGCTCTATAATTGGAATATAATCTGGTTCAATTTGAATTTTATGAGTACAAATACCAAACGGTATACCCATAATATCTATAATGGACCAACTTATGGCCCTCTTAAGTCTTTGTAGCACTGATAACAAAGCTTCTACTTTTATATCACCTAAGTCTGTTACAATGATAATCGATAAAGTATTGTTGGCTCCTAAAAAAGCATATCGTAGATGAGAAGGGAGAGCCTTCAACTCTAAGATCAGTGGCTCTTCAATGGATGGGCAAGCCAGTGGAGTAGTTCTATTCTTCAAATCCAAATCAAGTTTTTTTGGTGTATAAGTGTAAAAACCAGTCCCATAGAGAGCACATACCATCTTATCATAGACCTCAATTCCATCACTATCAAAGTTTATGATCATGGCTGCTAGAGCTTCAATACCCAACCTTTCTTTAATAGGAATAGTATTCGAAGTATCATCTAAAATAGTCAACGAATCAATATCATAGAATGAATCCATCTCTTCATCAAACACATCAATCACGAATATCACTCTTAAATCATCTGGCTGCTTTATATCTTTGCATACATTAAACATCACATGTCATCATTGAGTCTCAGCATTAAATATTCTTTCTCCAAATCAATTAACGTCCTATCTGTAGCCAAGAATGGTCTTCCCAAAATAATTGGGACTTAAAAGTCCACTTCTCAATCTAAGACCACAAAATCAGTAGGAAAAATAAAAGAATCCATCTTCACCAATACATCATATAGAAAATCAACTGGCTTCTTAATTGTCCTATCCACCATTTCTAGTCTCATGATAGTTGGTTTAGGAGCTCCCAACCCCAACTATTTAAATACTGCTAAGGGCATGAGGTTTATACTAGCACCCAAATCACATAATACATGAGTAAACTCAAAAGATCCAATAATACAAGGAATGGTGTAAGCACTAGGATCCTCATTCGTCTCTATTAATAATCTAGCAACTACAGCACTACAATGATGAATATTGTTGACTGGCTCTTATCTCACTGACCTCTTCTTGGTGATTAAATCCTTTATAAATTTTGCATATCTTGGCATTTGCTTCAATGCCTCTACAAGTGGTATGTTGACTCACAGCTTCTTTATCATAGACAAAAAAAATTTATACTTACCTTCTTCTTGTTACTTTTTTAGCCTTTGAGGAAAAGGAGGATGAGGTCTCAGGATAGGCTTCAACACAGGCTTCTCAATCTTAGTTTTTTCTCGTCTTCTTTACTACTTCTCTCTACATCAATAGGATCATCATCATTCTTGTGCTCATCTACAGTAGGAACAGGTGGGTCAGTGGTTGTTTTACCACTACGAGTGGTAATGGCATGGCAATGAGCATTATTTTTTAGATTCTGAACTGTATTGCTAAGGAGAGTGCCCGACTGCCTTTTATCTACTGTGGCAAACATCTGTCTGAATATTTTCTCCAACTGTTTGATTGTTGTAGCATGTGATTCAACTTTCTGATTTAGCCCTGACAGATCTGCCTTAATCTCCTTAAGACATCTTTTTTGACCTTCTTATCCTTTGACTAATTTTGAAGCTGCTCCAGAAAACACACCCTTTAAGTTCAATAATTGGATCACTGCTCTAGTAATGTTAAACTTTATAATGGGTGGTAGAGGTAGAGGAATGATTTCTTTGATCTCAGCCGATTCAACATATCCCATATCCTCGTCGTTTTCATCATATGGTTGGAAAGTCTGGTGTGCAGGGACTACTGGAAATCTACCTCTCTAAACTTGATCACCCACTTGTCTCGTCCTGACTAGTTCTCTAGTCTGAGCTCTCTGAACCTCTTTAGCTAATCTAGCCTCTTCAGCATCTCATCTCTCTCGCTCTAAAAGTTGTTACGTCAGTATATTTGTAATATTCTATGGATCAAGTAGGGCATGCGGGAGTGCCATATTTGGATCAACGGATGGAGGTTCTTGAACCCCATTAGAAACACTATAACAAACTTGTTTTGCTATTCATCATGGTGTTTGAAGAATACTTTCTAGCTCTAGATTGAAAGGGAGTAAGGAATTGCCTCTTCTCTTAGTGTTTGACATACACCGCTGTATGCCAACTCAAAAATATAAAATAAAACCTGCAAACTTTACCAAATTCAATCAACAATCATACTGTCTTCCCCGGCAATGGTACCAAAATTTGATGTCTCCCAAAACTAACCTCCTTAGAAGTATGTTGTAGTCGATGCCAAATATAGTATCCCAACTAGGTTGTGGTCAAATAGAACGCTCAGCTTACACGTCAATTTAGTTCAAGGTGGTCATCATCAATATATTTACCCAACTTTAGAGTCAGGGTCGAATCTACAGGGAATAATGTGAGTGGCGATTAAACTAATTTGAAACTAAATCTATAAGTTGAATGCAAATAAATGATACGAAAAGATAAAATGGGGGTTTTCAATGATCAAACAAATGTTAAAGTTGTAACTTGCTTCAAAACTCAAAGCCAAAATTTCAATAGTTCAAATCAATGTTAAAGAAAAACTAGGGTTGTGATTACTATGATTACTAATCCCCATAAATAATAACTGTAGCATTGGGTTCTCATGACTTACGGGAAACACCAGATTATCAGTTTCAACAGTCCATCTAAGTGTTTCTCAACCTACCTAGATGTTGAACTCCCTAATTCTCTCGAACTTAGGGAAATATTCTATTCATACTGATTTATCTCAAGTTGATCAATCTTGTTACAGCATTAATCATTAGATGAGAACTTAACCTTCCCAAATCCTCGTTGATAATTTTCTACGTTTAGTTTATTTCTCAGTTCTAGCAAATCAACATAAGGCTGGATCTATTGTTTGCAACCAATAAATAACAATCATAACAAAGTAATTATCAAGATACCCCTACAATCACTCAAACCCTAATCAACTATTAAATCCATGAAGGAATAATCATAGATCCCACAACCCTTGTTGTGGGTTTTAGTGCCACATGAAAAAGAAAGAGACAGCAACAATTTTATTCATCATTCAAAGTAATTAAAATTACAAAAGATGAAGTTTGAAGTTGATTCTCTTCCAATTTCAAGAGAAAATTTTCACAACCAAATCAAAGAGTTGAAAATTAAATTCTAAGTTAAGAGCCCCCAAAGAGAGATAAATTGGCCTTTAGAATGAGTTCTAGTTATTTCAAGATGATCCAGGTGATGAATGAAACCCTAAAATCTACTATTTATATACTTCAAACTAATTATGGAAACAAAATCATAGATCACAGCTTTTTTCTTGGACAGATAACATCGTGGGTGACGGCTTATCAGGAGTCTGATGACTTATCAGGAATGTCGTCAGCTCCTCTTCACTTTTAGCAATCTATGACTTAGGTTGATAATGAGACGTAATGGATTATCATACCTTTGATGAATTATCACGAATATCTTCACATCTTCACTTCAATTTCTCAAGCACTGCCCAAGTCTGACGGCTTATCACAACTCTGACGGCCTATCACAGGTTGTCGTCACTTCTTCCAGCTGAATCTTATTCTCTGTCTAAGCCTAATGATGATCCTGACAGCTTATTACACTTCTTACATCCTATCACAGATGTCATCACGAATTCTAGCTGAAGGCCATTCTCTGTCTAAGGCTAACGGCAACTCTGATAGCTTATCACAAGGCTGACGACATATCAGACAAGTCATCAGCTATACTTCCCTCTCTACTTGCTCAGAAATCAACTCTTTTACTTTTATTATTGCTGGTTCTCTTGAATCTTGACTTTTACTACAATATCAAACAGAAAACAATGAAAAACGACAAAAGTCGCTTAAGACTTTGCAATTATTCTCAGATAGAAGCCTCAAATGTGTTAGTATCTGCTCATACATCATCAAACCTATAGGGAAGATGCTGAACAGTTTCTTGGTTTGATATAATTCATGAGAAGTGAAGAAAACTAAAAGGGGGGGATTTTAGAAGTATTCAGTAAGTAGTAACAGATCTTTAATGCTTTCAGTTGTAAGCAGTAGAAGATGAACACTAGGATTATATTCCCCCTGGCTTATTAACTCTGTAAGTTTCTTGTGTTCAACCCACCTATTCTGCTACTCTGTATGTAAAGTTGAAAAGCTTTGTATTATAAATAGTCTTATGAACGGTTGATAAATCTCACGTTTTACCTTGTCAGTCTTAGGGTATCACCATATTGCTCTTGTCTATGACTTCAGTTCAATCCTCACCTTTTTAGTCTTGGGTTGATTATATGAGATGGTGGAATAGTAATGGTGGAAGTTAATCGTAAATTACTACTTTAATCTTTTTTTCCAAATCACAAACTCCCTTGTAAGGATGTTTACGAATAAAGGCTATCCTCAAACTTTTGCAGTAGCTTCGAGGTCAATTTATGCCAAGAAGATTAATATACATGCAGTTTACTTTGGAATAGATGAATCTCCTACTTTCCTTACGTAGTTAATCCACCAGGGTTCCCATAACCCTAGTCAGGGAAGTTGGCCACTCATTCTTGCACAATAATTTATGATAATCAATAAAGAAAGCATGTAATCAATTGCACAATCGTGAAATGAATAAAATCCAAAGTTTTCAATTGAATAAAAATCTAAAATCTCAAGAAAAAAAATTCAATAATGTAAAGTAATGCTAAATATGTAATAGTACATAAAAGTACATAACCAAATAAAGGAACCCTAAGGTATTTGTAGTATCTCAAAAATACTTAGAAATCCTAATAAAAATGGAAAAGGAAAAGTTAATTCGGCACAGGTATGACTCGTTCGTCCACTCGTATGCTCATCATATGAGTCGTACCATGGCTTCTCGTATCCATTCTAGTGACTGGTCTCCCAGGGCTTCAACTTTCTGTTCTTCATTTGACTTTTGCTTACGAGTCATATCTTTATCATACGACTCATGTCCTTCTCTCATATCCATAAGGGACTTTTTTATTTCCAAGCTTGAACACGGGTCTGCTTACGGTTTGAACATACGATTAGTACACAGATTTTTGACTCATATACTTCTGAGACTTCAACTTTGGAGTGTAGATTTAGACACTATTATGCTTACGACTCCTAGTCACGACCTGTAACTTCAGCTTACAGCTCATATGACTGAGTTTTATCTTTTTTTCACTTAGTATTTTATTTGGGTCTTTGGTTCTATTTTGCTTCCAAATCATATGATTTTTTTACAACTCGTGAGGTGACTCGTATCTTGATCGAACTTGTTCTTTTCAGGTCTTTTTCTTCTATTTTCATCCAAATATTATTATAGACCTATTTTACCTACAACAAACACAAAAGTGCATCATATCTACTAAAACAACCTAAGTACACACATAAATTCAAGGTTTTAAGCATCTAAAGTGTCGTGTTTCCACGGCACATCAAACCGTGATTAAGCTTAACTTTATTTAAACTCAAGAACCCAACTAATGACTTAAATCACTTCTGAATACCTCGAGAATTGATATTACCCATCCCATAAGTCAAAAATCGCATGTATAAAATACGAAAAGGGATAAATGGGAGAGTTCACCAAATGAACAAGAATGTCGTTACATAATATATTCAAATCGTATTTATGAACCATAAGAGAAATAGAAACATGAAGCTGATTTTTATTTTTTGAAATAGAATTTTGTTCAATACATTTATGTGAGCACATATTCACATTATCACTATTATATACAATGGAGTGTTGATGACTTTGTTCCTTATGGATACATGAGGAAATATGAGAAGACCTGAACACAAAATTGGAAAGACTAGAATTTGAAATAGAAACGTAAGCATTTGAAGTAGCATACTTAGTACTAGGATAATTATTATTCTTCAAGCACTTAAGACAAAAAAAAAAGTAGAGCCCATACTAGCTTCTCCATTCTCCAGTGACCTTTTTATTGAAGGGGCCTGCAAAATGTATGAAGTTTAGTGAAAGACACAATACTCTTGGCTTAGACTTAGAAAGAGAATGAATAGATACTAGAATACACTTGAAAGAGGGCACATATAGTACTTTGTGTAAGATAATATTTGATGAATTACACTATAAAAATTAGAGTGACTTTTATCCTATAACCACTAGGTAAGATCATCAGTAAAGGGTAAGAAAAGGAAATAATATTTGGCACTGAATTTTTGTCAAAAGTCATATGGCTAGTAGCTCTTGAGGCTAGAATCCAAGAGTCAGTCTTGTTTTTGAAACATATAACGTACAACTTGCAAAATTCAATAAAATAAGTGCAAACTATTTTACCCCACAAAGTTCAGATTGTCATTCACAGGATCAATGTTTTTGACATTATCCCTAAGATTTCCAACCTGAACGTATTGTAGAAGATTCATAAACTATTCATATAGTTCCTTTTTCAGACTGAGATTATGCTTATCATATGGAAATCTATGAACCTCACCCCTGGTGTATATTATATCAGATCAAATCTACGCACATCAGCCATAAGACCTTTGCCCTTTGTTAAGCTAAAAAAATTTGATTGTTGTTGTGGTATACATTTTGAGAGTTTTGACGGGTTTTTTTAATTGTGATAATTTGTGTAGGAATTTTGATTGTTCATCTATTTATATCCTTGGATTTTGTAACATTTATCTTTAGTATGCTCTGGCCTCTTACAGTAATTATATATCATATAAGGCTTGTTTTTATTATAATTAATGATTTGAGAGTAATATGTCCTACAATTATTGTTTCCTCCTGATGAATAATTTGGTTGAGAATGCTTAGAGATATTGGATCTCTTTGAGCCATCCCCATTGAATGAAGTAGACTCCATGATTATTTTTTCTGAGCTACTTGAATTAAGAGAGGTAGAGTCCATGAATAGCTGACTTTTTTGCTTAATTTCCCTCTATTTGTTATCTTGTACCAATAGTGAGAAGGTTTATACAAGTGATGATAATGGATTCATCATGAGAATGTTCCCTCGAACTATAATATATACTTGGTTCACTCCCAGAAGGAACTGAATTAGCCTTCTAGCTGCTCTACCTTAAATATATTTTCCTTGGCTCCACAACTACAATTACAACTACATTGAGTCTTCACATGTAGACTGCTTAGTTCCTTTCACATTTTCTTTATCCTAATATAAAAGGCTATGATTTCCAATGTTTCTTGAGATAATTGATTTATCTCCATTTGAATCTGATAGAGTATTGACCCATTTATTTGGTCATAGCGATCATCTAACTCTTTTCACAATTTGAATAAGTCATTCACATACTCTACACAGTCCGTTGTGGATTTAGAATTCATGATGTGACCATGTCATTTCACCTTTCCTAAATTGATATCATAATGTTCTTGAATTCGATCTCTAGCATTCACCATTAATAAAACCTAATTATTCTTAACTAAGAGGGTTATGAGAACACCTCTTTTCCACAATTTGTATCCTACTCCATCAAAAGGAATCAGCACCAACATTGCACCTGAATTGTCAAAAAGATGCATGTACAGAAAAGAACTACCATCTTCACCACTTTCACCATTAGCATTTGAACTATTGACATTTGATTGTTCATTATTTTCAACCTCCATTATAGATGAACTTTGATTCTAAATAGATATTAAGCAAAAGGTAGAGGAACTAGATATACGGATTCAACACTAATTTAAAAATAGATACAATCGCAATTCTATATTGAAGAATGACATCTCAAACCAATAAGAAGCATAATCTATATTAAAGGAGAAAATGCATCGAATAAATATCGATCAAATTGAGTCAAGCTTTGATACCATATTGAGAGAATTGTGCAAAACAAATCGACAAACATAAGCACAATCTATGTGAGCAGAAGCAGAGAAAGGAGAAATAAATTTAGAGAAAACCATTCAATTGATTTCCATTATGTATTAAAGAGTATTTATACAAAAAGAAAAAAAATTATCTAGCATGTAACTAACTCACAGCTGTAAATGAACAGGATATTTGCAACTACCTTGTCATGACCCAAAATCCAAAGGGTCATGATGTCACTTATCGCAGTGAACCTTTCCAAGTAAGCCTATTACCCTAACCAATACACAAAGGGGGAAAAGACAATAATAACCCCAAGGTAAGGATTCTAGAACGAAGCCGACCATATAAGTATGACAAATGCGGAAGGAAACATAACAATGCAACCATAACTCCTAAAACTAGGTGTCCACTATATAAGAATGTATATAGTACAACTCGAATCCAAATGAAATACATAAGATATCCAAAAACAAGAATAGAACTCTGTCTCTAAAAGAAAAATAAAGACATAGTCAATAAAGAAAGGTAATAGAAGACATTCGAACACCTAAAAATCATTAACTACCTTGAAAGCTCCAATAATTTCCTGAATTAAGTAATGTGGGACGCACTCAAACATGGATCTGCACTAGAAGAGTACAATAAAAGTGAGTACGGTCCATTTTTACTCAGTAGGTGTCATAGGCCAATTGAAAAAAGTAGAAAAAAAGTACACAAAGGTCACGTGACCTACAATCAGAAAATGTCCCACAATGGTAGCCCACACCATTTGCACTAATATTTCTAATATATATTACAAATATAACAACAATGCAGCAAGTATAACTCAAGTATACATTATATCACATGCAAGTATAGATAGAGAAGAAGATGCATCTATAGGATGGCCAAGTATAAGTAACAGGATATAGATCAAGTAGACATATAACAAGGCAATATGTAAATTCAATCACAACATCAATGCAATAAATCAAATGCAATGTATTATATGATAATGATGATAATGCATGAGGTTGGAATACAGCTTTGAGTTTGGCACACAACCATGAGGTTGGCATATAGCCTTGAGTTTGACATACAGTCATCGAGTTTTCTCTGGCATAATCCTTCGAAGAAGGTCCAAATATCCAATATCCGATACTAATATTCAGTAATTTCTAGGTTTCTCATATTTTCAGTAGTTACAGTATTTCAAATAATTTCAGTATTTCCAAAGCACATACATAACATAAGACACAAATGAAGTACACATACATGACAACAAGTAAATATAAAGCAATAAAACAAACAAGTGAAATGATGCATATGATGACATAAGAAAGATGATGCAATGTTCACAACCATACAAAATGAGTATTTCCACAACTAATCTACATGGTGTATTTTCACAACCAATCCATATGATGTATTTTCATAACCAACCATAATGTTACAATTCCACAACTACCTGATCCAATATCCACTCACTATTTCTACTATCCATGAATTTTTCACATGATTCATATGTCCACATTATTCATATGCCAACAAAGTATGAAACCTAGTTGCTCTAATACTAATTTATCACGACTAAAAATCTAAAGCGTCATGATGACACTTGTCATGGTGAACTTTAAAAAGTAAGCCTATCGCTCTAACCGTGAAACACCATAGTTTTGGACTCTTAGAAAAATCTCTTGAATTGAGCATTCTGACCAAGATATAATTTAGGCATGCCACTTGTATACTAGTGTACGAGTCGTACCGTTCTACCCTTCTCTTTTATATGTTGAGTAGTCTTGATTTCTAGCATACTGTCTAAGATACTACTTAACCTCTCCATAGTCGTATGTTAGGGTACGTATTATATCCTACCTAGTCATATAGAGTGTTGAACTTGATCTAGAGTGGACTATTTTGCGTACGGATTGTGTATACGGGTTAGGGTACCAATCATACCCTTGGATACGAGTCAAGTGAAGTGTAGTCATACCTTGGATAGTGTATGGTCCCTTGGTAAAGCCTAGGGTATGAGTTAGGGTACTAATTGTAGCCTAGGGTACTATTTAGTTAATAAGTCGTACCCTCATACGGGTTTAATTTCCAGCTTTTAGCTAAGGGATTTATGGTTATTTACCACCCCAAAACCCTTAAGTTCCCTCACTATATAATGTCTTGCGTCCTCCTAAACATTCATTTGGAAGATAAAAACATTCCAAAAACACATTTTACACTTCTTCAACAAGATTGGGGGCTAGGGTTTCAAAGGTGTTCATCTAGAGGAAAAGAGGAGTCAAGTTTCTTTGTGGATCATCTTTTTTAAGGCATGTGACTCTCTCCCTTGTTAAATAACTCAAAAATCACATATCTTAAACATGGATTAAGATTTGTAAATGATGATTTTAAAATTAAATGATAAGGGTTTTGTTGCCTAATAATGAATAATATTTGTTCTTTCTTAGACTTGTGTTTATACATGTTATTGGTGATTATTTGAATGTGTGGGTAATTGTTGTATATGTTTTAATAAATGGATCTTAAGTAACCCCAAGATTGACTTCTGCATTGATTTTGGCCTTCATAAAGGCATGCACATAAGGTATTTGTGAAAATGTCTAAGTGAAATATTTAGTCACTTGTTGACAATGTTTTGAACTAGGGCAATGGTATAATACGCATGAGTGGTTGGTAAATGGTATTGTAACAACTTTTTAAGCCATGTAATTAGTTAATTTATGACCTTGTTGGTTTGATGGCTAAAAGGGGGTTAAAGTCCCTAAACATGAAATTGAATTGTGCTTGAACTAAATATGGTATGAGATTTCTAATGAATAATGAATAGTATGTAAGGGTATCGGTGACCATAAATTGAATTGAATAATTAATTGAATCAAGGAATTGGCCTATTAAAGTTTTTGAGTGACAAATATTTCTATGAAGATCGTGTGGTCATATATGGTGTTGAATTGGTTAATTGGGGCAAAGTCTCTAAGTGTTGAATTAGTTAAATGGGATAGAGTCCCTAAGTGTTGGAGTGAATAAATATTAATGTATGGACAAAGGTTTGGAGTCCCAATGTCAACTAATGATAGTTGTGACGGCTTGTGGTTAAAGTCCTCGCCTACTAAAGTGGCTTGTGGTTAAAGTCCTCGCCTACTAAAGTGGTTTGTGGTTAGAGTGCCTTGCTAAATGAAATAGCTTATGGTTAGAGTCTCTTTCTCAATGAAATTTTTTGAGGTTAGAGTCCCTTAGTTAAATTAAATATGTCGGTTTGTGGTTAGAGTCCCTTATCTAATACGGCTTGAGGTTAGAGACCCTTGTCAAATACAAAATGCATGAGGTTAGAGTCCCATGCCTAATAAAAGGGCATAAGGTTAGATTCCCTTGCCTAACGAAGATGTGTGCGGTTAAAGTCTCTTGTCTAATGAGAATACATAATAAATGTTCGAATCTATAAGTGTGGGAGGTCGGAGTACTCCACTTCATGACTCATGATTGAATGTGTCAAGGATGCTTGTTAAGTCTTATTTCCCTTGGCACATTATAAACATGTTACATATATATAAATGCATGCCCATTTATATAAATGTGGTTGAATATGTTATTTGACTTGATTTTAAAAGATGACTCTATTTCCTTATCCTTGAGTTATATGCTAGCGACCATCGCCGGACACTATGTCCCCAGGCGACATAGGGGTCGGATCTTCTTCTTTTTCTGCACAGTGATATATATTTGGGTTGTTTGTGTGTTGACATTGAAGTGGTGAGCTTTCATTCTTTGTAAGGCATACATTTCATAGTCTCTTTATCTATGTTATAAACTTATTTAATTTAGATATTGTCAGGGGCTTGTCCCAACATATATAGACATCAGATATGTGTAGAGGCTTGTGGATAACTGTGGACTTGGGTATGTTGGTTAGTATGTTGATTTAATTGAAATGCTTAGACATTGTCTAAGTTATATTACTAGTTTTGTTTTTGCTACCTTGATATATAGTTAGAGTTTCTCCAACACTTATTAATTGATGTGATGGTTAGGTTGGGTTGATGGGGCAATCTCCGGTCCTAGTTGGGCTTAAGATGCCCATACAATATGGCTGGGTTTTGGGTTGTGTCAAGTTGGTATCAGAGGCTAGGTTCATGGTCGATTGGATGTCCATAAAATCATGTCAAGTAGAGTCTCTTTTATCCATGTGTAGTGTGCCACACTTATAAAAGAGGGGCTATGAGATATTTAGGAATGTTTACCTTTCTTGTGTTTCAATCAAGCTATAGAGTCTAAGGTCTTGGATTCTCTGATTTCGGTCTGCTTATCTTTCAGATTATGCCTCCAAGGAGATCTGGTACTCAAGTAAACCCTTTTTATCCCAAATAAGGGCCCTATGGATGGTGCTCATCCAACTTCTGGGGTATAACACCTCAGGAATATGAGCCTTGCAAAATTTCCTAAGTTTTGGACTTACTGGACTTGGTATGACTCAAGGTTACTAATTGTACCCTTGAATACGAGTTAGAGCTATATTGAGGGTTCACTTGTACCATAGGTAGTATGGTTGGCTTGGTTACTGCCCAAGATAAGACATACTAGGGTATAAATTATATAGGAACATATGAGTGGTGCAAGGAAATTTGTATGGTTCATGATAGTCTTGGTCTTCTAGAATCTACCCATAGCACGGTTGGTGGGTACGATTGAGTGTACCACTCGTTCCTTTAGGTACGATTTAGGGAGGTGTGATTCATATAGTAACTAGTGTGTAGGGTCTAGGCATGGTCTTGGGTACGAGTTGGGGTACCACCGTACCCTAGGATACGGATGGTATAGGTGAGTCGTACCCCTAGACGTGGCTTGTTTTAATTTTAAGTCAAGGGTAGTACGAACATTTCCTACTTCAAAACCCTTATTTTCTCACATTATATAACCCTTGGTGGCCTTCCATAACACTTGTTAAAAGATTAAAATACTTCAAATACTCCCCAAACAGTCTCTTAAAGGTTGGAGACTAGGGTTTCTTCATGTGTTCTTCAAAAGTCTTAAAGGTCAAGATTTCTTCCGTGAATCTTCTTTTATAAGGCATGTACTCCTTCCCTCATTGTTAGTTCCAACTAAAGGCATGTGTATTGTGTTTTAAACATTGATTTATGGATCATGAATGGTGGTTTTTTAAATATATGTTGAGGGTCTTGATGCATATTATTTGGTATTAGATTAAACTATGTTTTTACACTTTTTTGGTAATGGTTTGCATATGTGGTTATTGGTTGGTTATGGTTTAACAAATGGGTCTTTAGAAACCCTAATTAAGGTGGTTCATGCGTTAGTTTTTGTCTTGGTAAAGGTAGGCCCTCAACATGTTTGATAAAATACCTCAAAGAACGTTTTCACACTATTGTTGAACTTTCATTGGAACTCTTGCATGGTTTGGTTTGGTAATGTAACCTTAAATAGATTTGGATGGTTTTGCATGGTTTAAATGATATAAATGCTTTAATTATTTGGCATGGTCTAAAATAGTTTGGAAATGGTTTTAAATGGTATAAATAGTGTACATGGTTTGGAAGGAATAAATGGTAAAGCCTTGGTGGCTATGAAATTGGTTATGCTTGTGGGGTACATGAGATCCCCTAAGAGGTTTAATATGGTAAATGAAAGGGCACTTAGAAGTCCCCTTAAACATATATTTGGTTGGCTATGGATAGTACTTGCAAGTATGGTCGGTACGATGATACCACCACTAAATGGCCTTGGTTAATAAATAGTAAATGGATGGGATGGTTGCTTGGTAATTGCTTTAATTGGGAAATAATGGTGGAATATGTAGCAAAGCCATGAAAGGTAGAGGTCCCAGAAGGACCAAAACTAGAAACTCATATTTGTCGATGTGAGGTTGGTCTTGGTAACCGTGTGCATGATGTCACACTATCTTTTAGGGGATGTACTAGTCATCTTAGGTTTTCTTCCCTGGTCGAGCGGCTACACTTACTTGGGCCCTTTCATCAGAGGGAGCTGAACCCATATAGCCCGTGGGTGGATTAGGACGGCAAAGTTACACAGCCCAGGTAAAGGTTTTAATGACATGCTAAACCCGATTCCCTTTCCCAGCATGGTTATATTTATATAAATATGTGTGTGTGTGGTTGTATGCATTATGGATGGTTTTACTTGACTTTGTAAATGGAATTATTTTATCCTTATCCTGAGTGCATGCTAGTGTTCACCCACTAATCAGTCTTCGGGGGCTATATGCCCATGCTATACAGGGATCGATCATTCTACTTCTCCTACCTAGTGATCAAATTTAGGGATAGTCAATGTTGGATTGAAGTGGTGAGATTCCATAGTTTGGAAGGCATCTATTTTATGTCATAGGTTACTTTACATATTTCTCGTATTTCATAGACTTTGGTTTTGGCTATGGTCAGGGGCATGTCCCGACTAGGTACTTTATGGTTGGTCTAGAGGCTTTGTATAGACAACTGTGGACTGGGGTATGGTATGGATGGTTTATTCTATATATATAGTCATACTTTGGCTTATTATCATAATATTGGATTATGGCTTCTGCATTGGCTAATTGGTGGTTGGACTTGGTTGGGTTGATCTCGAATATAGACTTATCCCAGAGTCACCATATTAGTGAATACGTTATCTTGTTATATGTTCGGACATCAGTCAACTCAAGGTATGCATTTGGTGGTTGGTTGGTAAATAGAGAAGTTCCCTTTTCTGGTTGGGCTTGGGATTGCCCATTACGACAAGGCCTTGGTTCGGGTCGTGTAACAAAGTTCAGACCCACTCTAGGGGTTGCGGCATCTGACCATATTCGTGGGGTCCCATCTTTCCCCACTAACCCCAACTATGAGAGTGACCCTCCTACTCCGTCACCTCAAGAGGATGCTACTAATGTTGAGTTTTAACGCTCTATCAACCTCTTGACTCAATTTGTAGCCTCTCAATCGGAGTGTGGTGCTCCGGCTACTGTTTCTTCTGAAGCCACAAGATTTGGATAATTTATGAGGTTGAACCCTCTAATGTTCACGGGTATGAAGGTAGAGGAGGATCGTCAAGGCTTCATTGATAAAATGGAAAAGATTTTACAAATCATGTATGCTTCAGAGGTTGAGGCCGTTGAGTTCGCTTCCTACCAATTGAAGGATGTAGCATACCAATGGTACGAAGGGTGGGAGTTGTCTAGAGGTGTGGATGCTAGTTCTGCCGTATGGAAAGATTTTTCTGATGCTTTCTTGGACCGTTTCTTTTCTCAAAAGTTAAGGAAAGCGAAAGTAGAAGAGTTTGTAAACTTGAAGCAAGGGAGGATGTTTGTTCAGGAGTATTCCTAAAGATTCCATTAGTTGTCAAGGTATGCTCCCGAGGTGATTTCTAGCATGAGGACTAAAATGCATAAGTTTGTTTTGGGATTGTCGCGTGAGTTGGTGCTTGAGAGCAAGGTGACTTTGTTGATTGAAAATATGGATATTTCTAAATTAGTTATGTATATACAACAAGTGGAGAAAGAGAAAAAGAAATAAGTTGAATTTAGTGAAAGGCAAGGAAATAAATCTAGGCCCTTTGAGCAAAGTAGTAGAGGCAGTGGCAAGTGGCTAAGAAAGAAGTGGAGGAGTTTGGGTTCTTTTTCCCAGGCTAGTTCTTTGTATCTGAAGTCATCGAGTGATCTCTGGTATTAGTTTAGTGGTGGGTTTCGGGCACTGGGTGCCCGATCTCAGATTGGTGGGGCTCAGTCAGCTTCATCTTACCCACCTTGTAGATTCTGTGGGCAGCCTCATTGTGGTCAGTGTGAGAAGGATGGAATAGATATTTTAGATGTGGTAATATTTGGCACATGCAGTGAGACTTCCCCTCTATAGCTGCTTCTTAGGCCAACAGGGCCTCTATTGCTACTTTATCTACCCCAGCACCGAAGGGTGCTGTTTCTGCTTTTACTTCTATTTCTGGTACCGACGCTGGCCGGAATCGTTTGTATGTGCTTGCTACTCGCCAGAATTCTAAGGTGTCTCTTGATATTGTCACGGGTAAGTTGAAACTTTTCTCCGGTGATGTGTATTGTTTTCTTGATTTAGGGTCTACTCTTTCTTATGTGACCCCATTTGTGGTTGTGCATCTTGATTTTGGTTTTGAGAGTTTGTCAGTTCCTTTTTCTATTTTTACCCCATAGGGGACTCTGTGGTTGTTAAAAGGGTCTATAAGGGGTGTGGTATCTGTTAGTGGTATAGAAACACTTGTAGACCTGATAGAGTTGGACATGATTGATTTTGATGTTATTCTAGGGATGGATTGGTTGAATTCGTGTTATACTTTCTTAGATTGTCGTACCCATAGGGTCATGCTTAAATTCCCTAATGAGTCGGTCATTGTATGGGAAGGGGATTCTTTAGTGCCTAAGTGGAAGTTCATTTCGTATCTTAAAGCCCAAAAGTTGATCTCAAAAAGGTGTTCATATCATTTATTCCGAGTTAAAGATTCTAACTCGAAAGGTTCTTCTCTAGAACCTGTTCCCATGATTAATGAGTTTCCCGAGGTTTTTCCCGATGATCTTCTTGGCCTTCCTCCTGATAGGGAAATTGATTTTGGGATTGATCTTATTCTAAAAAATTGTTCGATTTCTATCTCTCCGTATAGAATGGATCCGACGGAGCTAAAAGAGCTTAAGGAGCAATTGAAATATCTCTTAGATAAAGGCTTTATCCATCCTAGTGTGTCTCCTTGGGATGCTCCCATGTTGTTTGTGTGCAAGAAGGATGGTTCCTTTTGTATGTGCGTCAATTGAACAAGGTGGCCATAAAGAATAAATATCCTTATCCTAGGATCGATGACTTGTTTGATCTACTTCAATAAGCCAAGTGTTTCTCCTAGACTGATCTTAGGTTGGGTTATCATCACCTTAATATTAGGGAAATGGATATCCCTAAGACCGTTTTTAGAACCCGATATGGTCACTTTGAGTTTCTAGTCATGTCCTTTGGGTTGACCAATTCCCTGACGGCATCCGTGGATTTGATGAATAGGGTCTTCCATCTGTTCCTGTACTTGTTTGTCATTGTCTTCAATGATGATATCTTAGCCTATTATAAGAGTGAGGTGGATCATGGCGATCACCTTCGTGCTGTATTGCAAAATTTGAGGGATCATCATTTGTATGCCAAGTTCTCTAAGTGTGAGTTTTGGTTAAAAGTTGTGACCTTCCTCAGTCTTGTTATCTCTAGTGAAAGGATTATGGTATATCCTCAAAAGGTTGCAGCGGTTAAGAAGTGGCCTAAACCTGCAACTCCAATCAATATTCAGAGCTTCTTGGGTCTAGCCGGTTACTACAGGAGATTTGTAGAGAGTTTTTCGACTGTAGCTTCCCCATTAACTAAGTTGGCCCAGAAGAAGGTCAAGTTCTTGTGGTCGTATGCGTGTGAACGTAGTTTCTAGAAGTTGAAAAACAAATTATCTTTGGCTCCATTTTGACCTTGCCCGAGGGAAATAATGGATTTATGGTATACTGCGACGCTTCTCGTATTGTGGTTGGTTGTGTATTGATGTAGCATAGTAGGGAGGTGGCCTATGCTTCTAAGCAATTGAAAGTTCATGAGAAGAACTACCCTACTCATGACTTGGAATTATTAGCTGTGATTTTTGCTTTGAAAATTTGGCGACATTATCTCTACGGAGTTCATGTTGGCCTCTTTTTCAATCATAAAAATCTCCAATATTTATTTACTCAAAAGGGGTTAAATCTCAGGCAAAGAAGGTGGATAGAGTTATTGAAAGACTATGATATGAGTCTTCATTACCATCCGGGTAAAGCTAATGTAGTCTTTGATGCTCTTAGTAGATTTTCCATGGGAAGTTTAGCCCGTGTGGATAAGGATAAATGGGAATTAGTAAAGGACATTCATCATTTGGCAAATCTTGGAGTTAATCTCGCGGACTCTGAGGATGGTGGTGTATTTGTGCATCTGTTATCTCAATCATCTTTTGTTGTTGAGATAAAGGAAAAGAAAGTGTTGGATCCAAATTTGATAAAGATCAAGGGTAATGTGGGTCAACAAAAGGTTGTTGACTTTGTGATTGGTGGTAATAGTATCTTGAGGTACCAAGGTAGGCTATGTATTCCCTACGTCGATAGATTGAGGGAAAGAATTATGGTTAAGGCTCATGAATCTTGGTATGTTATTCATCCCGGCTCTACTTGTACCATGATCTTAGAGAGTTCTATTGGTGGAGTAATATGAAAGGAGATGTGGCTAGTTATGTGGCTAAGTGTATGGTGTGTCAACAAGTGAAAGTTGAACAGATGAAGCCTGAAGGATTGTACCAAGAAATTGCCTTGCCCAAATGGAAGTGGGAGGCAATTAATATGGATTTCGTTACTTGTAATCAGTAGGTATCATAGGACGAGTGAGCTAAATAGAAAATAAAGTACACAAAATACACACAAAGGGCACATCACCTGTAATCAGAAAATGTCCCACAGTGGTAGCCCACACCGTTTGCACTAACAGTTCTAATATATATCACAAATCCAACAACAATACAGCAAGTATAACACAAGTATACATTAAATCACATGCAAGTATAGACAGAGAAGAACATGTATATACAGGATGGTCAAGTATAAGTAACAGGATTAGAGCAAGTAGACATATAACAAGTCAATATGTAAATTCAATCACAACATCAACCCAATAAAGTAAATGCAATGTATAAGACGATGATGATGCATGAGGTTAGCACACAGCCTTGAGATTGACACACAACCTTGAGTTTAGCACACAGCCTTGAGCTTGGCACACAGCCTTGAGATTGACACTTAGTCATTGAGTCTTCTCCGGCGTACACTACAACAAAAAGCATTTAGAGACAGACAAATTTTGTCACTATTCTATGTAAATCCGTTGCTAAACACATATTGAGATAAAATAGCAATGAATTACTGTCTGTTGCCTTATTTCTCATTGCTATCCTCTTAGCGATGAAAAAATAAATTTTGGTGCAAAACTTATGACCGCTTCGCGATGAACGATATCGGTTGTTGTTGTTACCAACGGACTAGCCCTTTGTTATACCATTGCTATTGCCAAAATTCATTTTAGTCTTGGCTAATTTTACTACGGAACACTTTGTCGCTGATCCGTTGCAACATAATTTGGTCGACTAAGCAGTCGCCTTTAGTGACCAAATTTATATTTCACAATCCACTGCTAAAGTTTTTCAATAGCAACGACAAAATAGTCACTAATTTTTGTCTCTAATAATTTTGTTAGAAAATTATTGAAATGTATAAATTATTGAATGATTAAAATAAACATTCATATCAAATACCATATCAAATTTTAGTTTGGTTAGGTTCTTCCGTAGTGGTTAGACTAGAATTTCTACAATTCTGGCAAATAAAAACTGAGTTATCAGAAAAAGGCAGGCTTTCGGCGAGGAGATGCTAATTATATCAGAGTACACCAAATTAAACAATGCATCATACATCCAATGAACAATTCCTAATATAACAAGGATATGAAACACTCTTGTTGCCTTTTTTCCATCTTTCTCCACATCAACAGAGTCATTATCAGCTCTTGAAACATCTCTTCTTGAGAAAGTTGCAAAAGTCCTTGGAGGTGAGGTAGCCTTCTTTCGCTCTAGCAGGGTGAACCTGGTATGAACTACTTTCCCATCAATCTATGCCTACATTAACACCAACAGAACATATCAGTTATCCCCCATTTCAACAATAAATATAATTGGATGCAGTTACTGAGTGAATGTACAAATATTAAAACCATACACCATCCATGTATAGTTGGGCTTTCTCAGCATCAATTCTAGTATTGAACTCAACATAAGAAAATCCTTTCGAAAGATTAACCTGCAACAAGCATATTTTTATATTAGAAAGAAAAAATGAAAAAAAATCACATAAGTTGTACACCGTCTAAAGATATGGCACTTGCTAACTTACAACTAGATCAATGGCCAACTTCACATGCAGAATTTCACCAAAATTACCTGCAAAAAGGAAGAGTTACATACATTAACCATCAAGAGATGGACAAAGAAATGCCAAACTTCCATACATATGCATCCAAATCAACTGACCAATGGCATCCAGACAACCATTTCTTGTAAACCTGAAACTTCTACTTCCAAATCATTTTTGTTCCATTCTTTTATCCACATTCATTTATTTTTACATGGATTGACATACACATTGGAACTAGCGCACCACACGGGTATGTTGATTGGCTTATTTGCACTAGCTACTGCTGGGAGAACAATATTAATGAGAAAATGACTCAGTTGCCATGAGTATAGCAAGTATACCCTGGCTTCCAAAATAACAGTTAAAACAATGTATCTTCTTTTAACTCATATTAATTTGCATAACAGACTTATACTAGAACGCATGACATATACTAGCTAGGTAAATAGAACGAATAGCATGTATAAGTAAAAGGTTAGACCTGTATGGATGATAACAGTTTCACAATAATGGGTCAAATTAGTGTTGAGTGTTCAATTTCAGGTTCTTCACTACGTGCATACCAAATACCATACCGAATTTCAGTTTGGTTAGGTTTTTCCATAATGGTTAGACTAGAATTTCTACAATTCTAGCAAATAAAAATTGAGTTATCAGAAAGAGGTGTTGGACATACCAAATATTTCTTTCAAATAGTTTTCATTAACATTCCTACTGAGATGGTCCATATGAATCACACGCGACTCAGGTATAGGAGATATTTTCCTAGAATAAGATCTCAAGTGTTACACATAAAAAAAGCATCAATTCATCTGTCAAAATTGCTATACACAGTTACATTTTTACATCATAAGAAAATATTAGTGTTAGTCTCTATCTTTACAAACTTCATCCAAAATAGATAGGTTCTTTTCCCACCTCCCCAAAAAATAATTTTGCAAAGAGAAAGACAATCAAATGCCAACAAAAGAAGGTCATGCATTTGTTTTCTAACTGAAACATCATTCATCAAACCATGAGATGGAGGCAGAAGGGGTGATATATAGTTAAATATGAGTTTTTGGGATAGAAAGGAACTGGAGAGCATTCCAAATCATTTATTGCAGGAACCTAGTCAACTAAAATGCCTTCTCCCTGCGAGTCCAAATTGAAGATGGCTCATAATTTTTCAACCAACTTGTGTATGTTTATTTTCATTTGGAAGGATAAAAATATAGAACCAAAAAAAAAAAAAGAAATTCCCCATAAAGCAGAAATTTGGATGTTATTGGAAGAGGTTTGTGTGTAGTTATTGCATAAGTAAACCGAAGTTGGATCTCAGCTTAAAAAGCACACAACATTACCTTGGAGGTGGAGAAGCTTTCTTAGACTCTTGCGGCAGCGGAAGTGGCGGCGAGCAGCCACACTTTGACACTCCAGCAAGGCTAACAGAACCATAATAACAACCAAACATAGGGTTTAGGATCATTCAGCAATAAAAAACAAGGAGCAGAAGGAAAACTAATAGAACGGCGACATTACAAGAAATTTTCATGCTAGTTCAACCTTTCTAAGTTCAAGAACAAAATAAACAAAAATATATGATGACAAAAATAAGGCAATCTTCATGATTAACCATAGTATATCTTGTTTCCAGTTTCTTTATTCTAGTAGTGTCTACACTAGCTTGCGCCCACCTTGACTATTCCACAAGCATGTACCTGCTAACCCACCAACACATATATAGGGAAACTACTCCTATCAATGCTGAGACATCTTGCTTAGATAGATGGAAGAAACAACCTATCCTCATCTGTCTCTATTGAATATAATCTTAGTCTCCAAGGTTTTCACCCACTTCATTGACCGTTATGCCACACCCTTGGTGTGTTGTTTCCAACTCTATTTTACATAACCTCATAGAGTTTAAATCAGTTTCTAGCTGTCTAAATAGAAGGAAAGGCAAGAAAATAAAACCAATGTAACCAATGTTCTAGTTTTGTGCCTTGGATGTTAGGACAACCAAAGAAAAACAGCAGTAAAATTCATAAATTAACAAACTATAATGTTCTTATAACTAATAATCAAACATGTGAAAGCTTAATCCAGCTAAGATATCTAAAGATGCAATAACAAAACACTTCTAATGAATTAGCAACATGACTGAACCTTTTAGCATGCTAAAAAAATTGTGAGCTAAGCATAGAACACAACATGACAACCTTAAAATATTTCAATGTCCTAAACCCTTGGGATCTAGAAAAAGGACACCTGATTAGAGAAGCATGACAACCTTACGAATCTAACATAATTCTAGAAGCCATGTGCATATTAACCAACAACAGCAACTACTGCACCTCAATTTAAAAAAGCTGAGATTGGTTAATTTAATTATTACTATACATTTGTGCCAGTTTATTCAGTACTCTATAGTTCTTAGCTTAATTCACCAACATTACACGTTTTTCAAGTTTTTTGTTTTTGTTTGAGCCACCTTTAGCGCACCTTGACTAACTTCCTGGGCTACTTGCCAGCTCCCACCAGCAACAAGCAACATATACCAGGAAATATTTGTCCACTAAAGCTAGAACAGATAAGATGTTTCTCCTAGTTTTTTATTCTTTTTTTATTACTGTGATGTCCATGCCAGCTTTCGCGTACCTTGACTAAATCTCCAGGATACTTGCCAACTCCCACCAGAAACCAGCAACATATACCAGGAAACTAACTCTATCCACTAAAGTTAGAACATATGAGACGTTTCTCCTAGTTAGAGCAGCATGACAACCTTAAGAATCTACTAACATAATTCAAGCAGCCATGTGCACATTAACCAACAACAGCAACTAATGCACCTCAATTCAAAGAAATTAAGGTTGTCAGTCAACTCCCCTAGTGTTCTTCTAGCATTAAAATCTCTAAACAAACAATATATAATGAAAAAATGAGTATAAAATGTTATAAAAGTGCATGTTATAGTTTTTAGCTTAATTATCCTTGTTATATTACGAATTGTTCATTGGATGTATGATGCATTGTTTAATCTGGTGTACTTTGATATAATCAGTATCTCTTCGTCGAAAGCCTGCCTCTCCACCACGGAGGTCTCCTATAGGACGAAGAGGATCTCCTATTCGAATGCTATTTGATAAGTTAAAACTCATTCAAGCTAGAATATGAACAATAATTTAAAAAAACTCAAAAAATTAAACAAAACACAAGTTTCTTCGTGTACAGAGTGGAAGCAAATACCGTCAATGCTTTAATTCGTGTAGAGAGTGTAAGTTTGACCTTCACCTTCAAAAGACCTTTAATTCGTGAATTTTGTTGTAAGAGAGAGAGCTGAAATTGAATGAAAACCCTAGAAGCCGACCCTTTTTACCCTTTATATATTTTATTTTTAGTTAAAAATTAAAAAATAATTATTCCGAAAGATTATTTGATCACTACAATAAATAAAATTTCAAAAAAAGTAAATCTGAAGCTTACCGATGATTTTTCCATTGCTAAATCCGTTGCTTAAAAATAATTAAAATTGTCACACATTTTTTGTTGCTAAATCCATCACTACAGGTGCCAATAGCATAAATTTTTTGTTGTTATTCCGTCGTTGATTCGTTGCTAATAGCATAAATAAAAATGGACTTGTTATGCTTGCGACAAGATTGATTGTTCCGTTGCTAATCCATCACTATATAGTGACAGGATATAATATGTTGGAAAATTCCGTCGCTAAACATTATTTTTTTGTAGTGGTAATCCTTCGAAGAAGGTCCATAATATCCAATATCTGATACCAATATTCAGTAACTTTTAGGTTTTCCATATTTCTAGTATTTTTAGTATCCCCAGTATTTCTAAAGAACATACATAACCTAAGACACCTACAAGGTTTTCACAAAGTTGATTTCCGAAAGCAAAAAATGTTATTTTCACAAAGTTGATCACTGAAACTCGAAATCACATTTTTCCAAACTAATGGTTGAAATGAGATTTAAAAGTTATCAAACCACACCAAATATGTTACCACCCTAAAATCGACGTTCCTGATCAGTTGGTGTAGTCCGTTCAGCCATCTATCGCATGGATCAAATAATAACCAAAGAAGTCCAAAAAAAGTCTCTCAAAATCATCAAAAATCACAATATCGTCACACCCCAGAAATACCACAATGCAACTAGGGGGAGGGGTAAAATAGTCAAATCACACAGAACACATATTTCATCAAATTTTCAAGTCGTTACATACCCACAACTTTCACCTAACTCCTAATAAACATAATACAAAGCCAGAAATTAACTAACTGGTTAATTGGTAATGAACTAACTAATTAAATCTTAATAAACTCTATTTTTTATGATTTCGGGTTTAAGAATAGTTAGTTTGACTTTGAGAGATAGAAACCTTGTCATTGGAAGTTTAAAGTGTTCAAAAAATTATGTTATTATAATCAAAACTCGTTCTTTAAAACTTAGGGGTAAATTTGGAGTATAATTGTACATAATTCAAATCACTTTCCTCTACCAAAAAGGGAAATATAGTATTAGTGAATAAGACATATTTGAATCATTATAACCCCAATTATTAATGAAAATAAATTTGAGTAATTTTTTAAAGTTTAAAACAAAGTTGTACCTTTCTCCCTTTACTGGTGCTGAGATTAAAGTCTCATTAGATTGAGTTTTGATTTTGGCTTATAAGTTAAAAAAATTCGAACTTATTAATTTTGATGTTTTTTTAATTATTTTGATTAAAATAAAATATTATAAGTACTTTTTAATGTTGCTAAAACACTACAAACAATACTTAGAAGCATAAGTCAATCTAAACAGGTTCTTTGTTTGAATTATCTTATTTTAAATATTTTTAAATTAAAATAATTTGAAACTACTTTAATAATATTTAAATAAAATAATTAATACTTTTAAACACTTAGTTTTCAAGTTAAATTTGTCCCAACTAACTTTTGACTTATAATTATCAGTGAAATTTGGTATGGGTGGAAAAAACAAGATATGTGTATGCCTGTATGGTTAGTTATTGCCTGCTACAAAATAGCATCAGTAGTTGCAGAGCTGGGGGGCCGTTAGGAGAAAAATCATCATCATATTCATCCTCTGAAGCGCACATAGTAGACAGGTGGTACCCACCCTTTTCTTACACACTATTTGGATGGGTTTGCTAAACATGAAAATCCTCACTTAATTGAATCATGAATTTAGTGGTATCATATAATTTGCTTATTTTTTCAATTATGACCTTATTTAATATTATATAATTCTATTTTATCCTTTTATCTTATATTACTTAACTCCACCTCCTATTCCTCCCCTCTTTCTCCACCTCACCACACCCATTCCGTCCAAAAAAAATATTATTTAAATTTCTATTTGAAAATAATTTTAAAAAAAATCTCATCATACCACCTACTCTGACTCCGACCCTACCCCTTACCAAATTTTGACCAAAATTTTAAAAAAAAAATATTTCAAAAAATTTTCTTACCCCCCACCCTCCTATTTACCAGCCCCTCTCCTGAATTAATTTTCTTTACTTTTTAAGTTTTAAAAAAAAATTACCCCATCACCACCTCCTACCAGCCCCCACCGCCCAATACACTCACCTACAAAGGTGATCTTATTTCTTCTCTTGGAATTCTGGATCTTGGTTCTGGATTCATTGCTATTTCTTTTGACAGTTTCTCTGCTAAAAAAAAATTTTATTGAGTCTACTACTATTTTTTCTATATTTATTTTTTTATTTTTCTTTTTTTCTAAGGAAAAACCTTTCCTAATTTTTTAAGAGCTTCCTTCGTCTGTTGTCTGGGTACCTGTGGTTTTGAAACTCGTTGGGAGTATTCTCCCTACACTTTTTGGCAAAGTGTCAGCCGTCAATGGATTTAATGCGTCTTTACCAGCTACTGTTTGGCCAGGTATTATGGTGATTAGATTATCTAGTCTTCTCAGATCTTGTTTTGTAGTATTAAGTCTCTTATATTCTATGTATAAACTGTCTAATTTTTCTCTAATTTCTCTGTAAACCTTAATATTTTCGGAAGGTCTATCATTAAGCTAAATAAAAAGGATACTTTTGTCTTAAAATCTTTTCTAGACTTAATTCATCAGTAATATAAAATATTTGGGTTCGGACTTCTCTTAATCTATTATCTACTTCTTGTAGTTTTGTTCAGACTTCTTCTCTTGATTTTGGAGAAAACTCAAATAATTTAATATTTAACTGTCTTTGTTGTATTAGGATATTATATAACTTTATATATTCTTTCTTTAAAATTCTATTAGACCAATAATATTTTGAATCTAATATTATTAGACGTTCGTAGGGTCTGGGTTAGAGGATGAGGCTTCCGCCTTTCCTTTGTCTTTGACTGTATACATACTAGAACAAAAATTATTAGTTGTCTTCTTTTATTAGTCTACTTAGTTGAACTGCTAGGTTGTTATCTTTTTCTTTAATATGTTCTATAATAGACAGATAAATATACAAGTAAAATAAATGAGCAAGAAAGAAATAAGTGAGCAAGCAAGAAATAAGTATTAAAACAGATGAGCAGATATGAGAAGTAAAGCAGAGTTAAAGTGGGTAAAGCAATATGGTGTAAAATCCTACTCAGTACTCCCTCCTTCGTTGTCCTTAATCCAGTGTAGTAGACAAGTTATAAAGATCAAAGTATATCTTCACCCAATAAAATAAATAATTATTTTTTGCATCTGGTTCTTGATTCCCCTGTATATGTTGTGTGTAGTCTGCTACAACTACATTTTTACATATGTCTATTACATTATTCCATGCCTGAGGATCATGAGCTGGTAAGTTTAAATTTTTTTCTTTATTACCACCTTTTTGTAAGCTAATGGGTTCTTCTATTGGCATTTTTTTCCTCTAGGTTCTATATCTTGTTCAACTTGAGTTTCTAGGTTTGTTCTAAATACTCTATATCTTGATAAATTTTCTGTTGTTATATTTACTCTTTGCATTCCGGTTGTTCTATGGAAAGGGTTTGCAGTACTTGCCGCACTTTTCATAAATTCTTTTATACTTTCGTCTACACTATAAATTGATTCTGAGTCTTCGCTTGTTCGTTCCTTTTTATGTGTATAACCATAATTATCTGTTCTTAACTCACAATTTATAAAATATTCTTTAGCTTTGGCGAGATTAAGATTTCCCATTTTACAACCTATACATTTGAACTTTCTATCATTTTTTATTTCATATAGGGCTTCTACTTTTATTATAACTTTATTCACTTCAAAACCTTCTTCTAATATTTCTATATTCATAAAATTAGTATTCTCACATTCTTCAATTTCTTCGTCAGTTTCTTTTTCATGTATATATTGGTAGTCTGTGAATCTTACTGAAGTTTCTCCTTTATTGTTCATATACATTAAATGATTGGTTGGCTTTAGTATTTCTTTCTTAGTAAATTTTTCTAAGTTTCATTCTAGTCCTGCATAGTCTTCGGAATATATCTTTAGGGGTTTCATTAATTTAATACATTTATTTCCCATTAAACTTACTATATCATCTATTCTTAGTCTAAATTTTGTACTACTATTAGTGGCGAGTTTTCCTATAAATCCTACACATATTAATAAATTATTTTCATTATTCGTTTCTTCATATCCTTTAGTCTGGATTCCTATCTTTATATATTTTTTAAATTGTAGAGAATTTAGCATATAGTCTGGACTACGATAAAAAAAGTCCTCCATTTATTGACATGTCTACTTCTGTTATTCCAATTATAGATCTTTTTGAGTCTGACCATCTATTATCATAGATTGTAACTAATACTTTGGTTCCTAGATTTTTCTGGTTTGTCCTTTTAGGCCTACTACTATGAGTCCCATGTGCATGAGGCTCATGTTTGACTTAGTAATTTATCTTAAAGATTCTGAACTTATTAGATTTATACTAGCGCTATCTTTATCAATTATGCATAATTGTTCTTCTCTATAATATTTATATAATTGTGCCATTGAAAACATTCCTTCATTATATAGTGTCTTGGCACTTATTAATTTTAATTTATTTTATTGAAAAAGTTGTATATCTTTATCTACATCTAAAATTTCTTCTAGCTGTTGTCTTGGAGTTATTTTTGGTCTATTTATTATTCTAGCTAGCACATTATTTGTTAAACTATTTTGGGTAAAACCTGATCTTGGTCTACTTGGAGATGCTGAAAAAAGTCCATGATTTTGGTTTAGTTGGTTTATTTGTTTTAGCTTCTTCTTTTTCTTTTTGGGGAGTTATTTCTATCTTTTTTAGTTGTTCTATTAATTCTTCTATACTTTTGTCTTGACTATTCTTTTATTTTCCTTTTTCTATGTTTTTATTAAGTTCTAATAATAATAAGATTATAATATTATTTTATTTTATTATTGTGGAGTCTGTTTTTCCCTGGGGTTGATGATCTAATAAACCTTTGGGATTTGATTGAATTTGTGCCGCTTTCTGTAATATTACTAAGTAGAGTTGATCATTTATAGGGATGTTATTCATGAGAGGGTTATTTCTTTTAGTTGGCTAATTTCTTTACGCATTTCTTTTAATTCTTCTCTATGTTATTTATACTAAGAAAATTTATATCCTTATTTATTATTACTTTAATTTTTCTTTCTAGTTCTATTTGTTGATTTTTTAAGAAATCAAAGCTCTGTTCTATTTTATCTAACAGTTTCTTTTGTTTAATTTGCAGGTTTTCCAATACTTCTAGAGTCTTTAGTATTTTGTTGTCTTCTCTTTGTACTGCTTCTCCTAGATTTATTATGAGGTCTGTAATAATATTTAGTTGAGAATCTTCTCCGTGCAAAATATACTCTTCGTTGCTGAAATTACATCTAATTAATGAATCATCTTTTATTCGCCTGTGTCTCTTTTCTGCTTTTAATTACAAATCTAGATATTCTATTTTCTTGAAGGAATCTATTGTAATGTTCTTATCCTAGCCAAAAAGTCTCTCTATTGCATTCTTCTCTAATTGATTTTATTCTAATTTTCCAATAATTTGTACAATATCCAATATGTTCTAATTTAATTTTTAACAAGATTAAGTGGTCTATACAGCCTAAAAGTTTTTTGCGATCTAAAAATATAATTGCTTCTGGTAAATCTATCGATTCTACTACTCTTATTTCTTCTATTAAATTTTGTTCCTCTTTTAAAATTCTATTAAAATATTTTAAGTTTTTATATAAGTAATTGTATGGTCATTGAACTTGGCTAGAAAACGGATGTGTTTTCATATACTTTTACTTATTTTTATCCTAAAGAAATATTAACTATGTTACACCATTTCTTTAGATAACTTATCCTTCTATTATAATATGTTATGTCGCTTCTAATTCCATGTAATTCCCATCTTATTTCACTTAAATATTCGTTGAATGATTCTGATTGTGATGTTTCTAGAGTTGCTAATAATTTCAAATAGTTACTCAAGACTATTTCTAGTTCTACTTTGTCTGCCCTGCTCTTTATTTCTTCATTTAAATACCAATATCATAATTGCAAATTGTTAGCAAAAGGATGTCTTTTCATTTAAATATTATTTCTAGACTTAAGGTGCTTTATCAATTCATACTCTAGGCTAGATATTATGGTGATTAGATTATCTGGTCTTCTCAGATCTTCTTTTGTAGTATTAAGTCTCTTATATTCTATATATAAATTGTCTAATTTTTCTCTAATTTCTCTGTAAACCTTAGTATTTTCACAAGGTATTTTCATTAAGCTAAATAAAAAGGATACTTTTGTCTTAAAATCTTGTCTACCCTTAGTTCGTCAGTAATATAAAATATTTGGGTTCGGACTTCTCTTAATCTACTATCTACTTCTTGTTGTTCTGTCCAGACTTCTTCTCATGATTTTGGAGAAAGCTCAAATAATTTAATATTTAACTGTCTTTGTTGTATTAGGATGTTAAATAACTTTATATATTCTTTCTTTAAAATTCTATTAGACCAATAATATTATGCATCTACTATTATTAGACGTTCGTAGGGTCTGAGTTTTCATTTCTCAGTTCTTGCTACCATTTATAATAAAGTTTCCTAAAATCTTAGGGCTCTGATATCAATAATAACAGACAGATAAAGATACAGGTAAAATAAATGAGCAAGCAAGAAATAAGTGAGCAAGCAAACAATAAGTATTAAAACAGATAAGCAGATATGAGAAGTAAAGCAGAGTTAAAGCAGGTAAAGCAATATGGTGTAAAATCCTACTTAGTACTCCCTCATTCGTTGTCCTTAGTCCAGTGTAGTAGACAAGTTATAAAGATCAAAGTATTTTCTCCCAACAAAATAAATAATTATTTTTTGCATTTTTTGATATTTTGATTTTTTTATTTGTACCCTGTTCATCTCTTTCTCTTCAGTTTTAGGTATTTTAGCAATATCTTCTTAATCACACCCTGGGACAATAACAATAGTCCTTTTTTTAATCTTCTTTGGACTTTTGAAATTCCTAGGAATTTACAGATTAATCCATCGTTACTGCTAAAACACTGAGAGAATAACCATATACTAGGGGTATATTTATAAACAATTTACCAATTTTATTAGATCGAAAAACTGAAGGTAATCTGCACAGCTGTCCAGATCTATAATATTAAAACATATGTACTAATAAGTAAATATGTACTAATAAGTAATTTACTAATTTTACAAGATCGGAAAACTAGCGGTAATCCGCACGGTCATCCAGATCTATAATATTTAAAGCACATCTGAAAGAAAATATGAACTTCATTAATTCAAACATTATTTACAAACTAGGGAGAAAAATACAAAGATTTATGTAACGACTACTCACATGACTTAAGGAAGAAGTGAGGTTTCCCTTTCGGAAGTCCCCTGAAAGCTAGCGGCTACCAAAAACTGAAGGAATAAAAGACTAATATACACTACACACTCTTCTTCTTTTTTAACAAACTTTAAAAAACTAAGAACTTTCTCACTCTTTATTTTTTCTCTCACTTTTTCTCTCTAGCTATATGTCTTTAAGTCTTCCATAAGGTGGTATTTATAGGCATTTGTGGACTTCAAATTTTTACTTTAATGTGCTTGATAAAACTTTGGCAAGACTTTAGCAAGTTGGATGGGTCCCATGATCACATGGCTATATCTTTACTTTAATTCCCATCCGTCCATTTATTCATCTGTTATATCATTGCATACGTCTCTTTTTTTGTCTTTTCATAAATATCGTCATTGCTTACGTATCCAAATTGTGTAATGCTTCTGAGTCAAAATCCATTCCTAAATCATCGTCTGTATTTGGGTCTTGGTCAAATTGATCCATGGACGAATTGTAGTCTCGATCATACTCGTCATTGTCTCCGTCTGATAGTCCCGATCTTGTTTCTATTTTGGGTGATCTTATTTCTTCTCTTGGAATTCTAGATCTTGGTTCTGGTCGTTCTGGATTCATTGTTATTTCTTTGGGCAGTTGCTCTGCTAATAATTTTTTTATTGAGTCTACTACTATTTTTTCTATATTTCTTTTTTTATTTTTCTATCCTTTCCTAGTTTTTGAAGAGCTTCCTTCATCTGTTGTCTGGGTACCTGTGGTCTTGAAACTGGCTGGGAGTATTCTCCCTACACTTTTTGGCAAAGTGTCAGTCGTCAACGAATTTGATGAGTCTTTACCAGCTATCATTTGAGTTGGACTATCTGTATCATTACCCGATAAAGTAGGTCTTTCTACATTCATTGGTGAATGCACACCCATTAACGGATTTGAGAAGTCTTTATCAGCTACCGTTTGAGCTGGACTAGCTGTATCTTTACCCGATACAGTAGGTCTTTCCATTTTTGAATAAAATGAAGAACTTTTTTAGATTATTTGAGTCTCATAAATTTTCTGAGTCTATTGTGATAGTTCAAAATGAAGAATCTTTATACGATCTTGTAAAATAGGTATAGGTTCTAGCATTTGTCCTTTTTTATTTACAAGGTTTTTATTATCTTGTCTTAAAATCTCATTGGCGTGATTTAGTCTTTTAAAAGCTTCAGTCATGGAGGAACAATGATCACAAAATATAATTTTATTTGTGTGTTTTTTAATATTATATTGGGGAACTTATTTTATATCTGGTCTTAGGGTTGGAGTAATATAATAATTTGGCCCTAGATTTTTGTGGGCATAATCTAATGCCTCTGTTAAATCATCAAAGACTTTATAGAGAGGGGTTGTATAGTCTTTTACAGAATTTATTACTTTTGTCCATGTCTGAAATACTCCCTGTGTCTTTCCCCTAAGAACAACATAAAATTTAAATCTGTTAGTGCTGTTTTTCTCAGTAAAATAATAACTTAGAGCATTTAGAACTGAAATAAAGTATGTAGTGTCTCTAGGTGTCTTGTTGTAGGAAATACATAAGTTGTTGATCATTCAAATCTAACGTTTGTTCACCCTTACATCTGCTCTCAGTTTGAAAGTCAGATTGAATGGCTTATAACTGACGAGATTGTGAGGTCCGGAGATCAGTCTTTCTAATTTCGGATGTTCCAACATTGTTAGTGGCCTGTAACAAGTGTTGCTTAGTAATTTGTTTAAGTAGTCCTTAGAGGATGAGGCTTCCGTCTTTCCTTTGTCTTTGCCTGTATACATACTGAAACAAAAACTGTTAGTTGTCTTCTTTTATTAGTCTACTTAGTTTATCTGCTAGATTATTATATTTTTCTTTAATATGTTCTAAAACAATATTATAAATTGAAGTGGCATCTAGAAAATTTAACCACCTCCTTTTACTACTATTCTTATCTTTTATTTTCTGATAGAATTTTACTATAGCCTCGCAATCTGTTCTTACTAATATTTCAGGTTTATTTAATATATAAAGCTTAAAACTATTTAAACCATAAGTTACTGTTAGTGCTTCTACATCTATACTACTTAGATTGTCTTTTTCTTTATATTTTTCACTTGCATAATCACAATTTTTTTTATCCTTTTTGTCACTATATTTATTGGGTTTTTCCTTTAATATTGCTCCCCATCCTTGAAGGTTTTCATCTGTCTCAGCTATTAAATAGTATGTTTCTAATGGTAATGTTAAGTTTGGGATATCTTGTATCATGTACTTAAGTTGTTGGACTAATTTTATATCTTCCGCATTAAAAGTCTTTTGTCCTGTTTATCCTGTTTTAGAATATAACGGCCCCATTACTTTTTCTAAATCTTTAATAAAAGCTCTAGCATAATATAATAGTCCTAAAATTTTTTGTAAATCTTTAGTCTTGTCTAATCTATCTGGCATTTCTAAGACCTTTTTAGCTATGTGTGGTTGTAGTTTTATTCTACCATCTCCAATGACTACTCCTAAAAAGTTAATATTATTTTTACATAATTCCATCTTCTTTCTATTTATTGTTATTCTATTATCTACAAATAATTTAAAAACTTGTTGTAAATGTCCTAAATGTTCTCTCATATTATTACTAAAGACTAGAATATCATCTACATAAACCAATACAAAAATTTTATAGTCTCCAAAAATACTATCCATTTTTCTTTAGAAAATTTGAGGAGATGTCTTTAATCCGAACGGCATAACCAGCCACTCAAAATGCTCTTCTGGACATGGAAAAGTTGTCCATTCTATACTCTCTTCATGTATCTTGATCTGCCAATATCCGGATTTACAATTAAATTTACTAAATATTTTTCTTTCTTGTATTCAGTTTATTAATTTTGTTTTGTCTAGTAACTTATACCCATCCATTATAGTATTATCATTTAGTCTTTTGTAATTGTTGACACCCAATTTTGACCTCCCGATACTACATTTAGGCTGCTATTTAACAAAATCGTTAATTTTTAAACATTAGTATTTTTGCATATTTTTCTTGCATCAAACAGATTTTCGATATATCGCATTCATAATTTAGAAAAATGCATAAATCATTTTAGCATCTTTTACCATCATTTTTATAATTTTTTAAATTAAATACGATATTTTACATAATTTTATTAATTAAATAAATTTTTTCACGTAATTGTGCACTCACGATTTTTTTTTCCGCAGACACATTGTCTAATTTCCCATTATTCAATACCATTTATCTGAGTATTTTTGTTTATTTACTAACATTATTATTATATATATTATTATTTATTATTATAATTTATTTAATTATTATTTAATTATTATTATTCAATTAAATTATTATTATTTATTATTAGATATTATTTAATCATTATTATTATTTACTACTACTAGCATTTAAATAGCGGTCTAAATTAATACTACTTTGTCAATTTTGGTCCAAATCATTACAACTCTAACCGTAATTCACTTGACCCATTACAATTCTAGCCAGATTGCATACAGCTCATTTCAAAGTTAGCCAGGAATATTTCAAAGTTAACCAAATCAAACTATTGACCTCATTCTAAGCTCAGCCGTTGACCAAGTTTGATCCAACGGCTGTGTAATGCCCCGAAAATGGGTCTCGAAGCGTCACACAATGCTTAAGGCTACAAGTAGCCCCAAGCTAACCCTTTGAGCCGTTTTCATACCATTCAACACTCATCGACAGGATTACTATAATCAAAAATCAAGATATTCTCCATAATATCATAATTCAAGACGAAAGAGATGCGGAAAGTAACAAAATACGACCTCTCCACAAGATTGATCAATCTAACCATCTAGTCTGACAAGCCTCTACTAAACTGTATAACACTGAGCCATTGGGACAGACCCCAACTGACCCTAACATCAGGGAATAAAATGATAACTCAAAATAAAAGAGTGAAATCTGAAATAACCAGTCCTCGAACCATGAGGACTCACCACTGCAGAAAATGTAGATCAATGTGCTCGAAGAATCACGTCAAGCCTGGAAATGAGCACCTGGACCTACATTAGAGGGAAAATATAGCCCACGTACGAATACATGGGTCAGTACCATGGAATATGGACCGAGTATATGAGGGTGTATGCAAGTTTTCATAAAAGTCCTATATCACAAATATTCATAGGAAAATATGTATGTTGTAATAAGAGACTCACATAGCTCGAAATAAAATCATCATAATCACCATAGAGTAAAACATATTAGGTGAAAACATGTGAGTCATCATAGTAAATCCCAATCACTTTCATGATCATTTTCAAGTCATCAAAACGAGTAGATTTCATAACAATTCTCTTTAAGATATAGAAATATCCATCAAATTCTTTAGAAACGATAACTTTCTCAATCAGAAGAATACACACACACACTAGGAGTCTCTTACAACCGACATAAACCATGTGAGCTACATGGAATCCAACCTCCAATCCACGTTGGGGAGAGCTGTCCTATCCTTGTCATTGGAGTAGGACCTTAATCTTTTATTCACTAGTGATCACTATATCAATCAGCCTTAGGCTCACATCCTACGGGGGCACGTAGTTCTAGGAAAGTACCAATCATAGCTATACCTACCACTCGGTGCTAAAGACTACTCCCGGACTGAGCTCAGATCATTTCAAAAGAAAATCCACAACAACGCAATTCAACAATTCATATCAGGAGTCATTATGCTACCCTTTTTCATAATAAATCAACATGTGGATTTCTTTTCTCATTCGAGTTTAAAATTAACTCTTTCAAGACCAAAAGGTCAAATCATTCAAATATCAAGGTATGTATAACACATTACTTCACCAAAGATCATAATCTCAAAGAGGGTTTAAATCCCATATATCAACACTAGAGCAAAACATTTCAAGATTCATACTTTGTATAGCAAACAAGTATAACTCACATGAAAATCTGGAAATTCAACTTGAAACATGATATTAACATCAAAACTCAAGGAATTTATCTTTAAGACATCACAAAAATATCATAGTTTCTTGAACAAGAATATAGGATAATAGTTTCCATCTCAAATTCATAATTAAACAAGTAAAATCATGTATCTTCGTAAAATAATACAAATTTTTGGGCACAAGAATAAAAGGATGTTCTTGTTGAAAACCCCACATACCTTTATGGTAACGGATTCGTTGAAAGATTGGACCCTCAATGTTGATTGTGCAACCCTAGTTGTTTTTCTCCTTTAGTGTTCTTGGATGATGAACTTAGATTGATAATAGGGTTATGATGTGTTTAGATTCTATTAAATTAGTAAGGTTAAATTTAGGGGTGTGTAAGGAGTGCCAAAAGATTTAATTTCCCTCAAAATAACTCAAAACGGAGTGTTTTTACTACCTGAAACACCAAGTGTGCGCCGCATTGCTTATCGCATACATTTACATATGCGCCGCATTGCCTATCGCATACATTTACATATATGCCGCATTTCTTATCCCATACATTTACATATGCGCCGCATTGCCTATCGCATACATTTACATATGCGCCACATTGCTTATCGCACATATTTGAGTATGCGCCGCATTGCTTATCGCACACCTATTCCAGTAGCTATGTGTGATTGGTTAGGCGACACACTCTACTTCGCAAAGCCATAACTCCTTGCTCGGGTGTCGAATTTTGATGAAATTGGTATCGTTGGAAAGCTAATTCGATTCTTTATAAGTTAGTGGGTAGAAATATGCAGAAATACCACATATTTATCAAGTTATGCTCATTCAAAGATGACCCTATCAAATTCAAACACTAAAACTTGATGGATTTCGAAACTCTTAGCTTGTACTACCTTAAGTGACTCATATAACCACACTTAACACATCATAAGATCTCTTATAACTAGGGTACTCTTGGTAATTCATGTGCCCAAATATGGCTTACAGAATTGGGGGGTTTCACATGTACGAACAACGGTTCGCTTTCTAGCTTAGGAAAGTGCGGGGTATTACAATATCTCCCCCTTGGGGACATTCGTCCTCGAATGACGCTAGGTATACTAAGAGTAAGGAGAAAACGAAGGGTACACAGCTGAAGCAACTTGCTAATCTTGCCTCTACTTCATTCTACATTTCGGACACAACAAGGAGTGCATGATTCATGAAATCACAGCTGAATAGTATAAAATAACTGTTGAACTACTGCAATTCTGCATAGAAAAGGAATGATTTAGAGACGAATGGTACCTTCGGCTTGATCGGGGCTTGTGGAAAACAGGTGCGGATACTTGGATCGCATATCCGTCTCGGTTTCCCAAGTTGCACCTTCAACATATTGGTTTCGCCACAACACCTTGACCAAGGGAACTTCTTTGTTCCTTAGTCTTCGGACTTGGTGATCTAAAATCTCAACAGGAACTTCCTCAAAAGAAAGACTATCTTGCACATCAGGGTTTTTTGAAGGATCTACAACAACATAATCACCAACGTGTTTCCTAAGCATGGAGACATGGAAGACAGAGTGAACGAAAGATAACTTTGAAGACAACTCAACCTCATACGCTAACTTACCAACATTGCTAAGAACTCTGTAGGGGCCAACATAACGGGGACTAAGTTTCCCTTTCTTCCCGAATCCCTTCACTCCCTTCATGGGTGAAATCTTCAAATACACCAAGTCACCAACTTCAAATTCAAGGTCTCTTCTCCTCACATCAGCATACGACTTCTGACGACTCTGTGCGGTTTTTAATCTTTCTCTAATCACTTTGACTTTTTCCATAGCCTCAAAGACCAAATCAGGACCACTCACGGCAGCTTCACCCACTTCAAACCAACCTATGGGTTACCTATATTTCCTCTCATACAAAGCCTCAAATGGAGCCATGCCAATGCTAGAGTGAAAACTGTTATTGTAAGCAAACTCTATCACCGGTAAATGCTCATCCCAACTCCCTTTAAAGTCAAGAGCACACGCTATCAACATATCCACTAAGGTCTGGATATTCCTCTCAGCCTAACTATCCATCTGCGGATGGAAAGCAGAACTCAAATGCACTTGGGTACCAAGACCCTTCTGAAAAGCTCTCCAAAACTGTGAAGTGAACTGAGTACCCTTATCTGAAATGATGGACAAGGGAACTCCATGCAATCTGACTAATTCTCGGATGTACAATCTAGCGTAATCCTCAGCAGTATAAGAAGTATGCACAGGCAAGAAGTGCGCAGACTTAGTTAATTTATCCACAACAACCCAAATGGAATCATAATGGCGTCGGGAAGGAGGTAAACCAGTCACAAAATCCATGTTTATCTCTTCCCACTTCCAAGTGGGAATACCGAACTCCTGCATCATACCACCAGGTCTTTGGTGTTCTACCTTAACCTATTGGTACGTCGCACACTTAGACACAAATGCTTCTATATCCTTCTTCATGCCACTCCACCAATAGATTTCCCATAAGTCCTGGTACATCTTGGTGGCACCAGGATGAATAGAATATCGCGCGCCATGCGCTTCAGCCATAATTCTCTGTCTCAGATTATCAACATTCAGAACACATAATCTATCCTGCAATCTCAACACACCATCTTTTCCTTGGGAGAAAACCTTCACCTTTTGGTCGTTGATTGATTCTTTCAGTCTGACCAAACTAGCATCTAAGTTTTGCTTCTCATTTACTTCCAAAATCAAGGAGGAGTCGGAACTACTCTGCACCCTTATACTACCTTCAGCAGAGTCAAACAACCTAACCCCCAGTCTAGCCAAACGGTGCACATCACGAGCCAACTCTTTCTTCCCCTCTTCAATAAACAAAACACTACCCATAGACACCCTGCTTAGGGTATTTGCCACTACATTGGCCTTACCCGGATGGTACAACACACTCATATCATAATCTTTTAACAGCTCTAACTACCTTCTCTGTCTAAGGTTCAACTCTCTCTGGGTAAATACATATTACAAACTCTTATGATCAATGAAAACATCAACGTGAACACCATACAAGTAATGTCTCCAGATTTTTAAAGCAAACACAACAACAGCTAACTCAAGATCATGGGTGGGGTAATTCTTCTCATGGGGTTTCAACTGTCTAGAAGCATAAGCTATCACCTTACCCTTTTGCATCAATACACAACCCAAACCAACTCTAGAAGCATCATAATATACTACAAAACCCTCAATACCATCAAGCAAGGTCAAAATAGGGGCTAAAGTGAGTCGAGTCTTCAACTCCTAAAAACTCTTCTTACAAGAATCGGACCACAAGAACTTCACTTTCTTTTGGGTCAATCGGGTGATAGGAGAAGCTATAGAGGAGAAACCTTCAACAAAACGGCGGTAATAGCCAGCTAAACCCAAGAAACTTCGGATGTCAGTCGGAGAGATAGGTCTAGGCCAGTTTCTAACAGCTTCTGTCTTTTGGGGATCAACTCTAATACCCTCGGAAGAAATTATATGACCCAGAAAAGCAACTGACCTCAACCAAAACTCACACTTGCTGAATTTGGCAAACAATTGATGGTTTCTAAGAGTTTGCAAGACAATTTGGAGATGATTTGCATGTTCATTCTCACTACGGGAGTACACCAGAATATCGTCTATAAATACGATAACAAATATGTCAAGATATGGTCTGAACACTTGATTCATGAGGTCCATGAAAGCTTCCAGGGAATTAGTTAACCCGAAGGACATAACAAGAAACTCAAAATGACCATAGCGAGTTCGGAAAGCTGTTTTCGAGGTGTCATACTCCCTAACTTTGAGTTGATGATAGCCGGATCGAAGGTCTATCTTTGAGAAGTAACTTGCACCTTGCAATTGGTCAAACAAATTGTCTATTCTAGGAAGAGGATACTTACTTTTGACAGTGACTTTATTCAACTGGAGATAGTTAATACACATACGCAGGGAACTATCTTTCTTTCTCACAAATAACACAGGAGCACCCCAAGGAGAAACACTGGTCCTTATGAAACCCTTATCTAACAGATCTTTGAGTTGTTCTTTCAACTCATTAAGTTCTACAGGTGCCATACGGTAAGGAGGAATAGAAATGGGTTGAGTATCGGGAAGAAGATCGATCCCGAACTCTATCTCTCTATCAGGAGGTATCCCTGGGAGATCTTCTGGAAAGACATCAGAAAACTCATTGACTATGTTAACTGACTGGAGAGTTGGAGTCTCAGACTTAGTATCCTTGACTCTAATCGGATGATAAATGCACCCCTTGGAAATAAATTTTCTAGCTTTAATATATGAGATAAAATGACTCTTGGGAGATACAGAACTCCCAGACCACTCAAACACAGGTTCATCAGGAAACTAAAACTTGACCACTCGGGTACGATAATCTATAGAGGCATAAAAAGAATGAAGCTAGTCCATACCCAGAATAATATCAAAATCCACCATGTCTAACTCAATCAGATCACCAACATGACTCTATGAAGGACTGTAACAGGACACTTCCTATACACTTTCTGGGCAACAATCGAATCACCCACTGGGGTAGAAACTAAGATAGGCTCAGGAATATTTTCAGGACTCATTTCAAAATTCACAGCAACCAGAGGTGTAACATATGAAAAACTGGACCCAGGTTCCAACAAAACATAGACATCAAACTGAAGTATATGGATCATACCAGTAACAATATCGGGAGAGTCCTCCTGCTCCTGGCGAGATGGCAAAGCATAGAACCTATTCTGGCGCTGACCGCTAGCAGTGCTAGAAGAGGCGCCCTGAGTTGGGGCTAGGCGAGTCACCTGAACTGGAGCATTAGCAGTCTGAGTCTGAGTCTGAGGACGATTATCACGACGCCCTTGCCTAGCATGTGGGCACTCCCTAAGTTTGTGACTCAAGTCACCATACCCGAAACAACCTTTCTTCTCACCCCAACACTCACCCGGGTGAGTCCTACCACAATAGGACACGGAGGATAATTTGGCTTACTGCCAACACTGTACTGGGACTTGGCTGCATATGACCTGCTACCTTGCTCCTTCCCATCCCTAGGTACGGGAGCACTAGCTGACGATAGTGTTGGTGTAGACGAACGGTTCTGAAACTGAGAGCGATTCTCTCCCTGTGATCTAGTCTGACCCTGTTCGCGCTGCTCGAACCTAGATCTCTTATTCCCTCTTATTTTATCCCTCTCCTTGATCTTGTCTGCTTCAATCTGTTGGGCATGAGTCATCAGCCTGGAAAGATTCATCTCACTATTTAACATAGCAGACCTGCACTCCTTAACAACATAGCTAGACACTACTGTCACAAATTTACTCATACTGGCCCGATTATCAGCTACTAAGTCAGGAGCATATTTGGCCAACTGATTGAACTTTAGACAGTACTCTTTAACAGTCATAGATCCCTGTCGCAAGTTCATGAACTCCTCTACCTTCGCCTCTCTCATCTCTAAAGGGAAAAACTTATCCAGGAATGCATCCTGGAACTCTTGCCAAGACGTAGGGGCGACACCCTCACCTCTACCCTTCCTCCAAACAACTAACCAATCATAAGCAAGGTCTTTCAACTGATATGATACCAAATCCACACTATGCTCCTCAGAGATATGCATCACCTGAGTAATCTTTCGCACCTCCTCCAAGTACAACTGTGGATCCTCATCTGGCTTGTACCCATAAAATTTCGGCGGATTCATCCGCATAAAGTCACGGATCCTCACAGCAGCTGAATCACCTCCCTGCTACTGTAGAGCCGGGGCCGGATTGGCCTGAACATTCGCAGTGACTGCTTGGGCCAGCACCTAAAAGGCTGCTCGAAATTCAGCATGGGACACATTTTCATTCAGTGGTTCAGCAGGCTGGGGTTGCTGACCATCGTTATTTTTTCTAGCTCGGCGAGGAGGCATATTCTGAAAGATGAGAGCACGAATTAATAGCTGAAAAGAAACAACTGTAAGCACGATGGACTTCTGGAAGAAAGAAATAACATTCTTTCCTAAAACGTCTCGCAACCTCTTGCTCATAGATGTGGCGCACTACACGCCAATGATCAAGACTCTACTTAACGCGGCTTGCTAGACTCCCTAGGACTCCAATAACCTTAGGCTCTGATACCAAGTTTGTAACGCCCCAAAAATAAGTCCCAAAGCATCACACGATGCGTAAGGCCACAAGTAGCCCCAAACTAACCCTTTGAGCCATTTTCATACCATTCAACACTCATCGACAGGATTACTATAATCAAACATCAAGATATTCTCCATAATATCATAATTCAAGATGAAAGAGATGAGAAAAGTAACAAAATACGACCTCTCCGCAAGATTGATCAATCTAACCATCTAGTCTGACAAGCCTCTACTAAACTGTATAACACTGAGCCATTGGGACAGACCCCAACTGACCCTAACATCAGGGAATAAAATGATAACTCAAAATAAAAGAGTGAAATCTGAAATAACCAGTCCTCGAACCATGAGGACTCACCACTGTAGAAAATGTAGACCAATGTGCTCGGAGAATCACGTCAAGCCTGGGAATAAGCACCTGGACCTACATTATAGGGAAAATGTAGCCCACAGACGAATACATGGGTCAGTACCATGGAATATGGACCGAGTATATGAGGGTGTATGCAAGTTTTCATAAAAGTCCTATATCACAAATATTTATAGGAAAATATGTATGCTGTAATAAGAGACTCACATAGCTCGAAATAAAATCATCATAATCACCATAGAGTAAAACACATCGGGTGAAAACATGTGAGTCATCATAGTAAATCCCAATCACTTTCATGATCATTTTCAAGTCATCAAAACGAGTAGCTTTCATAACAATTCTCTTTAAGATATAAAAATATCCATCAAATTCTTTAGAAATGATAACTTTCTCAATCAGAAGAATACACACACACACTAGGAGTCTCTTACAACCGACATAAACCATGTGAGCTACATGGAGTCCAACGTCCAACCCACGTTGGGGAGAGTTGTCATATCCTTGCCATTGGAGTAGGACCTTAATCTTTTGTTCACTAGTGATCACTATATCAATCAGCCTTAGGCTCACATCCTACGGGGGCACGTAGTTCTAGGAAAGTACCAATCACAACTATACCTCCCACTCGGTGCTAAAGACTACTCCTGGAATGAGATCAGAACATTTCAAAAGAAAATCCACAACAACGCAATTCAATAATTCATATCACGAGCCATCATGCTACCCTTTTTTCATAATAAATCAACATGTGGATTTCTTTTCTCATTCGAGTTCAAAAATAACTCATTCAAGACCAAAAGGTCAAATAATTCAAATATCAAGGTGTGTATAACATCTTACTTAACCAAAGATCATAATCTCAAAGAGGGTTTAAATCCCATATATCAACACTAGAGCAAAACATTTCAAGATTCATACTTTGTATAGCAAACAAGTATAACTCACATAAAAATCTGGAAATTCAACTTGAAACATGATATTAACATCAAAACTCAAGGAATTTATCTTTAAGACATCACAAAAATATCATAGTTTCTTGAACAAGAATATAGGATAATAGTTTTCATCTCAAATTCATAATTAAATAAGTAAAATCATGTATCTTGGTAAAATAATATAAATTTTTGGGCACAAGAATGAAAGGATGTTCTTGTTGAAAACCCCACATACCTTTATGGTAACGGATTCGTTGAAAGATTGGACCCTCAATGTTGATTGTGCAACCCTAGTTGTTTTTCTCCTTTAGTGCTCTTAGATAATGAACTTAGATTGATAATAGGGTTATGATGTGTTTAGATTCTATTAAATTCGTAAGGTTAAATTTAGGGATGTGTAAGGAGTGCCAAAAGACTTAATTGCCCTCAAAATAACTCAAAATAGAGTGTTTTTACTACCTGAAACACCAAGTGTGCGCCGCATTGCTTATTGTATACTTTTACATATGCTCCGCATTGCCTATCGCATACATTTACATTTGCACCGAATTTCTTATCGTATACATTTACATATGCGCTGCATTGCCTATCGCATACATTTACATATGCGCCGCATTGCTTATCGCACACATTTGAGTATGCGCCGCATTGCTTATTGCACACCTATTCCAGTAGCCATGTGCGATTGGTTAGGCGACACACTCTACTTCATAAAGCCATAACTCCTTGCTCGAGTGTCGAATTTTAATGAAATTAGTATCGTTGGAAAGCTAATTCGATTCTCTATAAGTTGGTGTGTAGAAATATGCATAAATACCACATATTTATCAAGTTATGCTCATTCAAAGATGACCATAGCGAATTCAAACACTAAAACTTGATGGATTTCGAAACTCTTAGCTTGTACTACCTTAAGTGACTCATACAACCACACTTAACACATCATAAGCTCTCTTATAACTAAGGTACTCTTAGTAATTTGTGTGCCCAAATATGGCTTACAGAATTGGGGGGTTTCACATGTACGAACAACAGTTCGATTTCTAGCTTAGGAAAGTGCGGGGCATTTCAGGCTGAGATACCTCAACACCTTCTTTTCTTATTTAATGCCACAAATCCTAATTCCTACAACAAGCCTCTCTTTGTCTGTTCTGCCTCCCTCTCTCAAATGCTCTCTCTCTCGCTCAAAGGGAGGCAGCCATAGTTGCCGAACACCATCCACATCGAATACCAAGCATCGCCGACCCCCTTCACCGCCAGTGCCTCCTCCGACGAACCAGCAACGACCAGCAATGACAACAACCTTCCCCGCGTCTCGCCATCCGTCTTCGCTGCTGCCAGCAACGACCAGTCTCCCACCGCCGATCAGAGCCACCACTTCAGCGCAATCCCCCAGATCTGTCGCCTCCACCAAGCCGCGTGTCATCCCCCTCCATCCTCCCTTTCCTCTCCTCGCCGACCAGCCATGCAATCGGCGAAAACAGTCGGCGAGACCCCGCCACCATTGTCGTTATTCCGGGTAAAATCCACCAGAAAGTTCATGACTTTTTCATGACGTAGGTTTGATTTTTTGTTTTTAAGATCTTAACCTTCCTCAACTCATCTTTTGTTCTTGTATCTAATTTTATTTTAGTTCATTTAAAACTGTCTTTGACTTGTGTTTGTCCAAATGTGCATGTGTTTTGTGATGGTTGTATTGTTGTGATATTTCGGGTAGGTTTCTCTGTTGAGGGGGGATTACTTTCTTGATTTTGGTGAAAATTTTAACCCCTCTATTATGGCGTCAATCCATTAATTATGGACCTTTTTGTTTAGGGACTAACGGTTTAATTTTGGTGAAATAGTTTATTCACTAATTTAGGCAAAAGTTGAATGGTGATTGAGCGAATCTCTCTCAAAATAATAGGATTACTATTCATGGTAAATTTGCCTCTAGTCGTTTCTACAGAAGGAAATTAATTATTGTTGATTGATTTTGCTTAACACATGTTTTCTTTTATTTTTCGGACTGATTCGTGAATAATTAGTTGATTGATATTTTTCTTTCTTTTATTAATTTAGACTGATGCTAAATTACTTTGGGAAGAATATGTTTGATTTTTTACTTAACAGATGTTTTCCTTTTTAGTTGCTTTGACTGAATTTGATATTACATAAGATTTCTATATTTATGGAAAATCCCATTTGACAAATTTCAATAAAATATTTTCCTCTCCTTAATTGATCATGATTGATTGTAAAAAATTATTTTTTCCTTTTACCCTCCAATCTCCTTTTCTATATAAACTACTATTCTTTTCAATTAAGGGACACTTCTCAACCTCTTAAGCGACGAACTATTACTCTCTCTTAAACAAAACATCAACTATTGTAATACTAGGCAATTAGATACTTGGGTTCTTTTATTTTTTCTTCAAGGCTTACTGGATACATCTTGCTATTACTCCAAGTGCTTGACATTATTATTTCCATTGTTGTATTTTACTTGCTGCTTACCGGTAAGTCCTCAATCGACGTGATTTTCATTCTCTGTGTGTTGATTGTATGACGTTGGAAAAATCTTTAGAAAGCATGTCTTTAGGAATGTTTCGATGTTTGTTTTCTTGTCTGCTTGCCCTTGTATTTTTCTTTTGCAGGTTTAAATAGACACTTACAAGTTCCGAAGAGTCGTCGGGACATTTAATTAACTATGTACTCTTGATGGTTATTTATTGTTTCTTCTTGATTTTCGTATTTTGGTTTGTATATTATTGTAAAGACACCATTTATTATTATTGTAATAATAAATTTGGGGACTGCTTTGGGGGGTGGGGATTTACGTGCTCTATGAATGGCGTAGATAGGCACAACTTAGGGTTTACGTGCATTACATGCTACATGGGTCACCTAGGCACACAAATTTAGGATTATGCGATATTTAATTCATCTATTAATTAATTTGATTCCATTTGTCATACTGAGTATTAGGCTAAAATAATATTAATGCGTCACTGCGTGTCTAGCATGTTAACGTAAATTGAGCATGACAAAGTAATTGTCAGCATATTAACTTTTAAAAGGATCCATGTTTTCTTTAGCAATTATAAAATTCTATACCTTGCTATGACTTCTAAGTCTGAAGAAATAATTTTTTCACAAGTATTCAGCACATAATAATGTGTTCCTTTAGACATACTTAAAATATTTCTATCATATTACCATGACTATACATTTAGCATGTTAATTAGATAAAAAATTAATTTCAGCGCTTAGACTGAATTCAGCATGTTTAAAATGCTAGTTCCTTACATTTATAGCATGTTAAAATACTAGATTTTAGGCATTTTTGGCATATTTTCAGCATATCAACATTAAAATATTGTGCCTTAACATTATCTTCAGCACGTTTAATTAATTTTTTAGCATGTTTAAGTAACTCTTCAGCATGATTAATTAAATTTTCAGCATGTTTAAATCATGTTTCTGTATATCTACACAATTTTAGCATGTTATTATCATTAGAACATTAAATTTCTGCGCATCTAATAAATTTCAGCATGTCATAACTACTTCCAGCATGTTAACTTAAAGTTTCTGTATGTTGACATATCTCCATCATGTTTAAATATAATATCAGCATGTCAAAATGCTAGCTTTTAGACATATTTAGTATGTTGGTACACTTTCAGCATATCACTATGAAATTCCTGCAATAATACAACTGTTGGTTTATTAAAATACATATTTTAAGCACTTTTTGATATGTTTAAACACTAGAGTAAGTATATTATGGCATCCTTAACATGTTAATGCCTTTTAATATTCTTGTTGATTTCTTATGTCCTCACTTATATTTTTACAATACTTAATTCACAAGCACTTTTTTTGTTTGACACATTTACCACCCCTTTGACACCTCTCATGAACACACATAATGATGTTACATTCACGAATCACAGTCGTCCTTATCACTACTTGCTGAACATTTAGACACCATGCCTATAGGTTAATGATAATATAATTTGTTTGTCCTTGCGTGTCATCACACTAATTAACATTAACTAATCAAGAGGCTAACTTGGGATTATTACGTGCTACCTGTTGTCCAATATGTTCGCGTTTTGAGTCCTAGGCAACATAGCTTTCTTTTAATCTAGAACACAAATCTAAAATAGCAAAGTCCAATGCCTCTTGGACGATAGTCGGGACATTAAATATTACTAAAAACGTTAGTTTTGTCCTTGTCATAGAACGCCCTTAGACTTGACATCCAGCCTAGGTGGGGTGGGACGAGTAGCCCTTTTCAGAAATGATGATCCCAACAAATATTAACAGCGAGGCTAATGACATTATTACTTGTCTGAGAGTTCGGCCTTTGGGTCGAATGATGATTAACAAGTTGAGTTTCTGATCCGAATAAAATCAAAACATCTCTTTGTTTGACTCAGACGATTTCTTTTAGTCTTTTTATTTATTTTACATGTTTATTTGGGGTAGCTAGTTTATTATAAAGCAGTTCCCTTTTTATTATAAATTATGTCGTTTCTTTCTCCTCGCTTATCTTATTTCTATGTTTTTTATTTATTTTATCACCTAGATAATCGACAATTAACATTAACAAATGACATGTGTTTGCTTATTAATTATCTTATCGCTTAGCTAAATAGTAAATTAATAATAAAAGAAGAGACCTTTATTTGATCACATAGAATCCCCATGTAAAGTATGAATTCGGCGGGGAACCACCTTTGTGGACCTCGAAAGGTGCCTAACACCTTCCTTTTGAGGTAATTTGAACTCTTACCCAAACTCTGGTGAACTAAGACAAAACGACAAAATAGGTTCGTAGTAGCCTAGACCAGTGCCCTAACGCACATTAATACGTTAGGTGGCAACTCTTCACACCTTTCTCTTAAACGCATCCCAAGAGTTTGTCAAGTTGAATCCCTTCTTCCGCGAGGAAAAAGGGGCGCGACAGTAATTTATTACCATTCTACCTTTTCCTCTTACTATTTCTTCTACTGTTAATAGATCTTGTAATTCCTCGCACATTGTTACCTTTTTATTATCATTACAAATATAATTTTCTCCTTTACCACATTCTAGAGTTTTTTTTCGATTTTATTTGATCATTTGAGCTTTCGATTTCTCCTGTCTTATCTATAAAGAAACGATATTTAGTTAGCAGGAATTGTGTCTGTACTGGTGAGTGAGTGACATTGCTAGAGAATATTACCCAATTTTTCGTAACAAAACATCCGCCATTATTTTGCATCATAAAATCTAATCCTAAGACAAAGTTTGTTTTTGTGTTTAAATCTCTAACTAGTATTTCACTAAGTGTATATGATGGTTCGTAGAATTTTTCACAAGTATTAATAAAACTTACCTTTGTTTTTGGTATATAGTCTGTATAGGTATTATGGGTCCCATCCATTTGCATGGATTGTTGAGGTTTTGACAATTTTTTAATTAATTTTGATGGTAAAATTCTACTATTTAAAATTTTTTTGTGCATCCTGAATCAACTATAGCTAATGTTTCGAACTCATAGTCTTAAATTTTTATTCTTGCTAAAACTTTGACTGTACTTATCTTCTTTTCTTCATTACATACCATTCCTTCAAATGATATCTTTATTAATTTTTTCTGTTTAACTTTATTATTTTCAACAGATGTATTCAATAATTCTACCTCTACTAAATCTTCTTCTCTGATTATCTCTTTACTGTATACTCTTATCTATAATCTTTTTAGTCTTTCTTCTAATTTCAATATTCTGTCTTCTGCTGTTCTAGTTATTAGTTCCGTCGTGTAAAAATTATTTAAATTATTCGTTGATTTGGAATTTCTAAGATTTCTGAGGTTTTCCTATACATTTTATGCATCCTTCTTTATAGCATTTCCTATATTTTTCCCTTTTGTTTTTACTTGAAAACCATTTACAGAAACAACACTGGTTACTGTCTAATCCTTTTCCTTTCTCAAATTCATGTTCACACTCTTCTAGCAAATTTACCAAATCATAATAGTCTGACTTCGTCTTTTCTAATCCTATTTCATTTATAAATTCCTCTTCTCCAGAATCTGAAGAATCAGATTTATCTTTTTCTTCTTCAAACACTTTCATACTTCTAATGGAGTATATACTTTCATTATCTGACATATATTCATCTACATTTATCAAATTTTCATTTACATCTTCTATTAATTGTGCATTCCTAGATCTAGTATTATTTCTTTTTGGACAAGTATTTACTAAGTGCTCTATACTCCCGCAGGTAAAGCATTCTAATATATTTTTATAGGTTCTACTAGTGTTATATTTTCTTACATGTTTATTCTTATCTAGGTATGACTTTCTTGTGTTTGATCTTCTTAAGTACTATTTCTTCCTAGGGCAATAGTCTTTTTTATATGTCTTTTTCTTTTTATAATCTTGATCATAATGTTGTGTAGTATATATGTTTTTATAAAAATTTGTATCACTTTTTTTTAATTATTTTTGTAGTTGTATATTTGTACATTTTTCTTATAATATATTCATTACATGTATTCTTTGTCTTATTGACCATTGGTTGTTTGAGTTTTGTATTACTCCTTCTCTTTTGAACCATTTTTCTTCTATCTCTCTTCCTAGAGCTCCTAGTAATTTTTTAACTAATCTAGCTCATAGAGTCTGATCAAACGAGTTCTCACTAATTGTACAATAATAAAAGTAGTCATTTAGAAATTATTTAATCCTTGATCAATTATTAATACTTAGTTGTTCTAAATTTATTAGGGCTTTTTGCTGCAATACTACTAATCCACTATTGGAATCTTCTCCTGTTAGTAGAGTATATATTTTGTTTACAAAATTGTATATATATATATATATATATATATATATATATTAAATAGTCTATTTCTAATGATAATGTTAAGTCTGGGATATCTTGTATCATATGTTTAAGTTGTTGGACTAAGAGCTACTAGATTTAGGGATAATTAGAAGATCCAAATCAAGACATGGATTAGTAGCGACCCCCCACTCCACTCCACTACCCCACCCTCAAATATTCTTTTTAACAAAAGTTCATAAATTTTTCTTACCCCACTCCCCTTATTCTATTCATTCTCATTATATTGTATTAAACATATACAAAAATTATTTTTCAATTTGCGTAACGAACAAAAGAAAATAAGTAATAAACCGTTTGTTTTTCTAATTTCTTTTTTTTTTGTATTTCATACCGAACACTCCCGTAGCATGCACAAAAAATACATTCAAACTTTGTACTTATCGTTGGTGGTCACGTTTCAAAACACTCAAAGAAAATAAAATTTGTTGCTATAAAAATAAATTCAATTATATTTATTGTGATCTACTCTTGTATTACTTTTGTTAAAATTTATATAAATTTAATAACTTAATAAATTTACATGATATAATTTGTGACAGATTAGCTAAAACAAATATTTTATTAATAATTATTAATAAATTTAATATTAAAAATAATTAAAAATATCTTAATAAATTTATCAATTATGCTATAATATCAGTTGTTAAACAGCAGTGATCCATCCAAACATTATATTATACTGTATAATATTTTAATAAATTTATCAATTATACTATAATATCATACCATACCATAACCTACCCTATGTACGGTGGTACCGCACAAACCACGATCCAAACAAAGTGTGACCTTCTCCAACACTCCCCCCACCCCTCCCGCCTTACCTACCTACGCTCAACATTTGCTCTCCTTTTTCTTCTTGAAAATCAAGAAACCCCTAGTCTCTTCTTCTTTTTTTTCATTTGATGAAAGACACTCTTGGTCTAATGGAGTTGGGTTCAATTTCTACTGAAGAGAATATGGTGATGTTATCATCTGAGGCTTCTTCATCATACCCTGATGACTCTGAACTTGAATTGGGTCTTGGACTCAGTCTTGGTGTTGCTGCTGTTCCCAACTCTAAAACTGGTCAATATGCAAAAATCTTGACACCCAATGATTTCTCTTCACCTTTGGCTTCTAATTCATCATCTTCATGTTCATCTTCTTCAGCTACAAAAGCTAATAATGCTTCTTGTGGCACCAAGAGACCTGCTCTTTCTATTTCTCCTCCCCGTTCTACTCTCAGGTATTTATTCTCCTCGTTTTTTTAAGCCGTGTACAATTGATCATTGTAGTTCGTAGTCCGGCACATAGCGGGAGCTTTAGTGCACCCGGCTCCCCTTTATTATTCTTCCATCAATTTCCGTAGGATATGATTAGGTGTGTGTTTGATGCTTTGCCAACGGATTTTCTTTCGTCTATATTCTTCTACTATGATTATTTGATGTAACTCTGCATCATTTTTTTTCCTTTTAAAAGATATTGTTCTTCTTATTTCATCTTGTTTGATTTGAGCAAAATATTTGTTTGCTGTACATTTGGTTCTCTAGGAATTAGATACCCATGATGAAGTGCATTTTTTTTTCAGTTCTTTTTATGATAAACATTTATCTTGTCTGTGTCCTTTCTATATCTCTGAATTATATTCTTCCTCGTGGTAGGATATTGTACTTTACTAAACCTCCTAATTTTTATTCAGTATTTCTGTCCATTCATCTTAAGGAAGAATCTTGTTTGAGGTGACACAAAGCTGAAGCAGCAACTGGGGGACTCATCCTTTTTAATATTTGACAGCAACTAGTAGCGCAAACATTGTTCTAGGAGAAAGAGTCGAAGGGAGAAGGGGTGGGGGAGTAAGCTTCTTCAAATTTTATGTGGAAGAAGATGGGCTTGTATGTTGATTTTATTATATCAACAGGATGCACACACAGATAACACCGTCTCTGGTTTTTATTTGGCATGATTTTAACAATGCAATGGGTTTCATGTTGATCGATGATTCTATCAAATTAAATTGATCTCAACTATTCATAGAATTCTTGAAGATGCAATATGTTTCTAGTCAAAGACTACTTTGTAAAAACCCTTGGAACCAGAAGTCATCAGTCTGGTAATTAGAAATGGAAATAGTTACTGGATGTCAGGTTGTTTTCTTCTTCTTTTTTTCCGTACAAACAATGACAACCTTATGGCTAGAGCATTGGGAGTTTTGCAGGAAAGAGGTTCTTCTCGTAGATTTGGTTTTCTTTCTCATTTTCATTAAATGGTGAATGAGTGATGGATGTACTTCTTACTACCTGATATAAACTACTAGCCTCTTCTAATGATACAATTTTATTCCGAGCATACTGTTTTCACAAGAGAAGTATTTTGGATGTACCAATAAAAAAAGAAGTATTTCAGATGTGTAGAAAGTCATGATTTAAAGGAGTTCCATTTTTTAGAGAAACCATTGACATACCAAACCAAGCGGGTGATGACAAAAAGGGGGGAAATGAAATAACAAATGAAGCAAGAGAAAATTTTTGATATTTCGTTAAAGTTTCTCTAGTCCCTTAAATGTTCTCGTAATAGTAGCCAAGAATATATGTTAGGACGCTTTTCCACTGCTTTCTTCTTCTAGCATCCTGTGTTGTCATGCTCCTACTTGCCGAACTGTCTCCACCATTTCTTTAAGAAGATCCTATGGAACGCTGAAGATGGGTAATACCACGGTCAGTATCCCAAGACATAACTGCAATGCAATAGGAAACGTCCATGATCCCTTTCATGGCTTTTACACATGCAATGCCAACTAACAGCAATTCATCCTCTTCTTACTCTTGAGTTGTTTATTATTAATATGGCCTCCCCTGCTATTGATGTGGAGATAATGTTCTTCATATTATGTCATTTTAGATCAATCTCTTTTTCTCAACCTTTTCTTTCATAATGAGTCCGTTATGGTATTTTAGACACTAGGATAAGATGAACAGTTGTGAGAGAGTTTTCCATCTCCAGGATGATAAATTTGAGAGAGAATTAGGTATACATCAAAGTATTGGAAGTTTTATGAATGATTTTAATCTTAGTCGAGCGAACATGAATTGGATCTTTGGCAGAACTATTGTTTACACAACATAAAAGAGAAAAAACAGATTTATCCTCTATTCAACTAACGTTTAAGAGCATTTGGAGCTAGAAAACTAAATCAATTTCCCATAGAAAAGAGAGGATGCTCTTTTGAATGTTGTGCTGGTTTTCATTTTTTACAATTGATGATTGCTAGAGACTGCATTATGCATGAAACTTAGGAGGATTTTGACATTGAATTCCTGCCGAACGTTGCATCTCTGTGTACAGTTGTTATAGCACACACTTTATGCTAAAATTACCTTACCTTCTCAAGATAAAAAGGAGCTGCATCTTATAAGTTAACGGTTTCATGGTACCAATTGATTAAGTTTATGGCTAGTTGTTCATTAAAGAGTGTGGTTATATAAGTTTGGTGCCATTCTTTAGTTGTGCTATTCCTTGGAAGTGTTTCACTTCTAATATTTCTGGGGTTGGAGAAAATGGTTTGCCCTCTGGGGCAACTTATTTTATGTAAAATGAACAAATTCTCTTTGGAGTATTTGTTATGGTCTACATGTTTGCAATCTAATGTGGTATTGTTCGATATCATTATTACTTGTATAAGTATGACAAGTATACATCGTTTAATGTGTGATTTCATATTGACTTCATACAAAGGTACCTTCTGCAAATGTAAAATGCTACTTCAGTATTTTAATTGGTCATGCCTTCTATTTAAATAATAAAGACATGCTACATTTTTAGTATGTTCATATGAATTTGATTCCTTTAGATAACAAATTCATATCTCTTCTATGTAAAACTCGACGAATAATGTGTGTGGTGTAAGAAAACTGTATGGTATAGGTACAGCTTTGATAGATGTTATTCAAATTGTTGAGCTTAGGATGTGTATCTGGCTCTTAACCGTCATTTCTCACTTTTTAGTTTTACCTATGCATCCATAGGCCTTCTCAGATCTGACATTATTTTCATGTATGGTTCTTTTGATTGTTCTGCTACTTGGCACCCCTGAAATTGATGTCTTCCTACCACTTATGGCTAAGCTATGTCATCACTATTATGGCACATATCATCGCATTTGAAATTTTTGTTGCATCAGAGGAAAATATATCTTTCTTTTTTGATGACCTTGGTGTCCGGGCCACCTTTCACGCACCTCGATTAATTTTTTTGGGATACATACCACCTCCCACCCACGTCAGGTATCAGGTAACTCTGTCCACCAAGGCTAGAACAGATGAGAAGAATCACCTAGTGTTTTTTGTCTCTGTTGCGAGTTGAACCTTAGACCTCATGGTTCTTAACCCACTTCATTGACAACTAGTCCACGCCCTTGGGTGCCTGTATCATTTTTTTCTTCTTCCTTACAAATGTAGGTGATGTATTTGCTTAGTGAGTAGACTATAATTAGCTGTTTAACATACTTTTCTTTCTTTTTGACTTTTTCTGCTTTTATTTGTTACTACTAAACTTTTTCTTGAAATTCAACAATGCAGCCAGGTTGTTGGATGGCCTCCTATAAGAACTCATAGGATGAACACCCTAGTTAACCAAGCAAAATCACCACTCCCAGAAGAATTTTCCAGGACAACTGAGAAATGCGAAAGTAAGAATACTATCACGAGTGCTGGGAGCAGCAAGATCGACAGCTTTACAAAGGAGAAAGGGCTTGTCAAGGCTTCCCTATTTGTGAAGGTCAATATGGATGGAGTTACAATTGGAAGGAAGGTAGATCTGAATTCTCATAGTAGCTATGAGAACTTGGCACGGACTCTAGACAACATGTTCTTAAGACCCAGCACGATTGTTGGTGCAAGATGTGAGTAGTTCTTTTCCCTAATACATTAATCTGAAAATGGCAAACTTGTCACCACGGATATGTTCCCCTAAGATATCCCTAGGAAGGATATGAGTTCAACTGTTTTAGTTGCTTTACAAGTTGAATGAATTTTCCACCAAGTGTTGTCGGATACAATGTTCATGCTTGTAATAAATTATGTGTTTTTGTTGGAAATGTATGCCGTCCCATATGTTCTAAGCCTGACACCTGTGAGGAAATGACATTTCTTTCTAAATTCTGTGTTTTTAACCATTCTTTGCAGTTCTATCCCAATATTTAAGGTTCATTTTCCATGGTTCCTGATGTTAGTAGTTTTTGTCTGCCTCCAGCATCAAATGCACAGGAGCTAGGTGTCATGTCAGAAACAACATCATCTTCTAGATTATTAGATGGATCATCTGAATTTGTGTTGACTTATGAAGACAAAGATGAAGACTGGATGCTTGTTGGAGATGTTCCATGGGAGTATGTCCTACATCTATTACTTTACTCCTCCTGCACAATGGCAACTAAAATACACCTAATTAAAGGGGAGCCCGGTGCACTAAAGCTACCTCTATGCGCGGTGTCCGAGGAAGGGCCCCACCACAAGGGTGTATCGTACGCAGCCTTACACCTTAAAATACACCTAATTATGGTTTATAAAATGTGTTGCAAAAAATCAACAGATACGTCATGCTTTATCTCTGAATTGTTTTCGCAAGGTAAATATGAATGGAGAAGATGCTCAAAAAATAATAGGGGGATTATTTTCAACGTGAGTTGGGGAATTTGATTTTTACATTTTATGTATCCTATTTTTTACTGCTCGTTTAAATACTTACTATGTTCTAATAGAGTGGTTGGGATGGCTGGATGCTGTTTCAACTTAGTGTTCCTAGAGATTAGATGTTACCAAAATTCTGTTTCGCTCTGTTCTTTCTAGCTTATTTGTAGAACACAACATTTTGCTGTATGGAAACTGACAAAATAGAACCATGTTTTTCATATGGTCACCTTATTTGTTTCCTTGGTTGTTTCAGGATGTTTATTAGCTCAGTCAAGAGATTACGAATCATGAGGACGTCTGATGCCAATGGACTCGGTACATGTAGGTGTTGAGTCATATGTATGATGCGCATGTACTTCATACAGATAAAAACTGATAACTTCATGCTGACCAAGTTCTTTGTTGAAATTTCAGCTCCCAGTTTCATGGAAAGAAATGGTGGAAGACAGAGGACAAAGCCTATATAGGTCAGATAAAGAACCTACTTTCCAAAGATATAAAAAGACCCCCATTTGAAAGATGAAGTATAGAAGGAAATTATAGTGGATCGTAAAATAATTTTCTCAGTAACAAATTGGTCCTATGTGACCTTTTTTTTTTTTTTTTAAATCACTTTTCTTGCCTTTTTACCACACGGTTTACCCACTCTCTGGGAGGAGATCCCTTTGAAGGATTACAGAAGATCCTGTATATGTCATACACCACACAATCTTCTGCTGAAGTTGCATTCTGCCCTTGTGAAGCATGGATGTGTCCACTTATACTATATTATGATGATGAGCTTGTCCCACCCTGAAACAGCTGAACACTAATGTTGTTGAAAGTTTCCAAGGTTCATACTAGGAACCTTTTTGTTGCTTCTGGTACAAGCTTTCATTGCTTCATGTTTGTATTTCAATTTCTTGTCTTCTCTTATTCTGCAACTATTTCTTGGAGCAACATGTGTTGTCTATAAGACTTAAAATTATTTGATTGTCAGAAGTTTTGGGAAGAGAGTATAGCTTAGCCATGGAGGAGTGTGCAGGAATTGTACATTTTACCATGCTGGATGGAAGCAAGAAAAATCTAAAAATGAGTTTGGTTTGGGGAAAAGAAGGCGAGTCGGGGGGAGGGGAATTCTGGACAAGAATAACCTTCGTTGGATTTTTATGTTGCATATTATCACTTGTTCAAGAGAAAGAAGTCTTGATAAGTTTTTCTTTATGAATGTATGTTTCCTGAGCCATATCCATGACTATTGATTGCCTGAATTCTCCTCGATTGGGAGGGATTGCTGTTTTTTTAATTAGTGAGGATAAGACACTTCCATTTTATTGAATCTAATGGTATTTCAGATGAGCAACGCAATTCCAAATCTTGATTAGAGAATATCTCTATGTTAAAACTCTGTTATTCGATCAATAACTTTTTCTTACATGATCAAAAAATTAGTAAAACATCATCTGCAGCAAGAAGAATGCTGCCTGTACTACCTTAATTCTACACATACAAGAATCAATGTATGAACTAAATACAAGGAACATGAAATTACAAAGAAAATGGATTCAAATATGAAACGGGACATGACTTTTCTTACAGAAGGCCATTTACAGGTGATGTACTGAATATTGGCATATCTTTGTTAGTAGTAGTAGCATGGCTACCTCCACTGTTGCTACTGCTTTTTCTCCGAGGTTTTGCCTCTTCGATCATTGTCAAAACATCCCTCATGGATGGTCTGTCCTTGGGGAGTTTGGCTATACATAGAATTGCTATCCTTAAAACTAACAACATTTCTTCTTGAACATGTCGTGTTGCTCCTACATTGGGGTCGAGTGCTTCTTCTAAAGGCATATTGTCTCGGACCTTCATCCGAAACCACTCTACAATGTCAACAGATTCCCCGAATTCAGGATCTAGAGGACGTTTTCCTGTTAGGAGCTCCATGAGAACAACTCCATAGCTGTAAATATCACTCTTCTCATCCACTTTCAGCGTGTACCCATACTCTGCAAAGTGATAATACAGATAAATGATTGTCAAATATTAACAAAGATCACTCTGAAAGTGTAAATCGAGTTTGCTAGACTAGACTGACAAATTTGGAGTATACCAGGGGCTATGTATCCATATGATCCAGCTACCATGGAAACTGTTTCATTCTTCTTGAGCATCATTCTTGCCAATCCAAAATCTGCAATTCTTGCCTCTAGATTTGCATCAAGCAGTATGTTATTTGACTTGACATCACGGTGAATAACTGGTGGATGACAATCATGATGGAGATAAGCAAGGCCTTGTGCCACTCCAAGTGCTATGTTATATCGAGTGACCCAATCGACATGCAGTCTCCCTGCTTCTTGTTTACCATGTAAAGCTTCTCCAAGGCTGCCATTTTGCATATACTCATATATTATCATTGCATCACGATTGTTGTGAAGGAACCCCAGAAGCCTGACAATATTTCGATGCCTCAATTTTCCAAGAACATTCACCTCGCCTACGAGATCTTCACTGCCCCCCATCTCAATATCAGTTCCAGATTTCCATAACCTCTTTACTGCAACAACCATATTCTGGTGTTGCATTTCAGCTTTGTATACAACCCCTGTTGCTCCCATTCCAATGACATTGGACTCCTTAAGGCAAGCTAATATGTCATTACTAGTGAATCCTAGTCTCTGGAACGCCATCAACCTCCATGGCCATTCACCACGGCTCATCTCAAACCTTGGCTCAAAGCAGCTTCCATTTTCATGCCATCTCTTGTATAGAGATCTAGCTCCAAGAGCTGCTGTAACAAGAAGCAGAAGAGCTGCCACACCAGTTAGCCATCCTGCAATGATGTGCTTCGCATGCAAGCTCTTTTGCTTCGATGTGTACGCTGCATTGTGAGCACATGGTGGAAGCACTCCACCACATAGACCAGCATTGCCAATCAGGTCATCGGGATTGATTGTTCGCAGCATGCCATTTTCCGGGACAGGACCCTCCAGTTTGTTATGAGAAACATTCAGCATTTCTAGTGCTGGGGAATTCCCAAAGTTCTCAGGTATCCCACCAGTTAAAGAATTGTTGGATAGATCTAGAACAGCTAATGTGGGCATCATGGAAATTGCTCTTGGAATTGGACCATTTAATTGGTTGTTTCTAAGGTTCAAAGTTACTAACTTTTCACAGGAAGCAATGCTAGCTGGAAGATCTCCAGTGAAATGGTTTGTGGATAGATCCAGAACAGTAAGAGAAGGGCAATCCTGGAATTGATCTGGGATTTCGCCTACCAGGTTATTGTCTGAGGCCATGAAATTTTGAAGACTTGGAATTGCAAGAATGAATGAAGGTATAGAAGACTGAAGGTGGTTTGTAGAGAAATCAATAAAAGAAAGTGAGGTAGAAGAAGCAAGATCACTTGGGATTTGGCCTGTCAGACTATTGTTTGCCAGTTCCAGCCTCTGGAGTTTCCCAAGTTTACCAAAACCTGCTGGGATCGTCCCCGAAAGAAGATTGTTCTGCATTCTTACACGAACGAGGGACGTACAGGTTGATAAACCTGCCGGAATTGAACCAGAGAAAGCATTGTTGAACAGGATAAGCTTAGTGAGATTACCTTTGGTGCATAATCCTGCTGGAATTGGACCAGTGAATGAGTTGGATGAAATATCCACCCATTGCAGTGGTGAATTTCTGCCAAGGTCAGTTGGCAAAGGACCTGATAAGCTGTTATTCCATAGCTCAAATACTTCCAGCTGAGGCAAACCTCCAATCCCATGGGGAACTGATCCTGATAATTTGTTTGACATCAAATTCAAAAGCTGCAAATTCTTAAGGTCAGCAATCTCAGCTGGGATTTCACCCATAAGCATGTTATCAGAGAGATCAAGGAGCTGCAATGAAGTCATGTTGCCAAGCTCTGGTGGAATCTTTCCTTCAAGCTTGTTCTTGTACAAGAAAATCGTGTCGAGCTGCTTCAGCTTTCCCAGCTCAGAAGGAACTGAACCTCCAAGATTGGCAATAGCAAGATCAAGATACTTGAGATTGGTCAGATTTCCAAACTCAGCTGGAATTCCACCATCAAAAACATTGTATCCCAGAACTATAGTCTCAAGCGATGAAAGCTGTCCCAGCTCTCCTGGAATGTGGCCAGTCAAATTATTCCCTGAAAGGCCTAAAAACTTCAACTTTCCCAACTTCTTGTAAGATTTAGGAATTGAACCTTCGAAGAAATTTCCTCGAAAATCCAAACTCTCAAGCAATGTTGCATTTCTGATATCCTCAGGAAGATAACCTGAGAAGTTATTACTCGAAGCATTCAGATACATAAGCCCTTCTGACATTCCAAAACCCACAGGGAAGCCATAGACAAAGTAGTTCTGGCTCACATCGATACTCTTCAATGCAGTGAGATTTGAGAAACTTCTTGGCAATGGTGATGAGAACCCATTGCAGCATAGATTGAGTGACGTCAAACTCTTCAGCTTTTGGATATCATCAGACACTTTGCCAGTGAGATTCATGTGGGACAGATCAAGCTTCTCGACTGCACCATCAGAGTTACATTCAACTCCCTTCCAGCCGCAGGGAACACTTAAGTTCCCTGGAGCTGCACTCTTGGGCACTGTCCAATCGTGGAGTTGATCCAACGGATCAAAGAGGCTTTCTTTAATAGAAAGTAGAACAGACACTTCATCAGTCAACTCAACTTTTACTATCACCCCGTTAGCAAAAGCAACGTAACAGTAAAACAAGAAGAGTAGGAAAATGGTAAGCAAATTCATTACTACTTGTTTCCTGTGCTTACACTGTCTTTTGGTAGGAATTTCTGTGCTAGCATTGCATCATGATTGTGAGGTTGATGATGGGGCCAACGAGGGAGGAAGGAGAGAAGGTAAGAAAAAGAGAAGAGCATTAGTATTACTATATATTATTGGAGTTAGTAAAATACTGTAAGTTCACATGGGGATTAGTTAAGAAAAAAAAAAGGAAGTATTAATACGTCGTGAGATCTTGGGTTCTGCAAAAAAAAATAAAAAAACAGCTATGTTAATATGCAAATAATATATTGAATGGGGAAATATGTGGACTTTATTGTAATGACTCCGACATTGGACATGGAGAGAATGTGTTCCACTTCATGTGTGTTCTTCTTCATGTGCTCATCAGTTAATGCTTTTTTTTCCTTCTCACAGTCTACGTAATTTTGCATCACCAGTATAAGAGTTACTAATATTTTTATCGTTATTTTTTTCTCTTCTATTGTGTTTTAAGTTCTTTTTGTTAGAAATTTATAAAGGCCAGTAAAACATATAGAGAACTTGTCAAATGAGCGACATGACGGTAATGATTCACATACCATCCTCAACTTGCTTGGGATTAGGATATAGCTTTGCATTCGACGTTGAGCGACTCAATCTGCACATAGATCTATCTTCAATTACTATTAGTTCTCTCTCTCTTTGTTGGGTGACTTTTTATAAAAGATGGTTTAATTTACCTACATGGAATAAAGGGTGCACAGTCAAGAGAACATAGGGAAAGGCAGCTTTTCTTAGGGTCAAAGGTATTTTTAACTCATGTGAGTGACAGAGATTTGAAGATTAATTACGAGTGAAGGTTACTGTACTTCAATCTCAATGTTTAAGTTCCCCTGAACTTTTTTAATCATTAAGTTTAACAAGACAATATTGATTGACAAATATAACTACCCAAAAACTAAAGGTGTCAATCGGGCCTGTTTGACCCGGCTCGAACCGGCCCACTTTAGCGGCCCAGACTGATTTGACCCGGTCTGGTCAGCCCCGGTACCGGGTCCCAAGCTGGGCCAATTTTAAAATTAGGCCCGATTACTACGGCCCAAACCAAAACCGGTTCAGGCCCGCCGGTTAACCGGTCCAGGCCCCGCCGGTTAACCGGCCCGGCCTGGATAATTTTTTATTTTTTCTTTAAAAAAAATGGGGCTTTTGACCGTTGATCCAAAGTAGCCGTTGGGCCCAACGGCTATTCAACCGTTTGGACCCAAAAAATGGCTACTTGGCTCTTTTCATTAAAAAAAAAAAAGATTATCATTTAAAATATTTTTTAAAATCCAAAGAAATTCCTATAAATACCCTACACTTTCAAATCATTTTTCACACAATTTTCATTCTCTCAAATCTCATTCTCTCTCAAATCTCAATTCTCAAATATTCTATATATTTTCTAAAGTGCTCAATTTAATTTTTTAATTTTGCGATTACAAAGTACTAGTGGAAGTTTCTAAAGTCGCAACTTTTGGATATTTTTAAAAACTGGTATTGTCGTTCCATCTCTTACTTTTAATTTTTAATTAGTGTATTAATTGTTGAATATTTAATTTTATTATATTTGTGTATTTTGATTTTTTTTAGTTTGATTTATATTATGTATAAATTAAGAAACCTTGCTAGTAAAAGTGTAAAAAAAATTATTCTGGAAGTGGTAGTGGTAGTAAAAAGCGAATTACTGGTGGTAGAGGTGGTTCAAGTAGTAGATATACCCGTGTACCTCCGGTACCGCTTCGTCAACATTTTGAGAAAGAAGTAGGTGTAGGTGCTCACGACATGAATTATGCAGAAGCTCAAAAAAATTACGGTATAGAAGAAGAAAATGAAGTAGATGTGGTTGATTTAGATGAAAATGAAGAAAAGATTGGTAAGACACCCGCAATAGCAAATGCTAACGTTAGATCTAAATCGATTAATCGCTCTCCCCGTCCTCTCCGTGCCCCAAAAGCTCGTAGAACAACTAGTATTGCATGACAATTTTTTACACGTATAAGAGATACTGAGGTGCAATGCAATATTTGTCAATAAGTATATAAGCATAAAAGTGGAGGCAAGTAAGGGGTACAGGTACGTTAATAAGACTTATAAATGATAATTACGAAAGAGAGTTATTTATTGTAAAAGGTGGTGAGGCTGTTGGTGGGCCAACACAAACTAGAATGGACCCAGCAACCGTTCAGGTAATTAAGAATTATAATAAATATAAGGACCGGAAAGAAATAGCAAAAATAGTAGTTGTGGGTTGTTTGTCTTTCAGTTTTCCTTCTTCGGATGCGTTTATTCATTATATTCAAGTAATTTATAATCCTATGTTTAATGGTATTCCTAGAAGTACTTGTCGGACCGATATTTTTAGACTTCATTCACAATATGTTTTTTATTTATCTACATTGTTAAAAAATACTCAATGTAGAATGACTCTAATTTCTGATTTTGATCGTGCTATTAATAAAAATGATTATTTAACCATTAATTGTCACTGGATAGATAGTAATTATGTTATGCAAAAACGTATTTTTATTTTTTTGTATGATGAAAATCGTAGACATACTGGAGAATTTATTGCTGATTCGATTAGTAAAGTTGCAGAATTTTATGGTATTGAAAAAAAGTGTTATGTATTGCTTTTGATAATGCTTCTAACAACAAGACTGTTATTACAAAGTTAAAAGCTAAGCTTTCTCCGCTGTTACCTGAAATATTTCATGTTAAGTGTGCTTGTCATATATATAATTTAATTGTAAGGGATGGTCTTGAATATTTTAAACTTTATATTAAAAAAGTACGGCTTGCTGTTGGCTTTATTCAAGGAAATAATCGAAGAAAAAGAATTAGAGAATTTAAAGTTAAATGTCAAGAAAATGGACTTAGACCGATATTGATGCCTGAAGAATGTGATACTAGATGGAATGCTACGTATGATTATTTAAAAACTTGTCATGCTTATAGAGTTCCTATTACACTAACTTTAAACTAATATTGTGGTTCATTTGCTGATTCGATTGAATGTATGCTACATGATTCTGATTAGGCTGTAATTGATGATCTTGTTAAGTTTTTGAAAAAAATTTATATAGCTACGGTTGAATTTTTTTATGCTTATTATCCTACTGTTTGTAATATTTTAGCATATATAGTCGATATTTCTGGTTTGCTCAAAGAATATAAGAATAAAGAAGGTTACAAAGAAGTTGTTGGTGCTATGTTTGTAAATTTTTTTTTTTTTTATTTCCCCTATTTACTTGGTTGGTGCTACACTAAATCCGTATATGAAATATAATACTATGTGCTACTTTAGTACTCTTATTTATTCTAACTTAGAGATAAATACTAGCTATGATTCTGATGATGAAGAACAAGAACAACCAAATTTGTGGACGGCTATGAGTGATGCGAATATTTATATAGATAAATTATATAACCATTATGCTGATTTACTTGATTTAGCTATACCGACAAATATCACTCCAACTGTCGCTCCTCATCCTCTCGAGGAGCCATTATCTTCTAAAAGGCCGGCACATAGTGGTTTTCCTGATTACGTTTATGATTTAAATGTTTAGAACAGTTTTGAGGAGGGAATTTACACAGCAGCTTCTTAGGAAGAACTTAAGTATTATCTTCGAACGCCGATAGAGGATCGTAGACTACGGATCAACGCATTGAATTGGTGGAAGAATAATGAAACACAATATCCTGTGCTTTCAAGATTAGCTAGAGATATATTGAATGTTCCAATGTCAACCGTTGCATCGGAGAGCGCTTTTAGTCAGGGAAGACAACAACTTGGAGACAACCGACACTCATTGGGAAGCAATGCTATGAATGTTCTAGTTTGCCTTAGAGATTGGATTAGAGAGGAACGAAGAAATCAAGGAATAAAGGTGGAGTCGAAAAACGAACAGAATCTTGAAGAAATTATGATTTCAAGGGAGAACTCAGCACAATCAAGTCCAATGCATGATTTTGCCCCCATTGACTTTGACTATCCTATGCAAGTTCCCGTTAATGTTAACATGGATGAGTTGGAAAAAATGATGAGAACTTTGTAGATTTTTCATTGATATACATTATAAATTTTGAATCATTTTGCAATCGATAAAATATAACATTCATTCACTCCTTACTTTGTAATTTTTTTTATTTAATGATTTAAATTAAATTTCTAGTTTAAATTAAATACTTAGTTTTAATATATTAATAATTTACTATCAAGTATTATTAATTTATTATATTAAGTAGCATATTTTTTTAAAGTAGTACATATATTGAATGATACGTAGATATGCGTATATATTTTCTATAGACTCTAAAGTAGTACTCCCTCCGTCCCAAATTGAGATAGCACATTGATTAAGCAAAATAATTAATAACATGGCTAATTTATCATAGTGTCCTTATTAAATAATGTTTACATTTTAATTTGAAGAAAAAATAATTAACAAAGGGTAAAACATGGAAAGTTTTTTTTATCTTTTCTTGATTAATGAAAAAGGACAAGTAAACTGGAAAATCAAATTAGAAAATTTGGGACGGAGGGAGTATATATTTAACGTATACATGTGTATATGTTTAATAAATTAGTATATATATAGTGTTTATATGTTGTATGTATATTTTATAAAGTAGTACATATATTGAATGGTACGTATATATGTGTAGACTCTAAAGTAGTATATATTTAACGTATACAAGTGTATATGTTTAATAAATTAGTATATATATAGTGTTTATATGTTGTATGTATATTTTTTAAAGTAGTACATATATTGAATGGTACGTATATATGTGTATATATTTTCTATAGACTCTAAAGTAGTATATATTTAACGTATACAAGTGTATATGTTTAATAAATTAGTATATATATAGTGTTTATATGGTGTATGTATATTTTTTAAAGTAGTACATCTATTGAATGGTACATATATACGTGTATTTATTTTCTATAGACTATAAAGTAGTATATATTTAATGTATACATGTGTATATGTTTTATAAATTAATATATTTATAGTGTTTATATGTTGTATGTATATTTTTTAAACTAGTATATATATTGAATGGTACGTATATATGTGTATATATTTTTTATAGACTCTAAAGTAGTATATATTTAACGTATACATGTGTATATATTTTATAAATTAGTATATAACTATATATATAGTGTGTGTATATATGTAGTATATATATTGTAGTATATGTTTTATTTAAAGTAGTATATATATTGAATGGTACGTATATATATGTATATATTTTCTATAGACTCTAAAGTAGTATATATTTAACATATACATATGTATATATTTTATAAATTAGCATATATATAGTGTTTATATGTTGTATGTATATTTTTTAAATTAGTACATATATTGAATGGTACGGATATATGTGTATACATGGTCGGATGTAGAACCTAATGTGGGGGTTCCCGGGAACCCCGTAACTTTTGTGCGGGTCTTATATTTATATTAAGAAATCTAGTAAATATACAAAAATTATAAGTTAGGAATCCACATTGAAGTGTTCTATTGGTCTAGTGGCAAGAAAGGTGTTTGTTGGAACACTATTGCCCTCTTGGTTGTGGGTTCTAACCCCATCAATGACCTTATTTTTGAATTTTTATTTTGCTCAAGGAACCCACAAACTTAAAATTCTAGATCCGCCTTGTGTGTATATATTTTCTATAAACTCTAAAGTAGTATATATTTAACGTATACATGTGTATATGTTTTATAAACTAGTATATAACTATATATATAGTGTGTGTATATATTGTAGTATATATTTTATTTAAAGTAGTACATATATTAAATGGTACGTATATATATGTATATATTTTCTATAGACTCTAAATTAGCATATATTTAACATATACATGTTTTATAAATTAGTATATAACTATATATATAGTGTGTTTATATATTGTAGTATATATATTATAGTATATGTTTTATTTAAAGTAGTACATATATATTGAATGATACGTATATATGTGTATATATTTTCTATAGACTCTAAAATAGTATATATTTAACGTATACATGTGTATATATTTTATAAATTAGTACTCTCTCCGTTTCAAAAAGAATGACTTACTTTCTTTTTTAGTCCGTTTAAAAAAGAATAATCCCTTTTCTTTTTTGGCAATACTTTAATTTCAACTTTCTACATGATATGTTTAGGATCACAAGATTAAAGGATATTTTGATATATTTAACACAATTTTAATTTAAAATCACAAGATTCAAAAATCTTCTACAATGCATTTCTTTTCTAAAGCTAGTTGAGGACCTCCCCACCCTCTTTTTTTGTTTCATTTATTGATCTGGATCCAAGATACTTCTGTTCCAAGAGGTAAACACAACACAAAAATTTGTAACCAAGTGACTCACAACCTTCTTCACACACAAATACATGAAATAGGGTGATCAAGCCATGTTTGAAATGGAAGCTCTACTAGTATTATGATCTGAACAATTTCCTTTTTTAATTATCATCTTTTCAATTATTTTGGTCGGAATTTATACATTATTGTGATATGAACGGTTTCCTTTTTTAATTATCATCTTTTTAATTATTTTGGTCGGAATTTATACGTATTTAACAATTGCACCAAGTATATATACCAAAGTTTGAAGTTTCTTTTTTTTGTTTCCTTACCTGAATCATTATAACATGATCCTTCCCTAATAGTGAAGGATAGTCAATTCAATAGAAAATTAATTAAATTAAAAGGAGATAAATCAGAAGGGGAAAATGATAGAAGGAAGGGAGGGTATGTCTGAACTCTGAGGGCACCAACTGTACCTACTCATTTAAAAATAGAGTAAAACAAAGGCCAAAATAGAGTAAACAGGGAAAATACACATGGAATCATGTGGGAGCATTTGAAGGTTTTTTTCTTCTTTTTAAGATTATAAAACAGTGAGTGGTGTGTCACTTCGTTATGCAGCTTCTTGGTTTCTCAAGTAGTGGAAGTGGTGAGGGATTTGTATGGAGGCCATGTGAAGCTGTAGCTTCCTGGTCAATTTTCTTCTTTCCCAATTATTAGAGAGAGAAATGTTGTTAAAACCTTAGGGATCGAGATTAATTTTAAGGGAACTTATCTCATGTTTAGTTGAGATAAAATTTATAAGATAATTTATTTTGAAATTAGTATTTTAAAATTGTAGTGTTATTTTTTTCCTTCTTAAGAGTGGGATAACTAATTTTAAAATAATAAATTTTGAAATTAATAATCTCAAAATAACTTGTTTTCCTACTAAACGACCCCTAAGGGGTAACATATATAGTCTCGGACAAAAATTTAGTATGTCTTATCTCTTGTTTGGCTATTAATTTGAGGATAAGTTATATTAGGATCAATAATTATAATTCATTCTTTCTATAGTGATAATATTTGTTCGAAAATTCCATGATTGCTATATATATATATATATATATATATATATAAATTGATATTTGACGTTCAAATCTCATTTAACTATTAAAAACAAAAGTATGCAAAATTAGAAAGAGCATGAATATAAAAAGACAAATATTAGTAGTCTTTTCTTCGTGAAGTGTCACAACCCAACTAACTGAATTATTCGAACATCTACTCTAATCCACCTAAATAGGAGACTCTTACCACTCATTCAAATCATATGCAAAATTCTAAAAGAAATAACAAAATATCTTAATTATTTCAACCATTTTTATACAACTGAAAGTCTTTTTCAAGGAACTAGTCTAAACAAGTATAAGAGCTTTTATATCATGAAGGATAAAACAAGACACAACTTCCACCATAAGAATGAGAGGAAAAGAAGTTGTTCGAGATCACTATCCATGTCAAACCTGAAATACCTACTAATCCTGCAACCAGACTATACTCTAAAAAGAATATAACAAGAGCAATGTCAGTACAAACAACACATACTTGGAGCTATCATCGGCCTACTAGTATTAAATCACGTAAATATAATATAGAAATCACAAAAAGAAAGCATGACAACTTATATAACAAATTAAGTCACATCACTTTCATCCACTTATATTACCTAAGGGTATTTCCACCTATATTCATAGTGACATAGTTATATCTAATTCATTATCATTAGCCAATAGGTACTATTGATATTCTCTTTAATGTCACACACACTTAATCTCACTAATCATGCGTCACACGTTACATCGAGTGTCATCCATCATAACTCTCACTTATTGAACCCTAATAGTTATTATAAGTCAATCTATTTTCCTTACACCTTAATTAACCTCAATAATAAATGAGATAAATAACCATAACACTGTAACAAGTACAATCATGAACATTTAATAATTACTTTCGTAACGTTACCACTTATTTTTTCACAACAACACCAAGAATTCAGTTAAATGAAAGTTAATATAGACAATATACCAAGACAAGATTCTAACTATCAATAATAGACCTAGTCAACAAACTATGGATAACCACGATAAGCGAAGTCAACAGAAACATGACTTGCAATAATATCTTACACATTATCTCAAATAAATAAGTAAGTAGATATCAATAGAAATATGTCTTTCATTTATATCGTTAGTCCGGACCACAAAGGATCCTGAATATACGCCAAGTAAGGATCCACACAAGGATTTTAAATATATGTCAAGTAATTGGACCACACAAGGATTTCAAATATATGTCAAGTAAACAGACCACACAAAGATCACAAATATATATCAAGTAACCGGATTGCACAAGGATCCTAAAATATATGTTAAGTAACCAGACGACATAAGGATCCCAAATCAACAATTATAATATAACTCGGGTCCACTCACAAAATCTTCACACTCATCAATATCTTGTACACACATGCTAAGAGTCTTACTATTATACTGGCGTGGTATTCGAGCCAACCAATGAATCATGATACTTCACCTGTCTGTTACCCGAGCCAATCAATGAATAACATCAATCAATGATGTAAAGATGTCCAGATATCGATACATCCCATAGTTATAACAGATATCAGAACAATCACAACCACGATAAGAATAAGCAATCATACTTCTACAATCAACATGTCTTTGATATGACCTTATTACATGTGATTAACACGTAGGATATCATTTAACAATTACGTTTCTTATGTATTCATTGCAACAATAGACAACCACCCAATACTAGGTCAACTCGATATGTAGACAATAAACATACTTTAATAAACTAAATCACAAGTAGATATAATTCATTGATTTCATCAATTATAGCATGTTCGAAGACCAATCTTGGCTTACTAAAGCAAGCATATCAAGCATTATTCATTAAATTCAGGTATTCATTTAGGAGTGCACATTCAACAAAATAAAGTCTAAACTCTAGTAATTCATTCATTAATACACTTTCTCTTTTTTCATACAGAGATTGAGGGTTCTACTGTTATCTGTCAACCTTTACATTCAAGTCATTACTAAGTTCAAGACCCTACTTCATTACAAATCATTTAACTCTATTCAACTTACAATATAGATTTAGTCATACACCTTTATACTTTTTACTTTCTAAACCTTAACCTAACTTGACTTTAAGCTCTTAAGTTATGTCACCACCTCTTATCCTAATCCATTCGCATAATTATACCTTGGCAAGTATATATCATATTTCAAACACACATAATAATAAGTTTACCTTTTTTAAGGTATTAAAGAAGAGTTATTCGATTATAAGCTCACATAATCTCTTTATAATCATCTATATTCACATAATTCACTTTACAATCCAGCATGTAGTTATAGAAACACAAAATACCCATCAAAGATTCATACATTAACATAATAACATATTTAGGTCCTTATTGCTTTAATTTCATGTTTTATCCATCCAAACTCCATGCTCGCAGGCTTAAGCATGATTTCTCCCATCAAATCAATATTTAGAATACAATTTCTAACCACAGTCTACTACTCATAAATCATAACTTACCTAGATACCATGCTTCCATAATAAGTAAGTTATATCACAGATGATCTTCCTTTCTTTTCATGCTTTTTAAGGCTAAATCATCTAAATAAATAACAAATAGTAAAGTAATTAATCGACTACTTTTCAAACTTTCAAAGTTGCTTATGCTGCACCTTACTTACCAATTTGCTATCATTTATCAACCAAATCATATTTATACTCAGCGTACCTATCGAGGCTTCTCAAGATTAGAAGATGAAGGGTCAAATATTTACGCATGAATTAGTTATTTCTCTCATCAGTATAAGAATGAAACCTTGAGAGTTATAAAGATATAATGTCTAAACTCAGAGAAAATTGAACAATTACTGCATCGGGCTTGCTATAGCGACACCATAGTAGCGGTTTACCTCCTGCCATAGCAAAATAAGCGAGGCAAAAGCTTGAGATTATTCTCATCTTTGTCATTTTCACCATACAATACTCAGAATTTAACATCTCAAACTATCTCTTAACATTAAAGACTATACTCGGAGTTCTATTAACCCGAACTCCATTTCAAATATTTCTATGTGATATTATGTCCCTCATATATAATGATATAATCTTAATTTTATTAAACACCACACCTCAAGACACCAATTATCTCTAAATAACACAATACTAGATTTTCATCAAAGCCCACCCTAGCCTAAGATTTTATCAACTCTCATCCTAGGAAAAATTTTACCCGAGCAATTACACCCTAAATAATATTATAACAAATGCAACATCACCAAATAATACACCATGTTTTTCCCTTGGGACATCTACCTTATGATCCTTTTTCACCCTTCCATGATCAACACAGAAGAATAGACCATCTAAAGTACAACCAACACACCACTATGGGAATCATTAGCACATACATTCTTTATCACAACTTACATTAGTCTATTTGATCCTCCACAATCAATCATTTATAAACAATCAACCTTTTAGTTATCACCGAGGACAAGTTATATTTATTTAGCCCCTCACTACCTTAAGGTAGTCAAATTATTGATTCAACATACCTTAATCACTCTATAAGCAATGACAATCAAGTATTATAATGATCAACAAGAGGGATATGAATATTCAAGAATACATTTAATAACTCCACTTCCAAAACCAACCCTACAACTAAGGATCATCAATTATGATCAAGCTATCTAATTACAAAGACCCTGGCAATTCAATTATACCATTCTCAATAAATACTAATAACCGATATTATTGTTATATAATAAGTATATAAGCAATGTCAAACAATAATCAGTCAATAATAAGTCATTTTAATCAATACATGGTGATTATTTTTACCAATAGACAACCAGAAGTAATATTTCACAGATACAAGGGAACTTGGTTCCACCATAATCTCATGATTTTCTTGTCAACTATACACATGATCATTACAATGCAAGTAGTTACTCAGTCAACATCAAAAACTACCAAGTCAAATAAAGTCTGTTATTCAAATATAAATGTTACCTCAACAAACAACATCACCCACATCAAACATTTACTTTCATGCCAAAGGCTATCATATCCACTTTCATTCACTTAACCAATAATTCAGTCATCAATTAAACCTTCACGTTATCACAAAAATTAAAAACGAAAACAAATTTTTCTTAAGTCACAATCCTGAACTACCATAAAAATTTTCTTATTACAATTATCACTATCAAACAATAATAGCCCTTTCTTCATGGTAATTATTCACATACCAACTATTTGAAACAAGAGTTTTCACAATTTCATACTATTTTTTATTTAAATCACATAACAATAATTTCATCTAACCATTAACCCATAACCAAATTATGACCTTTCACAATTCACAAAATTTACAATAATTCAACCAACTATGATTCGTATAAGTATCAAACACCATTAACCTTATGCACCAATTTAAACCTTTATGTTTCTACCGACAAGACAAGCAACACTTGTAGTCACATTCTATCACACACCACACAATGCATGGAAACTCACAACACTTATCTAATGCAAATTTAGAGTTTTCCAAGCAATTACAATTTACGATAACATGAACTTAGAGAAATTTCATAATCAAGCAAGTCATGTGCTTATTTCTCTATTCGCTTTATGGATAATCACTATCGGCTTATTCAGAAAGTTCACACAGCCCTCATGGGTAGATACTAATTGGAACCTTAGGTTCAAATTTTATTGCTTTTGTTATCCAAATAGAGTCAAATGAATCCACTTGTCTTGTTGAGATACCAATTGGGATAAAGAGATACCAATGGGTCTCAACCCATTCAAACCGTACAAGAGAAAGAAAGAAGTGCATTAATTTTCTAAAATGCCTCATAGCTTATTGAAGATTAGATGTGGAAATTAACACACCAATCCGCAAGACTCTACTTGATATTTTCTCTTGTACTGGGAGACCGGTAACCTAGACTCTGATACTAGCTGACAATCCAACTAACCAAATCGTTCGGACACCTACTTTAATCCACCTATATAGGAGACACCACTCATTCAACTCATATGAGTAATTTCAAGAGAAATAACAATATACCTTAATTATTAAATTATGAAATTACTACTATGGTACTGATGGTATCATAGATCAAAGGCTCAATTTGAAGCAAAGTGTTATATTATGGAGAAATTAGAAAGGTAATTATGGAATAAATGTTATTTTTAATATTTTTCTATATTTATTTTGTGATTTTTATGGAAAAGAAAGAATAATATCCTTCATGGAGACAGGTATCACGAGAGAAAGATATACGGGGAAATTGATGCTACTATTGTCAACTTTATAAAGTACAAATTTAACATGGATATGGATGGTCAGAGATGGGATGATATATTTGATGTACTTCAGATGTATAGTAGCTCTCACATAATCAGAGTTGTGAAGAGGGCATCCCCCAATAAAGAGTGGCTTAAAGAAAATATTGATGGTGCTTCAACAAAAAACCAAGGCCTTAGTTCTTTTGCATTCTACATTAGAAACTACAAAGGGGATTTGTTGGCTGCTAAAGGTTCTATAATTTATGACACTACCAGCTTGGGGGTAGAGTCTATGGCTATCAGAAATGCTTAACTTTTTATAGGGAGAATGCTATTCTGCAAATTTTGATGGAATCGAATTCTTGAATTATAGAGCAAATTCTAAGTGGATTTTAGGAGTTCTATAGAGTGTGACATTGGTGGTCAATGCCATTAGACCCCTAATGAGTGTTCTATCAGTAATAATAGTTCACTTTGAGAAGAAAATACTCTTTTTAATTATTTTATTAACCTAAATGTTGATTTTGCAGGTGAATTTCAGTTTAAAATTTTTGAAAAGGTTTTGGCAAGAGGCGGAAAAATTATTAATTTAGACAAAACAAGCACACCAAACATCAGATGGATTATACAAGACACATGACAATAAGGCATGGAACATATGATAGTATTAAAAGAAGTTGCAGGATAAAAAAGTGGGATGTACAGATTCAACTTAATTTAAAATCAGCTTCAATGAATATGGTACAAATCGAGTGGCATAACACAATAAGATAGTCAAAGGTATTGCTTTTGTTTTCTCTAGTTCTGCACCTATATTTGTTGGTGGTATTAATTTTATTTGAAACTCAACCCATTGGTTAACAATGTAGAAAAAAGAGAGGAACAAAGCACAACAATCTTACTAACTAGCTACTAAGAAATTAATACTAGGTTTGAATTTAGACTAACAGAATAACAAGAAGGCAAACCATCACATAATCAAGTATGGCAGGGGATGAATATAATCACTGAAAATAAAAACTTTTATAGAGATGACATTACCTTTATTGGAAGCAAATTCCTCTAATACAAAGATCTATACATTGTGAGAGCTTAGGTTGTTGAATGATTGAGTATTCAAATATTGGTATGGTTAAATCAATATTGGAAGCTCCTACTTTAAAGTGAGATAACCCTGCTCCACAGATCCACGGTACCGATAATAAGTTTTAATTTTATTTGATTGTTTTCTTAGATTATGTTATTGTATTAGCTTCAATTGAAGCTCAAACCATAGATTTGAGGAAAAAATAAAAAATAGGAAAGAGTGAGTAATATTACTTAGCTGTGGTTTAGCTGCGATATCACCAAACATTTCTTCTTCGGTGGATGAGGAGCTTCAAGGTATAGTGAGTCTATTAATAATATCGATCAGATAATTCATCATCAACCTAAGCAAATAAAGATGAATATTAAATAGGGAGAAGTCTACTTTACTAAATAAAGTGATTAGGGATTTATTGTCTGATCTTATTTCATTTTTGGTCAGGTTACTTTTGAGCCTGGACTTTGTAAATACTGAATTTTGATTTTAATAAAGGGTCAAAAGCTTAATTTTAACATTCTTCTTCGATGGATGGGGAGCTTCAAGATCTAGTGAGTCTATTGATAAGATTGATCTTGTTTGCGCCTTATTGGCTTATAGGGACCCAGTTAGATTGTAATTAGATTGTACTATTCGGACTTCACAAATTTTGTTATTTATTATCTGTTAGACAGAGTATTATTCCAGGTTTGCCCCTTTTTACCTGACTTGAGATTATATTCTCATATCTTATTATGCTTTTATTATGATTTAGCTTGGTCGATCAATGATGCCTACTGAGTATCCATTTTTTGGTACTCATACTACACTTTTGCATCTTTTTTGATGCAAACCCACATACTAGTCATGAGCATTGCCATTACATCCAGTTTTATTTTTGAGACTCAGAGATAGGGTGAGCTTTCATAGTCGGAGTTGATCTTCTCTTTTTCTACTATTTTTGGACAGTCTTTATTTTCAAGACTACCAGTATAATGACATTATTGAGTACTCATCTTTTACGTTTAGTGGCTCTTGTACCGACCTTACTAGGTCTTGAGATTCTCTTTTGTACAATTTTCTCATTCTTTATTTTTATTTAGTATTTTGCGCTTAAATTTGTCTATTTACAATTTAATGTATGCTTTATTTTTGGTATTTCTAATACCTTCCACCAATTAGTCCATTACTAATATCTCGGGCTATGGTTAGGCTTACCTACTAAAAGGTTGGAGTAGGTGCCATCGTGACCTGGAAAATTTGATTGTGATAAATTGGTATCAGAGCCTAGGTTTACGAGTATTATTGGTACAAGAGCAAGTGTATAGTGGAGTCCCGTGGATCGAAATAATGATGTATTTTTCTTAGCTTTGAAAGGATATAGGATATTTTTAGGAGAACTTCACTTTCTTCATTCATTGTCTGCATCGAGTATGTGTTGGTTTCAAAAATTCACATTGTTTCACTCTTTCATAGATGATAAGGATATGAGCTGTGATAGTTTGATACGAGGACCCCAAATTCATAGCTAGGGCTCTTATTATAGGTCATGGTCAACCTAAGGCTCGAGGTCAAGAGAGATCTATAACCCCAGCTTGGTTAGGATAGGGAGACTTCACTAGACCCTGCCATTACTCTTGAGCTAGAGATTCAGCCACCCTATCCATTGGTGGTCCAGGGGGAAGCCCAGGATATATTGGAGTTTATTTCTTCTTCATTGCTTAGAGATGCATTGGTTCAGTTGTTGGGTTTGGTTAATGGTACACTGTTTGATGGTGCTCAGTCTCCAGACCAAAGTGGTATAGATGCAGGGGCGCAGCCTGTAGATGCATCTCTGATCTTGGGTGTATGTATACTCCTAAGCACCATAACTTACCCATATTTTAGCTAAGTTTGGAGAACAAAGTGCCTAGTTTCTTATATTTTTACTCTACTTCTATGTGATTGAGCTAACCGATGTGATTATTATGATTTCAGGTATTAATAAGATAGATAGAGACATAATGGGACTATGGAATACGGATGACATATGACACAAGAGAGAGTAGCAGCCTGGACCAAATGTGGTGGCTAAAAACTATGTCCAAGACTAATTTGTCATTTAGAGTTAGTCTAGGGACTTAGAAGAAAATTCTGAGAGAAAAGATTATTAAAAAGACTTGATGCTAAATTTTTATCATTATTCTGTATTATTTTTGCACTGGGAGTGGTGTCTTAGCACCAAGGGAAAAACGCTACTTCATCTTCTCCGCCAAGATTGTGTTTACTTTTTGGTATGATGAATATTTCTATTGAGATTCCCATTTTATTCATGAGTAGCTAAGTTTATTAGTTAGGGTTATGGAAGCCTTGTAACATATAATCTATTACTTTGGGTTTTTGAATTCATCATGTATTGATCTGCTTATATCATACTCTCTTCGTTTATCTTTAATTCTCGTTGTTGCAAACATAGAGGATGTGCCTTAAAACTCAACTTGTTCGATAGAAAGGTTAAGGTTCAAAAAAGAGAGTAGTGACAAGAAAATAGAATTTCCAACCCCTATTTCATATGTTAATGCCTTAACAGGATTAACTACTTAGAGATTTCGTATTGTTTTTGTAAATACTTTTGATTCGAGAGAACTAAAGTGAATTAGTCCTTGATGGTTGAGAAACACTAGGATTATGTTATCAAATACAATATGTTACTCTGTAAGCATGATACATGTATGAATTAGTAAAACCCATAGTTAGAAAGCATTGAAAACTACAAGGTGGACATAAACCTAGCTTGCTATTTCTCTGGATTCAAATACTACACATCTCTCATCTTATTACTCTAAAACTATAAATTTGTGATCTGAATTAAATATTTTGTTTTACGGAAACAAATAATTAAAAGTCAACTAATCTGCATACAACTTAATTAGCACCATATTCCCTGTGGGATTCGAACCCAACCTATTTGGGTTATATATTTGACAACGACCGCTTACGCTCTCATAAGAGAGATGTAATTTGGGCGTATCAAATTTTGGCATCATTGTCGGGGAATACGATTGTCAATTGAGTTTATGTGTGTTAATTGACTGTTAGTCAAGTTTCCTTATTTTACATTTATTTGTTGTTTTTGTTCGTTACAGGCTCATTGTTGTTTATGCCATGAACCAGAAGTTCAGGAGAACCATTATTACCCTTCAATCTTGAACCTTATCTCATTGAAAGAATGACTAACCTACAGAAAGCTGAAAGATTAGCCACTTTGTCTAATGCCCAATTAAATCAACAGAATGCAGATAACCAAGGTCGGGTACCTAATCTATATGAAGAGGACTTGGAGATGATGATTTAATTGACCCGACGAATAGGAGGTGTGCAGCGGGAGTAGTTGCACCTGTAAATCGAAATTGTCCATTCAGAGGAAGACTAGACCGCCAAGCTTTGTAGTTTGATATTGACAATAATGAGGATGATTTAGATGGAACCGGAGCTACATGGGCAATCATTGCACAACCACTAGCTCCTGGGGTGAAATTCAACATAACCAGTACTATGATCCAGCTGCTGAATTTGAAAGGACTCTTTGGTGGATAACGTGGTGATGATCCAAATCTATATTTGGTGAATTTCATCAATATTTGTAAGTCGTTTGATAATCCTAGAGTGGGAAAAGAAGCTATTCGTTTGAGATTTTTCCCACTAGCTCTATCTGGAGAAGCAACTATGTGGTTGAATGAGCTGACTCCTGATTCTATAACAAATTGGAGGCAATTGAAAGGAACTTTCCTAGAAAGGTTCTTTTCGCCCTCCATAATGTTACAGTTGAGGGATGAGATCAGAAACTTTAGGCAATTGGCTAATTAAGCTTTGCATGAGACTTGGGCGAGGTTTAAAAAGAAATTGACTCAATACCCAAACCATAAGATGACTAATGAACACTTGATAGAAACATTCTACAGAGCTTTGAACTCACTTACAAAGCCAATAGTGGATAATGTTGAAGGAGAAGATTTTATGGAGATCACCTTTACTAAGGCTACATACATGTTAGAAAGAATGACTAAGACAAGTAGAGCTTGGCATACCAGAGATTTTGTAGTAGCAAGCAATACTGGGTCTAGTGTAATATTAACAGAGCAGCATAGGAGAGAAGAGGAGCATGATCATGATATGGCTCACATGAAAACCCAGATGGATCTGCTCACAAAACGTTTGCTATCAGGGAATGGGGAAAAGATAAAAGTTGTGGGGTCCCATGGTAAGGGAGCTGAATCAAACACCGAGAAATAGGCTAACTACTTGCATAACCAGGGGGTTTCTGGATCGGAGGTCAATGAAACCAAGGTTGAAACCATCAAGGAGATTGGAAAAATAAAAGTGACAGGAGTGGAATATATATACCTCCTGGAATCTGTGATAATGCTGCCACCAGTTCAGGTAAAATGTCCATGGAGGACATGATGGAGAAACTATTAAGCGGATTTAAGGCAACCAATTTTGGGGTGACTACGATGAAGAGTGACATATCTTCCATGAGTCAACTAGTAAATTCACACTCAACTGTTATTAAATAACTGGAGCAGCTGATGAGCCAATTATCCGCAGTATTCAACCAAAGGCATAATAGGACTCTACCAAGTGATATAATTCAAAATCCGAGGACTGATGGATCGTGTATGACTATTACTACTAGGATCGGTAAGATGTTATCTAGTCAAGGATTGGGATCATTCTCTCATACTGATGTGGTCAAAATGGATTGGAAGATGGTTGATGAATCTTCAGTGATGCCTATGGAGTTGGGAGGTTCAAAAAAAAAGTGCGGAAGTGGAACAACCACCTAAGCCAAAGCATGTTAGTGATGTGGAGCAAGGTATAAGAAAGGAGGTAAAAGTTGCTCCAGTTGAAATCCCAAGGCCACCACCCCCATTTCCACAATGATTAAAGAAGAAAGAAGATGAAGGCAAGTTTAACAAATTCATGGCTATGTTGAAGCAATTGACAGTGAATGTGTCTTTAGTTGAAGCACTTGAGCAGATGCCAGGATATACTAAATTTATGAAACATTATGAGACGAAGAAAAGAGCGGTAAGCTACGAACCGATGGATAATCTCCATCATTGTAGTGCTATTTCTACAAAGTCACTAGTACAGAAGAAGGCACACCTAGGAGCATTCACCATGCCTTGTATGATTGGGTCTCTGGATTTTGCTAAGGCCTTATGTAATCTGGGAGCTAGCATCAATCTGATGCCACTAGCTATTTATAAGAAGTTGGATTTGAGAGACCCCACATCCACAAAAATGCAACTTGTAATGGCGGATAAATCGGTTAAAAGGCCGGTTCGGATTCTACATAATGTACTTGTAGAGGTGGCCAATTTTATATTTCCTGCCGACTTTGTAATTCTTGATTGCGAAGTGGACTTTAAAGTATCCAAAATTTTAGGTAGGCCGTTCTTAGCAACTGGGAGAGTGTTAGTTGACCTGGAGTTGAATGATCTAAAATTTAGGCTCAACAGGAAAGAAGTTAGTTTTGAAGTATGTAAATCCATGAAACAGCAGAAGGAGATAAGTATTTTCTCAATTGTCAATGTATTCCACGAAGATGAGGTACAAATGGTATCATCGATCTATTTGGATGAAGCCTGAGTAGTCAAGATAATCGAGTCGTGCCGCAAAGTTAAACCAGGCGCTGCATGGGAGGCAACCCATGCTTTTATTCTCATTTTATCATGCTAAATAAAAATGCAAAAATAAGAGTCGACCCACGACTAAAACTACGGTGGTTGGTGGGAGGTAACCCATCTTTCTAATCATTTTTAGTTGTTTATGATTAAATGCAGGTACATAAAGTACTAAAGAGGTAATTGGTACCAAATTCAGTTTGGAATTGAGCCATAACAACGATGGTAAGTTTAGGAGTAATGGGAACATTACAGGTAAGTTGGATTGGTCAAAATGTTAAGGCTTGATTCATGATTTGTGTGAGAGTTGTGACTCAAATTATGCCTCATATGGAGAATGGGGCGCATGACATCCAAGTTTAAGTGTACTATAGGGTGTGTGACACCCACATTTACATAGGCCATGGCAAAGGCGCCGCCTAATACTTAGCCTAAGCCTACTGCCTCATATGGGCATTGAATTATGAGGCGCCTAACTTAGCTTGAGCGGCAGGATGTGCGCCACACACTTTCAAGTTGGTTATTGCTTGTGTGTCGCTTACCCAACTTCACTCCCTCACTGGTTTAAGTTGGCGATTACTTATGCAGTGCCTAAGTTAATATCTATGATAGGTTATGCGCAGCCTACTTACACTTGTGTGACAACATGTGCGTCGCACACCATACCGCATATGCTCACTATTTGGGTTAGGCGATTTCATGTGTGACACACACTTAGGACTTTGCGATAACATATGTGCCGCATACCACTAAAAGTTCAACATAGTATCTAATTTTAACTTGGGTCAACCCGACCCGGATTTCATCCTTTAAATAGACTCCACACCTAAATGCCCAAATTCATCCTTATTTCACCCCTAAGCTATACAAGCTTTTTCTCTCAACATTCCCCTTGTCCTTCAAGATTCTTCTTTGCTTCATAATCTCAATAATTATCCCTTTATTTCTTCCATCTTTAAGGTGAGTTCTTCTTTTCTTAATCCTTAAGTGTTGTGACTTTATGTTGTAGTTGTTAATTGATTTCTTGAGGATTATGGATTAAATTCTTCCCATGGCTATGTCAAAGAGAGGTTTTGAGCAACTTGGGAAGATAAACACCATTGTTGTAGGACTTTGAGATATTGCATGTGATTGAATTGTTCATGACTAACGTAGTTTAGTTGAGTGGCCATTATTTCACAACTTACTTGATGGGATATGGTGTTTTTTAAATCGTGTGAAAGTGATGGTGTTTTATGTATATTGATATGTTGAAGCTCTAAGGCATAACTTTGATCAAAACATTATTTCATTGAAGTAAAATTGGTGGAATTGGAGTGAGTGAATTGTATTGTGACTAATGTTGGTGCACCATATCAAAGTGTATGTCGGCGAAGTCTGAGTACCCGACAATAACACTTAATTGGTTTATACTAACAAATTAAGTATGGGGTGGTGACTTCACCACCTTCATCTTGATTATAGTTAGTTTCATTATTTATGGCTGACGTGGATGATGTGATGAATACAGGAAAAATAACTCCGATGATGATCTCTATGCAGGTGGCATGACTCCTAATATGGATGAGGAGTACTACTAGCTAGGTTTTTTATCTTGTTATTTGCACTGGGGACAGTTCTTAGCTGAAGTGTGGGGTGGCTGGTTAATTTTCTACTTGTTTTGTAAGAAAATAATACCTTCTCCTTATTATACTTCTGTGATAGGATTAGTTATTTTATTTCTTGTTAGATGTTTATTTGATGTAGTCATAATTAGGTGCTCTTCTCGATGATGGATGGATGATGACTATTTTAGGAGAAAATTAGTCATTTGTTTCATGTAAATATTCTTGTGGATCACATGGCATTATAGCATGAGTATGCGATGGATCATTATGTTTGAAACACCTAGGCTCTAGTTGTGACTCTTGTTGTGATTGTTGGCTTTATTTGAATTCATTTGATTATTGAGTCAAGAATCTATAATGCTTCTAACTGAGTTGACCACGTGCCATGAGTGTGTAAGCGTGTTGTAGATTCCTTGTTGCAATTGATGATAGAACTTTCCTGGTGTGTGTGCAACGCAAAATAAATATTATGAGTTTAGGAGATAATTTAGGCATTTCTTTGACAATCATTGTTCATACCTTCTTTTTACCTACCTTTGTACATTATCTTAGCTAGACCCGTTGAGCCTTTAGCTTGTTCTTTGTTAGCCTCATTTGTAGCCTAACCCATTCTTTAATAGACCATAATTTATACAAAAGCTCCTAAGCATTTTAATGTAAAATTAATTTGAGTTAGGAGTTTGACAATAAGAGAAAAAAGGTGAAATTAATGCCCCAAAGTCTTGTTATTGGCGAGTGAAATTGATGTGGTTGGGAGTAGCAAAAATTGTTGAAAAAGGTTCTAAATTTTATTTCGGACATGTTACAATGAACTTGTTTTGGCCCTGGTCCTTCTTGGACATTGTACACCTCAACTAAGGCAAATTTCTTATTTGAGGGTGGCTATCATAGGGGTGCGTAACATGAAATGGGTTTAAAAAAAAGTATTTGAAAGGGTTGCATACTCCACCATAGTGTTATTAATTGAGTTTAATGGGATGGAGTGAAAACAAAAGATATGGATAGATGAAAGTGGTGTTAATTGGTTGTTAGAAATTGCTCTTAGTTGCATAATGTAGAGTATTAAAGCACTTAGGGAAGATAGTCACTATTTCTGGCTAAAATAGTTCCTACCCATCCTTTAGCCTGCATTACAACTCGTAAAAGACCTATTTGATCCTAATCATAGCATTCTAATATTAGTGGAGCATTACACTAAGAGCAAGCATATGGTCATCAGTTGTAATTTGAGAATTCTTTGTAATAGTGAGCGCAACTTGATCTTTGTACCCATTTTGTTAGAAATTGCATGATTATGAGTGATTATGGGTAACTTTCTTGTTGTGAGGGCACATGGTTGATAAAGATTGGGTAATTTATAAGATTTCTTTGCTTAAGCGGTATGCATGAATTTGCCAACTTAATGAGTCTATTCTTGAGGGTAGGTTGTCTCTAGTAATGATCCATGAATCTACTTCTTGTTCATAATTATTGTGTGAGCTAATTTGAGCATCTTGTTTTTCCTTCGTGGGTGTTAAGACTTGTGTAGTATGCATAAATGGATAAGTTGTTCAAGGATGAATAAAGCATTAAGTGTGGGGTGGTCATCTTGGGTATATTTATACGCCTAAGTACCATAACTTACCTGTATTTTAGCTAAATTTGGAGAACAAAGTGCCTAGTTTCTTATGTTTTTACTCTACTTCTATGTAATTGAGCTAATTGATGTGATTAGCATGATTTTAGGTATTAATGAGGTAGATGGAGACATAATGCAACTATGGAATGCGGATGGCATATGACACAAGAGAGAGTAGTAGTCTGGACTAAATGTGGTGCCTAAAAACTATGTCCAAGACTAATTTGCCATTTAGAGTTAGTCTAGGGACTTAGAAGGAAATTATAAGAGAAAAGATTATTAAAAAGACTTGATGCTAAATTTTTATCATTATTCATTATTCTATATTATTTTTGCACTGGGAGTGGCGGCTTAGCACCAAGGGAGAAATGCTACTTTATCTTCTCCGCCAAGATTGTGTTTACTTTTTGGTATGATGAATATTTCTATTGTGATTCCCGTTTTATTCATGAGTAGCTAAGTTTATTAGTTAGGGTTATGGAAGCCTTGTAACATACAATCTATTACTTTGGATTTTTGAATTCATCATGTATTGATTTGCTTATATCATATTCTTTTTGTTTATCTTGAATTCTCGTGGTTGCAAACATAGAGGATGTGCCTTAAAACTCAACTTGTTCGATAAAAAGGTTGAGGTTCAAAAAAGAGAGTAGTGACAAGAAAATAGGATTTCCAACCCCTATTTCATATGTTAATGCCTTAGCAGGATTAACTACTGGGAGATTTCATATTGTTTTTGTAAACACTTTTGATTCAAGAGAACTAAAGTGAATTAGTCCTTGATGGTTGAGAAACACTAGGATTATGTTATCAAATACAATATGTTTCTCTGTAAGCATGATACATGTATGAATTAGCAAAACCCATAGTTAGAAAGCATTGAAAACTACAAGGTGAACATAACCCTAGCTTGCTATTTCTCTGGATTCAAATACTACACATCTCTCATCTTGTTACTCTGAAACTATAAATTTGTGATCTGAATCAAACCCCCTATTTTGTTTTATAGAAACAAATGATTAAAAGTCAACTAATCTGCATACAACTTAATTAGTACCATATTCCCTGTGGGATTCGATCCCAACCTAGTTGGGTTATATATTTGATAATGACCGCATACGCTCTCCTAAGAGATGTGTAATTTGGGCGTATCAAGCTCCCAGAGTTGAGGTCCCTCCAGTGCATGGTAGTTGCTCAACCACCTACCGTATAACTAACTATGTTAGTGGAGGAGCAGAAGATATTGGGCAAATATTTGAGATTTACTCAACCTAGGCTTGTAGGGTCTCTCGATGAAGATGCATTTAAGTTCTTAACTACTTTTGAGGATAGGCTCCGTAATTTATGGTAGATAAGACTAGTGGGGTGGACTATAATGATTTTCAGCTAGACTTGGTAGCTAGGCATTAGTGGAGAGGTTATTTTGATTCTAGAACAACTGGATCTTCTCATTTGACAAAAACTCAGTTCTCTGAGGTTTTTTTTAGAAGTATATTTATCACAGCCACAGAGAAGGTCTGAGAGATCACTTTTCAAGATTGGAGTAGGGTTCCATAATCATTCTAGAGTATAAGTCAAGGTTCCACGAGTTAGCTAGATATGCTAATACTATCTTACCGATCGAGTATGAGTGGCTTTGGGCTTTGTTAGAGGCTTGAGACTTCCTCTACATATGGAAACTCAGAGTTTGGTTGCAGCTGGTAGGTCTTTTAATGAGTTTTTTGAGTATGCCTAGACTGTGGAGGAAATGCATCATCAAGCCCAAGAGGGTAGTGACAAGAGGCTATATTACTAGGGTAGTTTCAGTAGGAACCAAATCAAAACATAGTTTAGAGGTAGAGGTTGTAAGTATAGGTACCTTCTTCCTCCATCTTATTAGCATTAGGGCCAGTCTAGTAGGCATTTTATGCCATACTTTAGATTTAATACAGAGGTCAATCTAATTATAGTGATTAATTGAGAAATAATAAGTCTTTAAGAGGCACACACTCTAAGTTTCCTAGATGAGGTAGCTATTTTAGGTCAGACAGATCTATTGGTCAAACTGGGGTATCTGGGACATGCTATGATTGTAGGGTCCTCAGCCATATTCTAGAGAGTGTCTCCATTATGGGCCAGTTGTAACTTTAGTGTAGAGTATTCAATCGATTAAGGTTATGTCGCCTCCATCAAGAAATGGCATACAAGGTCATAGAGGTAGTTCCTAGGGTTCTCAAAAAGGTCCTCAGGCAGGTAGGATAGGTGGTAAGTCAGTCATCTAACCAAGTGGTGGGTGAGATCATTTTTATGATGTAACTATTAGGTCAGAGGCAATGTCATTCAATGATATTATTATAGGTATGTTTTTAGTTTGCTATCAACCAGGAATTGGTATATAATATACAATCCATTTATTCATATGTATTTTCTTATTATGAATCCCAGTTAGAGTTGTCTTGGGAGTCTTTTCTATACCAATATATGTATCTACTCCCGTGCATGACTCTTTAGTAGAAGATCAAGTATATAGATTATGTGTTATGACCATTTGAGATTTTAAAACTCGGGTTGATCTCATTGTGTTAGATATGGTGAAATTTGATATAATTTTGGGCATGGGCTGGTTGTCTCCTTATCATGCGATCTTGGATTTTATAGTTAAGACCGTTACCTTAGCTAGGCCTATCATACTATCAGTTGTATGGTAGGGTTCTATTAGCCGCACGCTGACATTGATTATTACTTATATTTTGGCTATGAGACTGATATCAAGGGGTTATGAGCCTTATCTTGCTTATATTCATGATGTTAGTGTAGAGAGTCCTTTTCTTGATTCCATTTTTATAGTCTATGTTTTTCCCTATATTTTTCCTTTTGATCTACCTGTCTTTCCTCTAAGCATGATATTAAGTTCATTATAGATCTAAAGTCGAGAACCCAACCAATTTTATGGCATTTTATTAGATGGATTCTACCGTGCTTAAGGAGCTAAATTCTTAGATTTAGAATCATCTAGGTAGGGGTTTCATTTGGCTGAGTGTATTACCTTAGGGCGCTACCTTCTTGTTAGTAAAGAAAAAAATGGTTCAATACGTATTTGTATTGACTACAGACCACTGAATAGGTAACAGTGAAGAATAAGTATCAAATGCCTTATTTTGATGATTTGTTTGACCAGCTTTAAGGAGCGACTGTGTTATCTAAAATTTATTTGAGATTCGATTACCATCAGTTGAGGATTCAGGTAGAAGACATCCCTAAGACAGCTTTCTGGACTCTTTATAGCCATTATGAGCTCCTGGTGATGTCTTTTGGGTTGACCAATTCCCCGCCACATTTGTGGATTTAATGAACTGAGTGTTCAAGCCTATTTGGACCCCTCTGAGATTATTTTCATTGATGATATCCTTATGTATTCAAGGAGTAAGGAGAAGCACGAGCAGAATTTGAGGATTGTGCTTCAGACATTAAGAGATCATAGGTTTTATACCAAATTCCCTAAGTCTGAGTTTTGTCTTAAGTCCATTACATTCCTAAGATATGTGGTGTCTATGGATGAGATTATGGTGGATCCAACAAAGATTGAGGCTATTCGTGGTATTTATTAGGTTGGCAGGTTACTACATGTGGTTCATTGAGTGTTTTGCTACCATTATAGAATCGATGACTAGGTTGACTTGATAGAAGGTTCTTTTAGTGTTCCAAGGAGTGTGAGTTAAGTTTTCTAAATATTAAGGGATTACTCACTTCATCTCCAATTTTGACTCTTCCTTCTTAGAGCTAGGGATTTATTATATGTTGTGATGCTTGTGGTGTTGATTTAGGTTGTGTCCAAATGTAGCAGGGTCAAATTATTACTTAAGCATCAAGGCAACTAAAGGTTCATGAGTGAAATTACCTCACTCGTGATTTAGAATTGGCAATGGTAGTATTTATGCGCAAGATTTTGAGGCACTACTTGTATGGTGTTAATTGCGAGATCTATTCTAACCATCGTAGTCTTTAGCACATTTGAGAGACTTAGTGGGATCTTAATTTGAGATTGCACATATGGATTCAGATGTTGAAGGACTACGGTATCTCTATTTTATTCCATCCGAGCAAGGCAAATATGGTAGCAAACACCTTGAGTTAGAAGGCGATGAGTATTGGTAGCTTGGCTTTTATTTTATTTTTTAAGCAACTGTTGGTTTGGGACATTCAGTCCTTAGCCAACTTAATAGTTTGACTTGATTTATCATATTCCAAGAGAATCCTTTCTTGTGTTGAGCCTTGATCTATTGTTTAGAGCATATTTGGAGTTTCTAGTTTGAGAATAGTAGACTTTGTGTCATTGGTGATCAGGTTATGAGTGGTGAATCAAGGAGGGCTGCCTAGGATTTTGAGGGCATTTTGAGATATTCTATAATTATTCTAGTCAACTTGGTACAACTAAGAGGTATAGAGATTTGAGGCAACATCGTTGGTGGAGTGGGATGAAGAAAGATGTACCAGACTTTGTTACTTGCTATGTATGCTATCAGCAGCTAAAGTCCAAGCATCAGAGACCTGATGGCCTGATTTGGAGATTACTTATTCTTGAGTGGAAGTGGGAGCAAATCACTATGGACTTTATTAATGGTTTGCCTCGCACTTCCCATTGTTCCAATAATGTTTGTGTTCATTGTATATCGCCTGACCAAATTAGCTTATTTTCTCTTTTTTCAGATATCTTTCAGTGCTAAGAGGTTCACTCGTATCTATGTTCATAAGATAGTTCACCTACATGGAGTACCCATATCTATTATTTCAAACAAAGGCTCAGTATGCACTTCTAGCTTTTGAAGGACTTTTTAGGAGTAGTTGGATATTCAGGTTGACCTCAATGCCATTTTTCACTCTTAGATCAATGGGAAGTTAGATCGAATTATTCAGGTTCTTGAGGATATGCTCCACGGATGTGTTATGGAATTTGGAGGTCAGTGGGAGCAACACATAGCCTTAGCGGAGTTTGTCTACATTAATAGCTTCCATTTGAGTATTGAGATGGCACCATTTGAGGCATTATATGGTAGGCATTGCCAATCTCCAATGGTTTGGTTTAATACCTACGAGTTTTGGCATCGTGGTACAGACTTACTTTGCGAGTCGTTACATAGGGTCTAGCCAATTCAGGATAGGTTTAGGACAACTCAGAGTAGGCAGAAGAGTTATATTGATTAACTTTGTGCCTTGAGGTTTGGATTTAGTGACTGGGATTTTCTTTAAGTATTGGCCATAAAGGGCGTGTTAGGGTTCAAGATCAGGGGAAAGCTCTCCCCAAGTATATTAAGCCATTTGAGATACTTAGGAAAATTTAAAGGTAGCGTATGAGTTGGCCTTACCCCCAGATTTTTTAGTTGTTCACCCAGTTTTCTATGTCTCTATGTTGTAGTTTTATATCTCGGATGAGTCTTACTTTCTTTGGCGGGACTCAGTTCAATAGGATAAGAGGCTGGCCTTCGTGGAGAAGCCAGTTCTCATATTGGCCAGGGATGTCAGGCAATTGCCTCTAGAGAGATTCCAGTGGCTAAGGTTTAGTGAAAATACCGACCAGTTAAGGAGGACATCTGGAAGATTGAGAGAAAGATGAATTTCCAGTATTCCCAACTGTTCGAGCCTTTATGTACACCTTGATCCTTTACTTTTGCAGACGAAAGTCCTTTAAGTAATGGATGTTATAATAATCCTCCAGGTTATTTTCTACATTTCCATACTATTTCAATATTTAGAGCTTTTGCATAACATTTTCAAGTCATTTTTTATTGCTGGACTTGATAGTTTGTTGTTGCGCAGTTCATTTGGTGTTTAGAGCCAATTCTCTATTTTGAAGTTTTTGCTATTGAGAATCGGGTATTACGCCTAAACTTTAGGTTACTGCCTAGTGTGCCAATTATGGCAGTTAGGTTAACTGCCTATTATGCCAATTTTGATAGTTCCTTAGATCAGTAACGTCAATTATAGGCTAGAGGGACCTTTGTTTTGGAATTCGAGGCTTTTGGAATTGCTTTGGACTATTGGGTGGACATTGGTGAAAACTGCCATTTGGATGTGGGACTCATATTTCATCGAAATAACCCCGAATACAAATTTTGATGGTGCCATTAAGTTTAGAATATAGAATGTAGTAGGTTAGCATAGTTTTTTTGTATTCATGAGATTCCATAAAAATCTCGAGGGTTCGATTAAAGTTTCGGCACTTGGCTAAAACAGCTGGTACAAGCAAAAAATAGCCTTCGTGTTTGCGAGACACTTGATCGCATTCGCAAAGGCCAAAGTAAATGGCTATCACGATCATAATGAATTGGCTACATTCACGAATGCCAAGTCCATTGTCTATCGCGATCGCAAGGTGGTCTCCGCATTTATGAAGGGTAATCCTAGTCAAATGTCACATTCGTGATGGGGTCCCCACAATTGTAAAGAAGGGAGCCCTAGCATCATTAAAAGTTGTGAAACCTGACCCCTTCTTCATTTACTTCATTTCCCAAGTCCATAAAACTATAGGAAGCTTGGAAAGTGTGGAGTTTGGTTATTGGGTGTTCAGAGTAAATTGGAGAGTGCGTTGGGGGCATTTTCTCGTTCAAATTTCTATAAGTTTCCATTAAATTTTTAGTTAATTCTCCAATTTTAACTTAAACCCATAGATTATTTGTGTGATAATTTGAGGGAGTATTTGTGCTCAAATTCACCTATTTTTAGGGTAAATGAACCTTGAGTTTTGAAAGTCCAAAAGTAGTGTTTCCACAAGCGGGCCCCATATGAGATTTTTAGATCAGTTTTGGATGAGAAGCATTTATATGCAATATGGTATTGTTATTCTCATATTAATGTGTATATCATTATTGTGATAGCATGACGTCATGAGGAGGATTATCTAAAGGAAAAAAGCTCCAATTTAGTAGACCTTTTTAGGCTTCATCGGTGTCCAGGTAGGCCAGGCTTACTTTTCTCATAGATAGAGATTTTTTATGGTATTAGTATGGTAATATTCTAGGTTTGGGTCAGAACTTACGATTTAGTTGCATGTTTAGTAAAATTTGGAATTTTAGCCTGTTAAAGAGTCGCTTTTAGGTAGAGTTGACCCATTCTTCCTTCCCTTGAGTTAAATTATTGTCGTAGGACTTATATAGACTTATTTAACAACTAGTAGTAGAACTTGGTAGTCGTAGTCTAGATTTTGAAAGAAATTACCTTAGTATGGACTTTCAAAGTTTAGTAGCGGGCTCCCTTGGCCCTATTTTAGGTCAAATATCCCAATTAGCCCCTTGTAGACCTAGAAGACCATCCTCATCACCATAAATATGTTCTTGAGACTTTGTGTTATTTAAAAATCTTTTCCACTCTTGAGTAGACTTGTTACCTTGTACTTACTTTAAAAGCCAATTTGATTTGAAACTTACAATTCTCTAATAATACTAAATTCTTGGTTTGAATCCAAAATATATAATATTAGAGTTCGGTTCAAGTTCATTAATTATTGTTTACTTATTATGTCAAGATTTGGTTTGAGTTTGGTGGTTCTGGTACGAAGGGGTTCTTTGAATTGCTTTCGATTGTCGGTTACTCTACAATTAATATTATTTTCTGTGGTTCTCTCTTGATTATATCCATTAGACTTATGCAGTGTCGATTGGATTATTTTCTCTTGTTTGTGCCTTCTAGGAATATAGGGGACCAGTTAGGTTGTAGTTAAATTGTATTATTTGGAATTGATTAACTTCGTTATTTATTATCCATCAGACAGAGTATTAATCCAGATTTACCCCTTTTTACCTAACTTTAGTTTATATTCTCGCATCTTATTATGCTTTTATTATAAGATAAGGTGGGATTTCTTTTGGGACTCAAAGATAGGGTGAACTTTCAGAGTTGGAGCTGATATTCTCTCCTTTTACTATTTTTAGACAGTATTTACTTTTGAGGCTACCTTTATATTGACATTATTCAGTACTTATCGTTTGTATTTAGTTGCTTTTGTACCAACCTTACTAGGTTTTGAGATACTCTTTTTGAACACTTTTCTCATTCTCTTATTTCATTTAGTATTTTGCACTTATCTTTATCTTATTAAAATTTAGTGTATTCTTTATTTCTACCATTTTTATACCTTTCACTAATTAGCCCATTACTAACGTTTCGCGCTATGGTTCGACTTGACTATTGTTGAATTAGAGTAGGTGTCATCATGACCTAAGAAATTGGGTTGTGATAAATTGGTACCAGAGCCTATGTTCACTAATATTCTTGGTATAAGACCAGGTTTCTAGTAGAGTCCCACGGATCAAAAAAATAACATTTATTTCTTATCTTCGGGAGGCTATAAGACATTCTTAGGAGAACTTCACTTTCTTCATTCATTTCGTGCATCAAGTCAGTCTTGGTTTCTAAAATTCACATTGTTTCACTCTCTCATAAATGGTCAGGATGTGAGCTCTGACAGTTGGATACAAGGACCCCAAGTCCACAACTAGGGCTCCTGTAAGAGGTTGTGGCCGATCTAAGGGCTGAGGTCAGGCGAGAGCTGTAACCCTAACTAGGGGTTAGGATAGAAAGATTTTATTAAACCCAGCCATTCTCTCGATCTAGAGATATCACCACCTCGACCATTGGTGGGCCAGGAGGCAGCCTAGGCTACACCGCAATTTTTTTTATTGCTTAGATATTCCTTAGTTCGGTTGTTTGGTTGGGCCGGTGGTGCATCATCTGATGGTGCTTAGTCTGCAGATCAAAGTGGTATAAATGTAGTGGCATAGACTGTAGTTGTGGCTACTAAAATTGAGGTCCCTCTAGCGTGTGGTAGTTGCTTAATCGATAGTCGCCCAGCCAATTATGCTTATTAAAGAGTAGAAAATGTTGGGTAGATTTCTTAGATTGACTCCACCTAGATTTACAGGGGATCCAAGTGAGGATGAATTTGAGTTCTTGATTACTTGTGAGGATATGCTCTATAGTTTGGTCTTAGTTGGGACTCATGGGGTTGAGTGCACTATATTTTAGCTGAACTTTGTAGCTAGACATTGGGGGAGAGGTTATCTTGATTTCAGGCCATATGGATCTCTTCATTTGACATGGACTTAATTCTTTAAAGTTTTCTTAGAGAAATATATGCCTCGCAACCTCAAAGAACATCTGAGAGATCAGTTCTCGAGATTGAAGTAAGGCTCTATGACCATTCTAGAGGATAGGGCATGATTCTACAAGTTGACCAAACATGGTACTGCTATCATATCAACCAATATGAGTGGGTTTGGTGCTTTATTAGAGGACTAAGACTTTCTATTTATATGGTTACTTAGATTTTGGTTACAACTGGTAGGTTTTTTTATTAGGTTTGTAATTATGACCACACTATAAAGGAGATACATTGCTAGGCCTAAGGGGGCAGTAAAAAGAGGCAATGTCACCACAGTAGTTTAAGTTGGATCCAGAGCGGCTCACAGTTCATAGGTAGAGGTTCTTAGAGTATTTAACCCCTTCATCCATCTTATCATCATCAGAGTTATCCTAGCTAGACCATTTATGCCACACTTTAGATTACATGTGGAGGTTAGTTCAACTACAATGATTACAGTGGGCCGAGTAGTGGTTAGTTTTTTAGAGGCTGCATATTTTGGGTTTCCTAGATGAGGAGGCTATTATGGATAAGCCAAATTTTTTGGTCAGGGCATAGTGCCCAGGTCATACTATGATTATGGTATCATCAGCCATTATTCTAGAGAGTGTCCCCGACATGAAATAGTTGTGCCTACAGTGCAGAGTAATCAGTCGATTAGGGCAATGTCGTCCACATCTAAAGGTGGTATTTAGGGTCGTATAAGTATTCCTTAGGGTTCTCAAGGAGGTCCTTAGGTACGTAATACAGGTGGTTGGTTGATCACTTCCAAGCAATACCTCTTTTTAGATGATGATACGATTGTTGTCAAGATATAGTAACCCAACTAAAGTTGGGGTCAAATCCCAAGGGAACACGTGGCTTTACAGATCTTAGTAGTTGTAGTTATTGGACAAAATACAAAAAGTAAATAGGGTTTTTTTTGTAGTAATCTCAAACAAAGAACATTATTGACTTGGTTGAAATCACTCATAAGTGAACACTAGGATTGTGTTCGCCCTGGCTCCTCAACTCCGTCAGCTTATCGTGCATTGTTGAACCAACCAATACCTTGCATATAGAATCAATAAGTTATCTACCTCCAACAGTCTTTTAGATGAGAAGGAGAATTTCACCTTTTACCTTTGAGTCTTAGGGTGTCACACTACTAACTTGTATCTTGATCTCAGTTAACTATTACCTTTTGAGTCTCAAGTTATTAGATGAAAGATAACCATCTTACGTAGATAGAACCTAGAAGCATGGATCGACGGTTAAACTCTAAATTTTTATTGTCTTTATCTTTTCCTAGTCACTACTCCTCTTCTAGAATAAGTAGAAATATCTTGGTGGGATCCTAATATGTGCACCCATTAAGAAATAAACCATAACGAAGATAAAGCAATGCATGCCATTGGTATTGGTTCAGATCAACAATCGCACTTCCCTTACTTTTTTTAATTTGTCAGGGTTTACACTACCCTAGCTATGGGTTTTAGCCGCTCATAATTGTGAATGAATCAATTACATTCACAATAGAAAGCATAGATTAAATCACAATGATAATATAAATAAAAACCCATAACCATAAATTAAACAATCAATCAAAGTCAATACAAGGAAATCCCAAGATGAAAGATGGATCTTGAAATCAAAATATGTTTCTGAGTGTTAAAGTGTGTAACTCCTACTAAAAAGTACATAAGGGTATTTATAGTACATGAGAAAATCTTAAAAACAAAGCCTAAATGAAATAGGAGAAAACTGGGTTAGTGGCCACCTACTCCCTGTACCTGTGGTCTGGCAGGGCGCAGGCACTACCTGCGATCTGGCACAGGACACAGGTGTAGACCGTAGGTACCAGATGGACAACTTTCCTGCTAGTCAGCTCTTAGGATTTTGGGTTTTTGGTGCGGTCCGTAGGTTGATTTAGTAGGTGCTGGGAGTTAGTTTTTCTACTCTTCTTCGACTCTCGAACATGCATTGATCACGATCAAGTCGAAAAATATCCCAAACATCTATAATCACTCCAAAAGGGGCCAAATCACCTTTTTAAACTTTTTCATGAACTTATTATCCAAAACATAGTTTCCTGTGAAACATACCTAAAATAGATCATATCTAACAAAAAAACCTCAGAAACTTGCATATTTTCCTCATTTTAAGAATCAGAAGTGTTATATTTCTATAGAACATCATTGGTCAGGCATCGGGCAAGGTTATTTGTATGTTATACATGGTAGGATGGAGGTAGAGTCGACAAATGTTGTTATTACAAGTATTATTTCAACTTGCCGTCAGCCAACTATTGCTATATAATATCCGGGATCCACTTATTCATATGTGTCTTCTTATTATGCATTAAAGTTAGAGTTGTCTTGAGAGTCTTTATCCGTGTTATTTTGTGTATCTAATCCCGTGGGTGATTCTTTAGTAGTGGATTAGGTTTATAGATCATGTGTTGTAACTGTTCTAGAGTTTGATCATCAAGCTAATCTTATTGTGTTAAACATAGTGGAATTTGATATGATTCTAGGCATGGACTGGTTGTCCCCTTATCATGCGGTCTTTGATCTTTTTTCTAAGATATTTATTAAAACACCTTGCTTTTGACCCTTAGAAAATTCTTGAACATTGAGCTTATGGACATCATACGACTTATGGGTACTAGTCGTATTATGTTTTATGAGTTAGGGTCCCTCTTCTCGCATGTAAATCAGTATGATTTGGTTGGTTTATGTCTAAGGTATGAATGGAAATCTTACCTCTCGTATGTTAGGGTACGATGTGTACATGGTGAGGTCCTATGATACCCTAAACTTAGACTAGTGCATTCTATCTAAGGTACGGGTTAGAGGGTACTTCTCGTATGTTAGGATATGAGTTAGACCTTTGTGGTCGTATGTTGTTCAGTATGGAGGTCCAAGATGATTCTAGGGTATGAGATAAGGGTACCACTTGTACCTTAGGGTATAATTTAGGGGGATGGGTCGTACCCTCCTACGACCAAGTTTTTAACTTTTAAGTTGAGGGTATTCCGGATATTTCCTACCCCAAAACCCTTAAGTCCCCACATCTTAACATGTTGTGTCCCCTTATAAACCTTTATTAAAAGATCAAAGGCTCTCTAAACTCTCTCTTAAAGATTGGGGCAAAGGTTCTTCAAAGGTGTTAATCTTGAGGCTTAAGAGTCAAGTTTCTTCCGTTAATCTTCTTGAATAAGGCATGTGACTCCTCCCTCATTGTTAGTTCTCAAATATCATGTGTTTTAAAGTGTGATTATGATTCTTAAATGGTGGTTTTGAAAACCAAAATTGAGGGTTTTGTTGCATATGATTGAGTTATTGTTTACTCTTGGTTTAACTTGTGTTTATACATATTTTTGGTGATAATTTGCTTTTGTGGGTGCTTGGTAATTGTGGTTTAACAAATGGATCATGGGTTACCCTAAACTTGATGGTTTTTACCTTGATTTTGGCCCTGATAATAGTATGCCCTCAAAGTATTTGTGAAAATGCCTAAAAGAATAAACTAGTCACATATTAGTGATGTTTTGAACTAAGGCATTGGCCTAATAAATATGCATGGTTGGTAAATGGTTTAGTGAAGGCCTTGTTGTCCATGTAATGATATTAATGGTAACCTTGGAGTTTTAAATTGTTAAATGGGTTTGAGTCCCTAAATATTAACTTGATTTATGTCTTTGTTAAATAATGGGTTCGATTCCCTAAATTTTGGATTGAACAAGTTTCTTTGTTAGACGATGGGTTTGAGTCCCAAAGTCAAATGAATGAATCTTTGATTGATAATGGTAATGGCATGTGGTATATTTGCAAGCAGCATTGGTATGACGTTTCCAACAAAGTGCCTTTGGAAAGTAATTGATTTCATGGTTGTGTATGTAGAATGATGGTTTTTAATTGGGCTTTAAAGCGGGATGTGTAGACGGGCCGTGAAAGTAGAGTCCAAATGACTAACACTGGAAACCACGCTAGTCGGTGCGGGTGTCTTATGACTGGGTGGTTTGGGTCTCTCAAATGAATATATATGAATGGGAGGTTCGATTCCTCCATAATACATGTATTGGTGCTTAAATCACCTTGATCATGTCAAAAGGTTTGAGTCCCCAATATAGGCATATAAAGATTTGGATATTCTCTGGTTTGTGCAGCTGCATGCACTGGGGCCTTTCCATCTAGAGGAAAGTTATGCCATATATCCCGTGGGTACCTTATTCTTTGAAGGTCATGCTACACAGCCCAAGTTATTGATTTCAAAGTTCATGTTAATCTTGTTCCCTATCCCGACATGGTATAAATATATATGTATATTTATTTATTGCATTAGAATATGTATTGATTGAATGGTTTTGAACGGTTTGTACTATTTTATCCTTATCCTTGAGTTACATGCTATCTCTTCAATCGCTAACCATTTTTGACACTATATGCCAACGCAATGCAGGTGTTGCTTATACTATACCTCCTACTCAATGATCGAACTTTGGGAACAGCTTGTGTTGACTTAAAGTGGTGAGCTTCCATACTTCAGAAGGCTACATTTCTAGTTTTAGTTTCTTATGTTTTTATTAGTTAGTCGTGGACATTGGTTTTGGTTATGGTTAGGGGAATGTCCCGACCAGATGTTGTTTTAATTTTGGATAGAGGCTTTGTAAGACTACTATAGGTTGGTATTAGCGATTTTGGTAGTTGTATCAGCCTTGGCATTGGTATTGGTATTGGGACTTATACCATATGACTTTATTTGATTTGTGATTGTTCCATTTTATTATGGTATGGAAATGGACTTGGTTATTATTTTGGTTTTGGTTAGAGTTGTTGGTTGGCATTGTATGGTTAGACTTGTTTGGGATGGTCATGGTCATGGACCTATCCCAAAGTACTTGAGTTGATAATTACTCTATCTTGTTATATATTCAAAATTCATCCAACTCAGGGTATATGATTGGAGGTTAGATTGGGTATCGAGGTTGGTCTCCAGTCCTTGTTGAACTTGGGATTCCCATTACGATAAGGCCCTAATTTGGGTTGTGTCAAGTTGGTATCAGAGCTTTAGGTTCATGGTCAATTGGGAGTCCACAAATTCTTGTCGATTAGAGTCCCTTTTAAGGGTTTATAGTGCGCCACTGTAACGACCCGAGATCCCATCCCGAGACATCACACGGTGCTTATGGACCCGAAGGACCACAAGCTAACCCTTTACCGATATCTGTACCTATACACTGCATAATATCTGAAATAAATGTGGAAACTAGCCATAAGGTTCAGCACATCTATGAATACTCAAAACTGAAAATCGAATACTAATACATCCGTCTGAAAAGCCTCTAAACTATCTGAACTGTGAAGTTGATGGGACATGTCCCCAACTAACTCCGCCTACTGAAAATATACACAAAGTCTGATGCCACAATAGTAAACTGAGATTTATCCTCGAAAAAAGAAGACTCACTGCTACGACTACTACTGCTGACTAGGACTGAACTACTGAGGAAACTCTGGGTCCTATGCCTCTGAACCTATGGTGGCAAATAAAACACCATAGCGCAAATGCGTCAGTACAGGAATATACTGAGTATGTAGATGGGGTAAGGCTAAATGCAAGGGCTCATGAATGCATAATATCTAAACTGAATAATCATGATAATGCCGCACGAGAACACATACATGAATACACAGACCATAATCACAATCATCACAACTCTAAATACTGAAACTCAAATACCACTTTACTGCAGACTGAACTCACTTCTGACACTGAGATACTGAATCACTGACTCATCTGTTACTAATAACTGAGGATCTGGATGCACTTACATCAAGGACTAAATTCTGAGCTTTACTGCTTTTGACTGACAGGATTAGAGATCAACCTCTTTAACAGATAATTTCAGAAGCTATTATCAATGATAAGAAATATGAATATATCTGAATCTGATGACAAGGATACTCAATAGAATCTGAGACTAAGATCAAGCCTATCTGGCGGCATATCTTTGAATATGATATCAAATAACTATATATGAGACCAAGCCTATCTGATGGGATGGTCCATAAATCAATGGAACTATCTGAGTTCCTTATAATGATAGATAACTGTATCTGACAGTCCTGATTTCTGAAGATTGATACTGAAACTGAAATTGTAACTGAAATTGTGGGAAGTAGTTACTTAACCGACATGCCCCAACTTACCACAGGTGGGGTTCAACCTGTAACCCCAGCTGGAAGGGTGTCAATACCGTACCACGGGTAAAGACCTCTCTCTGGTCAATCCTCTCTAGCGGATGACCCTTACCAGGAAGTCAACCTAAGGCAATATAATAGTCAAATACTCTCTCTCTGGAGGTGACAGCCTTTTCCTGATGGTGACTCTTATATCCTGTGCTGGCTACGCAGTTCTAGAGGTCAGGGATTGCTGCTAACGGGAGGAGCCACCATCCCTTCCTCCGCTCGGTGCTAGTATCTACTCCCAACTGAAAGACTATGAATGAATTCTTAACTGAACACAAACTGAACTGAATCTGATACTGATCATGTTTCTCAAAGGATCTAACTAAGTTACGCTGAGATCACTTAGTTTTGAATCTAACGGGAAAGGTATTGAATTATGGTATCTGATTGATAATACAGAGCTTGGATATATTACTCGAATCGCTTCTGAGATTAGAATTGAACACTTGAATACTTTTAGATTTGGGTGAATACAGGACTGAGGCTACATCACTAGCGATACAGAGATTACAAAGATAACTGAGATTACTTAGTTTTCTTAAGTTCTGCAATTGTCTGACGATATAGAGTTCTATAGTTCACTAAGTTCTGAGAATAATGGCTTGATTAGAATTATCATGAAACTGACACGAACTCTAGAGAGTAGCTAAGTTGTCGGGTATAAATACCCCCAGGACTCGATAACATAAAATAAAGCATAATCGTTTCTCCATTATCACAACCATTCATTCATCATCATCATCATCACAATCATTCATTCATCATCATAGTCATTCACTCATCATCATTATCACAATCATTCATTCATCATCACAGTCATTCATTCATCATCATTATCATTAAAGCATCTCTTTAGGTATTTAGGAAACATAACATACCTTTACCTTTACAATTATTAAGGCATCGTGTCAAGCATTTTGGAAACATCAACATATACTAGCGTAAGAAAACATGCTACTAGATTATACTTCTTTCAACAAGGTCTTACCTCAAGTACTTCACACCTAAATCAGTCTTGACATGTATTTGGACATCACATGATTTGGGGAAAACTTCATACTATCATGTCTCAACTTACTTGCTAACCACTTGGCATGTATTAAAAGCTTAGCAAATATTAAGGAGCACATAATTGGGGAATTTACCACTATCTTGTCTTAACTTACTCACTAAGGTCTTTCAACAACCACTAGACATGTTCGGGTTTACACTTACTTGGGGATTTCATGTTATCATAGCACAACTCATTCACTAAGGCATTTTATCAAATCCTAGGCGTGCATAGACTTGCTCATACTTTGGGGTTTCCTATTCAACATACTATAATGGCTCTTATGCTTCACCTAAGCTCTTTATCAAACCTATAAGGGACATACTTCGCTTATTCAACCATTTATACAACCAAATGCCATGAACACATCACATAAATTCAACATACTAGGGTCAAAGCTCATAAATCTTGTACACAAACATGAATCAAAACTCAACAACACAAGGAACATTAATTTCAACTCATACAAATCATGGAATCTCATAAACATAAAAATCTTAAAGTTTTAAAAGGGGTGCTTGAGCTTCTTGGATGAAAAGGACCCAAGAATCAATAGCTACATACCTTAGGGAAACTTTTTTCTTGGAGAGATTCTTGATTTCTCTAGATCTTTCTTGATTTTTGCTTGAAGAAGAAAGGAGATTCTAATTTTTTAGAAACCCTAATTTTTGGTGGAAGAAGAGAAAAATGAGGTTGAGATCTCTTGGCTGGGTATTTATAGAGGCTAGAGGGAAAGGGAAAAGACCAAAAAGACCTTAGAGTTAAGCTGAAAAATCCTGATTTTACATGCTGGCGCAACGCGCCATAATCGCGCCAGCTCACTGGAAAATGGACAATTGGGAAACTGCATGACGACGCGACGCGGTGGAAATCGTATTTCCCTTGGGTTGCGAACTGAAACTATACCGCGACGTAGTGGAAGCGCATAGTCTCACTGGATTTTGACGATTGCCATTTTGGCTGGCTCTGCGACGCGCTAAGGTACCAAGTGGCACACTGTCTTACTAAAATGGCTCTAACTCTTTACCTGAGTGTCCGATTTGGGCGAATTTGGTATCAATGGAAATCTTATTCAATGTTATACATAAAAAAAAGTAGAAATTAGGAAAATTCCATATGATTCAAAGTATTTCATACTTGGGAAGACACTTCTGAAACTTTTGAACTCAGATTTTTGCTTTACTAAATATGCTCTAAGGCTCAAACTGGAAGAGGACTTTGCGGGGTATTACAGCCACACTCATTAGGAAGAGGCTACAGGGTATTCAGGAATGTTTTACTTTCTTGTTATCTTATTTTGAGCTATAGAGTCTAAGGTCTTGGATTCTTCTAATTTTTGTTTGCTTGTCTTTCAGATCATGCCTCGATGATCTAAAGCTTATGTAAACTCCTCTGTCCCAACTGAGGACAATGTTGATGGAACAATCTATACTCATGGGATCCATATGCGGTCTAGGGTTCCAATCCCTAATTGTCCTGGAGTTCAATCGATTCTCTCTAGTCCTCCTTAGGCTGACGTGATGAATGTGAATTTTGGTCAGTTGATTCATATGATTGCTCTGTTAGTAGCTTCTCAGGTTGATCTTGGTGCATTTTTTACTCCATCTTCTAAGGCCATAGGGGTTGGCCAATTCATGAGGTTGAATCCTCTGACTTTTATGGGTGTTAAGATGGAGGAGTATCCTCAGGGTTTTCTGGATGAAATGAAAAAGATTTTCAGGATGATGCATGCCATAAATATGGAAGGGGTGGAGTTTGCTGCCTACCAGCTGAAGAATGTGGCATACCAATAATACAAGGAATCGGATCAGGCAAAGGGTGATATTGATGAGTCATCTTTGTGGGATAATTTCTCTAATGCATTTCTGGACCGCATCTTTCCTTGGAGTTAAGGGAAGAAAAAGCATAGGAGTTTGTTAATCTGAAATAAGGTATGATGTCGGTCAAAGAGTATGCCTCGAAATTTCACCAGTTATCTTGGCATGCTCCGTAGATGGTGTCTGATATGAGGGAATAAATAAGGAAGTTTACTTCAAGTTGATCTTTAAAAGTAAGGTTGCCTTGCTGATCAAGGACATGTATATCTCTAGGTTGGTTATTTATAAGTAGCAAGTAGAAGAAGATAAAAGAAAGCAGACCGAGTTTAGTGAGAAATAGGGGAAAAAGTTTAGGTCTTCTTAGCAGAGTGGTAGAGATAGTGGTAAGTGGCTGAAAAAGAACTAGGAAAGTTCTAGTTCTTTCTTCATAACTAGTTCTACTTACCTTAAGTCATCGAGTGATTATCGGTATCAGCATGATCATGGGTCTCGGGCACAGTGTGCCCAATCTTAGGCTAGTGGGGCTCAATCAGCTCCATCCCACCCTTCTTATAGATTTTGTAGGCGGTCGCACCATGGGTTTTGTGAAGAAGGGAAGAACAAGTGTTTTTATTATGGTCAGATTGGTCACATGCAGTGTAATTGTCATGCTAGAATGGCTTCTGGGCTAATAAGGTTCCTGTTGCCTCTTCATCTGCTCCTACACCAAAGGGTACTTCTTCTGCATCTATTTCTACTTTGGGTACCGACACTGGTCAGATTTGGTTATATGCTCTTATGTCTCACTAGGATTCTGAGGCATCTCCCAATATTGTCATGGGTATATTGAAACTTTTCTCTAGTGATGTGTATTATTTACTTGATCTTGGGTCCACTCTTTCTTATGTGACCCCAGTTATGGATGTGCATTTTGGTTTTGGTCTTGAATTTATTTTTGATCTTTTTTCTGCATCTACCCTGATTGGTGACTCTATGATTGCTAAAAGAGTTTATAGGGGTTTGTGGTACTTGTTAGTGGTAGAGAAACACTTGTGGATTTAATAGAGTTCGATATGGTTGACTTTGATATCATATTAGAGATGGATTGGTTGTATTCGTGTTATACTTTCTTAGATTATCGAACCTGTAAGGTCATGTTCAAATCCCCTAATGATTCATTCATTTTGTCGGAAGGGGGTTCTTTAGTGCCTAAGGAGAGGTTCATCTCATATCTTAGAGCCCGAAAGTTGATCTTCAAAGGGTGTTTGTATCATTTGATCTGGGTTAAAGATTCAAACACGGAAGGTCCTTCTCTAGAATCTATTCATGTGGTTAATAAGTTTCCCGAAGTTTTCCCTGATGATCTTCCTAGTGTACCTCTCGATAGAAAAATTGATTTTGGGATTGATCTTATTCCAGAAACTCATCCAATTTCTATCTCTTCTTATAGAATGGCTCCAGCTGAGTTGAATGAGCTTAAGGAGCAATTAAATAATCTCTTAGATAAAGATTTTATCCATCCTAGTGTGTCTTCTTGGGTGTTCCTGTGTTATTTATGCGTAAAAAGAATGGTTCCCTTCAGATGTGCATCGATCGTTAGTTGAATAAAGTGTCCATAAAGAATAAGTATCCTCTTAGTAGGATCGATGACTTGTTCAAACAACTTCAAGGTGTGAAGTTTTTTTCTAAGATTGATCTTAGGTTGCGTTATGATCAACTTAAGATTAGGGGAGTGGATATCCCTAAGACTGCCTTCAGGACCCAGTATTGTCACTATGAGTTTCTAGTCATGTGTTTTGGGTTGACCAATGCTCCGGTAACATTTATGGATTTGATAAATAGGGTTTTCCATTAGTTTCTGGATTTATTTTCATTGTCTTCATTGATGACATCTTGGTTTATTGTAAGAGTGAGGTGGATCATGTTGATTATCTTTGTGCTGTGTTACAGGCCTTGAAGGATCAATATTTGTATGTCAAGTTCTCTAAGTGTGAATTTTGGTTGAAGGTTGTGACTTTTCTAGATCATGTTATCTCTAGTGAGGGGATCATGGTAGACCCACAAAATGTTATGGTGGTTAAGAAGTGGCCTAGACCTGCGACTCCAATCGATATTCGGAGCTTCTTGGGTTTAGCTAGTTACTATAGGAGATTTATGGAAAGTTTTTTAACTATAGCTGCCCCACTGAATAAGTTAACCCAGAAGAAGATCAAGTTTTTGTGGTCGGATGTGTGTGAGGGTTGTTTTGTGAAGTTAAAGGATAAGTTGACTTCATCTTCAGTTTTAACCCTGCTCGATGGAAATAATGGTGTATTGTGATGCTTCTCGTAATGGGATAGGTTGTGTATTAATGTAGCATGGTGGGTAGTGGCTTATGCTTCTAGGCAGTTGAAAGGTCATGAAAAGAACTACCCTACTCATGACTTGGAGTTGTTAGCGGTGGTATTTGTGCTAAAGATTTGGTGTCACTATCTCTATGGGGTTCATGTTGACATCTTTTCTAATCATAAGAGCCTGAAGTAGATGTTTACTCAAAAAGAGCTAAATCTTAGGCAAAAGAGGTGGCTTGAGTTGCTGAAGAACTATGACCTGAGTCTTCACTACCATCTAGGTAAGTCTAACGTTGTAGTTGATACTCTTTGTAGGTTATCCATAGAGATTCTGGCTCATGTAGGTGAGGATAATTGATAGTTGGTGAAGGACATTCACTGTTTGGCTAGTCTTGGAGTTCGTCTCACGAACTCTAAGGATGGTGGTGCATTTATGCATCCGGTGTTGCAATCATCTTTTGTTGTTGAGATAAAGGAAAAATAGATGTTGGGTCCTAATTGAAGAAGATTAAGAGTAATGTGGGTCAGCAAAAGGTTATTGACTTTGTGATTGATGGTGATGGTATCCTGAGGTGCCAAGGTAGGTTATATGTTCCCGACGTCAATGGGTTGAGGGAAAGGATTTTAGCCGAAACTCATAATCTCATTATTCTATTCATCCTGGTTCTACAAATATGTATCATGATCTCACCAAGTTCTATTAGTGGAACAATATGAAACGAGATGTGGCTAGCTATGTGGCTAAGGCTGCATTTATATTTTTTAAGATTCAGACGTCTGAATCTTAATGCATATCTGAATGACTAGGATGTTGTCTCTAAATCTAAAAACTGAATGATTAAGACTGTTTGTTTTTCAATATCTAAATGTGCAAAAAAAAATTATTTGTACATATAATAAAATAAAAAATACAATTCAAATAGAAAACTAATTATATATCAGCAAAGTATGTAATTTAATATTTATTAGTTGAAAAAATTATTATTGGATTGAAAAAAGTATTTATGTTTGTTAGTGATAGTGGAGATGTTTTGTAATAGTGGTTGAGGTAACAATGATTGATGTTAGTGATTAGTAATGTTAGTGGTGATAGTTATGATGGTTGATTGTAGTGACTGTTATGATAGTGATGGTTGATAGTGGTGGTAGTGGTTGTGATGTGACGTTGCTTGATGTTAATAGTTAAGAGGTGTTGATTGTGATAGATGAAAAATAAATGCATGATGGCTGACGATGTGTTGGTGCTAGTTGGAGATCTTGTTAGTTGTGATGGTGGAGATGGTTGTTAGTAGAGATAAATTGTAGCAATGATAATGATTGAAATAATGGTAGAGGTGGCGTTACTAGTGAGAATGGTCGTGGCCGCCGAAGAATGTGTGAAGTTTTTGATTTATTAGTGGTAGTTAGTGGTGGTGCTAGTTGTGATAAATGAGTTGGACGATAGTAGGAATTGGCTGGTAGTGGTTGATAATAGTGGTGGTGTTAATGGCGGTGGTGGCGATAAATATAATTAGAATAATAGAAGTAGTAGGTGTGGTAACAGTTGACAATAGTGGTTGGTAGCATTATTTGTTGTAGATGGTAGTTGTGATGGTGGAGGTGGTTGTTGTTGGTGGGTGGTGGTTGACAATGATGGTGGTGGCAGAGGTGGTGACTGATGATTATTAATAAAATGGCGGTGAATATTATCCAACACCAAAATACCTCTTCAGACCTATTAAGACTTGATTCTAGATCTGAATGATTAAGACCTATTCAGACCTATTAAGATCTAAAATCTTAATAAAAAACAAATGCAGTTAATGGTCTGAAGCCTGAACCATTCAGATTCAGACCTCTATTAAGTCCAAACAAATAATCCATAAGTGTATGGTGTGTCAACAAGTGAAAGTTGAGCAAATGAGACCCGGTGGTTTGTACCAAGAGATTGAGTTACCCGAATAGAAGTGGGAAGTGATTAACATGGATTTAGTTGCAGGTCTTTCTCGGTGTTGAAATCAATGTGATTCGATTTGGGTCATTGTGTCTAGGATGACCAAGTCCGCTCACTTCTTTTCGGTAAGTACTAGTTATTTGGTGGAGGATTATGCTAAGTTTGTATCTTGCAAAAAATTGTGAAGTTGTATAGTGCTCCAATTTCTATCATTTTGGATCTTGGTACTCTATTCTCATTTCATTTTTGGAAGTTGTTTCAGAAAGGTTTTTGAACTAAGGTATGCCTTAGTACCGTTTTCTACCCACAGTCGGATGGACAAGCGGAGAGGACCATTCAGACATTGGAAGATATGTTTCGTGCTTGCGTGATCGACTATGGTGGTAGTTGGTTCGACCATTTACCTTTTAATAAATATGCTTATAATAATAGTTATCACTCTAGAATTTTTATGGATCCTTTTGAGGCATTGTATGGTAGGAGATGTTGTTCTCCTATTGGGTGTATCAAGTTGGTGAGGGTAAGTTATTTGGCCCTTAGTTGGTTCATCAAGCCTTGTATAAGGTAAAGGTGATTTATGATAGATTGAAAGCCGCTCAAAGCCGCAGAAAGTCCTATGTGGATGTAAGGCATAGGTATTTGGCGTTCAATGTTGGCTATTGGGTATTCTTAAAGGGATCTCCTATGAAGGGAGTGATGTGGTTTGATAAAAAGAGGAAGTTAAGTCCTCGGTCTATTGGTCCGTACTTGATTTTGAAGAGGGTTTGCAATGTTGCCTACGAATTAGAGTTGCCTTCTCCATTCATTCGATTTTCCACGTCTCTATGTTAAAGAAGTCTGTGGGTGATCATTCATCGGTTGTTCCTTTGGAAGGGTTGGATATTTTGGACTCCTTATCTTATAAGGTGGTCCCAGTTGAGATCTTAGATCTTTAAGTTTGTCGGTTGTGAACAAAGGATGTGGCTTCGGTAAATATCCTTTAGAAGAACACTAAGGTTGAAGAGGCTACTTGTGAAGCAAAGGAGAACATGAAGTCCAAGAATCCATTCCTATTTTATGCTCCCAAAATTCATGCAGAAGGTATGTGTTCTTCATCATACTTTTGTTATCAAACTTTGTTAAAGGAAAGGTTGATTTCCTAACATCTTTGTTTTCTAACTTAGCTTAAGGTTAGTTTGATGTGTAATGGTGCGTTAACTCATGCTTGTGCTTGCCTTACCCGTCATTCGAGGATGAATGATCTAAGTGGGGAGAATTGAAACACCTTGGTTTTTACCCTTAGAAAATTCTTGAACATTGAGCTTCTGGACATCAAACTAATTGTGGATACTAGTCGTATAATGTTGTACCAGTTAGGGTCTCTTCTCTCGTATGTAAATCAGTATGGTTTGGTTGGTTTCTGTCCAAGGTATGAATGGAAATCCTACCTCTCATATGTTAGGGTACGAGGTGTACATGGTGAGGTCGTATGATGCGTTAAACTTAGCCTAGTGCATTCTGTCTAAGGTACATGTTAGAGGGTACTTCTCGTATGATAAGATATGAGTTAGACCTTTGTGGTCGTATGTTGGTTAGTATGGAGGTCCAAGATAATGCTGGGGAATGAGATAAGGGTACCACTCGTACCCTAGGGTACGGTTTAGGGGGATGGGTCGTACCCTCCTGTGACAAAGTTTTTAGCTTTTAAGTTGAGCATATTCCAGATATTTCCCACCCCAAAACCCTTAAGTCCCCACATCTTACAACATGTTGTGGCCCCTCATAACCCATTATTGAAAAATCAGACACTCCAAAAACACTCTCTAAACTCTCTCTTAAAGATTGGGGCTAGGGTTCTTCAAAGGTGTTTATCTTGAGGCTTAAGAGTCAAGTTTCTTTCGTGAATCTTCTTGAAAAACGTTTGTGACTCTTCCCTCATTGTTATTTCTCAAATATCATGTGTTTTAAAGCGTGATTATGATTCTTAAATGGTGGTTTTGAAAACTAAAATTGAGGGTTTTGTGCATATGATTGAGTATTATTTACTCTTGGTTTAACTTGTTTTTATACATTTTTTGGTGATGGTTTGCACTTGTAGGTGCTTGGTGATTGTGGTTAAACAAATGGGTCATGGGTTACCCTAAACTTGATGGTTTTTACCTTGATTTTGGCCCTGATAATAGTATGCCCTCAAAGTGTTTGTGAAAATGCCTAATAGAATAAACTAGTCACATGTTAGTGATGTTTTTAACTAAGGCATTGGCCTAATGAATATGCATGGTTGGTAAATGGTTTAGTGAAGCCCTTGTTGGCCATGTAATGATATTAATGGTAACCTTGGTGGTTTAAATTGTTAAATGGGTTTGAGTCCTTAAATATTAACTTGATTTATGTCTTTGTTAGACAATGGGTTAGAGTCCCTAAATTTTGGATTGAACAAGTTTCTTTGTTAGACGATGGGTTTGAGTCCCAAAGTCAAATGAATGAATCGTTGATTGATAATGGTAATGGCATGTGGTATACTTCCAAGTAGCGTTGGTAGGACGATACCAATGAAATGCCTTTGGTAAGTAATTTACTTAATGGTTGTTTATGTGGAATGATGGTTTTTAATTAGGCTTTAAAACGGGATGTGTAGCTGGGCCGTAAAAGTGGAGTCCGAATGACTAACACTTGAAATCGCGCTAGTCGGTGCTGGCGTCTTATGACCGAGTGGTTCGAGTCCCCTGAATGCATATATATGAATGAAAGGTTTGAGTCCCCCATAATAGGTGTATTGGTGCATATGTCACCTTATTTATGTCAAGAGGTTTGAGCCCTCTATATAGGCATATATGGATATGGATATTCTCTGGTTCATACAGTTACTCGCACTAGGGCCCTTCCAGCTAGGGAAAGTTGGGTCTATTTAGCCTGTGGTGCCTTTTTCTATGACGGTCATGCTATACAGCCCAGGTTAATGATTTCAAAGTTCATGTTATCTTGTTCCCTATCCCATCATGGTATAAATATATATGTGTATGTATGTATTGCATTGGTATATGCATTGATTGATTAGTTTTGAACTGTTGGAACTATTTTATCCTTATTCTTGAGTTACGTGCTAGCGCTACAACTGCTAACCTTCATTGATTTTTTATCCCCATGCGATGCAGGTGTTGGTCATACTACATCTCTGACTCAGTAATCGAACTTTGTGAACTACTTGTGTTGACTTGAAGTGGAGATCTTCCATACTTCAGAAGGCTCTATTTCTAGTTTTAGTTTCTTATGTTTTCATTGGTTAGTGAAGGACATTGGTTTTGGCTATGGTTGGGGCATGTCCCAACCGAATGTTGATTTTATTTCTGATAGAGGCTTTGTGACACTACTATAGATTGGGCGGTGTAGGTAGTGGTGTCAGCCTTGTCATTGGTATTGGCATTGGGACTGATACCATATGACTTTATTTGATTTGTGATTATTCCATTTTATTATGGTATGCAAATGTACATGGTTATTATTTTGGTTTTGGTTATGGTTGTTGGTTGGCATTGGATAGTTAGACTTGTTTGGGTTGTCCATGGTCATAGACCTATCCCAAAGTATTTGAGTTGATAGTTACTCTATATTGTTATATGTTCAAAATTTATCTGACTCGAGGTATATGATTGGAAGTTAGATTGGGTATAGGGGGTTGTCTCCGGTCCTTGTTAGACTTGAGATGCCCATTACGACAAGGCCTTGGTTCAGGTTATGTTAGTTACCTTAGCCATGCTTGGAATACCCCCAGTTGTGTGGTGTTGTTCTATTAGTCATGCACTGACAAGGATTATTTCTTATGTTTAGACTATGAGACTGATATCAAGGGGTTATGAGTCATATCTTGCTTATATCCATGATATTGGTGCGGGGAGTCCTTCGCTTGATTCTATTCCTATAGTCCATGATTTTCCTGATGTGTTTCTTACTAATCTACCTAGCCTTCTTCTTGAGCGTGATATTAGGTTTGTTATTGATAGTGAGTCGGGCACCCCACTGATTTCTATGACACATTATCACATGGATCCTATCGGTCTTAATATATTGAATTCATAGCTTCGGGATCTTTTGGGTAGGGTTTTTATTAGGTCGTGTATATTACCTTAGGGTGCTTTAGTATGTTCATGAAGAAGAAGAATGGTTCTATGTGTAGTATTGACTATAGGCAACTAAACAAAGTGACAGTAAATAATAAACTATGTGTACATGTATTGACTACAAGTAACTGGACAAGGTGAGAGTGAATAATAAGTATATGATGCCTTGTATTAATGATTTATTTGACTAGCTTTAGGGAGAAAAAGTGTTCTCTAATATTGATTTGAGATCCAGTTACCATCATTTGAGGATTAAGACAGAGGTCATCCCAAAGATAGCTTTCAGGAATAGCTATGGCTATTATGAGTTCCTGGTGATATCTTTTGGGTTGACCAATCCCCAGCCGCATTTATGGATTTGATGAACTGAGTGCACAGTCTCTAATTGGACATTTTTGTGATCATTTTTATTGATGATATCCTTGTGTATTTGAAGAGTTGGGAGGTGCACGAGCAGAGTTTGAGGACTGTGCTCCAAACTTTGAGAGATCATAAACTTTAGGCCAAATTCTCTAAGTGCAAATTTTGGCACGCGTCCATTACATTCTTAGGACATTTGGTGTCTAAGTATGGGATTATGGTGGATTCAGCAAAGATTGAGGCTATTCATCATTGGGCAAGACCTATATATCCGACTGAGGTTTGTAGCTTTATTAGGTTGGAAGGTTACTACAGGCAATTTGTTGAGGGCTTTACTATTATTATAGCATAAATGACTAGGTTAACTTGAAAGAAGGTTCCTTTGTAGTGGTCCAGGAAGTTTGGATCGAATTCTCTGAAGCTCAAGGGGTTGCTTACTTCAGCTTCTATTTTGACTCTTCCTACTGAGGATCAAAGATTTATTGTATATTGTAATGATTCTAGTATTGGTTTAGGATGTGTCCTAATACAGTAGGGTTGAGTTATTGATTATGCATTGAGGCAGTTTAAGGTCCACAAGTGCAACTATCCCACTCATGATTTAGAGTTGGCAGCGATAGTATTTGATCTCAAGATTTGGAGGCACTATTTGTATAGTGTCAATTGTGAGTTCTATTCCAACCATCATATTCTTCAGTACATAATGACTTAGAGGAAGTTTAATTCAAGATAGCACAGACGGATTGAGTTGTTGAAGGATTATGATATCTTTATTTTGTACCATCCAGCAAGGAAAATATGATAGCAAACATCTTTAGTTGGAAGGCAGTAAGTATGGGTAACTTGTCCTTTAGTTCAGTTTTTGAACAATTGTTGTCTTGGAAAGTTCAGTCCCTAGCTAACTTGATCAAGTTTTACTTGATATTTCAGATTCCAGGAGAATCTTTCCTAGTGCTGAGTCTAGATCTACTTTATTTGAGTTGATTTGGAGTCACAAGTTTAAGGATAGTAGACTTTGTGGCATTCATGATTAGGTTCTGAGGGGAAATTCCAGGAGGTCTACCTTAGATTTAGAGGGTATTTTGAGATATAATGGTCGTATTTGCTTTTTGAGATTAGATACTTGATTCAGTTGATATTACAGGAGGCTCATAACTCTAGATATTCTATTCACCTTGGTACAACTAAGAAGTATAGAGATTTGAGGAATCATTATTGGTAGAGTGGTATGAAGAGAGATATAGTGGACTTTGTAGCTCATTGCCTATGTTTTCAGCAAGTAACGGTTGAGTATCAAAGACCTAGTAGCCTAATTCAGAGATTATCGATTCCTGTGTGGAAGTTAGAGAGAATCACTATGGACTTCCTTAGTTTTTTGCCTCGCCTTCCCATGGTTCCTACGGTATTTGGGTCATTGTAGATTGGCAGACCAAATCATCTCATTTTTGCCCAATATAGATGACTTTTAGTGCTAAGAAGTTCGCTTGCATCTATGTTAGTGAGATAGTTCTCCTATATGAAGCACCTATATCTATTATTTTAGATAGAGTCTTTGTATTTGCTTCTAGATTTGGAGGACTTTTTAGGAGGACTTAGGTACTCGGGTTGACCTCAGCATCGCTTTTGACACTCAGAACAACGGGTAGTCGGAGTGGACTATTCAGGTTCTTGAGGATATGTTGTGCATATGTATTATAGACTTTGGAGGTCAATGGAAGCAACACTTAGCCTTAGAGGAGTTCGCTTATAATAATTGCTACCATTCGAGTATTGAGATAGCACCACTTGAGGCATTATATGGTAGATATTGTCGATCTTTAATAGGTTGGTTTAGGACCTCTAAGGTTAGGCCCCATGGTACAGACTTACTTTGCAAGTCATTGGATATGGTTTGGGTGATTCAGGATAGATTGAGGTCATCTTAGAGTAGGCAAAAGAGTTATGCTAATCATAGACTTCAAGCCTTGAGGTTTGAAGTTGGTAATTGGGTTTTCCTTTCAGTATCACTCATGAAGAGCAAGATAAATATCAACCCCAGGTATACTGGGCCATTTGAGATACTTCAAACAGTTGGGAGGTAGCTTATGAGTTAGCCTTGTCCCCAGATTTTGCAGATGTTCACCAAGTTTTCCATGTCTCTATGTTGTGGTGTTATATCCCGAATGAGTCTCACGTGCTTTGGTAGGACTCAGTATAGTTGGATGAGGGTTTGACCTTCATGCAGGAGCCACTTATCATACTGTCCAGGGATGTCAGGCAGTTGCTCTCTTGAGGTATTCTATTGGTTAAGGTTCAGTGGAGACACCGCCTAGTAGAGGAGGGCACCTAGGAGATCAAGAGCGGGATGCGGGACCAATATCCCCAACTTTTTTAGCCTTCTAATACACCTTGATCATTTACTTTCGTACGCAAAAGTCCTCTTAGTAGTGGATGTTGTAATGACCATGTAGGTCATTTTCTGCATTTCCACACTATTTTACTAGTTAGATCTTTCCCAATTCTTTTCCAAGTCATATGACTTGCTGGAGCTAACAGTCGGCTGTCGGGCAGTTCATTAGTTTTTAGAGCTAATTTCTTGTTTTGAAGTTTTTGTTTATATGAATTGGGTATATGGCCTAAACATCAAGTTAACGTCCTTGTATGCCAATTCTAATAGTTCTATAAGATCCAAAATGTCAAGTTTAAGCTACGAGGACCTTTGGTTCGGGTCCCAAATCTTCCGAACTTATTTTGGGCTATTGGGTAGATTTTGGTCAAAATGGTTAATTGGGTGTGGGACCCACATTTCATTGAAACGAACCTAGATGGAAATTTTGATGGTGCCATTGAGTCCGGAATTTTGAATTTTGTAGGGTAGCATAGTGCATTTGCATTCACAAGATTCCAAACAAATCCCAAGAAACCAATTGGAGTTTTAACACTTCGCAAAAATAGTTGATACCGGATAATAATGTCCTTTGCACTCGTGAGGCCCTTGGACGCATTTGTGAAGGCCAAATGGCTATACTTTGATTGCAATGACCTGGCCAAGTCCGTTGGCAATCGCAATAATGAGCTAGACTTCGTGTTCGTGAAGGATAATCCTGGTCGAATGTCGCGATTGCGATGGGTCCCCTCGATCGCAAAGAAGGGACCCCTGGCAACATATAAAGTTGTGGAACCTAACCCCTTCTTCATTCCCCAAGTCCATAAAATCCTAGGATACATGAAAAATAGTGGAGGTTGGTCATTGGGTGTTTAGAGTGAATTGGAGAGCGCATTGGGAGCATTTTCTCGTCTAAATTTTTGTAAATTTCCATTAATTTCTTAGTTAATTCTCTGATTTAAACTTAAATTCCTAGATTCTATGTAGGATTTTTGAGTGATTATTTATGCTCGAATTTCACCTATTTTTTAGCAAAAATGATCTTTGATCTTGGAGGGACATTTTGATGATTTAAAAGTTGTGATTTCGCGAGCGGACCCCACATGAGAGTTTTAGCACGATTTGGGACCCGAGGCAGTTATATCTAATATGGGTATTGTTATTATAGTATTAATGTGTAGATCATTATTTTGATTTGCGTGGCATCTTTATGGGGCTTCTAAAAACCTCAATTTAGTGAACATTGTTGAGCTGCTTCGGCATACATGTACTCTGTGCATATTTTCCACATGGATTGGGATTTATTATGGTATCAATATGGTATTACTCTAGGTTTGGGTTAGAACTTATGGTTTGGTTGCATGTTTAGTAAAACTTGGAATATTTAGTCAGTCAGAGAGCTGTTTATGGGTAGAATTGATCCATTCATTCTTCCCTTGAGTTAAATTATTGCCATGGGACTTATTTAGACTTATTAACACCTAGTAGTAGAACTTGAAAGTCTTAGTCAAGTTTTGGATAGAAATTACCTTAGTATGGTCTTTTGGGGTATAGTAGCAGGTTCCATCGATGTTATTTTAGGTCAAATATTCTAATTAGCTTCTTGTAGACCTAGGAAACCTTCTCCATCACCTTGCATATAGTTTTGGGCCATAGTAAGATTTTGACATCTTTTGCTAATGCAAACACGAGTACTACTCATGGGTATAGACATTACATAAAGCGATGGAGAAGGCTTCCTAGGTCCTGGCTGTGACGGGTATCTCAAGTCCAACGAGGATTGAAGACCACCCCTTTTGCCTAGTCAAACGGAACACAATATAAGTATAGCAACAGAAATTTTGAAAACATCACAAGATAGATAAGTAGGACTCAAAAGAATTCTAAGAGATCAACAACCAATCCTAAGTCCACAGTAATATCCAGAAAGCCTCTAACCAACCAAATATCAATAAAAGTTTGGACATGCCCCGGATAATAGCCAAAAATAAGTCCAAAGGAATGAGTCAATAACATAAAGAAACCCCAAAATAAAATGAGGTCTTTCAAAGTATGGAAGCTAACCACTTTAATCTGACTCACAAGATATCCCACGATCACTTAGTCACTGCACAAAAAGAGTAGAAGTATTTCTGGTTCCTGCATCGTGTGGGGATACAGCGTCCAGAGACGGTTAGTGGGTTAAGCACTAGCAGGTAACTTTGGGATAGGGATAAAATAAGGTCACGTAAAACCACAGTAAAATTCACATGCACACAGTGTACATACATAATACATATCATGCTGGAATGGGGAACAAGGCTTATAATGCAATTTTAAAACCTTAGCAAGGACTATGTAGCTCAACCGTCATAAAAGGCACCCATGGGATAGATGGGTTCAGCTCCTCCTACTGAAAGGGAACCACTGTGTGTTAGCCACACAAACAAGAGAAAAAATTAAGGAAAAGCTAAAGTCGTAAAGGCAACTAGCCGTCCCAAATATATATATCAAGTGAGACACATGCACACGATCATCAAGACCATACCTCACATAGATAAACATAAGTTTCTAGTATAAGTCATTTGAGACCCACACCTTTACGGCTTTGCTACATAACCCCTATTAAGACCAATTATATCAAGTTTCACATAACCCATTTATTAACCAAAGAACCAACCATTAAGGCACACCATGGGTATCGTCATACCCTTACACTTGCAAGCTTATCCCTATGCCATAACAATCATATTAACTCTGAGGAATTCCTTGACCTCCTTTGTTCATTAAATCAACCATAGCCAACAAGGACTTCAAAAATCCATGTTCATTGTTTAACCGTTTATGCAATGCAATAATATAGGTGAGTAAGTCAAACCAAGTGACAATTTCACAATTCAAAGCAATTTACCAAATGAGTTAAGGGAATGTGATTATACAAAACCAATTCCAAGTACAAAACATTAATTTGGAGGAATACCATGACCCCCATTCCAATTCTCACACCCATTCACCCTACAAGTTCAAAACATTCAATTCAAAGAATGAACAACTCATAAAAACTATGGGAAAACAATTCTAGGATTTCCAAAGCCCTCAATCATATCAGAACCCACATTCAAATTCATACAATTAAACCATTTAAAACACATGTTTTGTATCAAATAAGAATCGGGGAAGAGTAACATGCCTTAGCTACACGAGAATTGGAAAGTAATTTGGAGATTGGGACCGAAAAGATGAATGCACGACAAAACCCTTATGCTTTCTTGAGGTTTTGAGTTTGAGAGTGAAATAATAGATATTTATTTCATGAAAACTGGTGAAAATAGGTTCATATAATGTTGAAAGGTCGTTCATAGGTGAAAATACCTCACTACCCCTCATTCTAGGGAAAATAAAACAAAACAACATGACTTTTACATAGCAGCATGGCACACTGCATATCATGGAGGCTAATCTCCATGCCACGCTGCATATCACGGAGATTATCCTCCATAACACGCTGCTTATCGTGGAGATTATCCTCTGTGACACACCAAAAATGTGGAGTCTCACTTCCTCGAAACACCAAAATGACCCCAAATATCTTTTGAAAATTTTGAAACTCACCCGGATTACCTTTTTAACACCCCTAAGTACATCTCAGGTCAAAAATCAATGTTTCAAAAATGGGAAGGTCAAAAATAAAATGGATAAAATTTTAAGGGGGTTATAATTGTATAACCTAAATTCATTACTAATGCACTCACATATCAAGTAATTGATCGTCAAACCTATGACGAGTTATATTCTTATATTTTTACCGCAGAAATTTTAAGTAATGATGAAATAAATTGTTACGTGAAGTTGTGAAGTAACTGATGTGCACCATTTAAATCTAATTTCTTCCTTCAAATTAGATACTCATAGTTGAAATTTACTGTGTGCATGACATAATGATGATCATCATAATTATTTTGGTATTTTGTTTTGTATATAATATATTTCTTACAAAATATTATTACATAATATTTGAGTATATTGTTATAGAGATGCAATTTTATAAAGAGTGTACCACTATAATAAACATCATTGCTGCTATAAGTAGAATTTTGTTATAGAGAAGTAAAATATATCATGAAAAATTGGTTCCAGTAAAAATTAGGTCATTATAGTAAAATGTCGTTGTAAAGAGGTGACGTTATAGAGAGATCTGACTGTAGTATCAAAATATGTTATCTCTATCAAATCAAAATAATAACATTAGAGTTAGTTACACCCAAAGGTAATAACAAAAGTGAGAGAAAAAACCTATGGTCTCTCAACCCTTTTTTCTACTAAATAATATGGTTATGTACATGTTATTTTAATACAACAATTCAAATCACCAATAAGAAATAATACCATAAAAATCAATTCTGATATTATAATGTCCCTCAAGGTCATTACCTTTATTTATATATATTTGCCGTATGTTGAGCCTTCCCACAGTTGCTACATGTCATTTGTGACTTTTCAGAACTGTTGATTCAGTTATCAGATAATTCGTTTGGGTTTTAGGCTCGTATTCTAATTTTGGAGCTTTCATTATAAAAAAATTGATCTCGAATCGAAACTCTTAGTAAACAACATTAGATGAGAATTCTGGCACCATCATCTTTGAAATGTTGATTTTAGGCTAGGAAAACCCTTGGTTCAGGTCCTCAGGCATCCGGACTCATTTCGGGCTATTAGGTGGATTTTATGAAAATAGAACTATAGGTGTGGACATCACATTTAGTCAAAAGGATCTTAAATGAAATTTTTGATGATTTCATTGAGTCCAAAATATCAAATTTTCTATGATAGCATAGTTTGTTTCCGCGTATGGGGTTTTGAACGAATCTCGAGCACCCGATCGAAGTCCATTTTGGACTTAGCAAAATCTGATACATGATATCTAGTATGATCGCTTTAGCGGTCATGGAGCTGCTTTACCAGCAATCGCTTTAGCGTCCATGAGCCATTTAGAGGCCTTTTCTATTTGGATGAGGTCTGTTTTAGCAGTTAAGTACCACTTAAGCTGACATCACTTTAGCGGACAGTAGACCACTATAGTGGTTCCCGCATCCATGCCCTGATAGCGGACTTGTGCCAGTTAAGCAGACAAGTGGCCTCTTTAGTGGCACCTGGGGATTATAAAATCCCCTTCTTCACCCGATTGTTTATCATTTTCTTCACAATTTTGAGAGTTTAAAGAGAGGAAAAAATGGAGAATTATCCATTCAAACTAAGGTAAGTTAGCCTAACACTCCTTGGTCATTTTCCAGTATTTTTTCCATCAATTTTCACCCACTTGGTGATAAATTCTTAGAAATTAGGGGGGTGTTTGGTGTGAAGGAAAAAATTTTCCTAGAAAATAAGTTGGTTTCTTACTTATTTTCTCATAATTGGTTCGTGAGTGAAAAATATTTTTCAAAAAATATTTTCTAATGTTTGATTGGTGGATGAAAAGATATTTTTAAGAAAATACCTTTTTATGTTTATCTAAAGATTAGAAAATACGTTTTATAAAAATAATTTTTGATTCCGAAAAATATTTTTTTAGGGTGAGTTCTATAAGGAAAAGGATACAGTTTTTAGGAAACTAAGTTGTTTCTTACTTATATTTTTGTGTTCGTAACTCAAGTAGAAAAATATTTTTCTAAAATTATTTGTATATATTTAATTAAAAATAATGAGAACGAATAAGGTAAAAGTGGTGGGATAAGGAAAAGGTTTGAAACATTTTTTTAAAAAATATTTTTTTAAGAGAAGGGGGTCGGTAGGTTGCGGGAGGTGTCATAATAGGTGACAAGGGTGGGGGAAGAAAATTTTGAATTTATTTTAAAAAATAAATTAGGGAGGGGGCTAGTAGGGGTTGAGGATTGGGACAATGGAGTTAGGGTGGGTTAGTAAAAAAATTGAATTTAGAAAAAAAATAAAAAAAAATGGAGGGGGTGGGAAGGGTGGGGGATCGAGGAGGGGTGGAGTAAGAGAAAAGTTTAAATTTTTTTAAAAAAAATTAAATACTTTTTTAGAGGAGGGTTGGTAGGGGTAGGGGATGGGATAAGAAAAAAATTTGAAATATTTTTTAAAAAATAAATTTTGGGGGGTGGATGGGGTAAGGGTAGAAAAGGTATCACGACCCGACCCCTGGCCTGGCCATGGCGGATATCTCAAGCCCATCATGGACCGGAGACCACCCTCTTAGCCTAACCTCAAGAGAACAATAATAACAACAAAGCTAAATCCATTTAAACAGTAATAAGAGATGAATAGATAACTCAAAAGACGACTAAGAATCAAAACAACAACTAGCGCACATTTGTCTATAATAGCCTCTAAAACCAGAATAGAAACTAAGTCGGGACATGCCCCTGGCCATTACCAAAGAAAATAATCCATCACTACTAAGTCAATAAAGAAGGAACAGTAAACTGATAAGGCCTTCCGAAGGATGGACGCTCACCACTTCACAGCAACTCAACAGATGTGCTAAACCACCTAACGCGGCACAGGAGCAACAAAAAACTCTTTGAAACCTACATCATGTAACGATGTAGCGTCTTAGGAATGTCAATAGGATAAGTACGGGCATATAACTAGGGAAAGTGATAAAATAAGTCCATGTCTAAAATCTGTCTAAACCACATGCACACATTTGGATAAACGTGTTAGGTTGTCGGGATAGAGTAAAGGGTTATGAACATGAGATTTTAAAGATTTAACCAGAGCTGTATAGATTGATCCGTCCTAAAGGCACCCTGGGCAATATGGGTTCAGCTCCCCCTACTGAAAGGTCCTAGTGCACATTAGCCACATAAACCGAGGAAAATTGAGGGAAAACTAAAGCCACCACGGCAATAGCAATTCCAAATATATATATATATATATATATATATATATATATCAAGTGTGAATCAAGCACACGGTCATATAGACGCCCAACTCCAGGAAACATGATTTTCATTGTTCGTCTCCCAGGACTTACACCTTCATGGTGAGCTACACAATCCCCTTTAAGCCCAAATTAAAATAATTTGCACAAAAAAGCAACCAGTAACCTAGGAGTCATTCATTAAGGCATTTATCACTTGGTATCGTCATACCATTATGCTTGCAAGCTAATTAAATGTGCCAAACCAATCCATATAACCACATAGACCACCAAGTTCCATTTAAAATCCAAACCATTGCCACCAAGGCTATCTAAATTTATTTTTGTAACCATTTATCCATTAATGCAATGCATTGGGTTTAAAAACAAGTTAAACCATGCAATTTTCCATATTCAGGATCAAGTTTACAAAGCGAGTTAAGGTTAATATGAATTTCAAGCCAAAATTTATTTAATTTAGGGAAACTCATGTCCTCCATTGCAATCATTTAAATAATGCACCAATTCAATCCCAAAAACATCAATTTAAAGCATGAATAATCAATTTAAAATATAGGACAAGTAATTAATTAGTAACAACCAAAACCCTTTCAACAAAATTTCAAAACCCACAATTTAAATCACATAAAAATCCATTCAATTGATGACATAATGTAAAATTAAAGCTTAGGAAAGAGAAACATGTCTGAAATATACAGGAAATTAAAGTTAATTCAAAGTTTGGAGCCCGGATGATGGACTCATTGAAAAACCCTTATGTTCTTGGGCTTTAAGTTTGAGAGAGAAAAAGAATGATTTGATCTTTTGAAACTGAAGGAAATGGTGTCATTTTATGTTTAAAGGTCGTATAAGGGGTAAAAAGACTAAAATCCCCTCACCCCAAGTGAAAAAATCAAAAACTGGAAGAAATTAAAATATTGGCGTGGCACGCCAATATCGTGGAGGTTAGCCTTTGTTCCACACTAATATCACGGAGGTTAACCTCTGTGACACGGATTTAACGTGGACCCTCGCTACCACGAGGTCTCAAAATGACCCCAAACCCCTTTCGATAAATTTAAAAAAAATTTAAAACATCCTTTTAACATCCCTAAATATAATTCAAGTCAAAAATCGATATTACGCACGCAGGAGGGTCAAAAATACAATGATCAAAACTTTAAGGGATCTTACATTATCCCCCCTTAGGATCATTTATCCTCGAATGTTAAGTTAAGACACTTTCAGCTCGAGAATAATAAGAATAAACCAGAATCAAATGACAAACTCGGAAAGTGACAAGAGGAAAACAAAACTCATACCTTAAGAACTTTTATCCAACCGGGGGAACGAGAGCGGATACTTGGCCTTCATATCCTCCTCAGCTTCCCCTGTAGCCTCTTATATATTTTGATTTCTCCAAAGAACCTTCACCAAACTTACATCCTTTGTCCTTAATCTACAAACTTACCTATCTAATATCTCAATTAGGATTTCCTCATAAGACAAGAAATTTATAACACCAACATCTTCAATAGACACTATCAAAGAAGGATCACCCACACAATTTTTTAACATGGACACATGAAAAATAGGATAAATTGAAGATAAACTTGCAGGCAAATCTAAATCATACGTTATATTCCCAATCCTTCTATAAATCTGGTATGGACCAATGTAATGGGGACTGAGCTTCCCCTTCTTACCAAACCTCATGAATCCCTTCATAGGAGACACCTTTAAGAATACCCAATCACATACTTCAAACTCCAACTCTCTTCGCCTCACATCCGTATAAGACTTTTGGAAACTTTGAGCAATCCTTAGTCTTTCTCCAATCACAAAACCTTCTCCATAGCTTGGTGAACAAAGTCAGGACCAAATAACCTAGTCTTACCAACATCAAATCACCTAATAATAGACATACACCTGCTACCATAAAGAACCTCAAAAGGAAATATCTAAATGCTAGAATGATAAGGGTTATTATAAGCAAACTCAATTAGAGGCAAAGCGAACTTATGTCGTAAGACTTAAGCAATTCGATCCATCGTATCTACCTGAGATTCAAATCCTTCTAAGTAAACACATACTACAAGATCTAATGGTCTAAATAGATATCCATATGCACCCCATACAGATAATAACGTCAGACTTTAAAAGCAAAGACCACATCCATCAACTCTAGATCGTGAGTTGGATAGTTCCTCTCATAAACCTTAAGTTGCCTAGAAGCATAGGCCACAACCTTACCATACTGCATCAAAACATAACCCAGTCTAACATAGGATGCATCACAATATACTATAAATCCATTAGTACCCTCGGGCAAGGTCAAAATTGACGCAGAAGTCAACTTATCCTTCAACTACTCAAAACTACCCTCATAAACATCAAACCACAAAAACTTTACCTTTTTCTAAGTTAGCTTCATCAATGGAGCAGCAATAGATGAGAAACTCTCCATAAATCTCCTATAATACATAGCCAAGACCAGGAAGCTCCTAATGTCGGTTGGAGTCATGGGTCTAGGCCATTTCTTAAATGCCTCAACTTTTTATAAATCCATCTTGATCCCCTCACTAGAAACAACATGCCCAAGAAAAGTCATAGAATTTAGCCAAAACTCACACTTAGAAAATTTTGCATATAATTTTTGGTCCTTAAGAATCTGCAACACAATTGGGAGGTGATTGGCATGATACTTCTCACTCTTAGAGTACACCAAGATGTCATCAATGAAGACTATCATAAACAAATCCAAAAACTGCCAAAACACTCGATTTATAAAATCCATAAATACAGTAGGAGCATTAGTTAGCCCAAATGGCATAACCAAAAACTTATAGTGACCATATCGGGTTCAAAAAGTAGTCTAGGGAATATCGTCCTCCCTAGTTTTCAACTGATGCAGCCCGAACGAAGATCAATCTTAGATAAGCATCTAGAACCCTAAAGCTAGTTGAAAAGGTCATCAATCCTAGAAAGAGGGTACATATTTTTCATGGTGACCTTATTCATCTAATGATAGTCTACATACATCTAAAGAGACCCATTTTTCTTTTGCACAAAAAGCATAGAATCACCTCATGGAGAGACACTAGGATGAATGAACCCTTTATCAAGAAGATCTTTCAATTTCTCCTTTAGCTCCTTTAGTTCAACTGGATCCATTCTATAATGAACAATAGAAATAGGATGACTATCCGATAGAAGATCAATCCCAAAATCTATTTCTCTATCGGGAGAAATTCTGAGAAGATCATAGGGAAACACTTTAGGAAATTCATTAACTACTGATTGCAAAGAAGGTCTTTCAGAGTCAGAATCCTTAACCCAAACTAGATGATATAGACACCCTTTTGAAATTAATTTCTGAGCTCTTGGATAGGAAATAAACCTCCCTTAGGATACTAAGAAACTCCTCTCCCATTCTAATATCGGCTCACTCGAAATAAATCAATAATGATTACATTTATTGAACAAGGGTGTAATAGAAAGATTTTGTTCAAACTATTCTTGAAGGGTTAAATGAATAAGTATTTAGAAATGGAAGCTCAACCCAAATAAAGAAAATAAAAAAGAAATAAGGGAGTAGTTGTTTCTATTTACTTGTCCAATTTATGAAATCAAAAAAAAATTATCACATTCTTTCAATATTACTCATATCATTTAATGACTATATAAAATATAACTAGTTAAATCTAGATTTTCAAAGCATAATTAATTAGTTAGTTTAGAAAAATAAACCCCTAATAAATATTTTTCTGAAGGGAGTACCAAGTCAACATGGTGAAGTAAATCGGAACGGAGGAAGTATCAAATTTTTTCTAGTTAAACACTACTATAACAAATTAATGGTAATATTTCTAAGAAATTAATTACTCTGGCATTTTATAATATATTGAGTCTTTTACAAATAATGGTTAAGATTGAGTTTATTCAACTTTTAGGGAGTAATTTGATTTTCATGTTACTTGATTTCTCAAATTTGAAACTGACTATTAAACTTTGCACAGGAGATTTATATTGAAGCAATCTATTGTATTAGCTATAGTTTTTGTTTTTAATTAATGTTAGTTAGTTTGTTAATTCGGTTAGTTTATGGTGGGGTATTTAGTTCATTAGTTGTGTCCAGTTGGCAAGCACCAGTTGGTGATTGTATATAATGCTCAATAATCAAAGGACAACATATGAGTTCTCATTTTCTCCCAATTCCTCATTCACCCTTCATTTCTCTCTAATAGAGATTATTTACATATCACCCAAGTTCTCATCAATGGTATTTGATTATCAAATTGTATTACAACCAGCTAGATTTATCGATACTTCAAATCTATAGAGTTTTCAGTTATTATTTTTAAGCTTTTTGCATTTGTAATATTTGAGTTTTATAGATTTGTGGTTTCTAAGTTTCTGTATGTATTCGATCGACACATGCAATAGGTTACTTTATCTAATTTGAAATGACCCAGGATTTGTCCCTTGAAACTTCCTCGAGCCTTGAGCTCACTGTCCTATTGATGACTCACCATACGAGTCGTATGGTGCAGTTATGGGTCTAGGGACCAAAGTGGTAACCAAACCCGTGTGTTACTGGCCAAGTTTTGTCCTAGTTACAAGAGACTCCTCATGAGTCATATGATCATATAAAAAATGGTTAATGTTCAGTTGTATGTTGTCCAGCGTCCAAACCCTTGGTGTTCTGTGTTGGTCACGACTAGACCATATGAGTCGTGTGATCTAGTGATGAGTGGGACTAGGAATTCATAAGTTAGACAGTGTGTGGTGTCCTAATTCTCTGTCTTAGTGATGACTCAATGGTAAGATTCATATGTTGTGGTGACGAGTCGATAACTTGACTCGTAACCATAGATGGGATTTTACAACTTTAAGCTGGTGGCACTTTGGATATTTCCCATCCGAAGCCCTTAAGACCCCACGTATTATAACACCATTTGGTCATCCATTATAAACTTTACAAGATTAAAACACTCTATAAACTCTCTCTCAAACCTCTCAATAAAGATTGGGCTAGTGTTTATTCAAGTGGTCATCTAAGGGCTTAAGGATCAAAATTCTCTCTGTTAATATTCATAACTCAGGCATGTGACTCTTCCCTCATTGTTAGTTCACTAAAACCATATCTTTAAAACATTGTTCATGAGTCATTATGGTGGTTTTGAAAAACAAGGTTGAGGGATTGAATGAATATTGTTGGGTATTGCTTTCTCGTGATTTAATTTATGATTATGCATGTTTTAATAATGGTTTTCCACATGTGGGTGCATGAGAATTGTGGTTTAACTAAAGGGTCATATTTAACCCTAAATATGATGGTTTTTGGTTTTGGTATTGGTATTGGTATGCCCTCAACATGTTTGTGAAATTATCAATGAGAATGATCTTGTTACATGATGAATTGTGTTTTGAACTAAGGCATTGGCCTAAGAATGTTAATGGTTGGTAAATGGTTTTATGAAGTCCTTGTTGGCCATAAATTGATTTGAAACACTAAATGGGCTCGAGTCCCTAAATGTTGAATTGAATTGACTTCTTTGTTAGACAATGGGTTCAAGTCCCAAGATGATTAATAATGGTTATGGCATGTTGAACGCTTGCAAGTGGGGCTAGTATGACGATACCAACGGAATGCCTTTGGTATGTAATTGGATTAATGGTTGTGTATGTGAAATGAATGTTTAAATTGGGCTTTAAAGCGGAATGTGTAGCCGGGCCGTGAAAGTGGAGTTTGAAGGACCAACTCTATAAACCACGCTAGTCGGTGCGGGTATCTATATGACCGGGTGGTTTGAGTCCCCCGATATGAACATATGAATGTAAGGTTGGACTCCCCCATATTGTATATATATTTTTGTTGAAGCCACCTTGACTATGCCGGGAGGTTCTAGTCTCCCATAAAGCAGAGGCGGTGCTAGGATTTAAATCTTGGGGGTTCTAAAATTTAGAATGAGACAGTGACCTCAAGCTAATATATAATAACCGTCAAACTAATGAGCGAGTATCTAGATTTAATAAATATTTAAAAAGCAACAAATCACTTAATACTACATAAAAATACAAAATATCATCATTACAATTGTACTCAATGTAGAGAGCCTTCATAGCTTTTTACTGTAGCTATTCACATTTAAATGGAAAATGCAACATCTTACTTACGCGCATTGTATAACGCATCTATAGTCGATGTCTTTTCCCTTTCCAGACAATAGAAAATTCTTTACAATTCAAAGAACATGATTTTTGTTTTGCACTATTTAAGTAGTGTGAATTATAGATAGTTTAACCTTTTATAATCTGAATTCCTGTTTCTTAGTGATATTCCACTATTAAAACAATTGGGTAAAATAAAATTAGCGGTTGAGTAAGTAGTAACAAATAATAATAGTAGGAGGTTATTTGATGAAAAATAAAAAAAATTAGGAAGTAGTCATGTTCCCTTCATTAGTTACTGATAAAATGGGCATACACACACTTCATACTTGTGATGTTGAATACTGGCATACACACACTTCATATATGTGATGTAGAATATGTATAATTTATTCATATAACATATAAGCTTAGAGATTAAAATTTTGAAAATTGATCACTTCATTTATAGGTAAGAGGTTGCTTAATTTTTATATAGTCTAGGGTGGTACTATGAAAATTGTTTCAGATAGTGGTGATACATACAACCTGGTACTTGTTTCCATGGTTCATTAAACTTAAAAAAAATCTACTTAAAAATAAATATGCACAGGTAGCAAGATTCGAAACCACAACCTCGTGTGCAGAAAGTTTTCTTAGATTCCTAACCACTGAACCATCATCCAAGATTTGCTTATGGGTTCATAGGTTTATACCTATATATTATAACTAAATTTCTAATACAAATACAAAGTCTACGTAAATGTTACTGGGTTCATCTAATCCCCCCTAATATACTGTAGCTCCACTCCTACCGTAAAAGCATATATGGATATAGATATTTTTTGGTTCGTATGGATACACGCACTGGGCACCTTCCAAGTAGGGGATATTTGGGCCCACATATCTCGTGGATGCCTTGTTATATGAAGGTTACGCTACACAGTCCAGGTTAAGGTTTTTGAAGTTCATGTTAAGCCTTGTTTCCTACCCAGCATCTGGTATTGTATATATATATATGTATTTTATATAATATTATACATTAAATGTTATATTGGTTTTGAACTGTTATCAGGCATTATTTTATTCCTCTATTCCTGAGTTACAAGCTAGCGCTTCAACCGCTAACCATCTCCGAACATTGTATACCCACGCGATGCAGCACCGAAATTTCTTCTACTTTTCCTATACAGTGTTCAGGTGCTCGAGTTAGTTCATGAGTTGACATTGAAATGGTGAGCTTTCATACTTCGTAAGGCTTCATTTCATGGTCCTTATTTTCATGTCTTAGACCTTATTTAGACCTTAATTTGGCTACTGTTAAAGGCATGTCCAAACATTTTATTGTCTTTGGTTATGTAGAGGCTTTGTTGGACTACTGTAGACTTGGATGGTTTGGTTGATTATGTCGATGATGGATGATTGTCCAATTACCAATGGATGGTCTAGACACTTAATAAATTGATATTAGTTATGTTATATGTTATCCTGTTATATGTTCAGAATTCATCCGATAATGGAGATTGTTGTATTGGTTGGGTTAGTCAAGAGGGTGATCTCCGGTCCACGTGGGACTTGAGATACTTTGGGTCATGACAAAGGTAGTATAAAAGCCCTAGGTTCATGGTAAATTGGGTGTCCATAAAATTGTGTTATGTAGTGTCTCTTTTATGGGTATGTAGCAAACCACACTTATGAGAGAGAGGCTAGGAGATATTTAGGAATGTTTGTCTTTCTTATTGTCTTACTTCGAGCTATAGAGTCTAAGGTCTTGGATTCCTCTAATTCTCATTTTCTCACTTTTTTTAGATCATGGGTGTCAATAAAGTTGTGTAATGTAGTGTCTCTTTTATGGGTATGTAGCACACCACACTTATGAGAGAGAGGCTATAAGATATTTAGGAATGTTTCCCTTTCTTATTGTCTTACTTCGAGCTATAGAGTCTAAGGTCTTGGATTCCTATAATTCTCATTTACTCACTTTTTTAGATCATGCCTCCCAGATAATCTATAGCTCAGGGAAACTACTATGTTCTTCTTAGGGACACTGTTGATGGGACACACCCTATTTTTTGGGTTCAAACCCGATCTAGGGGTCCAGTTCCTGATTGACCTCCTAGAGTTCCATCAATTCTCTTTATCCCTTCTCGAGCTCTTTAAGATAATGTGCAAAATGCTAAGTTTTGTCAGTCTATTCATATGTTAGCTCAATTGGTAGCTTCTCAGTCTGAGCATAGAACTCAATCTTCTGAGGCCACAAGGGTTGGCCAATTCATGAGGTTGAGTCCTTAAAGTTTTAGTGGTGTTAAAGTTGAGAAGGATCCTCAAGATTTTATTGGTGAGATGGATAAGATCCTCTGGATTATGCATGCATCATATGTTAGTGGTGTGGAGTTTACTACTTATCAATTGAAGAATGTGGCAAACTAATGGTATAAGGAGTAGGAACAGTCCAGGGGAGACTATGTTGACTATGCACTTTGGGATGATTTCTCTAGTGCCCTTTTGGACTGCTTCTACCCTCAGCATTTGAGGGAGGCAAAAGCAGAGGAATTTATGAATCTTAGTCAAGATAGGATGTTGTTCAAGGAACATGCCTTGAAATTCTATCAGTTGTCCAGGTATGCTCCAGAGTTGGTGTCTAGAATGAGAGCTACAATGCATAAGTTTGCATCTGGTTGTACCGTGAGTTGATTCTGGAGAGTAAATCTACCATGTTGAATAGGGACATAGATATTTCTCGGCTTGTGGTGTATATACAGTAGGTTGAGGAAGACAAAAAAAACAAGCTGAGATTGGTGAAAGACAGAGTAAGAAATTTAGATTTTTTAATCAGGGAGGAGGCAAGCAATAGAGTGGTAGAGATGAGGGAAAGTAGCCTAAGAAGAAGTGGAGGAGATTTGGTTCTTTCTCTCTGGTTAGTACTTCTTACATAAAGCCCTCAGGTGGTTATTTTTCTCAGCATGATGGAGCGTACAGGGCACAGAATATTCAATCTTAGGCTGGTGAGGCTAAGTCTTCTCCATTATATCCTCCTTGTAGATTTTGTAGTCAGTTGCACTGTGGCTAATATGAGAAGAGGAGAAACCGATATTTTAATTATGGTCAGATTGGTCATATGCAGTGTGATTGTCCTTCTAGGGTTGCTTTTGGGGCCAATAAGGTTCATGTTTCATCTTTATCATCTCCTACACTAAAGGGAGTTACATTTACTTTGGGTATAGGCACTGGCCAGAATTGCTTATATGCTCTTGATTGTCGTCAATACTCTGAGGCATCTCCGAATGTCGTTACTGGTACGTTGAAACTCTTTTCCCGTGATGTGTACTATTTACTTAATCTAAGGTCCACTCTATTTTATATGACCCCATTTGTGGCTGTGTATTTTGGTTTTGGTTCTGAGTGTATTTCTGATCATTTTTTTGTTTCTACCTCATTGGGAGACTTTATGGTTGCTAGAAAAGTCTATAGGGGGGTATCTATTGGTAATAGAGAAACTCTGGTGGATTTGATAGAGTTAGATATGGTTGACTTTAATATTATTTTAGCGATGGACTGGTTGCACTCGTGCTATGCTTCTGTAGATTGTCAGACCCATAAGGTCATTTTAAATTCCCTAATGAGATGGTTATTAAATGGGGGGGTGGTTCCCTAGATCCTAAGGGGAGGTTCATATCATATCTTAGAGCCCAAAAGTTAATTTCTAAAGAATGTCTCTATCATCTGGTTTGGGTTAATGATTCTAATATAGAGGGTCCTTCTTTACATTCTGTCCCAGTGGAGAATAAATTTCTTGAGGTCTTCCCTAATGACCTTCCTGGTGTTCCTCCTAATAGGGAGATTAATTTTGGTATTGACCTTGTTCTCGGCACACATCCTATCTCTATTTCCTTATATAGAATGGCTCCAGCTGAGTTGAAGGAGCTTAAGGAGAAACTAAAGGATCTTTTAGATAAGGGTTTCATCTGTCCTAGTGTGTGCCCGTAGGGTGAACCTATCTTGTTCATGCATAAAAAGAATGGTTCCCTTTGGATGTGTATTGGTTATCAGCAACTGAACAAGGTAACGGTAAAGAATAAGTACCCACTTCCGAGAATTGATGATCTTTTTTATCATCTTCGGGGTGCCAAATTCTTCTATAAGATTGATCTTCGATCCAGGAATCATCAATTAAATATTAGGTAGATGGATATCCCTAAGACATCTTTCCGTACTCGGTATGAGCATTTTGAGTTCTTGGTGATGTCTTTTGGCTTAACCAATGCCCCTGTGACATTTATGGACTTGATGAATAGGGTCTTTCGTCAGTTTTTGGATTTATTTATGATTGTCTTCATTGATGACATCTTAGTGTACTCTAAGAGTAAGGAGGACCGTGTTGATCATCTCCACCTTATGTTGCAGACCTTAAAAGATCAGTAATTGTATGATAAGTTCTCTATATGTGAGTTCTGCGTTAATGTTGTGACTTATCTGGATCATGTTGTGTCTAGCGAGGGGATCATGGTAGATCCTCAGAAAGTTATTATGGTTATAAGGTGGCCTAGACCCACGACTCCTACTGATATTTGGAGTTTCATGGGTTTAGTGGGTTATTATAGGAGGTTCGTTGAAAGTTTTTCTTTTATTATTGCTCCATTGACCAAGTTGAATCGGAAAAAGGTGGAGTTCTTATGATCTGATGCTTGTGAGGGTAGCTTTGAGAAGTTAAAGGATAAGTTGACTTAACATCCGATCTTGACTCTGCCTGAAGGTATCGAGGGTTTTGTCGTCTATTATGATGCATCCCAGGTTGGTTTGGGCTGCGTGTTGATACAGCATGGCAAGTTGGTTGCTTATACTTTTAGACAGTTGAAGGTTCATGAAAAGAATTATCCGACTCATTACTTGGAGTTGTTTTTCATGGTGTTCACATTGAAAATCTGGTGTTACTATTTATATGAGGTCCATCTTGATATCTTTTCTGATCATAAGAGCTTATAGTACGTGTTCACTCAGAAAGAACTTAATCTCAAGCAAAGGAGGTATCTTGAGTTGCTGAAGGACTATGATATGAGTTTTCACTACCACCCAGGTAAATCTAATGTAGTTGTTGATGCTCTTAGCAGGTTGTCAATGGGTATCTTATCGCATGTGGATAAGGATAAGCGGGAATTAGTAAAGGATATTCACTATTTAGCTAACCTTGAAGTTCATCTCTTGTACTCTGAGGATGGTGGTGTGTTTGTGCAACAAGTGGTGCAATCATCTCTTGGTTTTAAAATAAAGGAGAAATGGGTGTTAGACCCTCTCTTGATGAAGATCAAAGATGAAGTGGGTAAGCAAAAAGTGATGGACTTCGAGGTCGTGATGATGGTATCTTGAGGTACCAAGGAAGGTTGTATGTTCCCGACGTTGATGGGTTGCAAGGCAGGACCTTGGCCGAGGCCCATAAGTCGTGGTATATGGTTTATCTCGGTTCAACAAAGATGTATCATGATCTCAAGGATATGTATTGTTCGAACAATATGAAGCGGGAAGTGGCCAACTTTGTGGCTAAGTGTACGATGTGTCAGCAAGTGAAGGTAGAGCACATGAGGCTCGGTGGGCTAATCCATGAATTGAATTATCGATGTGTAAATGGAAGATAATTAGTATGGATTTCCTTATCGGTATTCCGTGGTTGCAGAATCAGTGTGACTCTATTTGGGTCATCATGGATACGATGACTAAGTCTGCTCACCTCTTTCTAGTGAGGACTAATTTTTATGTCGAGGTTTATGCGAAATTATTCCTTTAGGAGTTTATAAATTTGCATGATATGCCTATCTCGATTATCTCGGATCGTGGTATTCAGTTCTCATCATATTTGTGGAACTCATTTCAGCGTAGTTTGGGGACTAAAGTGAGCCTTAGTACCGCCTTTCACCCACAGTCGGATGGGAAAGCAGAAAGAACTATTTAGACTTTGGAAAATATGCCACAAGTTTGTGTAATCAATTTTGGTAATAGTTGGTAGGATCGTTTACCTCTCATTGAATTTGCCTATAACAATAGTTACTATTCTAGCATTGGTATGGCTCCATTTAAGGCATTGTATGGTAGGGTGTATAGATCTCTTATTGTATAGTTCGACGTTGGTGAAGCAGAGATGTTTGGCCCAGATTTGGTTCACCAAGCTATAGAAAAGGTGAAGGTGATTCGGGATAGGCTTAAGACCACGCAAAGTCGCCAAAAGTCCTATGTGGGAATTTAAGGATGGAGATTGGATGTTCTTATAAGTGTCTCACATGAAGGGAGTAATGCAGATTGGGAAGAAGGGGAAGCTTAGTCCCCGGCATGTGGTCCCGTATGTGGTTTTAAGAAGGGTTGGAGCGCTGCGTATGAATTGGAATTTTCTTCAAGCATAAGTTTCATTCATTCAGTATTCCATGTGTTCATGTTGCAGAAATACTTAGGTGATCCTTCATTGGTTGTTCCCTTAGAGAACATTCGTATTTAGGATTTTTTGTCCTATGATAAGCTCCTATGAGGATCTTGAATCGTCAAGTTCATCGATTACAAATGAAAGACATGACTTCGATGAAGGTTCTATGGCAGAACCAAAAGTTCAGGAAAGCTACTTGGGAAGCCGAAGAGGACATGAAGTCCAAGTATCCATTCCTATTCCCTATTCTGGAAATTCATGCTTGAGGTATGTGTGTATTCTTAATATCTTGGTTTTCTTATTTTGTTAAAGGAAAGATTGATTTCCTTGGTATCTTTGTTTTCTAACTTAGTTAAAGGTAAGAGTAGAGATGTTTGGGGTTTAATCGTGCTTGTGTTGCCCTATCCCTTCATTCGAGGATGAATGATCCTAAGTGGGGAAGACTGAAACCCCCAGGCTTTGGCCCTTGAAACTTCCTCAAGCCTTGAGCTCACTATCCAATTGATGACTCACCATACGAGTCATATGGTACAGTTACCGGTCTAGGGACCAAAGTCGTAACCAAACCAGTGTGTTATTGGCCAAGTTTTTTCCTAGTTACGAGAGACTCCTCATAAGTCGTATGATTATGTGATGAGTGGTTAGGGTTCAGTCGTATATTGTCCAGTGTCCAAGTCTTTGGTGTTCTGTGTTGGTCACGACTAGACTATATGAGTCGCATGGTCTAATAATGAGTGGGACTAGGAATTCATAAATTGGACAGTGTGTGGTGTCCAAATTCTCTGTCTTGGTAATGCATCAATGGTAAGAGTCATATGTTATTGTGATGAGTAAATGGCTTGACTCGTAACCATAGACATGATTTTATAACTTTAAGATGGCAGCACTTTGGATATTTCCCATCCCAAGCCCTTAAGACCCCACGTCTTATAACATCTTTTGTCCATCCATTATACACTTTACAAGATTAAAATACTCTCTAAACTCTCTCTCAAACCTCTCTAGAAAGATTGGGCTACTGTTTCTTTAAGTGGTCATCTAAGGGATTAAGAATCAAAATTCTCTCCATGAATCTTTGTAACTCAGGCATGTAACTCTTCCCTCATTGTTAGTTCACTAAAACCATATGTTTAAATATTGTTCATGAGTCATTATGGTGGTTTTTAAAAACAAGGTTGAGGGTTTGAATGAATATTGTTGGGTATTGCTTTCTCGTGATTTAATTTATGATTATGCATGTTTTAATAATGGTTTTATACATGTGGGTGAATGGGAATTGTGGTTTAACTAAAGGGTCATGTTTAACCCTAAATATGATGGTTTTTGGTTTTGATATTGGTATGCCCTTAACCTGGGTAATGAAATTGTCAATGAGAATGATCTTGTTACATGATGAATTTTGGTTTGAACTAAGGCATTGTCCTAAGAATGTTAATGGTTGGTAAATGGTTTTATGAAGTCCTTGTTGTCCATAAATTGATTTGAAACACTAAATGGGTTCGAGTCCGTAAATATTGAAATGAATTAACTTCTTTATTAGACAATGGGTTCGAGTCCCAAGATGATTAATAATGGCTATGGCATGTTGTATGCTTGTAAGTGGGGTTGGTATGACAATACCAGAGGGATGTCTTTGGTAAGTAATTGGATTAATGGTTCTGTATGTGTAATGAATGTTTTAATTGGGCTTTAAAGCAAGATGTGTAGTCGGGCCGTGAAAGTAGAGTCCAAATGACTAACACTGGAAATCATGCTAGCTGGTGCGGGTATCTATATGACCAGAAAGTTTGAGTCCCACAAAATGAATATATGAATGGGAGGATCGACTCCCCCATAATGTATATATATTGGTGCTTAAGTCACCTTGACTATGTCGGGTTGTTCGAATCCCACATAAAGGCATATACTGATATAGATATTCTCTGGTTCGTACGGCTACACGCACTGAGGCCCTTCCAGCTAGGGGAGAATTGGGACCATATAGCCTGTGAATGCCATGTTAAATGAAGTTTATGCTACACAGCCCAGGTTAAGATTTTTGAATTTTATGCTAAGCCTTGTTCCCTACCCCAGCATGTGGTATTGTGTACATATATGTATTTTATATGATATTATGTATTGAATGTTGTATAGATTTAGAAATGTTATCATGGCATTTTTTTTATTCCTCTATCCCTGAGTTACATGCTAGCGCTCCAACCACTAACCATCTCCAGACATTGTATGCCCATTCGATGTAGGCACCAAAACATCTTCTACTTTTTCTTCGCAGTGATCAGGTGCTCGAGTTAGTTCGTGAGTTGACATTGAAGTGGTGAGCTTCCATACTTCAGAAGGCTTCATTTAATGGTCCTTATTTTAATGTCTTAGACCTTGTTTTGGCTACTGTAAGGGGCATGTCCCGACATTTTATTAACTTCGGTTTTATAAAAGCTTTGTTAGATTACTGTGGACTTAGGTAGTTTAGTTGATTATGCCGGTGATGGACGGTTGCCCAGTTACCGGTGTATGGTCTAGACACTTAATAAATTAATATTAGTTGTATTATATGTTATCTTGTTATATATTCAAAATTCATCAGATAATAGAGGTTGTTGTGGTGATTGGGTTAGGCAAGGGGGTGATCTTCGATCCACGTGGTACTTAAGATACCCATTACGGCCAGGCCCTGGTTTGGATCGTGACATAATTGAACTTTGATTTTTCTTCTTGTTGGTTGAATTCATTGATATTTGCTTGATATGAGCTGAGATTTGGTCAATTGAGCTTGCATAACAATAGCGGTTACTGAAAATATCATTAATGGTGGAGACTTATGCATCTACTTCGTCCATTTTAAATGTGGAGGCGAGTGATGCTCTCAACGTATATCCCTCGGATAGTCCAAGGATTATTCTAGTTTCGATATAATTTGATGTAATGGGATATAGATCCTGGAGGAGAGCTTTGTTGTTTGCCCAATCTGTGAAGAACAAATTATGCTTAATAGATGGAAGCTGTAAGAAACCATATGCAAATTCTTCTGAATTTTGTTAGTGACAAAGATGTGATGATATGGTGATATGGTGATATTTGGATTTTGAATTAGATGACAATGGAAATATCAGATAATATGGAGTACGTTAGTCATTCAGTTGAGCTTTGAAGAGAACCGTAGGATAGATATAATCAAATTAATGAGGCCAAATTTTACCAAATTTATAAAAAGATTAATGATCTTACACAGGGAGCACAAGACATAACCATTTACTACACTAGAATGAAGAAATTTGTGGGAAGAATTGAATACTCTCATTACTAAAGATCAATGCAACTGTGCATGCCTGTGTGGAGCAAAGGCAGGCTTGCATAAGGCCGAGCAAGATAGGTGATAAATTTAGTTCCTTATGAGACTGAATGATGTGAATATTATGGTCAAGGGTAACATCCTCATGATGAATCCTTTGCCATCTATGGTCCAGGCTTTCTCTTTATTGATAGAAGAGCAAAAATAGAGAGAATTTCGACCTGCTTGTTGTTTGATGATAGAATCCACCTCTCTCAATGCCAATTCTTACAACAATACAAATGTCATGGGTAGTCTTCTCAAAACAAAAAAAATTTAGCTAATAATTTCTCAGGAAATACCTATGCATGAAGTACTTCAAGGGGTAACTTGTACTCAGGAAGTGGTAGCAATAGAAATGCAATTGTGTCTGATTCTTGCAAGAAACCAGGACACACAAGGGACAAATGCTACAAATTACATGGATATCTACCTTTGTTGAATACTCAATACAATGGACAAAACTCCAGATAGAATTTGTTTAACAGCAATCAATTCAATGTTGGAGCTCAAAGTTATAGACAGAACATTAACTACAAAGGTAAAGGGGTTGTTGATAATATACATGGATCACCAAGTGATGTATACACAATTAAAGGGGGGGACTACTAATCAAGAGAAAGGCAGACTACTAATAAAATTTCAAAGAAGTTATTTAGATAAACTAATGACTCTCATGCAGCAGTTTCAAAATGAATATATCGGAGAAGATTCCAACACAAATGCAAATCTAAATGCAGGCATAATCTTGTAGGTATTGTAGTTTGCACATCTTCTATTGATTTTTATCACCCTATGTGCAAATGTTTTGAATCAAGTAATGACTTATGAATTATAGACTCAAGAGCATCCAATAACATAACCTTCAATAGAAACTCTTTACAAAAATATCACAACCTTGCCATATCCGATTTTAGTGGCCCTCCCTAATAGATATAGAGTTAAAGTGGAAGAATTTGGTGATGTAATAGTCTCACCTATTATCACATTACACAAGGTTTTATGTGCCTTCTCATTTAAGTACAACTTAATCTCAGATCATTCACTTTCTTTTTTAAAATACAAGGTTTTGTTCACCGATGCATTATGTGTATTGCAGGACACTTCGGTGACGATGCCTCAAGTGATTGGTAGTTGAAAGGATGGGCTATACTACCTATTTTCAAAGTTCTTAAACACCAAGGATTCGGTTGTCACCATATCTTCTGCTGCAAGCAATGTTCCTGAGAACACTTCCATTTGGGCTTTGAATAAAACTTGTGTTGTAAATAAGAAAGATGCACTCATTAGGAGTAAAAATGATTTTCTTTACTATCACACTTCCTTTCCTTTTGTACTTAGTTCTATCTCTACTAATAAAAAAGATGTGATTGTTCATAATTCTTATTTATCTGTTAGACATTATGTGGACTTATCGTGGCATTATAGACTTGTCCATATGCCCATTGTGGTATTCAATCTCTACCAGCTCAGTTTTTCTCAACATAACCTTTTTTGTACACCATTTGACCCATGGCTAAACAAGCAAGATTTCCTTTTAGTCGTAGCATTGATCACACCAAACATGCATTTGAACTAGTCCATGTAGATGTATGAGGCCCCTACCACACATCTACACATGATAATTACAATATTTCTTTACTATGATAGTTGATTATAGTGGATCTACTTGGACACACTTGTTGAGCACCGAAAGCAATGCTTTATTATTTTAAAACCTTTCATCACATTGATAAAAAATCAATTCAAAACCACAGTTAAAATCATCAGATCAGATAATGGTCTTGAGTTCATTAGTAATGAAGCCTTGGCATTCTTTCAATCTAAAGGTATAAATCATCAGAAAATCTACCCATACACATCACAACAAAACAGTGTGGTATAAAGAAAACACAAAAATTTTCTTTGAATAGCTAGATCTCTCTTGTTTCAATCAATCTACCTTTCATATATTAGGGTGGTTGTCTTCTACCAGCAACACACATCATTTACAAGATTCCCTCTAGCTATCTCAAAAGCAAATTCTTTTATGAGTTGTTATACAACTAAAAACCTAATTACTCTCATTAAAATTATTTGGATGCAAGTGTTATTCAACATTACCAAAAGTTCATAAATATAACTTGAAGTAAGAACCACTCCTCATATTTTCATTGGATATTGTAATACCTCGTACTTTTTCTATCGTAAAAAGTTTTCCAAGAATGTTAGAAGCTTTCTTTGAAAGATAAATCCACTTTTGTACATGTAGTATTTTCAATATTTTCACTTCTAATTATGTGGGGAATCGAGTAAGATTTCCATCGAAACAAAATTCGCCCAAATCCGACACCCGGTTCAAGAGTTAGAGCCTTTTTAGTGAGACAGTGTATCACCTAAGCCTTCAGCGCGTCGCGGAGATAGCTCAAATAGAAATTGTCAATTTCCAGTGTTGCTCCGCGATAGTGGCGCGTCGTGACAAACTTTCAGGTCACAAATAAGGTGGCAACGCGATATCTCTACATCACGCCACCCTGCAATTTCCCAATTGTCACTTTCTAGTGACTTGGCGTGATAGTGGCGCGTCGCGCCAAGGATGAAAATTGGAAAATTTTCTCAAAAATTAAAGACTCATCCAAGGGTTAAAAGTGTCAATTTTCTACCCCTATTTAAACCCAATAACACGTGATTTAGCCATTCTTCAACCAAAATATACTAGATTCTCTCAAGTTTCTCTCAAGAACAAGCTAGGGTTTCTATTGTGGATTCAAATTCAAGAAGGTTTCACCATCAATCTTCACGAAATCACGAACTAAGGTATGTGTAGTGTTCATTCATGGACTCCTTTCATCTATGAAGACCAAGAATCTCTTTTCTAAGTTTAAGTTTATGGATTTTTTTATGAATTTCATGTTGGGTTTGTTTTGTTTATGTTGAGAATGATCAATTGAATTCAAATCCATGTTGGGTGATCAATTTTATATGGAATTGATTTGTATAGATGTATATTCATGTGAACATATAAATAAACCCTAGGATGATGAAATTAAATATGAATCGTGATGATTAATTGTTGTATAAGGTTGTCTACATATGTTATGTGTAACGCCCCAAAATTTCATCCCAAGATTCCACACGGTACTTAGGGCTACACGTAGCCCCAAGCTAACCTTCGGAGCCAGAAACTACCTCAAGGAATTCAATTCAACAATAGTCATGCACAACAAAGAGATGTACCACATCGGGTTTAAGAGAAATACTGGAGAATACTAGACTGTACAACCAAAATATATTGAATGTCGGTACATACCAACCCTCTAGTCTGAGAAAGCCTCCATACATCAAAATCAAAGAGCCATTGGGACAAACCCCCAACTGACTCAAACATTACTGAAAGCCATAACAACAGAACGATATCACCATAAATATAGACACGGTCCTCGAACCATGAGGACTCACCATTGAGGGAACGTAGTTGAGGCACTCGAATATCACTAACGCGGCTGCAACTGAGTACCTGAACCTACATTACGAGAAAATATAGCTCATAGGAAAATATGTGGGTTAGCACTTTGGAATCTACTGAGTATGTGGGGGTGCATGCAACAATGCAAATATCATCATCAATTTCATAAAAATATGCATATGTACAATGATGGCTCACTTGGCTTGAATTAGATTGAAATATACTTTTCATGATCTCATAGTAAATGAATCATATGATAAAAACCTCATAAATCATCATAAATAACTCAACTCTTCAACTCAAGACTCGGAGTGACTCGGTAATTCAAGAAACTCAACTCTTATGGACATGGGAGGTTCTTATAACCGACATAAACCATGTGAGCTACATGGAGTCCAATGTTTTGCCCTCCGAAGGAGAGAACCCCACATTGGCGGGAGCATTGTACTCTTGCCAGGGAGTACAACCTAAATTTAGTGATCACAATCTCAACCTAAATCTTCCTAAGGCTGACGACATTGGTGACAAGTCGTCACACTTGTGATGGCTTATCACCAAATGTCGTCACTCAGTTTTCCAGCCTGACATGCTAGAGTAAAATGGGCATAACTCTTGGCTCTGATTCTAGATTTGGGTAAAATTGGTATTGATGGAAAGCTAATTTAATTATCTATATGTTGGTAGGTTATGAACTCAATAATTCGTAGTATAACGAGAGATATTCTCATTTGAAATTGAATATGGCAATATCTTTCCCAAGAATTCAATCGGTAAGGAATGTTTTGATTCACCTAATCGCTAGGACATCTTTGAAGCCTTAATGTCATCACCCTTGATCAGAAAACAACCAAAGCACTATAATTTACTTCTCATGAGTTTGATTCATGGTTGCACTATTGGTTAGAGTCTCGGGGTAGTACAATATCTCCCCCTTGGAAATATTCAACCTCGAATGTTGCCATATAGGCCAAGAACAAGAGAAAACGAGGACGTATAGCTGGAACGACTCACTCAAAGGGCTTACTTCACTCTATACCTTTGGATACCCTACAAAATGCACGAATTCATGATGGAAGTAGACACACAGTTGAATCTTTAATAAGAAGAGGGTGGAATTAAGAAAGAATGGTACCTTCTGCTCGCTCCGAACTCACAGAAAAGAGGTGAGGGTTGCATATCAGCTTCGGCTTCCCAAGTATCTCTCTCAACAGATTGATTTCGCCAAAGCACTTTAACCAAAGGAACTTTTTTGTTCCTTAGCCTACGGATTTGAAAATCCAAAATCTCAATCGGAATCTCCTCAAATGAAAGGCTATCCTAAATATCTAAGCTTTCGAAAGAATCAACCATGGCAGAATCACCAATACACTTCTTAAGCATGGAAACATGAAATACCAAATGAACACTAGACAACTCTGCGAGTAACTCCACCTCATATGCTACTTTCCCAACATGGCTCAGAATCCTGTACGGACCAACATAACGGGGACTAAGCTTTCCCTTCTTTCCAAATCCCTTCACCCCTTTCATGGGTGAAACCTTTAAGTACACCAAATCAACAACATTAAACTCAAGATCTTTTCTTCTCACGTCCGCATATGACTTCTGACGACTTTGAGCGGTCTTCAATCTTTCTCGGATCAACTTAACTTTTTCCATAGCCTCGAACACAGCATCAGGCCCAATCACAGCTGCTTCTCATACTTCAAACAAACCTATAGGTGATCTATATCTTATCCCATACAAAGCTTCGGACGGGGCCATCTGAATACTAGCATGGAAACTATTGTTATATGCAAATTCGATCAATGGAAAGTGCTCATCCCAACTACCTTTAAAATCAAGCGCACATGCCCTCAACATATCTTTTAAAGTCTGAATGGTCCGCTCAGCCTGACTATCTGTTTACGGATGGAAAGCAGAACTTAGACGAACTTGGGTACCGAGACCCTTCTGAAAAGCTCTCCAAAACTGGGAAGTAAACTGAGTACCCCTATCAGAGATAATAGCCAAAGGAATTCCATGAAGTCTAATCATGTGTACACTGATTGTGGATCACATAAAACCTTAGTAAATGATTAGGGGTGGCAATAGTGCGGTGCGGGTGCGGTTGTGGTGCAGGTTTTTTCTAAAACTGCAAATTTTAAAACCGCCTCGCACCGCCCCACATTTTTGTTTTTTTCTTATTTGAAAAATTTGTAACTCTACTAAAAATCATAATATTTTAAATACTAGGAAATAGTAACAACCAATTTCTATTATATCACTTTTCACTAAAAAAAATTACCAAAAAAGTATCACATGTACAAATAATCATCAAATATCAAATTCTCATTAAAATGAATAAAGAAATTTAAAAAGTTATAAAATTATTTATTTGTAGTGTTATACATGTTATTTTAAGTATCATAAAATTTTAAGTGAAGAATACATATAATTTTAGGTAGATTTACGAGAATGATACTAATTTTTAACTTTTTTTAGTATAAACCCGCATATACCCACAACCTTCCCCGCACCGCACTATTTTAAGAAAAATTACTTAAACCCGCACCGCACCTACATAGTCTAAAACTTGCACTGCCCCATATGGCCTAAAACCCGCACCACCCCGCACCCGCACCATCCCATTGCCATCCTTATAAATGATCATGAGGATTAATCTATCACACACAATACATCATCATTCAATTTTGTTTCTGCAAATTCATCTCCTACATCACATGCTTCTTTGTGAGATCTTTCTCCTCCTGGACAGATCAATAATATTTCTACAATTGTAAAGAGGAAGAGGTATACAAGGGAAAACAAAACTCCTTATCACTTCAAAGATTACATATGTTCCATTCCCACTATAAAGGCTACTACACCACCTGTACGCACACATACTGATTCACATATTGACTCATCCCTTTATAAATTTTATTTGAATGTTATGTTCACTAATTATCACCATGTGTCTCCTGATGTTATTGCATAACATTGTCAAGTACTTATAGAAAATATTGTCATGATGGTTAGTCATCATCTTATGAGAAAGCAGTTATGAGCCCTATTTGTCAAATGGCGATAATCCAAGGCATTATATGCTAACAATACTTGGGATTTATTGAGTTACCACAAGGAAAATAGATAATTGGTTGTAGATGAGTGTATAAAGTTAAGCATAAAGTAGATGAAAGTGTAGAAAGATTCAAAGCAAGGCTAGTGGTGAAGGGGTATACACAATAAGCTGGAATAGGCTACATTGAGACATATTCACCAGTAGTTGAAATAACTACAGTTAGAACATTAATAGCATGTGCAGTTAAAAGAGGTTGGGATATGTTCTAGCTAGATATGAATAATGTATTTCTGTATGGAGATATCCATGAAGAAGTATACATGCAAGTGCCTCAGGGTCTAGATGTGAGGAGCTCCAAACTACTCTGCAAGCTAAACAAGTTCCTTTATGGACTGAACCGAGAAAGTAGGCGATGGTATGCCAAACTGACTTTAGCCTTGTCGGATAGAGGATACCATCATTCTCATCATGACTACTTCTTATTCTATAAGGAAAATAGATCACTGATGGTATTCATAGTTGTTTATGTTGATGATGTCATCCTAACAAGGACAGATTTAGAAGAAATAACACTGCTCAATAGCCATTAGCATGAAGCAGTTAAGATCAAAGATCTTGGGCACCTTCGTTATTTCCTATGCATTGAGGTACTTAACACAGAGGAGGAGTCATCATACAAAGAAGATTTACTATGGATCTCCTCAGAGAATACAATTGTTTTGATTATAGATTCATGTCCTCGCCACTTGATTCTACTGTTAAGTTGAAAGCCAAAGAAGGAGATCATTATCAGCCCCCACATATTATAGAAAGCTCATAGGCAAGTTGAATTTCTCACTAATACAAGGTTGGACATAGCATTCAGTGTACAAAAACAGAGCCAGTACATGCAAAATCCCAGAATGCCCCATCTTAGAGTAGTTTTTCACTTATTTTTAAAGAAAGATCCAACTCTTGGAATTTATATGTCCAGTATCCAAACTGCATAGAAAAGACATTTTGTGACTCTGACTGAGTTTCTTGTCTTGATTCAAGGAGATCAGTCAGTGGTTACTCGGTGCTTCTGGGCAACAGCCCTATCAGTTGGAGATCCAAGAAATAAGACACAATTTCCTTATCCTATGTAGAAGCGTAATACAAATCCTTAAGGAATGTAGTAGGTGGGCCATTTTGGCTTGACGGATTGTTTATTGAATTGAGTGTTTATAATTCGTCTACTATTGAAGTATATTGTGACAACCAATCAGCAATACATGTAGCTCGAAACTTTGTGTTTCATGTGCGCGCAAAGTATATTGATGTCGACTACTATTTTGTCAGGAAGAAGCTTCATAAGGAGGTTTTAACTCTTCATCACATTGATACCAATAACCAGTTGGCAAACATTCTTACCAAATCCCTTAGTAGAGTAAAGCCCTCTACTATTTTGCACAAGTTAGTTGTGAAATCATCACATCCAACTTGAGGAGGGGTAGTGAAGTTTTAATTAATTATTAATTCACTATTGTATTAGTTGTAGTTTTATTTTTTATTAGTGTAGTTTGTTAAGTCAGTGAGCAGGGCCAGAGCTAGTGTATGTTGTTGTGGTTCGGAAGAACCCAGTAACTTTTTCGTAGACTCTATATTTGTATTAAAAAATTTAATAAATATATATAAATAAAAATGTTTGAACCCCCATAACATCAATAAGATGATGACTCAGTGGTCATGAGCAAGGTGGAAAAGTCTTTCACTGTGTAGGGGTGTGGGTTCGAACCTCGCCCCTGCTAATGTTTATCCTTTTTAGCTCAAAATCATTGTCCAGTCTTAAATTCAGAATCCGCAAATATTAAATTCTGACTCTGCCTCTGTCGGTTAGTTACTGGTAGTGATAGTTCATTGGTTGTGTCCAGCTATCAAGCACCAGTTGGTGATTTTATATAATGATCAATAATTATAGGAGAACACATGCGTTCTCATTTTCTCTCAATTCCTCATTCACCCTTCGTTTCTCTCCAATGGAGATGATTTTCCTATCATCTAAGTTCTCATCAATAGTGTTTGATTCTCAATAATTTATTTTGTGTAGTCCATTAAAGATAATTCTTTTAATTACATGATTATTTTTATAAAATGTTACTTTTTAATTCAAATTGGAAATAAACATTGAAAATTATGTCGTAGCTTTGCTCTTTTAAATGGAATCAAGCTAGCACTAGTTAGGTGAAAATATTGACTAATATAAGTCTTCAACTCACGAGTTTTTTTAATTGTAATGGGGTAGTAGTAGTAGTAAGTGAGTGATTAGCATATTGTAATTACTTAAAAAAGAAATTATACTCTATATTTTGATTTGTTTGTATGATTTTAATTTTCGACTAATGAAATTTAAGAAAATAAAGAAAAAAATTTGTGAACTTGTGCTAAATATATGTAGAATATATTAAAGGTAAAATAGTCAAATTACTTCTCCATTTTGAAAAATTGGCTAAATATATCCTTTGTCATATTTTGGGATCAAATTTATCTTCGCTGTCATACTTTGTGGTCAAATTTATCCCTCTACTTTGAAAAATTAGTTAAATATATCCTTCGTCATACTTTGGGATCAAATTTACCCTCGATTTCATACTTTGGGGTCATGTTTACCCTCATTGTTAAAAAAAAATCACTTGTAGTGACCCTTCCTTTAACAGAAAAGCCCAAATCAATGCTAAATTGCCTAATTTCTTAAAATAAATCATATCCTAATCTAATTCGTTCGATCTGACCCACAAAAAATACACAGATAAATATACCCCTCCCACAATTCTATTAGTCAAATTTTATCAACGAACAACAATAAATCTCTTTCGACATGCAACGTTGGAAAGTTGTTTTACAAATGAACAAAACGTAAAACAGAATGGGATAACGTAGAAGCATGGAACTAAAGAAAATGTCTATTACAAACTCTGTTCTTGTTCGATTATGTTCAAATTTTAAAATTTGGTATGCAATTCTATGTGCATTTAGATTCTAGAATCAGTGAATAAATTTTTTGAGCAAATCACATGATGAAAAATTTGTATAGATCTAAATTGCATATAAAGATATGTGAATGAAGAGAAGTCATAATTGACACACACAGAGACATCTTAACTCAATCATCTAGAGAAATATCCAATGGGCTTAATCTATTGCATTTGACCGTTGAGCACTATTTTTCATGAGCTTTGCACTGATGCAGAACCATGAACTGAGAAAGGAATATATCTCTTCATGTTTGCACGGATGCAAATCAATTTTTCATGAATTATGAACTGATAAATATCCAATGGTTTAATCTCGTTGAAAAAAATTGACCAACAGAACTGAAAGGGGTATATTTATTTGTGTTTTTTTTTTTGACTCGGGTCGAATCAAGTGGGTTAGATTAAGGTGTATTTTATTTTTTCTAAAATGGGGCATTTAACGTTGATTTGAGCTTTTATATTAAGAAAGGTACATATAAAAATTTTCTTAACAATGAGGGTAAATTTACTCCAAAATATGATATCAAGGGTAAATCTGACCTCAAAGTATAACAAAAGATATATTTAGTCAATTTTCTAAAGTAAAGAGATAAATTTGACCCCAAAATATGACAGCGAGGATAAATTTAGCCACAAAGCACGACACATGATATATTTAGCCAATTTTTTAAAGTACATGAGTAAATCTGACCATTTTCTCTGTATTAAAATATCTTTTCATCTTATAATCTTAAATAAATTATAATTGCCAGAAAAGGAAGACATTTTCTTTTAAATAAATTAAAATAAAACTATGATGTACAAACTAAAATGGTGAGTTCGACATTCGCATTCGGTGATCTAATCTGTTTAGACAAAAATAAATTGTTTATTGAGAGGATTCTCGATGATTTGATGCAATAGAGTTCGGAGTAGGGGTGTACATCGGTTGGTTCGGTTCGGTTTTATGTGTTATTGATTTGATTTATCGGTTTTCGATTTTTAAATATGTAAAACCAATAACCAACCAATAAGATATTTTCTTATCGGTTTTCGGTTTATCAATTTTTGATCATTAACGGTTCGGTTTTCGATTTAACCAATAAGAAAATACTCATAAAATAGAAATAGTAACAACTAACATAAAAAAAAACAAAATCTTAGTTACCGTCAAAATCCTACGCAATGCATTTTAGTTTACAAGATTGTTCAAACTTGAATTGAATGTTAGTTCGGAAAAAAATTAAATCCTAATTGTTGGAAGCTACTAAATGCTTCAAGCTTTCCAATACGATAATACTCGTGTTTTATATTGTGTTTTCGTTGCCCTGAATAGGTTAATACTTTGTGAATCACAAAACTGTGAATAAATAGTGTATATAACACACATATATAAATATTACATAAATAGGGGGAAAACAATAACTTAATGTATTTTTATTGGATTATCGGTATAAGCTAAAATCGAAACTGAACTGTTTACCCAATAAAATATTTGGTAAAACCAACCGTTAACCCAATAACTCAATATTAATAACCCAATAATATTATTATCGATTCGATTTATCAGTCAATTTGATTTTTGCTCACCCCTAATGGGGAGCGGGAGGAGTGGGAACAAATAGGTGCAGCATCCACAATCCACATGGGGTTATGTGCGCACCAAATGTACTTTCCATACACCCAAAGGTTTTTAATTTTTCTTAATTCCCTGAGGGAGAGAATTGAATGATTGATGAAAAACAAGAACAAAATCACAGTGGCTCCAAAGGTGGCACATGCTTGACAAATAGACTTGCTCACTGACATGTTAAAAAAAAAAAAACGTCAAAACGTTGTGCAAATTCAATGCCACCCCCTCTTATTTCCAAGAATGAAAAGCCTTCAGTAAGATTAAGGGTGGGGTTAATACATCTATTTCTTTTTAAACCGTGCAGCGTCATAATTAAAGAAAATTGCTTGGCGGTATAAATGAGAAAAAATACATCAAATTACGCCTAAACTTATCCTCTCAATTTACTTTAATCCTTTAATCAAATCTCTATTTATTTACTTACCGTAATAACTTTATTGTGAATTAATTCCAAATCCTAAAATTAACGTGACACAATATATATATAAAAATACGTAATTTTTATTTTTTAAAATATATATGTCTACTAGATACTGATCGTGCTAGCACGGGCCTAATATATGTTATTTTGGTCATAATTTACGTGACACAAATAGAATTTAGATATAATTTCGAGAGTCATGCAAATATTTTATATTTTTGAATTTTTTAAGTTATTAATTATGTGATTTATAATGCTTTTTACATAATTTTTTAATAAGATATGAATACTCTCTCCGTTCCAGTTTATGTGGCACGGATAAAATTTCGATTCATTGAAATTTGTTTTAATATTTTTTTATATTTATTTTTTAAGTTTTTCATTATTATGATTTACAATACTTTTTATCTCATTTTCAAATAATATATGTTACTTTATGTCTTCCTCAGCCTCATCTCAAATTATGTGACACTAATATAATTTTGATTTCCAACTAAATTTTTTATGTTATCGTATCATTTTATGTCTATTTTGTCTTTTTTATGAAATATTATTAGTTTTTTAATTCTTACATGACCATAATAATTAATTAGGGATGATATAGTAAAATACGATTGAAGCAACGAAGCAAACATATCTCAAATGGCTTATAATAACTAATTAGAAGTGATGTAGCAAAATTACTATAATAAATACTTGTGAAAAAAATTTAAGTGGGCTTAAAGTGATATAGAAAAATTACTATAAAAAATACTTGTGAAAAAAAATTAAGTTAGCCTCATATAATACGTCAAGTTAATTTAAAACATAAAGAGTTAATTTATCATTTTATGTCTATTTTAATTTTTTATTAAATATTATTAATTTTTTAATAATTAAATGGCTTATAATAATTAATTAGAAGTGATATATTATTTTCTTAATACATAAATGACTTGTAATAATTAATTAGGGGTGATACAGTAAAATCATAATTGAAGCAAGTGAAAGGCGGCAAGCTGACAGAAAAACCCTAACCAGCTTAACTTCGCTCTTCTATATATTAGATATATTAGAATATAGAAAAACTCTCCCTTCCCCTTTCCCCCTCCCTCTACGAACCCCCGCTCCATTTCTCTTCCTTCAAACCTCCCACCCACACACCACCACCATTAAAACGCTAGTGTGTTTTCCAATACTTATCATCAACAATATTCATCACTAAAACCAATTTCACCTCCACCTCCGACAACTCCACATTACTCGTTAGCAACAACAATTTCATCTCCACCCTCGTCAATTTCACAATTTTCACCCTCGCAACTGATATAAATTTACTTCAACACAAACAACAATTTTACTTTTACCTCTGTCAATTTCACAATAGTGTCATATTGATTGAATTTCAATGTCCAAGATTCATATTGGTCTATCAAATTTTGATTTTTAGTATTTTGCTACTTCTAGCAAAGCTCTATAGTTGTTCAAAAAAATTTATCCGATTATTTTTGTGGGTTTGAAAAATTAAAATTTAACGAGAGTCGTTAGCGGCTGCCGAAAAATGAATGTTATAAGTGTGTCAATGGAGAAAATCAATTGGTGGTGTAAGTGGATGGTGAAATCAATTGGTGTATTAATGGTGACAATAATTGCAGTGTTAATGGTGTGTGGGTGTATATATATATATATATCCTCAATGTTATACTTTGAGGTCATATTTATCTTCATTGTTAAGAAACTTTTCATTTGTACCCTTTATTTAACAAAAAAGCTCAAATCAATGTTAAACTACCCAATCTCTCTCTATATATATAAAGGAGGCTAAGTAGTATGTTGATGTGGCACCTCTTAGATTCAAGAAAACCCATTTATTTTTCTCCTTTTTTGAACTTTTTTATTTATTTTTTTATTTATCAATTAATTTGTTTAATAATCAAAATAAATGGATCAATTACTATTCTTACATTTATTTATATTCTTTAATATAAAATTTTAATGTTTTTAATTTCCATTACTCTCATGACCTTTGATGATCATAACTCCTTTCATGATATCATTTCATCTTTCATATGGTTGTTGTCACGACCCAAATGGTCATGAGTGGCACCCACACTAATCTTCCTATGGGAGAACCATCTAAATTGAACCATTACCCAAACACTTAAACAATATTAGATGATATTATTATAAAATTCAACATAATAACAAATATTCAGGACTAATTATTATTAATGCGGAAATTCAAACAAACTGCTTACTAAAATTTTCAAGACCCGAAAGTTATCGTACAAGAACTACTAACAAAGATCATAGCTAAAGTGATATCCAAAAATAAAGTAAATAAAGAATGTTTCATTGCCCGAAAAATGGACAAGAACAAATAAGATGACCCATGGCAGCCTGAAGACGGAGTGCTCACCCTTGGATCAAGATCTGCTATCAAACTCTAGAGGTGAGGTCATGTCTGAGCCTAAAACACTTTCTGCACTCAACAAAAGAAGAGTACAGGATAGTATCAGTACAAACCACTATGTACTGGTAGGTATCATAGGTCAACTCAATTTAATAGCATGTACACAACATAAATTAAATAACAAATAGACAGACATTCTCACACAACAAATATTCAATGAATCAACAACGCAACAACAGGTCAAACAGTGCTCACAAACAAGCCACACAACCATCAAGAGTATCAATCATACTGTAAACTTCCACAGAAACAACACAAATATGTACACACATGCTATGGGACTTATTTTTGCCCAAATAATGACCTGCAGGGAACAATCTATGTTCATGTATCGTACCAGTGTGGTATCCGATCCAACATAAATATAAACGTACTGGAGTGGTACCCGATCCAACATAAATATAAACGTACCGGTGTGGTACCCGATCCAACATAAATATAAACGTACCGGCGTGGTACCCGATTCAACATGAATATGAACGTACCGGCGTGGTACCCGATCCAACATAAATATAACCAGGTATTATCAATATCAATTTACACAACCTCACAGCATGCCACACAATGTACCAAGTTTACAAATACACTTAAAGTCATAAGACAATTTCATCAAGTTAATTTTCAATAAACATTTATACACGAATCAACAATCCAAACATCAATAATTTCAAGCATGTCCGAATACCAATCCACAAGTATCCAATTTAGGAGCATACACACAATTAAGTCGAGTCTAAACTCCAATTAAACTGTAACCTACCTCAACCGAAGAAACTGAAAACAAGCTATTTTGCAAGGGTCTTTCCCCTCCGTAAAGTCTCTGAATGATCAAAATCTGTTCAAGTATATAATCTCCATAAGAATACGAATCAAGTGGCATAAATTTATTCATTATAGCTCAATCACTAACAATTTTCTTATTACCTTATCATTATTCTAAATCGATATGATCGATAATCTGTGAAAAATAGTAAGAATAATACATTTTAATACCTAGAAAATATAATCCATTCTATGAACGTCATTATTAAGTAATAATTTGTTCAAATAATCTGCCTAACCTATAATCTTCCTGTACGTTCAAGGTTATAAAACAAATCATTACAAAAATCATCCTAAGATAGGATTTTCTCACCTAACACCACCTATACTACTGCCACCAACTTGCCATGTTAATGTCCTTATTACCTCATAATTATCCACTAATTCCCTAAATTCCAAATAATTTGCAGATCATACACACCACCCATAATAAATACACTTCATATTGTCAGAAGGCAGTTATTAGGAGTATGGAACAATTAAAACTAAGTAAATTATACTCAATTTTTACCTAAAGCAGTCGGCGCTCCTCCACTGCCATTTTCGTGTCCCTTCCTTTGCAACTACTGATTCTATTATTAACATATATGGTAAACCCCACCCAATAAAATATATATTATATTGGCCACGTAAGTAAATAATTTATAATTTTGATCCATCAAATTATTAATTAACTTAATTATTTTAATTACCTAAAACTTCTAATATATCCTTAGAATTTATTCAGGATCCTATAGAAATAAATTAATTATTTAATTGACTAAAAAGTACGTTGCGAGCCTATTGAAAACATTAACATATCAAATCGAGGTTGTGTTGACCAAAAGTAGCCATGGTCAAGCTTAAATTTATTAAACTCAATAATTCAACTAATGACTTAACTCACCCAAAACACCTCAAGAATCGATATTATCCATCTCCGTAAGTCATAAATCACATATACAAACTATGGAGAGTGCTAAAATAGAGAGGATGAGAAAATTTCACAAACGACCGGGAGGATCGTTACAGTTGTCCTATAAATAGAAGTATTATAAGTCTTCTTCCCTTCATCAACAAAATTAAGAGTACTTCATTCACTATATATTTTTTAAACTTACATATATTTTTTTAAAAAAAAATATTTGTATACCTTCTAAAATGTCCTCCTTATTCTTTTCTTTTGAGTATGTTGTTGTTGCTTTTCTTCTTCATGTATTGTTCTTTTGGCATTTTAATTGATTTGCTTTATACTAAATTTGTTATTATTATTATTCTGTATTATTTGTAACTTCTAAGCAAGAACGTGTGGGATTTAAATCTATTTTCTTACAATTTTTATTCATAATGAAATAATTTTTGTGATGTATATTCATTTATCTATTTATTTTATTTTTCATAATTCAAAAATTAATTATTCAATTCATCAACTTTTCACCCTTCACTATGATTACCTTCTTTATTAGAGATTTTAATATGTATTCATGTATTCTACCACCTTCAATTTTTAATCTTAATTAATTTTATTAATGTGTAGTCATAATATGCTAAAAAATGGGAGATAAAAAGACAAACTAATCTATATATATCTCACACTACCGAATTATGCATACATAAATAAATCATTTTAGTTGTTATAGTTGTGCTTAGAAAATGCTTCAACTTGAATTCTAGATAATCTTTTTATTTGAATAGTAGCAAATTATCTTATGAGATTCATGTATTGATGAATATTTTGTCTTGATAAAACTTACTTATATGTGCTCTAATCTCAGTAAATTCAAATCAATTTATTTTTCTAGAGGCTAAAATTTCTCATCTTTTTTATTGAAAAGTTCATATTGTTTCATTTCATAACTTTTTGTTGCTAAGTAGTTTCTAAATTTTGCTGACTCATGCTATGCTATTTGTATCAAGAAGTCCGGTACATACGATGAATCTAATTTAATATTAAATATATTTTTTTGAAGGTAATTTTATACTCTCGAGCAATTTTTTTTATGATGTGTAATATTTTTAGATTAACTTTGTTCAAGAATATTTTCTATTTTAGTTATTCCTCTACTTTGTTAAAATGATCATTATGTCACTCTTTTCATGTGTATTCAAGAATAAGAAATTTTGTCAGTATGCAAGAATTTGAAGCAATTAGGTGAGCTTCTGGTTGTCCCTACATCTCAAAGAAAGTTAAATACTTTGCTCTTTCATCTTTTTGTTTTTCATTCTATTTTCTTCTTTGATTTTTAATTAGTGTTTGAACTTATTTAAGTAATTAAGTGAAAAGTCAATTCTAATTCGTTTATGTGACAAAAAGATTCTAAATTTTTATAGTGTCATAACAACTACGTGAGGAAAGAAGTAAAAGAGGAAAAATTGAAAAGAAAAAGAATTGTAATGAAGAAAAGGAAAAATTGAAAAGACAATCTATATAGGAATGAGAGAATAGGGAAACAAAGAAGAAATGCAAAATTTTAACCTACAAGATGAAACTTTTTATTTTGATTATGTCAATAAAGAGATTTTGGCATAACTAAATACTCTCTCTCTCTCTCTCTCTCTCTCTCTATATATATATATATATATATATATATACATATATATATATATATATATATAATGTATTAAAAGTGTGAAGGGCCTTAGAAATATGGTTTGAATTCTTTGTCCTTCATTAAAGTACTTTGTTTTAAACAACATCGTCTTTTTACCATTTTTTGTAATATTTAAGAATTATTAATTAATTAAATATATTTATGATAAAAATTTCTTTATTAAAAGTCATTAAAATTTTTGAACTTACATCAGTCATTGTAGATACAGCCGTCATATTAATTGTCACAAGGATTCATATGATTAAGAAAAAGTAGGATTATAATTAACTTTTCCTTCAACACACCTAACAACTATAGTTCTAATACGCATAATCCAAATAACAATCAAAACCTACAAAGTCTAAAACTAGGTAATATTATACCAATACCACCATATTCGAAGTTAAGGCCATATTTTATGCTAGTTCTCTAAACAATAAAATGAGCTAACCATATTAGTGTTTTTTTTTTCTGTAAGATTTGATTTTAGAAACAAGAAAATATTTTAAATATAGAAACAAAAAAGTAAAATAATTGTACCACAAATATGATTCAAATTGAAAATTAATTAAATGTATTTATAGTACAACTTTTTCTTATTAGAAGTCATAAGAATTAATGACAACTAATACAAACAAGGAAAGATTTTAAATATAAAAATAAAAAAGTAAAATAACCGTACCACAAACATGGTTCAAATTGATGCGTACTGCATGACAGACGCAAAGGTGATGATGTAAAATATATATGTGCGCATTAAAAAATATGTTTATATTTATATTATTATATTAAAGTGTGAAATATTTGAAAAGTGATTTAAACTTTTATACTTCATTAAAAATTTCTGTAATAAACAAAATTATTTAATTTTAAATAATTAAACGTTACACGTGCGAGGCACATGCGACTAAACTAGTATATAAGAAAAGTGTGAAGGCCTTCAGAAAAGTGAATTGAACATTTTGTCCTTCATTAAAAAAGTCTGTTTTAACAAAATCAACTTTTACCCTTTTCCCTACAATTAAATTCTTCAAAATAAATATACTAAATGTTTGCTACAATTAAATTCTACCCAAATTTAAACACCCCCAATTTCCCTACAATTAAATTCTTTCCAAATTTAGTTCTTCCCCCTTTTTTGGTTAAAACACTATTTTTTTTCTCCTATTTGGTGTCTTACAACCAAAAAACACCCTAAATTAGCTTATTTCCCCGTTTTCTTTTTAACTACTTCTAGCGGGTCTATTGTACACACATGCATATAAATACAATTAGTTACTATATCAATTCAATTTCAGTTAGAATGAGATATCATATGTGCATGAATGCTTACTATTTTGTTATTAGCATGTATTATATCATAGTATTTAATTAATTAAGTGGAGAATAAAGCCCATAATTTCTGTCCTAAACAGCTTTAAGATAAATCAGAAGTTCAATCTACTCTATCTTTTAAAGTCATCTTCCGCTTTGAATAACGGTAAGGGGGATTAACTAAGCTAAAATCTTTTCGACCATAGATTTGAACCTTTTTACCACTAAAGAAAAAAGAAATCAATGTTATATATGTTGAGTCAGACATTGTTTACTCAGTTATATAAATTTTTTTATTTAAATAATATAAGCATACAAAGTTGAATTTAAAAAGAAAATAAAAAACGTCTTAAAAAAGAAAAAAAATTAAACCATAAAAAAGAAGGACATGCTATTTACTGAATTAAATAAGTAAAAGTGAAAAAGGACACAAAAACGTACACAAATTTGAAGTTAAAAAGGACACCAATCATATTATTTTAATATTAATAAATAATGAAGAAAAATAAAAATTTACCATATTTAAATTATTTCTTTCTTGTAGGAAATTATCCTTCATTAAAATAGTCCGCAATAGACAAAATAATCATTTACTCAATTATATAAATTTTTCTATTTAAATAATATAAGCATACAAAATTGAATTAAAAAAGAAAATAAAAAACATCGTAAAAAAGAAAAAAAATTGAACCTTAAAAAAGAAGGCCAAACTATTTATTGAATTAAATAAGTAAAAGGAAAGAATATAAAGTTAAAGTAAAAAAGGACTCCAAAACACGTATACAAATTTGAAGTTAAAGAGGACATCAATCATATTATTTTAATATTAATAAATAATTTATAGAAGAAAAATAAAAATTTAACATATTTAGATTATTCCTTTCTTATAGAAAAAAGTTTCATATTTTTATAAATTGAGAATTCTTTCTTGATACAACATAACAGCAACAATATAGTTCTCAACTAAATTTTTTTCTTTGTTATTATCACTCAAGGTTTTTTTGCTAGCTTCCGCACGATGTCATGTTGTGTAGACTCATTATTGTGCTTACAATTTGAGTTCAATCGTGTTCTAAGGGTGCATCAAGATGTTGGACTTATTGGATGGCGTCATTCACGTGAACATCATTATGGTTCTTTTTGAAATTCAGAACAAGAGATCATTGTGTAGATCTAACCAAATTCACTATACAATCAAATTCACGATGTAGTCCTCATACAAATTTTTTCTTTGTTATCGTCACTCAAAGTTTATGTGTTAGCTTCCGCACGACACTATGTTAGATCCCATCAATATGCTGATAGTTTGAGTTCAATCCAGTTGTAAGGGTACATTAGAGGTTTGACTTATTAAATGGTGTCGTTCGAATGAACATGCTATGAATCTTTCTGGGATTCAGGACAAGAGACCATTGTGTAACTCTAACTAAATTACTTTACATTATTAAGTTATTGGTCGATGTGTAGAGGTAGGTTATTCAATATGTAAAATAAAAATAAAAATTCTCTCATCATCTATGCTAATATTGTTCCTCTTTTTATTGCTATTGAATATGTAATTTTATAGATAATATTATTTGTAATCACAAATTGATTATTGCATAATTTTCATGAATATTTTTTTAAAGTGTGTATCATAAATTATTTATTTATTGCTATTATATACTGTCACATATTTTTTAAAATTCATTTGCACACGATTCAATTTGTTTAGTAATAACATATTTAAAATGTAATTAGAATTAATTGTGAAAATAATTTGCAAAGACATAAAACAGACAAGTTACCAGAATTTTCAAATTGATTCATAAGATTGGAAACTACTGCCGTTGTAGGGCCAATGAAGAAACAACCGATTAGCTTATGCGGTCATAAGAAAAAGCTCATTATAAGTTAAATAGACTCATGTTTGTGAAAGAGTTGTCACAATTCGACTCTTCAACTTCTCTCTTGACCATGCAAAGTCATGACACAAATACCATGCTTGAGAGATGGTGAGAGATTAGATCAAATTCTACAACTTGTAAAAATACTAAAGAAAGTAGCAAAATTGCAATATTTCCCCATCGACTGGTCTATTTTTAGTTTTCTGAAAATTTTAAATTTTTGAATTTTGTATGAAGAAAGTAACTAAACTAAAATATTTATCTTTATAAGTTCACATAAATTTTACATTGGGTAGGATAAGCTTCACGTGTGTCATCATAAATCCTACGAACTAAGAAAACGATAGAACTTTTTGTAGTACAATTTGAGATACCATATTTATCTAACATTTAAATAGTATCTATGATTAAACAAATAAATTTACTTGTGATTTGAGGTAAGTTTTTTTGTATATTCTTGATGTTTATAATCTCGATGTATCACCTGTGAATACACTGAATATTAAGTTGAAAATTTTGACAGTGAAAAATTTGGTGGATTATTATTATTATTATTATTATTATTATTATTATTATTATTATTATTATTATTATTATTATTATTATTATTATTATTATTATTATTATTATTATTATTATTATTTATTGATATCAGATGTGCTTGAAGACCAAATCTACTATAATGTCTAGGGCATATTTTTTTTTATAATATTGAAGTGATTTTATAAACTTAAACTCATTGAAGTGAGGTACACGCGCGGGGCGCGTATCCTAAACTAGAAGGGCGCATATCCTAAACCCAAAATTGCTTATTTCTTTTATAACCCACCATTTTGGAGCAGAGAAACAACATAACAAACTATCTGTTTGGAACCACAAAGAATCTATCTCCGAACATCAATTTTCATGCTAAACTTTGAATAAGCTCTAACTATAGCAAAATGAAACTTCCGATGTTCATGATCCTAAGATGAAAATGAAGCTTATGAGTTCAGACAAAGTATAGATAAATTTGTTTGTTTTCCTTTTGTTTATATCTTTTAAAGGATTGGTCCCTTTCAGATTTGGGCCATAATTTACTATTAGTATTACTCTACAAAATGCATGTCTATATGCAAAAAAAAAAAATAAGAAAAAAATAACATAATCATAATCTTAACTTACAATATTTACACAAATCCCCTTCCTTAGAAAATAATTACAAATATCTCAATTAGTTATGTATCTTTATTGGATATTTCGAGAGATAATTATGTATATCAACAAATACAAAATTAAAAAAAAAAAATATAACAAGAGCTAATTACATATCTTTACAAAGAAAAAGATATATCTTCGCTAGACATATTATATATCTAGACTGAACTAAAATCGAATAAAAATGAATCAAAAAAAGTATATTTTATTAAATTGAGCAAATTATGTATCTCGACAGCCCCAAAATTCCAATTTTCAGTAATTATGCAAGATATCATAATTTTCTAAAAATAAACTTTATAATTTATATTCTAAATTAAATTATATATTTTTTATTTTTATAAACCATCTCATTACGAATGAAATACACTTTTTTATATTATTACTAAGTACATAAATATATAATTCATTGGGGATTTAGTGGGAAAAAAATCTAGAATATGATTGAAACAATTGGAATATATATATATATATATATATATGAAAAGTGAAGTTGTGAGAATGACGATGAAATCAGTATAGGTATGCAAATTACAAATATATAGAATTCTAATAATAAAAATAACTCATTGTAAAAAAAAAAACATACTTTTTGAATTACCAAATAAGAATAACATACTTTTTAATCAATTATACTTTTTTACGTTGAAAATTTTGCATTATTTTTTTAAATTTATTTTACTTAATAAAATGTCATACAAACAATAAATACATACGCTTATTCTTAATTAAAAGGTATGCTATGGTAAGAATTCATATTGATTTTCTTTTAACCGAAGAGTTTTGCATATGTGTTAAATTTGATTTATCTTTGTTGTAGATAAATTGATGCATAAAAAAATCAAAGGTAATAGATGATAGTTTTTTGATAATTCTTGTGATGTTAGGTGATTTATTGATTGAATTTTTTTTTAATGTGTTCATAAAAATAGTATAAGAAATTACGTTTTTGTAGAGGTTTAAAGATAACACACGTACAACTAATATATTTTATATATATGTTTATTCTTTAAAAAATATTTGATACACGTGCAACGCACGTACACTATTCTAGTATATATACACACACATATATATAGTAAAACAATTTGGAATTCATTCAATTATTTTCTCTCCCTCTATCTTTTTTTTTTTTACTTTTGACATTTATTTTATCTTTTTATTTTTTTTATCTTAATTTATTAGACAAAAAAATTACTTCACTATAATTTAATTAATCAGTTTTTAACTTTTACTATAATGATTTATTAATTAATAGTATTTGCCTCCCTCTCCTTTTCATGTATCTTTGATTCTTTGTCTTCAATTTAAGAGTTTAATATGTATTTGAAAGTTTCAAATGGTAACAACACAAGAACACAATCTCGAAAGAAGTTTGTATTGAAGACAAGTTATGGCGATAGGTTTCAAATATTTGATGACTTTTGGTTGGTATTTAGACTTAAAAAAATTACTCTAAGTTACCATGTAGATCTTCAAAAAGCAAGTTCATGATGAAATTTAATTCCATGAATGATTGTCTTTACTATTAAAGAATTGTGGCTTGCAAATTGGATAAATTTTTATAGCTTATTTTGAATTTTGATTTTGTTATCTTACAGCTTCATGAAAATAGTTTTTTGGGTGTGTGCCAAAGATTAGAACTAACATCCCATTATTTTAATTTTCGTCATTAAAAATATTATAACATAAATTTGACAAGTTATTTTATAATCGCGCGAAGCGTGATCAAATTCACTAGTTTTTAAAATAACAGTGATGTGGTGTGTGTGTAATGCACCTCATGTGTGAGAGTGATATTATATTCTTGGGGTGATATTTAATTCACTTTTAAATTATTAAAAAGGATAAATGAATAAAAATTTAATGAAGGACTAAAGTAAATTAAGAGGATAAATTCAGGGGTGTTTTAATGTCTTTTCTCTATAAATAATAGGAAAAATTACACATCATAGATAAAACAATTTCTTAATTACATGATATGGTTAAGATTTAAAAAAATTACCCAACTAAGTTATTTGTTAGTAATATTCTCTCTCTCATGTAATTAATTTTTCATAATCTCTTTTTAATCCAATTGGTTAGTTTTGCGGCATTAACTTATGCACGCTTCTTGAACACATCTCAAAGAAAATTTTCCTCTCTAATTAATCGATTTCTTGTATTCCCCTAAATATCCGTTGTGGGTTTGCATTGAAGATTTTTTAGAGTAATTTCTCATTCCTAAATATCTGTGGAGATATGCATTGAAGATTTTGCGGTAATTTTAATTTTTGGGGGTATATAGATTTGTTTCTTTTGACTTTTTTAGGTATTCTCTAAATGAGCTTCCGAATTTCTTCAAATTTTATCTATTTTAATAGAATAGAATGTATAATTTAAAAATTGAATCGTATATTAGTATTGGTTTCACAGAATAAATCTTGACGAATTATTTTCATAATTGGGTATTTGATCCGATTCTAATGAATTTGATAATTGTATATAGGTGATTTAATTATATTTTGTTGCGTAGATTTTTGTATGTGGGTATGCATTGTATATTTTTTCATTTGTATATTTTTATATACATATGAATGTGTTGCATGTATGTTTTTGATGTATACATGTAGATTTTTGTATAACTGTATATGTATACAAGTTTGTTTTGTGTTGGTACACATATATATATGTATATGTATAATCCTATACGTTTGTACAATATATTGTTGATATGCATATGTATATATTATACATTATACATAATTATAAAATTTTACAACAACAACAACATACCTAATGTATTCCCACCTAGTGGGGTCTGGGGAGGGTAGAGTGTACGCAGACCATACCACTACCTGAGGAGAAGTAAAGAGATTGTTTCCGATAGACCCCCGGCTTAGGACCGATAACAATATAACAAACACAAAAGATAAGTGCATATACTAGTATGGTACGCAAGACAAACTAACAGTATAACAAACACAAAAGATAAGTGCATATAAACTAGTATGATAAGCCAATTAAACTAACACTGCTAACCACGCACAAGAAACTCCAAACACAGAGGAGCGCACTCCTACTATTACCGACGCACTTCCACCCACTAACCCTCTACCCTAATCCGCGTTCTCCACACCTTCCTATCAAGGGTTATGTCCTCCGTTAGCTGTAACTGCTCCATATCATGTCTAATCACCTCCCTCCAATATTTCTTCGGTCTACCTCTACCCCGCCTAAAGCCATCCATAGCCAGTGTCTCACACCTCCGCACAAGGGCATCAGAACTCCTCCTCATCACGTGCCCGAACCAATTATACTTTATACAATTGAAATATATATATTTCAATTGTATAAAGTATAATTGGTTTTTGTATTTTGTACTAAAAAAGGGTCAATTATGAAAGAAAAATCACCAACAATTTTGTTATATAGGAGAATATTGAGGGAAGTTGGAGATAATAATGAGCATTAATTACTTTCTCTTTTTTAAAAAAAATTAATATTAATTATATTGTATAAATGAGTCCTAAATATATTCTATCACTAACTAATGTTTATAAAATATAATTAATAAAACTTAAACCATAAAATTAGTTCGAAGAAATTTAAGGTGTCTATATGTGAAGTTTTGTCATAGTAATAATATTTCATCCTTTAAGGATGTAGCCAAATCTTAGTAATGGCAACAAATCAATGTTCGAATAAGTTTTTGCGAAAAATTATTTAATACCTATGCTAGTAAGAATAAGAAATTACGTCACCTTGCGGGATGGAAAAGCAAATTCCTCACCCCCTCAGGTCACATAACTCTTATTAATTCGGTCCTTAACTCGCTTCTGAATCACGTAATGTAGATCAACAGGTTACCTTCTCAACTCATTAAGAGAATGGAAAAGTGTGAAAAAGACTTCTTTTGGGGTACTTCAGAATCCCGTAAGAAAATCAATTTAGTTAAATGGGCCAATATCACAAAACCCAAAAAGGACGGGGGGGTGGGCATCCAGAAGTTAACTTCTAAAAACTATGCCCTACTGGCCTCGACAGCATGGACATTTTTCCACGCGCAGAATTCAATTTGGGCAGACATTCTAAGGAACAAGTACCTTAGACTCTCCCCGAACTCCACTTCCAGCTCCACAATCTGGAAAAACCTCATGTTGGGATGAAAATACTGTCAAAAAAGGATTGTTTGGCAACCAGCAAATGGGAGGTGCATTAACTTCTGAAACCAACCATGGATTAAGCCTGGTACCACCCTTAGGTCCACGATTCAAGGTCCTTTAACGTGTTCAGATGAGCTGAAGCATATTTCAGACTACAGAGCCAATGGTTCTTGGAACCTGGCAAGCATTCCATTCGCTCTTCCTCAGGCTGTAGTCAACCAAATACTGGCAGTACACTTTCCTATGTACCCAAGTACTTTTGACCGCATCAAGTGGGTTCTCACACCCATGTGTAAATTTACGGTCCAATCCTGCTACAATCAAATCAATCTTTCAGAAAATCAGTCCCCCACCACAAATGACTTTAATTGGATTTGGAAACTTCAAATTATTCCCAAAATCAAAATACTTTCTCTGGCTGATAAGGTTAAATAAGCTACCAATGTCCTCGTTCTTACATCTTATCTCCTGTATACAATCGCCCACTTGCAAGCTTTGTAGCCACGGAGTTCCCGAAACCATACCCCACTTATTTTCTTCATGTACAGGGCTTCACCAATTCTGGGAAAACATTATTATACGAACAGGTGCAGGGACCTTCAATTGTCTACCACCTTCTCATTCTAACTTGGCAATCATATCTTGGATTCGAGATTATTTCTATTGGCATACTACCACGCCTCCAAATTTGTCGTTGAATGTCTTGCTCCCGTTCAATTTGTGGGTTATTTAGACACACCGCAATAAATATTTATTTGAAGGTCAAATAGGAGCTCTGTCTTCAAACATTTCCATAAACGCAGCAATTAAGTATTACTACCTTGCTGCAAAACTTAGAAACAATACTATTTTCGTTACTCTGAATGTCAAATGGAACCCCCCAAAAAAACAACTTCTTGATGCTTAATATTGATGCTACTTTGGCCTCCAAACCTAACATTGGGAGACTGGGAGGTATGTTCCGTAATTACAAGGGTGATTGGGTAATGGGTTTTACTGCATGTACGCCTACGCAGGATATTTTTCAACTTGAAACTTTAGCCCTCTTGGCAGGTTTACAACTTGCTATGGAGAACAATCTTATGCTGTTAGAAATTAATGTGGATGCAAAACAACTCAGTCATATGTTGTCGGACATTGACATAGAAACTTCCACTAACATTTCTACTCTTTTGTTAAATTGCAGGTATCTGCTCCTACAGTTGGGTAGTTCGGTGGTTATTTATATCTACAGAGAGCAGAACAGGTTTGTTGATGGCCTAACGAAGAAAGCTATCTCTACTGCTTTACCATCCACCATATCTAACAGTATAGTTCTCACGACAAATGCTACTACTTTTTGTACGCCTCCTCAATACTTGTTGATTTTTTGTGAAGCTGATAAGCGAGGAGACTATGAAACTAGGAGGGTTAACTCTCTGGGATTTTTGAGACCTAGTAATTATGTAAATACTCCTACTAGTTTGGGTTTAGACTCTACTGGATGGTCTATAAATATTGCACCTGGTTCAGATACTATGGTGGCTACGCTACCAAATGGCTCGCTGTAGTTCTTTTTGTTATGATGCTAATATAATACTACTATCCTTATTACCAAAAAGAAATTACAACGCTGAGTGCGCTTACATTATCCAAAGAAATACTATATAAATAAATAGTTTATGTACGCATGTGTAGAAAATTCAAAGAACTCGGTAAAGCAAAAAAGGGAATTAATTGTGATAGAGATAATAACATAACTCATGAGGAGCTTCTTCTATGCTTTGTTTCCTTGGGTGTTTTTTTTAAGGGGTCTTTCGGGAATAATTGGCAAAGAAGGCACCTTCCAAAACTAATTTTCCAAATACCCACTTAATTTCTTTTTGATTTATTTTTTAGGTTTAGGATGTAAGAAGAGGGGAAAAGTGGAAAAGTGGGGCCCACACGTGGGCCAAGGGACTAATTCATCATTTTTACAACTTTACAAATTTAATATAATACACCTAACACCCTCAACTTATTCCAATATAAAAAAAACTCTTTCTCTCCTCTTCAATTCTCAATTCCCGCTTTTGAAACTACTTCTCCCAAAAATGTCATTTTTGTTTCGTCTTCTTCTCCAGTTGTTAAGGGGTTGTTGTTTCTTTGTAAAGTTAGTTAAAATCAAGTTTCAATCATTTCTAGATCTATTTAAATGGGTTTTTTTGCAAATCGATTCGTAGTGATGTAGGAAATTTATATTTTTTTCGAATTTGGTGTTTTGGTTTAGTCGTGGTTTTTTTAGCAATGAATTATTGAATGGTGGGATAATTGCTATTTGAAGAGTTATTTTGGTATTTTGATCTGAACAGTGACTTGTTTCTGTTCGTAGACCTGCGGTCTATCTGTAGACCCGTTGTCTATGAAATGAGAATACCCTAGATTAAAATCAATTTTCAGAAGTATGAAATTCTTTTAAAACATGATTGCCGAAATAGTAAAAATTGAAATATTAATAGCTAGTTAGTTTGATTAGGTGCACTAGTTTGATTTCTAGCTATTGTTGTGTTTTGGTACTGCATGTTGGATTTTGGTTCAGCTATTGTATATTTGTGTAGTGAACAGTTTAATGGTGGGTTGTTTCTTAATTTTTTGTGGGGGTTTTCATTTGAGCATTAAGTTATTTCTGTTGATAGACTTGTGGTCTATGAACTGAAAATGGAAGATTTGTTCTGCAGGTGTAGACTGTGTTGAAAATGGCTAAAAAACATCCTTCCTAAATGCAAAGACAGTACTGCTTCTAATTCTGCTGGTAGCAGTAGAAAAAATAAAAGTTGAGGCAGTTGAAAATGTCTCAAAAAGAAAGAAAATTCAAGAGGCAGTGTCCGAATCAGATTCGGAGTTAAAGGAGATAAGCGACTACGTCAAGTCTAGTGAAAATATTGCCAAGCGCAGCGTCAGTGGTGACAGTGAAGAGAGCGAGGGAAGTGGGAGAAATAGTGATGATAGGGATAATGATCCATTTTCCGTGCCATATTTTTCAAGGTGCATTTTCGTGGAGTGGTATGACCTTCGAACGATAATTGATGGGGTGGGATCTTTCCCGGCAAAGATATCGATCAGATTAAGAATGGCTGCTTATCGAGAATTTAAGCAAGTACTTATCGACCAGGAATTGAAGAAAAGATTCAAGCGGTCCTGTTTTGGACACCTGAGAAACCTGCCGGAATATCTAAAGTTCAATGGGCAGTTGGTCCATTATTTGCCATTGTGACGCATCAAGAACGATGAGATGGTCATGAGATGTGGTTCTGCGTTAACAACAAGCCTGCCTGTTTTAGCTTGAAAGAGTTTTGTTTGATCACGGGGCTGAACTTTTCATCATACCCCAGTGAATCAAAAACGAAGAAGGTGTTAGCAAAAGGGGACAATTTTTTGTTTTAAGGTGACGAAAAACAAAAATATCATGGCGGCCAACTTGTTACACCTAATCAAGGGGAATAAGCTGAACGAGGACCAGACATTCAAATGTTGTCTATTGTGGTTCTTGCACACCATGTTGCTTGCAAAAGATTCGACGAAGGTTGTCGACACAAAATTGATTCGAATAGTCGATTCTTTGAGTTTCTTTGAGAAGTATCCGTGGGGGAAAGAGACATTTCAACTGATCATGGACTATATGAAGAAGAAAAGTGACCTGAAGAAGCAAAAGAAAGTATTTGATGAGAAGCAGAAGGCGTCCTATGCTTTATTCGGATTTCCCTGGGCATTTATGGTATCTACCATAAACCCTTTAGTGAGTTTATCGTAGATTATCATTTTATTTATACTCTGTCATAGACTCTGAGTTATTTTTTTCACTGTTGTACTTCTTACAGATTTGGATCTATGAGGCATTTCTTCATCTTGGAGAATTTGCTGGAAACTCAATGGATGAGCCCTTTCCCATTCCCCGCATCCTCGGATGGTACACTACAAAAAGTGACAAGATAATTGAAGGCGACCCATTCAAGTATAAAGGAAAAGTTACCGAGGTATGAACTTATTTTCTATTATGCAATAATACTACCGTTGTATCGAATGTTATGTAATTATTAATTGATATTTTGTAGAACGTGCACCCGTAAATCATCCCTACTGTTCGTAAGATGAAGATGGATTCCATGATTACGTTTGAGCCATATACGGATGAGGTAAAGAATAACGTCCTCGATGACTTGAAGAAAGAGTTAGAAGGGGTGAATATCCTTACTTAAAATAAGGATAGTGATGATGACGGGGATTTGGGTGGTAACCCCATTGGAGTACGCGTTAGTGATGATGATTCTCCAAGCACCTCCAAAGATACAGCGGGAACCTCATCCCCCGGGGATGTTCATAAGTGTGTTGTTGCGCTCGAGGAAGCGGTGTTGGATATTGTTGCCTATATTAGAGAAAAAATAATGAAGAAAAAAGAAAAGGATGAGCGACAACACGAGCGAGGTAGCTTCATTCAATAATTGATGTTGTTAATGAATTTTCAGCTTTAAATATCAATAACACTTTGTAATATGATGATACAGTGCATGTGGACCTTTGTGAATCGAAGAGAAATAAAGAAGGAGAAAAAAAGAGCAAAATGGATGGGTTGGCCTCTGTTGTGGCAGAATAGGAAAAAGAAGAAGAAAAAAAAAAGGATGAAGAAGATAAGAGCTAAGAAGAAGGTAGAAAAGTAGCAGCTGAAGAAGAAGAAGAAAAAGTGGTAGCAGATGAACAAGAAGGCGAGGAAAAAGAAAAAGTCGATGAAGAAGAAGCTGGCAAAGCTGACAAAGAAGAAGTTGAGAAAGAAGCAGCAGGTGAACGAAAAGAAGAAGCTGAGGAAAAAACAGTTGCTGCAGGTGAAGAAAGAGAAGAAGGTGTGGAAGAAAAGAAAACTGAAGAAGCACCAGCTGCTGCAGATGCTGAAAAAGAAGGAGAAGAGGGTGAGAATGAAGAAGCAGCTGCAGCTGTTGAGAAAAAAGGAGTTGAAGCTGACCAAAAAGAAGTGGTCATGGACATTGTTGATGAAATCAACAGTAACACTTGTGTTGATGAGGAACTTAGGGAAAAAGACATTTGAATCTTAAGCCGTTTAATGTGTTGTTGAATGATGTGTTGTTAGGATATGACAATTTTTTTTATTTCACAAATATAAAGGTTGAAGGATCTGGTGGTAGGATATGACAATTATTCTTTTATTTTATGAAACTTGTTATGATTCTGCACTGAATCTATCTCTATCAAACTGATTTGTGACATGGAATTTGAATATGCAGGGTGTGGTCATAGTTGGTACAATGTATGCTTGATATCATAGAATGCATACTTAATATTTCATATACCATATGCATAGTCTATCATTACCCTGTTGGTCGAATTTAAGTTGACGTGTTGTTTAATTGACTACGATTCTATCAAAAATAGTATTAACATTACAGAAAAATAGAACTATTATTATTTGTTCAATATCACTACATCCATGTTACACTTTTCCAAAGAACGAATACTAGCATTATAGCACATAACATCATTTTTAGGACATTCTCCCTTTCTTCGGCCAAAATCAATTTTTATTTTAGTTGATCCCTCTCTATTTGGGTGTCATGTAGCAATAGTTTAAAGTGATCCCTCTGTTCTTCGGCTTCTTTGAACAAAGTCAAGAGAAAATCTTTATTTTCTTCACATTGTTGGAACCTTTGTAGTAGATTAAATTTTGCCAAGCCTTGAAAATTTGATGTCTCGAGTCCCGAACTCGAAGTTGATGGACTGGTTGGAGGTGATAGCTCATCAAGCCATTTAAAAAACGAGCATGCGCCATTATCCTAGGAAAAAAAAATTACATAATGATTAACTTAACTTTAAAAAAAAAAATATCTCACCTTCGCAATTGCACAATTATAAAATTTGCAACCTAGATTTGAATCCGTGCGTGACGTCCTCAAGACAACTGCATTCCTACAATGACAAATTAGAATATTTTTAGAATTGGATGTTTGAGATGCTTGAGATATTGTAGAATTTTTAAAAACAAAACAAAGTGATTGAAATAAAATAATGAGGGATGGACACCTTATATATGAACTAAAAACGAAGTGTTAACACTGATGGCTGACAAAAGTAGCCATTTATTACCGTTGGAAAAGTAATTTTTCTTGACACTTAATAGACCATTGTAGATCATGACCTATGTCAGCCATCGATTAGTCTGGTCTACCGTAGACTTACACCTTTAGTAGTGCATCTATTGATATCCTGATTATGCGTAGACTACTGTGATCTATGTACACTTATATAGACCATCAATTGGATGTAGTTAAAAAATAAATAAATAAATTAAAAATAATTTAAATAGATAATCACATGTTTTGGGGCTGGTGTAAGAAAATAATTAAATTAAAAATAATTTAAATAAATAATTACATGATTTAAATAGATAATCTTGAACTGTTGATGACACTTATAGACTCCCATCGATGTTGACCTATGTCAAATTCATGTAAAAAATATACTTGTACTTTAAGGGTCCATCGATTAGTCTAGTCTACCGTAGACTCACCTTTAGTAGTGCATCGACTGATATCATGATTATGCATAGACCACGGTGATCTATGTACACTGTTATAGACCATCACTTGGATGTAGTTAAAAAATAAATAAATAAATTAAAAATAAATGTAGTGTGGATTTCTACACATGTGAAGGAGTGTAAACAAGTCATATAATCATATTAGAGCTTAAACAAATTAGGGGGGTGAATTAAGGAGTGTGTGGATGGGTAGTGGTTGAATGTTCAATATCGTAAGAGTAATGTTTGTCAAAGCACAAGTATGTTTTGCGGATATGTATTGTATTTGATGACTACACATTCCACATACTCCTTCCATCATCACCCCTAAATCAAAAGAGTGTGTGGAATTGATAGTGGTAGAACAATCATCATCCTCAATACATACTTGTGTTTTGACAAATATTACTCTTAGGATATTGAACATTCAACCACTACCCATCCACACACTCTTTAATTCACCCCCTCCCCCCAATTTGTTTAAGCTCTAATATGATTATGTGACTTGTTTACACTCCTTCACATGTGTAGAAATCCACACTACAATTATTTTTAATTTATTTATTCATTTTTTAACTACATCCAAGTGATGGTCTATAACAGTGTACATAGATCACCATGGTCTATGCATAATCATGATATCAATCGATGCACTACTAAAGGTGTAAGTCTACGGTAGACCAGACTAATCGATGGCTGACATAAATCATGATCTACGACGGTCTATTAAGTGTCACCACCACTCTAAGATTATCTATTTAAATCTTTTTTAATTAAATTACTTTCTTCCACCAGCTCCAAAACATGTGATTATCTATTTAAATTATTTTTAATTTAATTATTTTCTTCCACCAGCCCCAAAACATGTGATTATCCATTTAAATCATCTTATATTTAATTATTTTCTTCCACCAGCCCCAAAATATGTGATTATCTATTTAAATTTAATTATTTTCTTCCACATGTCCCAAAACATGTGATTATCTATTTAAATTATTTTTAATTTAATTATTTTCTTCCACCAGCCACAAAACACGTGATAATCTGTTTAAATTTTTTAAAATTAAATTATTTTTTAATAATCTGTTATTATTTGTTTTAATTTAACCGATGACCCATTGATTGACATAGTCTACGATCGACTAATATGTACAGTCGAGGAAATACTGAGTATACAATCAACGATAGACTATATATTACTTTTTACTCTTCAGGAAATTAGTCAAGCTACAGTATTGTAAATTGAACAAGGCATACATATTTGATTCGAGTTTTTGTCTGTACAGAAGAATAACCGCCACATACAAAAAACAAGGGATCAAAACAAAGATGGTAAACATAATGTTAAAAAAAACTGAAACATACTTATATTAAACTTGTTGATTGCATTACATAATAATATTTACAGCAAAAAGGAGAAAATATAAGAAGTTTTCTTCTAACAAAATCCTACAAAGAAAGCTTCTTCAGCAATGAACCAAAAAAACTTAAAAACATAATCTAAAATTAAAAAGTAAACTAAATTATGGGGATGGTGGGGGTGATGTAGTTGTTGCCGTCCATTCTAAGACGCTCTAGAATTGCTCGGAGGAAATGAGCAATTCGTCGGAGCTCACGCTCCAAGTACCGTTGATCTTCTCTCAGGCCGTAGAAAAGACGATCAAAGTCGTTTCGAAGAAGAAGCAGATCATAGTGACGAGGGGGGACTCATCTGATTGGGCGAAGGGAAATTCTGCGACCAGGCATGATTTCAGTTTTTGGTGAGAAGAAGAAGAAGAAGAGGGTTTCTGATATTTTTGATTTAGGGACAAGTGAAGGGTTACGTAAAAAGAGGGACTATACTTATAGACCTATAGATGGCGTCCGTTCATATATCCACCCAATGGTAGGTCGACGTGTGTGAGAAGAGAAAATGCTTGGTTTACGTATACCAGCGGTTTTTCTCGTGAACATATGTTTTGTGCAGCTTTTTATTAAATGGGAACGGGAAACAATGATTCATTGCATCAATTGGAGAGATAAGGCGGGAAAATGACCAACATAGCATGTTAGATGAGCAATAATATAATCAATACATAATATTTTGTAGACTTTCTGACATATACACCGTAGACTTTATGTAGTCTATCGTAGACAATGCTTCAAGTCGATTACAACTGAACGTTAAAATCTACAGAAATGCACATTAGCCATCAAAACAGTAAGTTTACAACTGAAGCTAAAAACAAGCCTATTTATGATTGATGGTCATTCTACACGTGGTTCTTTTGTGTTCGGATTTCTTGCATATTGAACACCTATTCCTCCTTTTGGACTTGAGTGTCTCACCGACGCCCTTAGTGCGTTTGAATTTCTTCCTTCCGAGTTAGGAATCATAGGGGGTGGAGAAATTTTAGTGTCTAGCAATTCATATGGCACAGTACATTCGACCTCCGGAGGGACAACGTTAATTGCTTCTGAGTATGCGGAGAGGTAACTTTCAGCTTTATAAATTGGCGAAGAGTAGTCATAGATGGAGTTACCATAACCTTCGCCATTGCCATACTTTGCTCGCAAAGCTGCCATCGCATGTTCGCACGGCATTTTCACCAAGTCAAATTTTCGACAAGAACAACTCCTCTCTAAGAGATTGATCTTGGTAGTAACGTCGTTGCCGAACACCGTGTACTGGTCGAGAATCCCGTTTGGATTACTCACATACAAGGAATCGCTCGCACTCTTATTATCCCTTAGGATCCTTTCTGCATAAGGCACAAATTTGTTCTCTTTACCATCGACAAAGGCATGCCGCTCCCTAAACTTTTCACCAAATTTTCTAGCAATTGAATTGAATATGTACGACACTGGGTACTCCCGTTCATCCATCAAAATTGAGTTGAGCGACTCGGCGATGTTTGTGGTCATCACATCGTACCTATTGCCCGAAAAGTGTGCTCTACTCCATTTTTCAAAACCAAGCACATTTTCAAGGAAATGTGCTACCTCGAGGCAATTACTCTTCAATCCCACAAAATTATCGCTAAACCCATCAAAGGAATAAGCCTTTGCCGCAGCGTAAAATAGATAAAGATGTTCTCCGCAGTGTTGATTTACGCAAAGATTTTCAGCGAGGTGCCTCGTGCAAAGTCCGTGATGTGCACGATTGTATACACGGGAGAAGGAATTGGCGATGCTAATGTGCCTATCGGAGATGACACATAGATCTGGTTCATCTTCTACGATAGACTTAGTTTCTGGAAGAAGAAGGTCCAAGAAGCATCGTTCTCTTTATCGACGACACAAAAGGCAATCGGAAAGATATGATTTTCAGTGTCCTGTGCAACGGCACTCAACAAAACGCCCCCATACTTGCCATACAAATGTGTGCCATCGACGACAATTACCTTTCTCATGTGGGCATATCCCCGTATGCAAGCTCCGAATGCTAAGAAGTAGTAAACGAACGATCCATCCATCCGGTTTACCATGATAGAGTAAGAAGAAGAGGGATTCAATAACTCCACCATATGGAAAAAATCCGGCAAGCAAGCATATCCATGCTTCGGTGTCCCGCGAATGATGTTCTTCGCAATTACACTTCCTTTCCAACACATCCAATAACTTGCGTTGCAACACAACTCCTTAAACATAATCTTTTGAATTTCTCTTATGCTTGGACCCTTACCATCCCAAAAATAATTTACGCATACTGAAGCAATTAATTCGGATGAGACTTTCTTGTGCCTGCGGGTGGCGTGTTCAACACCGCACGTGTGCAATCCGACATACTTGTATATGCAAAATTTGTTCTAGGTGTCGTACTTTTTTGCCCGCAACAACCAGCCACAACCACGAGATAAGCATTTCGCCTTAATCAATTTCGTGCAGCTCTTCTCCATATAATAATCAAAAGACTGCCTCGCCGCTGCTGCATCTAGTAGCATTTTCAGCTCTTTCTTATCGGCGAATGTTTGACCATAACAAAAATTGGTTCCGTCGGTGAAGGGGTGTCCTGGTTGTGATCCCATTTCACGGTCTTCTTCATCATCTTGCGAGTCCAATGAAAAGTCTTCCATATACATAGAATCATCTTTCATATTAATTGGATGATCGACATCGTTCTCGTAATCATTCAAATCGCCATCGATCAAATCACCATAGACTGTCGGGCGCCGCGGTGGGGGTGCTGATGAATTCAGCGGTCTTTTAAAGGACCTCTCAACCATATTTATCCTCAAAATAGACCTAAAGCCATCTGCATCAGCATCTATTATGTACGTCAGCACACGTACATCGCTATTTATGATCGTAGGATTCACGTTTTCCCTCGAATGCATTAGATAACTAATCACCATGTCGCTCGACGCGCAATTTAGATCCCCGCTCTACATTACGCTTGCAACAAATTCGTCGTACAAACTGTTGCGGCAAACAAGAATGGGAATTATCACCTTGGTAAATGATATTCATTTCCAACATTTGGGAGTCTCCACCCATTCTCCCATGAAATCACCAGAAACCCGAACAAATTCTGCAATAAACATCCTAGAATTAAGCTTTGGTCGATGGTAGATTATGCTTAGGGTCTATGTCGGGATGTATACACGGTCGATGACTGACGATGACAGTTCGATGGCTGCACAGATATCCGTACAAAATCTTGAAATTGCAAATATTGCTTCTAATCAATGATTGTTGGGTTTATGGAATAGAGAAATGAACTTGGAGTCGCCTGAGCTACTGTAATGCACTTTCTAAAGTGGTTTTGAGTAATGTGAGTGATTTAAAGCTTTTTAACAATGGTGGAAGTGTGTTTGAGAAGATAGAAAACAAATGGGATAACAATGGATGCAATGGACAAGCTTATGAAGTTTGTGTACTGATTTACAGCTGATCGCCGAAAAATAACGTCGAAAAAGTAGCCGAATTCGGAGCTTTTTAGAGGAAAAAACAACCACCTTTTATTTTTAGCTTTTGGAAAGAAAAAAAATTTAATATTTTTGGAAAACCTAGATATTTTTGTATATATAATGGTGGATGATGGAGTGGGTTGAAGTGTATCATTAGAAACTTGTGGGTGAATTTATTAAGTTGGAAGTATTGGGTTAAAGTGAATTATTATAAAAGTTGGGGCTGAAATTGTTAAGTTGAAAAAGTTGTTGGTGAGGTGGAATTACGTGGGTATTTGACTAATTTTTTAAAACTTTTAGGTATTTGACAAAATAATTTTAAAAAAAAGGTGTTTTGGCATACTTGTCCATCCTTCTGCTGTCTTTTTAAAGTTATGGCTTTGTTGCCAAGTACTTCCACATAGAGAAAACATATATGTGGAGAATAATTAATTTATGAAAACAGTTACGAAATAATTTAATCTTTTACACTGATCGTTAACTTGAAGACTTACATTGTCGAACATGGGGAAAATACATCCAACAAATAATAAATTCAAATATTGGAAATCTCGAATCCTCCTGCCTATTATTGAAATATCATAAATCTTATTATTCAATGATGAAATGTTAGTAGTTCTGTTTTTTTAAATGACCCGTAAAACACTTCCAACAAAAAATCTCCACATCTCATTATAAAAGATTTTCCTAGGTATTTTCAGTACAGAAATCGAATTGGACTTGCATATTTATAGTTAAAAAGTAATTCCTCCATATTTTTTTTAATTCCTATTTTTTTTCTTTTAAATACAAATAATATAAATTTTGACCAACATTTTAAGATGTATTTCTTAATCAAACTGAAAAAAATTGCAATTTATAGAAGTTTTCATGTAGTTTTTGAATATCTAAATTTTAATTTATAATATTATATTAATTAAATCTAATTTAGTTTTGAAACTTAGTCAAATTGACTTGCAAAAAGCGAAGAGACCAATTAAAAAGGAATGGAAGGAGTATTACTAAGACATGTTTTTTTAGAATCAATTTAAATTTATGTCAGGACGCTCGACTATTGAGGTCATCCATCTCATAAGGAGACTGGTGAAGCAGTATAGGAAAAGGAAGAAGGACTTGCACATGGTGTTCGTTAACTTGAAAAAGGATTATGATAAGAATCCCCATGAAGGTTTTATGAAGGTGCTTGGAGGCTAGAGGTGTACCTATAATGTATGCTAGGGCGATTAAGGATATGTACGACGGAGCAAAGACTCGAATTAGGACTATGGGAGGGGACTTGTAGCATTTTTCCGTCTTGATGGGGTTACTCCAAGGATAGACTCTTAGCCCGTTTTCATTTGCCTTGTGATGGATGCTTTGACTTTGCAAATTGGAGGTGAGGTATCGTGGTGTTTGCTATTTGCGCATAATGTAGTCTTGATTGATGGGATCCATGATGGAGTTAATGCTAAGTTGGAGGTTTGGTGGCAAACCCTGAAGTCTAAAAAATTTAGGTTGAGCAAGTCCAAGACGGAATACTTGGAGCGTAAGTTCAGCAAGGCGTCGCATAAGGCTGATGCAGTTGTAAAGCTTGATGCTCAAACCATCCAGAAGAGAGATAGTTGAGTCACGTGAATTGAAAGATTGACGAGGATGTCTCTCACTGAGTTGGGGTAGAGTGGATGAAATGGAGTCTCGCATCCAGAATCTTGTGTCGCAAGAAAGTGCCTCCTAAACTCAAAGGTAAGTTCTACAGAGTGGTGGTTACACCGGCTATGCTATATGTGGCAGAGTGTTGGTCAGTCAAAAAATCTCACATCCTAAAAATGAAGTCGGCGGAGATGAGAATGCTATAGTGGATATATAGGTGTACGAGGGAGGATATGATTAGAAATGAGGTTATTCGAGATAAGATGGAAGTAGTATCGACGGAAACCAAGATGCGTGAAAAGGTTGAGGTGATTTGAGCATGTAATGAGTGGCACGAATGCCCAAGTGCAGAGGAGTGAGAGGTTGTCTAGGGATGGATTCAAGCAAGATAGAGGTTAATCGAAGAAATTTTGGAGGGAAATGATTAGACATAAAGTGGAACAGCCTCACCCTACCGAGGACATGACCCTAGATAGAAAGGTGTGGAGAGAGTTGATTTCGATAGAAGGATCGTAGGAAGGATGCATCATTGTTAGTAGGTAGGAGGACTTCTTAGCCGTGCTTGTAGTTATAGTATTAGTATTATTTCAAAATGTATTATTATTTATCCTATTAGTCATGTGATTATTCTTATTGTTTCTTGTCCCTTTACTATTTCTTTTCTAGACTGTTGTATGTTGAGCCAGAGGTCTATTGAAAATGACTTCGCTTTCTCACATCTAAGGTAGAGATATGGATTGCGTACAGTTATCCTTCTCAGACCCCACTTGATGAAAATATATTGAATATGTTGTTGTATTAAGAAATTAATTTAGTTTATATAAATGTGATTCAGATGCAGGTTTACTTTGAAATCAAATTTATTCTAAATTCCAATTATCCCAGAAATTCAAACTAGCTAATATACCATATATCACAAAAACACTTTGGAAAGTCAACACATTCATTTGGAGGAATATACATGCATATGTTTGAATGTAAAGTTTAATTTTAGTTAACTATACTTAATCAAAATGTAGTTTACACCGTTAAGTAACTAACTATGAAAAATTACATTAGTTTAGTGTTATCACCAAAACATCAAGTGTAGGTAAGCTTTTCCCTTCATTAGGAAATCTCTCATGAGATATAACATTTAACAACATGAGAAACAAAACATTCCCATCATTAGTTCATTACTCCCGATAAAAAAGATAGCAAAAAACAATAGTTCAAACCAATTTGTTCAGTTCACAAGTAAATGAAACTGATAAAACAGTTGACATTTCCATGTTGCCAGACTAAAATTAAGCAACAATATCCTGAACATGAGATCCCTAATAAAATCACCTCGCATTCAGGATTTACACAAACAAATTCACTGTAAACACTCCCTCAATGAGTCTCATACTTCTTTCTTTCTCTCTCTCTCTCTCTCTCTCTCTCTCTTAAAAGTCAGAGAAAAGTAATCAGCCTGCTAAACAAGAGGCCAATGCACTGGACCAGAGGTGAGTAGCACAAAGAAGACAAACTATAATTGTCTTGGGCCCTAAATATCACCCAGTATAGTACAACTTGACACGGGCTACTAGTCCTCGACGAAAAAATGAGCAAGAACTGACACATGGGAATCCACTTCGATTAGCCACATGTTAGATGATATAACCTATCTATATGCTTGTTATTCTCATATAAATTTACCGACCCCCGGATCCCTGTGACTCATGCTTCAGGCAGGAGACAAAAGGCTGGGGGCTTGGAAGTCTATAATCCCAAAACGAATGCATGTATCTCAGCCCAACTGGAGACAGTGTAAAGAATACCAGACATCCCACTCCAACCAGAACAGCCACCTTCAGCTAGTTCTCTCTGTTTTGTTACCAAACCAGAGAACAATGGAACAAATGAAATACCAAACTGTACACCTAGTCTCTTGAGGCCAGCACTCAGACCAATCACAATGCCCACATCTGCACTGAGCAGACAAAGAAAGTCACCAACTGAACCACCAACATAAACAGTAGTATGTTTGCCATTATTCCCATGGGACTTCAGGATGTCGTTAAAGGCTTGAAGCTTGTCCATAGGAGATTCCATCTTCTTAATAATGTCACCAGTGGTAACAGATCCTTCATAAGGTAACTCATTTGAGTGCACATTTAACACTGGTAAGGCCCCTGTTAAATGAAGAGAATATCAACTAACAGCTTAAAGTTGAAGAAACCAATCCCATATCCAAAAAAGGACAGCCCGGTGCACTAAAGCTCCCGCTATGCGCAGGGTCCGGGGAAAGGCCCGAAGACCACAATGGTCTATTGTACGCAGCCTTACCTTGCATTTCTGCCAGAGGCTGTTTCCAAGGCTTGAACTCATGACCTCCTGATCACATAGCAACAACTTTACCAATTACTCCAAGGAGTATGATGGAATCTCAACTACAAATCACTCTCTCAAAGCTAAATGTTCACCCAACCATTTTCGCTGGATCAAGTTAAACTGACCAATTTATGGATTTTGTTAGCTCCCTAGTGACAGATTCATACATTTTTAAGGGGTTAGCAAGCTCTTTTTTGTGCACTTTGGTACTTCTGACTTGTAATTTGCAATTATGCATCTTCTTGATGTTTCTCAATGAAATACCATTACTTCATCCAAAAAAAAAGAAAAAGATATTCGCATTATAGGTACACAACCTAGTTCCACTCCCAAGTTCTTTTATATCTCATTAGTGCCCACATGTAAACTATTTGATTAAAGTTTAAACTATCGAATACCGGGAATGAATTATAAACTATCCGTGGGAATTTTGTACAATTTTTGGGTTGCTACAAAAAATGAATCTACACTTCCTGCTTTGATCACATTCAACCAGTTAGTTTATTACATGTTGGAGATGTTCTCCTTGCTGTGTGTTCTGCAGCAATGTATAATAATGGAGTGCAAAGGTAATCACTAGCTTCTTCTTTTTTTCTTTTGAAACTGCTAACTTTACTCGCCAGCTATTCATGGTGATCAACCATAGAAAATCCCTAATAGTCTCTACTCTTAACTTTCTCTTCCAATGAGATGCATAATCATCTTCTCCTGTGAACTCTCTATCCTTCATTGGGATCTCTTGCAAGGATCATCTTAAATTATTATTTTTATAACTCGAGATATCCACTATTCAGCCCTCAAAAACTTTCATATGGTGACTTTTATGATATAATGCATAATCTGAAAATATAGAACTCAATGAAGGGCATGATCAGGCAATGAAAACAAGCATACCTGATGAAAAAGATGATCTGATGAGATCTCCAGACCAGCAATATGACAGAATATGAACATCTGCGTGCATGTTTTCAGTTCCCAAAACGTCTTGCAAAACATTTTTGCAACCGTTTTGGAAGATGAGCTTTTCCCCAACCCGTTTTATGTCTTCCTGACTCAACCCTCTTAATACACCAGAATGAACCACCATATCATTTGCTCTACTTTCAAAATCAGATAGCTGCACTAGTGCTTTACACAGACCCTCATAATCAAATTTCCCAACTGCGATCAATAGGAGACATCTCAGGGCTTCTCATTGTCGTAATGTTATGCTAAAAAGAAGAAACTACCAAAAGAACTGCCGAAGACTACATACCTGTTTCACTAGGCATGATACTTTCGATGCATTGCTCATACTCCTCAATATACTTGCTGGAAAGATTGCTCCAAGTGGCCCGAAGATCAGCTGCAGAAATATGAACATATGGGGATTCACAATCATCCAGATCACTCTTTGCTGCTGCAATGATAGCAACATCTGCCAAAAGGGCAGAGGAATCAACAGCACTGCATGTCATGTCAAAATCGCAAAACAGAGTAAGATTGCATCCTGCTGGCTCTTGGACTTGAGTAATGGGGGTTATAGTGGATTGAGTAATTGGCTGAGCAGAGATGAATTCCAATTCAAGTTTCATAGCTTGGTGATACAGCTTTTCCACAACATCAAGTTCTTCGCCAGTCAAGGTAACACTTAGTTTATCCAGCAAGTCCTCAATCCTTGAAGCATTTGCCTAAGTACACAATCATTACAGGAGAGCAGTCAGACAAATTTCAACTAGAGTATACTTGGCATTTGGTTAAGAGATCCCTACAAAATAAAAAATAATGCATCTATTAAGAATCAAACATACCTCAAAACTTTCTGAACATAGACAGTCGATCCATCTCTCATAGATGTTACTGCTCTCTTCAGGGACTAGAACAGCCTTAATCTCCTTGCTAAGAAAGCTGTAAAGCCTCATACACGGTGCAATTGCACTAAGTGTATAGGCAGCAAGCCTTGTCTTCTCAAAAGGAGTCACAATTTTACCACGACCTTTTTCCCCTTCTACTTTTCCTGCTGCTGTGGCAAGCAAAAAGTCTGTGTATCTAGCTGTGGCACTGTCACAAGTGCTAGCTTTTGGAAGTTCAAAGCCCCATTCCTGCATTATAATATATCCTTTAAACCTTTATGGACATTACCAAGAAATAACTATGGACTAAATGAAAGAACAGTCGCCCGTTAGACTGTATCCATTCTTCGAAAAAACATCTCAATTTTTTTCAGGAGGTCCCAATAAGCGTGCAACAGCCCATCAAACCACTGGACTCTAATCTTTCTTCTCTATGGCATATTTCACTTCACACAAGTTATGGACATATAAAGAGTGAGCTTCTAACCCTAACAATCTTTTAGCAGTACCCCAAATTAGCACCAAGAGATAGATTACTAGATCAACAGTTTATACATCAAAATTCATGTTCAATCAAACTACCCTCTGCAATTAGCATAAGACGGGATAAGATTGGGGGATGGAGGATTTTCAACCTTGCCCTTTTCCCCGATGGGAAAATGAAAAAGAAGGAAACTGAATTTGAACCTAATCAACAAGGCTTGAGACACAGAAAAAAATGCATATGGACCTCTTGAGTTCAATAAAAGAATCTTACATTTATTTATGATTCTAGATTACCAATCAATATCACATGCCCAAGTAGAAAATACAAGAAGAGACTTAGTCATTGTTTACTGTTGAAATGGTTAGCCTGAACTACAATATGAAAAATCAATCAATTATGGATGTGTTTGGTATGGACGAAAACACTTTCTAGAAAATCTTTTTCCATTTTTCCATGTTTGGTTATATAAAATATTTGGAGAACATTTTCTACTGGAAAACAAGTTCCATACAGAAAATTGTCTAATTATCTCCATACCCCCATCCCACCACCACCACCACCACGCTCCCCCAACCCCCATCTCCATAGTGCTGGAACAGATTATATACAAATGATTTTGAGACAATATGTTATACTTAGAAAACAGTAGAAAATAAATACGAAAACCACTTATTTTCAAACTAAAAGATTATCCTTGATACCAAACACACCCTATGCCTCAATTCCAGATCTCACACTTGCCTCTACACAAACCTACAATACAAATCTCCAACACTATTAATCCTAGCAAGATCATCATTTGCTAAGTCATAATCCCAACTAGTTGATACCATCGTTGCTTTCATTCTATTTTGTTGTACCAATTTCAATATGAACAGGAGAGATTAACCATGTAGTAATATTTTGTATTGGGGAAATTTTTATGCATAAGTGTAGGATAGCTTACCCGTACAAGATCATCTTGATCTTTAAGTTTCCTTAACACACGCTTTCTCATTCCACGAATAGCTCCCTTATCTTCATCGTCATCTGCATAATCCTCCGCCAGTTCATAACTGTAAAAAAAGAACAAATAATCAATCAACAGATTACATAGAATTCACCATTATAACCATATTGTGACAGCAACTAAAAGGGAAAAGGGGGAACTTACGCGTGAGCAAAAGCTTGAAGGAAATAGACATCTTGAGAGATACAGTGAAGAAATGATTTGGAGTCCAAAGTCCCAGATGCCAAACACACTACAAAAGGAGTATAAAGAGCACATAGAGATTCGTTCTTGAACTTCACCCAAAGCCTCCTTGCTATCCCACCATCATCTGGAACCGCTTGGAATCCTACCATATCTTATCTCCCTTACCTGTCAAACTGATCTTAGCTGCTCACTACAAGCAGCACCAATTCTTGATTAAAAAAACAAAAAGCAAACTGTTAACTTTCTTTGAATAGTCCGATTGATTTTTATCCGCTCCAAGTTGAGGGGGAACACTTGCCAACTTTCTTTGAGAAAGGGTGTGCAAGAGACGTGAATGCTTTTACAGATTTGGTGTAAAAAGGAGAAATGGGGAATGCGCGTTTGTTAGCAAGAAAGAAAAGAGAAGACTAAGTCTGAGTTGGTCACGGATTGAATGGTCGTCTCTGACCAACTGTAGAGAAGAAAGAAGAAGAGGAAGGGATCCGTGACGTGTTGGTTGGTGAAAGGAAGGAATCAAAGAGTTGAAGAGTGAGAGAGCTGGGTTGGTGGTGGGGGGGCGCGGGAGAAAAAGTGGCGCAAAATGCGGTGGCAAGAAAGCAAGTTGCAGGTACCCCATACGGAATAGACTACCTACTACTGTACTTTCATTGAAACTACCCACCGCTTCATTCATTTTCTCTCCCCCTCTTCCTTGTGAATCCAATTTATTCCTGTCATTCTTTCTTTCTTTTTTTGGTTTTTTTTTTTAGTTTTACACCCGGTGACATGGAGTCTCGAGACTAATTTGGATCGTGTACTGCACGATTCATTTTGGAAATGGCACTTCTAATAATATTTTTTTTATATTCAAGGTTCGAATTCAAAACCTTTAATTGAGATGGAGTAGTCCCACCACTACACCACAATTCAATCTGCTAAGCCAATAGTGATAAGTAATATTAGAAGAAGTAAATTACTACTCCTACATTTAGGCTTAACACACCTTTTAAA